>CM070877.1:131365020-132565020 GCA_036365515.1 Torymus aiolomorphi
CCAATTTTTGAAACCCCCAAAATATCCATTTTTAATCCCACCAATCACTATACTCGACTATTTTTTTCCGCTCTATCGAATGGAAAAGGTTTTAGGCCGTAGAGCCAATAGGAAAAAAAATATTTTCAAAAATTTTCAGATATTGCAAAAATCATAGCGCCAATCGAAAGAGCAGCGCAAAATACCCCTATATATGAATTTTGGCTAAATTTGGAGAAAAATTTTTCTTCGTTTATTGGGATATAATGCGTTGAAAATCGCTCAAAAATACCAAATTTCAATTTTCTCAGCCTACTAGTCACAATACCCGACTATATCATCCTGCTCTAGTGGATGGAATATCCTTTGGGGTCGAAGGACCTAGCGGAGATGAGCAATTTTGAAAAATGTTCTACATTTCATCGTTTATTTCGGCCAAATCGACTTCAAATCGCTTGAAACCCCAAAATAACCATTTTCTAATCCCACCAATCACTATACGCGACTATTTTTTTCCGCTCTATCGAATGGAAAAGGTTTTAGGCCGTAGAGCCAATAGGAAAATAAATATTTTCAAAAATTTTCAGATATTGCAAAAATCATAGCGCCAATCGAAAGAGCAGCGCAAAATACCCCTATATATGAATTTTGGCTAAATTTGGAGAAAAAATTTTTCTTCGTTTATTGGGATATAATGCGTTGAAAATCGCTCAAAAATACCAAATTTCAATTTTCTCAGCCTACTAGTCACAATACCCGACTATATCATCCTGCTCTAGTGGATGGAATATCCTTTGGGGTCGAAGGACCTAGCGGAGATGACCAATTTTGAAAAATGTTCTACATTTCATCGTTTATTTGGGCCAAATCGACTTCAAATCGCTTGAAACCCCAAAATATCCATTTTTTAATCCCACCAATCACTATACGCGACTATTTTTTTTCGCTCTATCGAATGGAAAAGGTTTTAGGGCCGAGAGCCAATAGGAAAAAAAATATTTTCAAAAATTTTCAGATATTGCAAAAATCATAGCGCCAATCGAAAGAGCAGCGCAAAATACCCCTATATATGAATTTTGGCTAAATTTGGAGAAAAAAATTTTTCTTCGTTTATTGGGATATAATGCGTTGAAAATCGCTCATAAATACCAAATTTCAATTTTCTCAGCCTACTAGTCACAATACCCGACTATATCATCCTGCTCTAGTGGATGGAATATCCTTTGGGGTCGAAGGACCTAGCGGAGATGAGCAATTTTGAAAAATGTTCTACATTTCATCGTTTATTTGGGCCAAATCGACTTCAAATCGCTTGAAACCCCCAAAATATCCATTTTTTAATCCCACCAATCACTATACGCGACTATTTTTTTCCGCTCTATCGAATGGAAAAGGTTTTAGGGCCGTAGAGCCAATAGGAAAAAAATTATTTTCAAAAATTTTCAGATATTGCAAAAATCATAGCGCCAATCGAAAGAGCAGCGCAAAATACCCCTATATATGAATTTTGGCTAAATTTGGAGAAAAAAATTTTCTTCGTTTATTGGGATATAATGCGTTGAAAATCGCTCAAAAATACCAAATTTCAATTTTCTCAGCCTACTAGTCACAATACCCGACTATATCGTCCTGCTCTAGTGGATGGAATATCCTTTGGGGTCGAAGGACCTAGCGGAGATGAGCAATTTTGAAAAATGTTCTACATTTCATCGTTTATTTGGGCCAAATCGACTTCAAATCGCTTGAAACCCCCAAAATATCCATTTTTAATCCCACCAATCACTATACGCGACTATTTTTTTCCGCTCTATCGAATGGAAAAGGTTTTAGGGCCGTAGAGCCAATAGGAAAAAAAATATTTTCAAAAATTTTCAGATATTGCAAAAATCATAGCGCCAATCGAAAGAGCAGCGCAAAATACTATATATGAATTTTGGCTAAATTTGGAGAAAAAATTTTTCTTCGTTTATTGGGATATAATGCGTTGAAAATCGCTCAAAAATACCAAATTTCAATTTTCTCAGCCTACTAGTCACAATACCCGACTATATCATCCTGCTCTAGTGGATGGAATATCCTTTGGGGTCGAAGGACCTAGCGGAGATGAGCAATTTTGAAAAATGTTCTACATTTCATCGTTTATTTGGGCCAAATCGACTTTAAATCGCTTGAAACCCCCAAAATATCCATTTTTTAATCCCACCAATCACTATACGCGACTATTTTTTTCCGCTCTATCGAATGGAAAAGGTTTTAGGGCCGTAGAGCCAATAGGAAAAAAAATATTTTCAAAAATTTTCAGATATTGCAAGAATCATAGCGCCAATCGAAAGAGCAGCGCAAAATACCCCTATATATGAATTTTGGCTAAATATGGAGAAAAAAATTTTTCTTCGTTTATTGGGATATAATGCGTTGAAAATCGCTCAAAAATATCAAATTTCAATTTTCTCAGCCTACTGTCACAATACCCGACTATATCATCCTGCTCTAGTGGATGGAATATCCTTTGGGGTCGAAGGACCTAGCGGAGATGAGCAATTTTGAAAAATGTTCTACATTTCATCGTTTATTTGGGCCAAATCGACTTCAAATCGCTTGAAACACCCAAAATATCCATTTTTTAATCCCACCAATCACTATACGCGACTATTTCTTTCCGCTCTATCGAATGGAAAAGGTTTTAGGGCCGTAGAGCCAATAGGAAAAAAATTATTTTCAAAAATTTTCAGATATTGCAAAAATCATAGCGCCAATCGAAAGAGCAGCGCAAAATACCCCTATATATGAATTTTGGCTAAATTTGGAGAAAAAAATTTTTCTTCGTTTATTGGGATATAATGCGTTGAAAATCGCTCAAAAATATCAAATTTCAATTTTCTCAGCCTACTGTCACAATACCCGACTATATCATCCTGCTCTAGTGGATGGAATATCCTTTGGGGTCGAAGGTCCTAGCGGAGATGAGCAATTTTGAAAAATGTTCTACATTTCATCGTTTATTTGGGCCAAATCGACTTCAAATCGCTTGAAACCCCAAAATATCCATTTTTAAATCCCACCAATCACTATACGCGACTATTTTTTTTCCGCTCTATCGAATGGAAAAGGTTTTAGGGCCGTAGAGCCAATAGGAAAAAAATATTTTCAAAAATTTTCAGATATTGCAAAAATCATAGCGCCAATCGAAGAGCAGCGCAAAATACCCTATATATGAATTTTGGCTAAATTTGGAGAAAAAAATTTTTCTTCGTTTATTGGGATATAATGCGTTGAAAATCGCTCAAAAATACCAAATTTCAATTTTCTCAGCCTACTGTCACAATACCCGACTATATCATCCTGCTCTAGTGGATGGAATATCCTTTGGGGTCGAAGGACCTAACGGAGATGAGCAATTTTGAAAAATGTTCTACATTTCATCGTTTATTTGGGCCAAATCGACTTCAAATCGCTTGAAACCCCCAAAATATCCATTTTTTAATCCCACCAATCACTATACGCGACTATTTCTTTCCGCTCTATCGAATGGAAAAGGTTTTAGGGCCATAGAGCCAATAGGAAAAAATTATTTTCAAAAATTTTCAGATATTGCAAGAATCATAGCGCCAATCGAAAGAGCAGCGCAAAATACCCCTATATATGAATTTTGGCTAAATTTGGAGAAAAAAATTTTTCTTCGTTTATTGGGATATAATGCGTTGAAAATCGCTCAAAAATATCAAATTTCAATTTTCTCAGCCTACTGTCACAATACCCGACTATATCATCCTGCTCTAGTGGATGGAATATCCTTTGGGGTCGAAGGACCTAGCGGAGATGAGCAATTTTGAAAAATGTTCTACATTTCATCGTTTATTTGGGCCAAATCGACTTCAAATCGCTTGAAACCCCCAAAATATCCATTTTTTAATCCCACCAATCACTATACGCGACTATTTTTTTCCGCTCTATCGAATGGAAAAGGTTTTAGGGCCGTAGAGCCAATAGGAAAAAAAATATTTTCAAAAATTTTCAGATATTGCAAAAATCATAGCGCCAATCGAAAGAGCAGCGCAAAATACCCCTATATATGAATTTTGGCTAAATTTGGAGAAAAAATTTTTCTTCGTTTATTGGGATATAATGCGTTGAAAATCGCTCAAAAATACCAAATTTCAATTTTCTCAGCCTACTAGTCACAATACCCGACTATATCATCCTGCTCTAGTGGATGGAATATCCTTTGGGGTCGAAGGACCTAGCGGAGATGAGCAATTTTGAAAAATGTTCTACATTTCATCGTTTATTTGGGCCAAATCGACTTCAAATCGCTTGAAACCCCCAAAATATCCATTTTTTAATCCCACCAATCACTATACGCGACTATTTTTTTTCGCTCTATCGAATGGAAAAGGTTTTAGGGCCGTAGAGCCAATAGGAAAAAAATATTTTCAAAAATTTTCAGATATTGCAAAAATCATAGCGCCAATCGAAAGAGCAGCGCAAAATACCCCTATATATGAATTTTGGCTAAATTTGGAGAAAAAAATTTTTCTTCGTTTATTGGGATATAATGCGTTGAAAATCGCTCAAAAATACCAAATTTCAATTTTCTCAGCCTACTAGTCACAATACCCGACTATATCGTCCTGCTCTAGTGGATGGAATATCCTTTGGGGTCGAAGGACCTAGCGGAGATGAGCAATTTTGAAAAATGTTCTACATTTCATCGTTTATTTGGGCCAAATCGACTTCAAATCGCTTGAAACCCCCAAAATATCCATTTTTTAATCCCACCAATCACTATACGCGACTATTTTTTTCCGCTCTATCGAATGGAAAAGGTTTTAGGGCCGGAGAGCCAATAGGAAAAAAAATATTTTCAAAAATTTTCAGATATTGCAAAAATCATAGCGCCAATCGAAAGAGCAGCGCAAAATACCCCTATATATGAATTTTGGCTAAATTAGGAGAAAAAAATTTTTCTTCGTTTATTGGGATATAATGCGTTGAAAATCGCTCAAAAATACCAAATTTCAATTTTCTCAGCCTACTAGTCACAATACCCGACTATATCATCCTGCTCTAGTGGATGGAATATCCTTTGGGGTCGAAGGACCTAGCGGAGATGAGCAATTTTGAAAAATGTTCTACATTTCATCGTTTATTTGGGCCAAATCGACTTCAAATCGCTTGAAACCCCCAAAATATCCATTTTTTAATCCCACCAATCACTATACGCGACTATTTTTTTCCGCTCTATCGAATGGAAAAGGTTTTAGGGCCGTAGAGCCAATAGGAAAAAAATTATTTTCAAAAATTTTCAGATATTGCAAAAATCATAGCGCCAATCGAAAGAGCAGCGCAAAATACCCCTATATATGAATTTTGGCTAAATTTGGAGAAAAAATTTTTCTTCGTTTATTGGGATATAATGCGTTGAAAATCGCTCAAAAATACCAAATTTCAATTTTCTCAGCCTACTAGTCACAATACCCGACTATATCGTCCTGCTCTAGTGGATGGAATATCCTTTGGGGTCGAAGGACCTAGCGGAGATGAGCAATTTTGAAAAATGTTCTACATTTCATCGTTTATTTGGGCCAAATCGACTTCAAATCGCTTGAAACCCCCAAAATATCCATTTTTTAATCCCACCAATCACTATACGCGACTATTTTTTTCCGCTCTATCGAATGGAAAAGGTTTTAGGGCCGTAGAGCCAATAGGAAAAAAAATATTTTCAAAAATTTTGAGATATTGCAAAAATCATAGCGCCAATCGAAAGAGCAGCGCAAAATACCCCTATATATGAATTTTGGCTAAATTTGGAGAAAAAAATTTTTCTTCGTTTATTGGGATATAATGCGTTGAAAATCGCTCAAAAATACCAAATTTCAATTTTCTCAGCCTACTAGTCACAATACCTGACTATATCATCCTGCTCTAGTGGATGGAATATCCTTTGGGGTCGAAGGACCTAGCGGAGATGAGCAATTTTGAAAAATGTTCTACATTTCATCGTTTATTTGGGCCAAATCGACTTCAAATCGCTTGAAAACCCAAAATATCCATTTTTTAATCCCACCAATCACTATACGCGACTATTTTTTTCCGCTCTATCGAATGGAAAAGGTTTTAGGGCCGTAGAGCCAATAGGAAAAAAAATATTTTCAAAAATTTTGAGATATTGCAAAAATCATAGCGCCAATCGAAAGAGCAGCGCAAAATACCCCTATATATGAATTTTGGCTAAATTTGGAGAAAAAAATTTTTCTTCGTTTATTGGGATATAATGCGTTGAAAATCGCTCAAAAATACCAAATTTCAATTTTCTCAGCCTACTGTCACAATACCCGACTATATCATCCTGCTCTAGTGGATGGAATATCCTTTGGGGTCGAAGGACCTAACGGAGATGAGCAATTTTGAAAAATGTTCTACATTTCATCGTTTATTTGGGCCAAATCGACTTCAAATCGCTTGAAACCCCAAAATATCCATTTTTTAATCCCACCAATCACTATACGCGACTATTTCTTTCCGCTCTATCGAATGGAAAAGGTTTTAGGGCCATAGAGCCAATAGGAAAAAAATTATTTTCAAAAATTTTCAGATATTGCAAGAATCATAGCGCCAATCGAAAGAGCAGCGCAAAATACCCCTATATATGAATTTTGGCTAAATTTGGGGAAAAGAATTTTTCTTCGTTTATTGGGATATAATGCGTTGAAAATCGCTCAAAAATATCAAATTTCAATTTTCTCAGCCTACTGTCACAATACCCGACTATATCATCCTGCTCTAGTGGATGGAATATCCTTTGGGGTCGAAGGACCTAGCGGAGATGAGCAATTTTGAAAAATGTTCTACATTTCATCGTTTATTTGGGCCAAATCGACTTCAAATCGCGTGAAACCCCCAAAATATCCATTTTTTAATCCCACCAATCACTATACGCGACTATTTTTTTCCGCTCTATCGAATGGAAAAGGTTTTAGGGCCGTAGAGCCAATAGGAAAAAAAATATTTTCAAAAATTTTCAGATATTGCAAAAATCATAGCGCCAATCGAAAGAGCAGCGCAAAATACCCCTATATATGAATTTTGGCTAAATTTGGAGAAAAAAATTTTTCTTCGTTTATTGGGATATAATGCGTTGAAAATCGCTCAAAAATACCAAATTTCAATTTTCTCAGCCTACTAGTCACAATACCCGACTATATCATCCTGCTCTAGTGGATGGAATATCCTTTGGGGTCGAAGGACCTAGCGGAGATGAGCAATTTTGAAAAATGTTCTACATTTCATCGTTTATTTGGGCCAAATCGACTTCAAATCGCTTGAAACCCCAAAATATCCATTTTTTAATCCCACCAATCACTATACGCGACTATTTTTTTCCGCTCTATCGAATGGAAAAGGTTTTAGGGCCGTAGAGCCAATAGGAAAAAAAATTATTTTCAAAAATTTTCAGATATTGCAAAAATCATAGCGCCAATCGAAAGAGCAGCGCAAAATACCCCTATATATGAATTTTGGCTAAATTTGGAGAAAAAAATTTTTCTTCGTTTATTGGGATATAATGCGTTGAAAATCGCTCAAAAATACCAAATTTCAATTTTCTCAGCCTACTAGTCACAATACCCGACTATATCGTCCTGCTCTAGTGGATGGAATATCCTTTGGGGTCGAAGGACCTAGCGGAGATGAGCAATTTTGAAAAATGTTCTACATTTCATCGTTTATTTGGGCCAAATCGACTTCAAATCGCTTGAAACCCCAAAATATCCATTTTTTAATCGCACCAATCACTATACGCGACTATTTTTTTCCGCTCTATCGAATGGAAAAGGTTTTAGGGCCGTAGAGCCAATAGGAAAAAAAATATTTTCAAAAATTTTCAGATATTGCAAAAATCATAGCGCCAATCGAAAGAGCAGCGCAAAATACCCCTATATATGAATTTTGGCTAAATTTGGAGAAAAAAATTTTTCTTCGTTTATTGGGATATAATGCGTTGAAAATCGCTCAAAAATACCAAATTTCAATTTTCTCAGCCTACTAGTCACAATACCCGACTATATCATCCTGCTCTAGTGGATGGAATATCCTTTGGGGTCGAAGGACCTAGCGGAGATGAGCAATTTTGAAAAATGTTCTACATTTCATCGTTTATTTGGGCCAAATCGACTTCAAATCGCTTGAAACCCCCAAAATATCCATTTTTTAATCCCACCAATCACTATACGCGACTATTTTTTTCCGCTCTATCGAATGGAAAAGGTTTTAGGGCCGTAGAGCCAATAGGAAAAAAAATATTTTCAAAAATTTTCAGATATTGCAAAAATCATAGCGCCAATCGAAAGAGCAGCGCAAAATACCCCTATATATGAATTTTGGCTAAATTTGGAGAAAAAAATTTTTCTTCGTTTATTGGGATATAATGCGTTGAAAATCGCTCAAAAATACCAAATTTCAATTTTCTCAGCCTACTAGTCACAATACCCGACTATATCGTCCTGCTCTAGTGGATGGAATATCCTTTGGGGTCGAAGGACCTAGCGGAGATGAGCAATTTTGAAAAATGTTCTACATTTCATCGTTTATTTGGGCCAAATCGACTTCAAATCGCTTGAAACCCCCAAAATATCCATTTTTTAATCCCACCAATCACTATACGCGACTATTTTTTTCCGCTCTATCGAATGGAAAAGGTTTTAGGGCCGTAGAGCCAATAGGAAAAAAAATATTTTCAAAAATTTTGAGATATTGCAAAAATCATAGCGCCAATCGAAAGAGCAGCGCAAAATACCCCTATATATGAATTTTGGCTAAATTTGGAGAAAAAATTTTTCTTCGTTTATTGGGATATAATGCGTTGAAAATCGCTCAAAAATACCAAATTTCAATTTTCTCAGCCTACTAGTCACAATACCTGACTATATCATCCTGCTCTAGTGGATGGAATATCCTTTGGGGTCGAAGGACCTAGCGGAGATGAGCAATTTTGAAAAATGTTCTACATTTCATCGTTTATTTGGGCCAAATCGACTTCAAATCGCTTGAAACCCCAAAATATCCATTTTTTAATCCCACCAATCACTATACGCGACTATTTTTTTCCGCTCTATCGAATGGAAAAGGTTTTAGGGCCGTAGAGCCAATAGGAAAAAAAATATTTTCAAAAATTTTGAGATATTGCAAAAATCATAGCGCCAATCGAAAGAGCAGCGCAAAATACCCCTATATATGAATTTTGGCTAAATTTGGAGAAAAAAATTTTTCTTCGTTTATTGGGATATAATGCGTTGAAAATCGCTCAAAAATACCAAATTTCAATTTTCTCAGCCTACTAGTCACAATA
Organism: Torymus aiolomorphi; assembly: GCA_036365515.1. Classification (NCBI taxonomy): domain Eukaryota; kingdom Metazoa; phylum Arthropoda; class Insecta; order Hymenoptera; family Torymidae; genus Torymus; species Torymus aiolomorphi. Next base: position 131,374,349 of record CM070877.1, read on the forward strand.
CCCGACTATATCATCCTGCTCTAGTGGATGGAATATCCTTTGGGGTCGAAGGACCTAGCGGAGATGACCAATTTTGAAAAATGTTCTACATTTCATCGTTTATTTGGGCCAAATCGACTTCAAATCGCTTGAAACCCACAAAATATCCATTTTTTAATCCCACCAATCACTATACGCGACTATTTTTTTCCGCTCTATCGAATGGAAAAGGTTTTAGGGCCGTAGAGCCAATAGGAAAAAAATATTTTCAAAAATTTTCAGATATTGCAAAAATCATAGCGCCAATCGAAAGAGCAGCGCAAAATACCCCTATATATGAATTTTGGCTAAATTTGGAGAAAAAATTTTTCTTCGTTTATTGGGATATAATGCGTTGAAAATCGCTCAAAAATACCAAATTTCAATTTTCTCAGCCTACTAGTCACAATACCCGACTATATCATCCTGCTCTAGTGGATGGAATATCCTTTGGGGTCGAAGGACCTAGCGGAGATGAGCAATTTTGAAAAATGTTCTACATTTCATCGTTTATTTGGGCCAAATCGACTTCAAATCGCTTGAAACCCCCAAAATATCCATTTTTTAATCCCACCAATCACTATACGCGACTATTTTTTTCCGCTCTATCGAATGGAAAAGGTTTTAGGGCCGTAGAGCCAATAGGAAAAAAATTATTTTCAAAAATTTTCAGATATTGCAAAAATCATAGCGCCAATCGAAAGAGCAGCGCAAAATACCCCTATATATGAATTTTGGCTAAATTTGGAGAAAAAAATTTTTCTTCGTTTATTGGGATATAATGCGTTGAAAATCGCTCAAAAATACCAAATTTCAATTTTCTCAGCCTACTAGTCACAATACCCGACTATATCGTCCTGCTCTAGTGGATGGAATATCCTTTGGGGTCGAAGGACCTAGCGGAGATGAGCAATTTTGAAAAATGTTCTACATTTCATCGTTTATTTGGGCCAAATCGACTTCAAATCGCTTGAAACCCCCAAAATATCCATTTTTTAATCCCACCAATCACTATACGCGACTATTTTTTTCCGCTCTATCGAATGGAAAAGGTTTGAGGGCCGTAGAGCCAATAGGAAAAAAAATATTTTCAAAAATTTTGAGATATTGCAAAAATCATAGCGCCAATCGAAAGAGCAGCGCAAAATACCCCTATATATGAATTTTGGCTAAATTTGGAGAAAAAAATTTTTCTTCGTTTATTGGGATATAATGCGTTGAAAATCGCTCAAAAATACCAAATTTCAATTTTCTCAGCCTACTAGTCACAATACCTGACTATATCATCCTGCTCTAGTGGATGGAATATCCTTTGGGGTCGAAGGACCTAGCGGAGATGAGCAATTTTGAAAAATGTTCTAGATTTCATCGTTTATTTGGGCCAAATCGACTTCAAATCGCTTGAAACCCCCAAAATATCCATTTTTTAATCCCACCAATCACTATACGCGACTATTTTTTTCCGCTCTATCGAATGGAAAAGGTTTTAGGGCCGTAGAGCCAATAGGAAAAAAAATATTTTCAAAAATTTTGAGATATTGCAAAAATCATAGCGCCAATCGAAAGAGCAGCGCAAAATACCCCTATATATGAATTTTGGCTAAATTTGGAGAAAAAATTTTTCTTCGTTTATTGGGATATAATGCGTTGAAAATCGCTCAAAAATACCAAATTTCAATTTTCTCAGCCTACTAGTCACAATACCCGACTATATCATCCTGCTCTAGTGGATGGAATATCCTTTGGGGTCGAAGGACCTAGCGGAGATGACCAATTTTGAAAAATGTTCTACATTTCATCGTTTATTTGGGCCAAATCGACTTCAAATCGCTTGAAACCCCCAAAATATCCATTTTTTAATCCCACCAATCACTATACGCGACTATTTTTTTCCGCTCTATCGAATGGAAAAGGTTTTAGGGCCGTAGAGCCAATAGGAAAAAAATATTTTCAAAAATTTTCAGATATTGCAAAAATCATAGCGCCAATCGAAAGAGCAGCGCAAAATACCCCTATATATGAATTTTGGCTAAATTTGGAGAAAAAATTTTTCTTCGTTTATTGGGATATAATGCGTTGAAAATCGCTCAAAAATACCAAATTTCAATTTTCTCAGCCTACTAGTCACAATACCCGACTATATCATCCTGCTCTAGTGGATGGAATATCCTTTGGGGTCGAAGGACCTAGCGGAGATGAGCAATTTTGAAAAATGTTCTACATTTCATCGTTTATTTGGGCCAAATCGACTTCAAATCGCTTGAAACCCCAAAATATCCATTTTTTAATCCCACCAATCACTATACGCGACTATTTTTTTCCGCTCTATCGAATGGAAAAGGTTTTAGGGCCGTAGAGCCAATAGGAAAATAAAAATTTTCAAAAATTTTCAGATATTGCAAAAATCATAACGCCAATCGAAAGAGCGGCGCAAAATACCCCTATATATGAATTTTGGCTAAATTTGGAAAAAAAATTTTTCTTCGTTTATTGGGATATAATGCGTTGAAAATCGCTCAAAAATACCAAATTTCAATTTTCTCAGCCTACTAGTCACAATACCCGACTATATCATCCTGCTCTAGTGGATGGAATATCCTTTGGGGTCGAAGAACCTAGCGGAGATGACCAATTTTGAAAAATGTTCTACATTTCATCGTTTATTTGGGCCAAATCGACTTCAAATCGCTTGAAACCCCCAAAATATCCATTTTTTAATCCCACCAATCACTATACGCGACTATTTTTTTCCGCTCTATCGAATGGAAAAGGTTTTAGGGCCGTAGAGCCAATAGGAAAAAAAATATTTTCAAAAATTTTGAGATATTGCAAAAATCATAGCGCCAATCGAAAGAGCAGCGCAAAATACCCCTATATATGAATTTTGGCTAAATTTGGAGAAAAAAATTTTTCTTCGTTTATTGGGATATAATGCGTTGAAAATCGCTCAAAAATACCAAATTTCAATTTTCTCAGCCTACTAGTCACAATACCCGACTATATCATCCTGCTCTAGTGGATGGAATATCCTTTGGGGTCGAAGGACCTAGCGGAGATGAGCAATTTTGAAAAATGTTCTACATTTCATCGTTTATTTGGGCCAAATCGACTTCAAATCGCTTGAAACCCCAAAATATCCATTTTTTAATCCCACCAATCACTATACGCGACTATTTTTTTCCGCTCTATCGAATGGAAAAGGTTTTAGGGCCGTAGAGCCAATAGGAAAAAATTATTTTCAAAAATTTTCAGATATTGCAAAATCATAGCGCCAATCGAAAGAGCAGCGCAAAATACCCCTATATATGAATTTTGGCTAAATTTGGAGAAAAAAATTTTCTTCGTTTATTGGGATATAATGCGTTGAAAATCGCTCAAAAATACCAAATTTCAATTTTCTCAGCCTACTAGTCACAATACCCGACTATATCGTCCTGCTCTAGTGGATGGAATATCCTTTGGGGTCGAAGGACCTAGCGGAGATGAGCAATTTTGAAAAATGTTCTACATTTCATCGTTTATTTGGGCCAAATCGACTTCAAATCGCTTGAAACCCCCAAAATATCCATTTTTTAATCCCACCAATCACTATACGCGACTATTTTTTTCCGCTCTATCGAATGGAAAAGGTTTTAGGGCCGTAGAGCCAATAGGAAAAAAAATATTTTCAAAAATTTTGAGATATTGCAAAAATCATAGCGCCAATCGAAAGAGCAGCGCAAAATACCCCTATATATGAATTTTGGCTAAATTTGGAGAAAAAAATTTTTCTTCGTTTATTGGGATATAATGCGTTGAAAATCGCTCAAAAATACCAAATTTCAATTTTCTCAGCCTACTAGTCACAATACCTGACTATATCATCCTGCTCTAGTGGATGGAATATCCTTTGGGGTCGAAGGACCTAGCGGAGATGAGCAATTTTGAAAAATGTTCTACATTTCATCGTTTATTTGGGCCAAATCGACTTCAAATCGCTTGAAACCCCCAAAATATCCATTTTTTAATCCCACCAATCACTATACGCGACTATTTTTTTCCGCTCTATCGAATGGAAAAGGTTTTAGGGCCGTAGAGCCAATAGGAAAAAAAATATTTTCAAAAATTTTGAGATATTGCAAAAATCATAGCGCCAATCGAAAGAGCAGCGCAAAATACCCCTATATATGAATTTTGGCTAAATTTGGAGAAAAAAATTTTTCTTCGTTTATTGGGATATAATGCGTTGAAAATCGCTCAAAAATACCAAATTTCAATTTTCTCAGCCTACTAGTCACAATACCCGACTATATCATCCTGCTCTAGTGGATGGAATATCCTTTGGGGTCGAAGGACCTAGCGGAGATGACCAATTTTGAAAAATGTTCTACATTTCATCGTTTATTTGGGCCAAATCGACTTCAAATCGCTTGAAACCCCCAAAATATCCATTTTTTAATCCCACCAATCACTATACGCGACTATTTTTTTCCGCTCTATCGAATGGAAAAGGTTTTAGGGCCGTAGAGCCAATAGGAAAAAAAATATTTTCAAAAATTTTCAGATATTGCAAAAATCATAGCGCCAATCGAAAGAGCAGCGCAAAATACCCCTATATATGAATTTTGGCTAAATTTGGAGAAAAAAATTTTTCTTCGTTTATTGGGATATAATGCGTTGAAAATCGCTCAAAAATACCAAATTTCAATTTTCTCAGCCTACTAGTCACAATACCCGACTATATCATCCTGCTCTAGTGGATGGAATATCCTTTGGGGTCGAAGGACCTAGCGGAGATGAGCAATTTTGAAAAATGTTCTACATTTCATCGTTTATTTGGGCCAAATCGACTTCAAATCGCTTGAAACCCCAAAATATCCATTTTTTAATCCCACCAATCACTATACGCGACTATTTTTTCCGCTCTATCGAATGGAAAAGGTTTTAGGGCCGTAGAGCCAATAGGAAAATAAATATTTTCAAAAATTTTCAGATATTGCAAAAATCATAGCGCCAATCGAAAGAGCAGCGCAAAATACCCCTATATATGAATTTTGGCTAAATTTGGAGAAAAAAATTTTTCTTCGTTTATTGGGATATAATGCGTTGAAAATCGCTCAAAAATACCAAATTTCAATTTTCTCAGCCTACTAGTCACAATACCCGACTATATCATCCTGCTCTAGTGGATGGAATATCCTTTGGGGTCGAAGAACCTAGCGGAGATGACCAATTTTGAAAAATGTTCTACATTTCATCGTTTATTTGGGCCAAATCGACTTCAAATCGCTTGAAACCCCCAAAATATCCATTTTTTAATCCCACCAATCACTATACGCGACTATTTTTTTCCGCTCTATCAAATGGAAAAGGTTTTAGGGCCGTAGAGCCAATAGGAAAAAAAATATTTTCAAAAATTTTCAGATATTGCAAAAATCATAGCGCCAATCGAAAGAGCAGCGCAAAATACCCCTATATATGAATTTTGGCTAAATTTGGAGAAAAAAATTTTTCTTCGTTTATTGGGATATAATGCGTTGAAAATCGCTCAAAAATACCAAATTTCAATTTTCTCAGCCTACTAGTCACAATACCCGACTATATCATCCTGCTCTAGTGGATGGAATATCCTTTGGGGTCGAAGGACCTAGCGGAGATGAGCAATTTTGAAAAATGTTCTACATTTCATCGTTTATTTGGGCCAAATCGACTTCAAATCGCTTGAAACCCCCAAAATATCCATTTTTTAATCCCACCAATCACTATACGCGACTATTTTTTTCCGCTCTATCAAATGGAAAAGGTTTTAGGGCCGTAGAGCCAATAGGAAAAAAATAATTTTCAAAAATTTTCAGATATTGCAAAAATCATAGCGCCAATCGAAAGAGCAGCGCAAAATACCCCTATATATGAATTTTGGCTAAATTTGGAGGAAAAAATTTTTCTTCGTTTATTGGGATATAATGCGTTGAAAATCGCTCAAAAATACCAAATTTCAATTTTCTCAGCCTACTAGTCACAATACCCGACTATATCATCCTGCTCTAGTGGATGGAATATCCTTTGGGGTCGAAGGACCTAGCGGAGATGAGCAATTTTGAAAAATGTTCTACATTTCATCGTTTATTTGGGCCAAATCGACTTCAAATCGCTTGAAACCCCCAAAATATCCATTTTTTAATCCCACCAATCACTATACGCGACTATTTTTTTCCGCTCTATCGAATGGAAAAGGTTTTAGGGCCGTAGAGCCAATAGGAAAAAATTAATTTTCAAAAATTTTCAGATATTGCAAAAATCATAGCGCCAATCGAAAGAGCAGCGCAAAATACCCCTATATATGAATTTTGGCTAAATTTGGAGAAAAAATTTTTCTTCGTTTATTGGGATATAATGCGTTGAAAATCGCTCAAAAATACCAAATTTCAATTTTCTCAGCCTACTAGTCACAATACCCGACTATATCGTCCTGCTCTAGTGGATGGAATATCCTTTGGGGTCGAAGGACCTAGCGGAGATGAGCAATTTTGAAAAATGTTCTACATTTCATCGTTTATTTGGGCCAAATCGACTTCAAATCGCTTGGAACCCCAAAATATCCATTTTTTAATCCCACCAATCACTATACGCGACTATTTTTTTTCCGCTCTATCGAATGGAAAAGGTTTTAGGGCCGTAGAGCCAATAGGAAAATAAATATTTTCAAAAATTTTCAGATATTGCAAAAATCATAGCGCCAATCGAAAGAGCAGCGCAAAATACCCCTATATATGAATTTTGGCTAAATTTGGAGAAAAATTTTTCTTCGTTTATTGGGATATAATGCGTTGAAAATCGCTCAAAAATACCAAATTTCAATTTTCTCAGCCTACTAGTCACAATACCCGACTATATCATCCTGCTCTAGTGGATGGAATATCCTTTGGGGTCGAAGGACCTAGCGGAGATGAGCAATTTTGAAAAATGTTCTACATTTCATCGTTTATTTGGGCCAAATCGACTTCAAATCGCTTGAAACCCCCAAAATATCCATTTTTTAATCCCACCAATCACTATACGCGACTATTTTTTTCCGCTCTATCGAATGGAAAAGGTTTTAGGGCCGTAGAGCCAATAGGAAAATAAATATTTTCAAAAATTTTCAGATATTGCAAAAATCATAGCGCCAATCGAAAGAGCAGCGCAAAATACCCCTATATATGAATTTTGGCTAAATTTGGAGAAAAAAATTTTTCTTCGTTTATTGGGATATAATGCGTTGAAAATCGCTCAAAAATACCAAATTTCAATTTTCTCAGCCAACTAGTCACAATACCCGACTATATCACCATGCTCTAGTGGATGGAATATCCTTTGGGGTCGAAGGACCTAGCGGAGATGACCAATTTTGAAAAATGTTCTACATTTCATCGTTTATTTGGGCCAAATCGACTTCAAATCGCTTGAAACCCCCAAAATATCCATTTTTTAATCCCACCAATCACTATACGCGACTATTTTTTTCCGCACTATCGAATGGAAAAGGTTTTAGGGCCGTAGAGCCAATAGGAAAAAAAATATTTTCAATAATTTTCAGATATTGCAAAAATCATAGCGCCAATCGAAAGAGCAGCGCAAAATACCCCTATATATGAATTTTGGCTAAATTTGGAGAAAAAATTTTTCTTCGTTTATTGGGATATAATGCGTTGAAAATCGCTCAAAAATACCAAATTTCAATTTTCTCAGCCTACTAGTCACAATACCCGACTATATCATCCTGCTCTAGTGGATGGAATATCCTTTGGGGTCGAAGGACCTAGCGGAGATGAGCAATTTTGAAAAATGTTCTACATTTCATCGTTTATTTGGGCCAAATCGACTTCAAATCGCTTGAAACCCCCAAAATATCCATTTTTTAATCCCACCAATCACTATACGCGACTATTTTTTTCCGCTCTATCGAATGGAAAAGGTTTTAGGGCCGTAGAGCCAATAGGAAAAAAAATATTTTCAAAAATTTTCAGATATTGCAAAAATCATAGCGCCAATCGAAGAGCAGCGCAAAATATCCCTATATATTGATTTTGGCTAAATTTGGAGAAAAAAATTTTTCTTCGTTTATTGGGATATAATGCGTTGAAAATCGCTCAAAAATACCAAATTTCAATTTTCTCAGCCTACTAGTCACAATACTCGACTATATCATCCTGCTCTAGTGGATGGAATATCCTTTGGGGTCGAAGGACCTAGCGGAGATGAGCAATTTTGAAAAATGTTCTACATTTCATCGTTTATTTGGGCAAAATCGACTTCAAATCGCTTGAAACCCCCAAAATATCCATTTTTTAAACCCACCCATCACTATACGCGACTATTTTTTTCCGCTCTATCGAATGGAAAAGGTTTTAGGGCCGTAGAGCCAATAGGAAAAAAATTATTTTCAAAAATTTTCAGATATTGCAAAAATCATAGCGCCAATCGAAAGAGCAGCGCAAAATACCCCTATATATGAATTTTGGCTAAATTTGGAGAAAAAAATTTTTCTTCGTTTATTGGGATATAATGCGTTGAAAATCGCTCAAAAATACCAAATTTCAATTTTCTCAGCCTACTAGTCACAATACCCGACTATATCATCCTGCTCTAGTGGATGGAATATCCTTTGGGGTCGAAGGACCTAGCGGAGATGAGCAATTTTGAAAAATGTTCTACATTTCATCGTTTATTTGGGCCAAATCGACTTCAAATCGCTTGAAACCCCCAAAATATCCATTTTTTAATCCCACCAATCACTATACGCGACTATTTTTTTCCGCTCTATCGAATGGAAAAGGTTTTAGGGCCGTAGAGCCAATAGGAAAAAAATTATTTTCAAAAATTTTCAGATATTGCAAAAATCATAGTGCCAATCGAAAGAGCAGCGCAAAATACCCCTATATATGAAATTTGGCTAAATTTGGAGAAAAAAATTTTTCTTCGTTTATTGGGATATAATGCGTTGAAAATCGCTCAAAAATATCAAATTTCAATTTTCTCAGCCTACTAGTCACAATACCCGACTATATCATCCTGCTCTAGTGGATGGAATATCCTTTGGGGTCGAAGGACCTAGCGGAGATGAGCAATTTTGAAAAATGTTCTACATTTCATCGTTTATTTGGGCCAAATCGACTTCAAATCGCTTGAAACCCCCAAAATATCCATTTTTTAATCCCACCAATCACTATACGCGACTATTTCTTTCCGCTCTATCGAATGGAAAAGGTTTTAGGGCCGTAGAGCCAATAGGAAAAAAAATATTTTCAAAAATTTTCAGATATTGCAAAAATCATAGCGCCAATCGAAAGAGCAGCGCAAAATACCCCTATATATGAATTTTGGCTAAATTTGGAGAAAAAAATTTTTCTTCGTTTATTGGAATATAATGCGTTGAAAATCGCTCAAAAATACCAAATTTCAATTTTCTCAGCCTACTGTCAGAATACCCGACTATATCATCCTGCTCTAGCGGATGGAATATCCTTTGGGGTCGAAGGACCTAGCGGAGATGAGCAATTTTGAAAAATGTTCTACATTTCATCGTTTATTTGGGCCAAATCGACTTCAAATCGCTTGAAACCCCCAAAATATCCATTTTTTAATCCCACCAATCACTATACGCGACTATTTTTTTCCGCTCTATCGAATGGAAAAGGTTTTAGGGCCGTAGAGCCAATAGGAAAAAAATTATTTTCAAAAATTTTCAGATATTGCAAAAATCATAGCGCCAATCGAAAGAGCAGCGCAAAATACCCCTATATATGAATTTTGGCTAAATTTGGAGAAAAAATTTTTCTTCGTTTATTGGGATATAATGCGTTGAAAATCGCTCAAAAATACCAAATTTCAATTTTCTCAGCCTACTAGTCACAATACCCGACTATATCATCCTGCTCTAGTGGATGGAATATCCTTTGGGGTCGAAGGACCTAGCGGAGATGAGCAATTTTGAAAAATGTTCTACATTTCATCGTTTATTTGGGCCAAATCGACTTCAAATCGCTTGAAACCCCCAAAATATCCATTATTTACTCCCACCAATCACTATACGCGACTATTTTTTTCCGCTCTATCGAATGGAAAAGGTTTTAGGGCCGTAGAGCCAATAGGAAAAAAATTATTTTCAAAAATTTTCAGATATTGCAAAAATCATAGTGCCAATCGAAAGAGCAGCGCAAAATACCCCTATATATGAATTTTGGCTAAATTTGGAGAAAAAAATTTTTCTTCGTTTATTGGGATATAATGCGTTGAAAATCGCTCAAAAATATCAAATTTCAATTTTCTCAGCCTACTAGTCACAATACCCGACTATATCATCCTGCTCTAGTGGATGGAATATCCTTTGGGGTCGAAGGACCTAGCGGAGATGAGCAATTTTGAAAAATGTTCTACATTTCATCGTTTATTTGGGCCAAATCGACTTCAAATCGCTTGAAACCCCCAAAATATCCATTTTTAATCCCACCAATCACTATACGCGACTATTTCTTTCCGCTCTATCGAATGGAAAAGGTTTTAGGGCCGTAGAGCCAATAGGAAAAAAAATATTTTCAAAAATTTTCAGATATTGCAAAAATCATAGCGCCAATCGAAAGAGCAGCGCAAAATACTATATATGAATTTTGGCTAAATTTGGAGATAAAAATTTTTCTTCGTTTATTGGAATATAATGCGTTGAAAATCGCTCAAAAATACCAAATTTCAATTTTCTCAGCCTACTGTCAGAATACCCGACTATATCATCCTGCTCTAGCGGATGGAATATCCTTTGGGGTCGAAGGACCTAGCGGAGATGAGCAATTTTGAAAAATGTTCTACATTTCATCGTTTATTTGGGCGAAATCGACTTCAGATCGCTTGAAATCCCAAAATATCCATTTTTTAATCCCACCAATCACTATACGCGACTATTTTTTTCCGCTCTATCGAATGGAAAAGGTTTTAGGGCCGTAGAGCCAATAGGAAAAAAATTATTTTCAAAAATTTTCAGATATTGCAAAAATCATAGCGCCAATCGAAAGAGCAGCGCAAAATACCCCTATATATGAATTTTGGCTAAATTTGGAGAAAAAAATTTTTCTTCGTTTATTGGGATATAATGCGTTGAAAATCGCTCAAAAATACCAAATTTCAATTTTCTCAGCCTACTGTCACAATACCCGACTATATCATCCTGCTCTAGTGGATGGAATATCCTTTGGGGTCGAAGGACCTAGCGGAGATGAGCAATTTTGAAAAATGTTCTACATTTCATCGTTTATTTGGGCCAAATCGACTTCAAATCGCTTGAAACCCCCAAAATATCCATTTTTTAATCCCACCCATCACTATACGCGACTATTTTTTTCCGCTCTATCGAATGGAAAAGGTTTTAGGGCCGTAGAGCCAATAGGAAAAAAATTATTTTCAAAAATTTTCAGATATTGCAAAAATCATAGCGCCAATCGAACGAGCAGCGCAAAATACCCCTATATATGAATTTTGGCTAAATTTGGAGAAAAAAATTTTTCTTCGTTTATTGGGATATAATGCGTTGAAAATCGCTCAAAAATACCAAATTTCAATTTTCTCAGCCTACTGTCACAATACCCGACTATATCATCCTGCTCTAGTGGATGGAATATCCTTTGGGGTCGAAGGACCTAGCGGAGATGAGCAATTTTGAAAAATGTTCTACATTTCATCGTTTATTTGGGCCAAATCGACTTCAAATCGCTTGAAACCCCAAAATATCCATTTTTTAATCCCACCAATCACTATACGCGACTATTTTTTTCCGCTCTATCGAATGGAAAAGGTTTTAGGGCCGTAGAGCCAATAGGAAAAAAAATATTTTCAAAAATTTTCAGATATTGCAAAAATCATAGCGCCAATCGAAAGAGCAGCGCAAAATACCCCTATATATGAATTTTGGCTAAATTTCGAGAAAAAAATTTTTCTTCGTTTATTGGGATATAATGCGTTGAAAATCGCTCAAAAATACCAAATTTCAATTTTCTCAGCCTACTAGTCACAATACCCGAGTATATCATCCTGCTCTAGTGGATGGAATATCCTTTGGGGTCGAAGGACCTAGCGGAGATGAGCAATTTTGAAAAATGTTCTACATTTCATCGTTTATTTGGGCCAAATCGACTTCAAATCGCTTGAAACCCCCAAAATATCCATTTTTTAATCCCACCAATCACTATACGCGACTATTTTTTTCCGCTCTATCGAATGGAAAAGGTTTTAGGGCCGTAGAGCCAATAGGAAAAAAAATATTTTCAAAAATTTTCAGATATTGCAAAAATCATAGCGCCAATCGAAAGAGCAGCGCAAAATACCCCTATATATGAATTTTGGCTAAATTTGGAGAAAAAAATTTTTCTTCGTTTATTGGGATATAATGCGTTGAAAATCGCTCAAAAATACCAAATTTCAAGTTTCTCAGCCTACTAGTCACAATACCCGACTATATCATCCTGCTCTAGTGGATGGAATATCCTTTGGGGTCGAAGGACCTAGCGGAGATGAGCAATTTTGAAAAATGTTCTACATTTCATCGTTTATTTGGGCCAAATCGACTTCAAATCGCTTGAAACCCCCAAAATATCCATTTTTTAATCCCACCAATCACTATACGCGACTATTTTTTTCCGCTCTATCGAATGGAAAAGGTTTTAGGGCCGTAGAGCCAATAGGAAAAAATTCATTTTCAAAAATTTTCAGATATTGCAAAAATCATAGCGCCAATCGAAAGAGCAGCGCAAAATACCCCTATATATGAATTTTGGCTAAATTTGGAGAAAAAAATTTTTCTTCGTTTATTGGGATATAATGCGTTGAAAATCGCTCAAAAATACCAAATTTCAATTTTCTCAGCCTACTGTCACAATACCCGACTATATCATCCTGCTCTAGTGGATGGAATATCCTTTGGGGTCGAAGGACCTAGCGGAGATGAGCAATTTTGAAAAATGTTCTACATTTCATCGTTTATTTGGGCCAAATCGACTTCAAATCGCTTGAAACCCCAAAATATCCATTTTTTAATCCCACCAATCACTATACACGACTATTTTTTTCCGCTCTATCGAATGGAAAAGGTTTTAGGGCCGTAGAGCCAATAGGAAAAAAATTATTTTCAAAAATTTTCAGATATTGCAAAAATCATAGCGCCAATCGAAAGAGCAGCGCAAAATACCCCTATATATGAATTTTGGCTAAATTTGGAGAAAAAATTTTTCTTCGTTTATTGGGATATAATGCGTTGAAAATCGCTCAAAAATACCAAATTTCAATTTTCTCAGCCTACTGTCACAATACCCGACTATATCATCCTGCTCTAGTGGATGGAATATCCTTTGGGTTCGAAGGACCTAGCGGAGATGAGCAATTTTGAAAAATGTTCTACATTTTATCGTTTATTTGGGACAAATCGATTTCAAATCGCTTGAAACCCCCAAAATATCCATTTTTTAATCCCACCAATCACTATACGCGACTATTTTTTTCCGCTCTATCGAATGGAAAAGGTTTTAGGGCCGTAGAGCCAATAGGAAAAAAATTATTTTCAAAAATTTTCAGATATTGCAAAAATCATAGCGCCAATCGAAAGGGCAGCGCAAAATACCCCTATATATGAATTTTGGCTAAATTTGGAGAAAAAAATTTTTCTTCGTTTATTGGGATATAATGCGTTGAAAATCGCTCAAAAATACCAAATTTCAATTTTCTCAGCCTACTAGTCACAATACCCGACTATATCATCCTGCTCTAGTGGATGGAATATCCTTTGGGGTCGAAGGACCTAGCGGAGATGAGCAATTTTGAAAAATGTTCTACATTTCATCGTTTATTTGGGCCAAATCGACTTCAAATCGCTTGAAACCCCCAAAATATCCATTTTTTAATCCCACCAATCACTATACGTGACTATTTTTTTCCGCTCTATCGAATGGAAAAGGTTTTAGAGCCGTAGAGCCAATAGAAAAAAAATTATTTTCAAAAATTTTCAGATATTGCAAGAATCATAGCGCCAATCGAAAGAGCAGCGCAAAATACCCCTATATATGAATTTTGGCTAAATTTGGAGAAAAAAATTTTTCTTCGTTTATTGGGATATAATGCGTTGAAAATCGCTCAAAAATATCAAATTTCAATTTTCTCAGCCTACTGTCACAATACCCGACTATATCATCCTGCTCTAGTGGATGGAATATCCTTTGGGGTCGAAGGACCTAGCGGAGATGAGCAATTTTGAAAAATGTTCTACATTTCGTCGTTTATTTGGGCCAAATCGACTTCACATCGCGCTTGAACCCCAAAATATCCATTTTTTAATCCCACCCATCACTATACGCGACTATTTTTTCCGCTCTATCGAATGGAAAAGGTTTTAGGGCCGTAGAGCCAATAGGAAAAAAATTATTTTCAAAAATTTTCAGATATTGCAAAAATCATAGCGCCAATCGAAAGAGCAGCGCAAAATACCCCTATATATGAATTTTGGCTAAATTTGGAGAAAAAAATTTTTCTTCGTTTATTGGGATATAATGCGTTGAAAATCGCTCAAAAATACCAAATTTTAATTTTCTCAGCCTACTAGTCACAATACCCGACTATATCATCCTGCTCTAGTGGATGGAATATCCTTTGGGGTCGAAGGACCTAGCGGAGATGAGCAATTTTGAAAAATGTTCTACATTTCATCGTTTATTTGGGCCAAATCGACTTCAAATCGCTTGAAACCCCCAAAATATCCATTTTTTAATCCCACCCATCACTATACGCGACTATTTTTTTCCGCTCTATCGAATGGAAAAGGTTTTAGGGCCGTAGAGCCAATAGGAAAAAAATTATTTTCAAAAATTTTCAGATATTGCAAAAATCATAGCGCCAATCGAAAGAGCAGCGCAAAATACCCCTATATATGAATTTTGGCTAAATTTGGAGAAAAAAATTTTTCTTCGTTTATTGGGATATAATGCGTTGAAAATCGCTCAAAAATAACAAATTTCAATTTTCTCAGCCTACTAGTCACAATACCCGACTATATCATCCTGCTCTAGTGGATGGAATATCCTTTGAGGTCGAAGGACATAGCAGAGATGACCAATTTTGAAAAATGTTCTACATTTCATCGTTTATTTGGGCCAAATCGACTTCAAATCGCTTGAAACCCCCAAAACATCCATTTTTTAATCCCACCAATCACTATACACGACTATTTTTTTCCGCTCTATCGAATGGAAAAGGTTTTAGGGCCGTAGAGCCAATAGGAAAAAAATTATTTTCAAAAATTTTCAGATATTGCAAAAATCATAGCGCCAATCGAAAGAGCAGCGCAAAATACCCCTATATATGAATTTTGGCTAAATTTGGAGAAAAAAATTTTTCTTCGTCTATTGGGATATAATGCGTTGAAAATCGCTCAAAAATACCAAATTTCAATTTTCTCAGCCTACTGTCACAATACCCGACTATATCATCCTGCTCTAGTGGATGGAATATCCTTTGGGTTCGAAGGACCTAGCGGAGATGAGCAATTTTGAAAAATGTTCTACATTTCATCGTTTATTTGGGACAAATCGATTTCAAATCGCTTGAAACCCCCAAAATATCCATTTTTTAATCCCACCAATCACTATACGCGACTATTTTTTTCCGCTCTATCGAATGGAAAAGGTTTTAGGGCCGTAGAGCCAATAGGAAAAAAATTATTTTCAAAAATTTTCAGATATTGCAAAAATCATAGCGCCAATCGAAAGAGCAGCGCAAAATACCCCTATATATGAATTTTGGCTAAATTTGGAGAAAAAAATTTTTCTTCGTTTATTGGGATATAATGCGTTGAAAATCGCTCAAAAATACCAAATTTCAATTTTCTCAGCCTACTGTCACAATACCCGACTATATCATCCTGCTCTAGTGGATGGAATATCCTTTGGGGTCGAAGGACCTAGCGGAGATGAGCAATTTTGAAAAATGTTCTACATTTCATCGTTTATTTGGTACAAATCGATTTCAAATCGCTTGAAACCCCCAAAATATCCATTTTTTAATCCCACCAATCACTATACGCGACTATTTTTTTCCGCTCTATCGAATGGAAAAGGTTTTAGGGCCGTAGAGCCAATAGGAAAAAAAATATTTTCAAAAATTTTCAGATATTGCAAAAATCATAGCGCCAATCGAAAGAGCAGCGAAAAATACCCCTATATATGAATTTTGGCTAAATTTGGAGAAAAAAATTTTTCTTCGTTTATTGGGATATAATGCGTTCAAAATCGCTCAAAAATATCAAATTTCAATTTTCTCAGCCTACTGTCACAATACCCGACTATATCATCCTGCTCTAGTGGATGGAATATCCTTTGGGGTCGAAGGACCTAGCGGAGATGAGCAATTTTGAAAAATGTTCTACATTTCGTCGTTTATTTGGGCCAAATCGACTTCAAATCGCTTGAAACCCCCAAAATATCCATTTTTTAATCCCACCCATCACTATACGCGACTATTTTTTTCCGCTCTATCGAATGGAAAAGGTTTTAGGGCCGTAGAGCCAATAGGAAAAAAATTATTTTCAAAAATTTTCAGATATTGCAAAAATCATAGCGCCAATCGAAAGAGCAGCGCAAAATACCCCTATATATGAATTTTGGCTAAATTTGGAGAAAAAAATTTTTCTTCGTTTATTGGGATATAATGCGTTGAAAATCGCTCAAAAATACCAAATTTCAATTTTCTCAGCCTACTGTCACAATACCCGACTATATCATCCTGCTCTAGTGGATGGAATATCCTTTGGGTTCGAAGGACCTAGCGGAGATGAGCAATTTTGAAAAATGTTCTACATTTCATCGTTTATTTGGGACAAATCGATTTCAAATCGCTTGAAACCCCCAAAATATCCATTTTTTAATCCCACCAATCACTATACGCGACTATTTTTTTCCGCTCTATCGAATGGAAAAGGTTTTAGGGCCGTAGAGCCAATAGGAAAAAAATTATTTTCAAAAATTTTCAGATATTGCAAAAATCATAGCGCCAATCGAAAGAGCAGCGCAAAATACCCCTATATATGAATTTTGGCTAAATTTGGAGAAAAAAATTTTTCTTCGTTTATTGGGATATAATGCGTTGAAAATCGCTCAAAAATACCAAATTTCAATTTTCTCAGCCTACTGTCACAATACCCGACTATATCATCCTGCTCTAGTGGATGGAATATCCTTTGGGGTCGAAGGACCTAGCGGAGATGAGCAATTTTGAAAAATGTTCTACATTTCATCGTTTATTTGGGCCAAATCGACTTCAAATCGCTTGAAACCCCGAAAATATCCATTTTTTAATCCCACCAATCACTATACACGACTATTTTTTTCCGCTCTATCGAATGGAATAGGTTTTAGGGCCGTAGAGCCAATAGGAAAAAAATTATTTTCAAAAATTTTCAGATATTGCAAAAATCATAGCGCCAATCGAAAGAGCAGCGCAAAATACCCCTATATATGAATTTTGGCTAAATTTGGAGAAAAAAATTTTTCTTCGTTTATTGGGATATAATGCGTTGAAAATAGCTCAAAAATACCAAATTTCAATTTTCTCAGCCCACTAGTCACAATACCCGACTATATCATCCTGCTCTAGTGGATGGAATATCCTTTGGGGTCGAAGGACCTAGCGGAGATGAGCAATTTTGAAAAATGTTCTACATTTCATCGTTTATTTGGGCCAAATCGACTTCAAATCGCTTGAAACCCCCAAAATATCCATTTTTTAATCCCACCCATCACTATACGCGACTATTTTTTTCCGCTCTATCGAATGGAAAAGGTTTTAGGGCCGTAGAGCCAATAGGAAAAAAATTATTTTCAAAAATTTTCAGATATTGCAAAAATCATAGCGCCAATCGAAAGAGCAGCGCAAAATACCCCTATATATGAATTTTGGCTAAATTTGGAGAAAAAAATTTTTCTTCGTTTATTGGGATATAATGCGTTGAAAATCGCTCAAAAATACCAAATTTCAATTTTCTCAGCCTACTAGTCACAATACCCGACTATATCATCCTGCTCTAGTGGATGGAATATCCTTTGGGGTCGAAGGACCTAGCGGAGATGAGCAATTTTGAAAAATGTTCTACATTTCATCGTTTATTTGGGCCAAATCGACTTCAAATCGCTTGAAACCCCCAAAATATCCATTTTTTAATCCCACCAATCACTATACGCGACTATTTTTTCCGCTCTATCGAATGGAAAAGGTTTTAGGGCCGTAGAGCCAATAGGAAAAAAATTATTTTCAAAAATTTTCAGATATTGCAAAAATCATAGTGCCAATCGAAAGAGCAGCGCAAAATACCCCTATATATGAATTTTGGCTAAATTTGGAGAAAAAAATTTTTCTTCGTTTATTGGGATATAATGCGTTGAAAATCGCTCAAAAATATCAAATTTCAATTTTCTCAGCCTACTAGTCACAATACCCGACTATATCATCCTGCTCTAGTGGATGGAATATCCTTTGGGGTCGAAGGACCTAGCGGAGATGAGCAATTTTGAAAAATGTTCTACATTTCATCGTTTATTTGGGCCAAATCGACTTCAAATCGCTTGAAACCCCCAAAATATCCATTTTTTAATCCCACCAATCACTATACGCGACTATTTCTTTCCGCTCTATCGAATGGAAAAGGTTTTAGGGCCGTAGAGCCAATAGGAAAAAAAATATTTTCAAAAATTTTCAGATATTGCAAAAATCATAGCGCCAATCGAAAGAGCAGCGCAAAATACCCCTATATATGAATATTGGCTAAATTTGGAGAAAAAAAACTTTCTTATTTTATTGGGATATAATGCGATGAAAATCGCTCAAAAATACCAAATTTCAATTTTCTCAGCCTACTGTCAGAATACCCGACTATATCATCCTGCTCTAGTGGATGGAATATCCTTTGGGGTCGAAGGACCTAGCGGAGATGAGCAATTTTGAAAAATGTTCTACATTTCATCGTTTATTTGGGCCAAATCGACTTCAAATCGATTGAAACTCCCAAAATATCCATTTTTTAATCCCACCAATCACTATACGCGACTATTTTTTTCCGCTCTATCGAATGGAAAAGGTTTTAGGGCCGTAGAGCCAATAGGAAAAAAATAATTTTCAAAAATTTTCAGATATTGCAAAAATCATAGCGCCAATCGAAAGAGCAGCGCAAAATACCCCTATATATGAATTTTGGCTAAATTTGGAGAAAAAAATTTTTCTTCGTTTATTGGGATATAATGCGTTGAAAATCGCTCAAAAATACCAAATTTCAATTTTCTCAGCCTACTGTCACAATACCCGACTATATCATCCTGCTCTAGTGGATGGAATATCCTTTGGGGTCGAAGGACCTAGCGGAGATGAGCAATTTTGAAAAATGTTCTACATTTCATCGTTTATTTGGGCGAAATCGACTTCAAATCGCTTGAAACCCCCAAAATATCCATTTATTAATCCCACCAATCACTATACGCGACTATTTCTTTCCGCTCTATCGAATGGAAAAGGTTTTAGGGCCGTAGAGCCAATAGGAAAAAAAATATTTTCAAAAATTTTCAGATATTGCAAAAATCATAGCGCCAATCGAAAGAGCAGCGCAAAATACCCCTATATATGAATTTTGGCTAAATTTGGAGAAAAAAATTTTTCTTCGTTTATTGGGATATAATGCGTTGAAAATCGCTCAAAAATACCAAATTTCAATTTTCTCAGCCTACTGTCACAATACCCGACTATATCATCCTGCTCTAGTGGATGGAATATTCTTTGGGGTCGAAGGACCTAGCGGAGATGAGCAATTTTAAAAAATGTTCTACATTTCATCTTTTATTTGGGCCAAATCGACTTCAAATCGCTTGAAACCCCCAAAATATCCATTTTTGAATCCCACCAATCACTATACGCGACTATTTTTTTCCGCTCTATCGAATGGAAAAGGTTTTAGGGCCGTAGAGCCAATAGGAAAAAAATTATTTTCAAAAATTTTCAGATATTGCAAAAATCATAGCGCCAATCGAAAGAGCAGCGCAAAATACCCCTATATATGAATTTTGGCTAAATTTGGAGAAAAAATTTTTCTTCGTTTATTGGGATATAATGCGTTGAAAATCGCTCAAAAATACCAAATTTCAATTTTCTCAGCCTACTAGTCACAATACCCGACTATATCATCCTGCTCTAGTGGATGGAATATCCTTTGGGGTCGAAGGACCTAGCGGAGATGAGCAATTTTGAAAAATGTTCTACATTTCATCGTTTATTTGGGCCAAATCGACTTCAAATCGCTTGAAACCCCCAAAATATCCATTTTTTAATCCCACCAATCACTATACGCGACTATTTTTTCCGCTCTATCGAATGGAAAAGGTTTTAGGGCCGTAGAGCCAATAGGAAAAAATTATTTTCAAAAATTTTCAGATATTGCAAAAATCATAGCGCCAATCGAAAGAGCAGCGCAAAATACCCCTATATATGAATTTTGGCTAAATTTGGAGAAAAAAATTTTTCTTCGTTTATTGGGATATAATGCGTTGAAAATCGCTCAAAAATACCAAATTTCAATTTTCTCAGCCTACTTGTCACAATACCCGACTATATCATCCTGCTCTAGTGGATGGAATATCCTTTGGGGTCGAAGGACCTAGCGGAGATGAGCAATTTTGAAAAATGTTCTACATTTCATCGTTTATTTGGGCCAAATCGACTTCAAATCGCTTGAAACCCCCAAAATATCCATTTTTTAATCCCACCAATCACTATACGCGACTATTTTTTTCCGCTCTATCGAATGGAAAAGGTTTTAGGGCCGTAGAGCCAATAGGAAAAAATTATTTTCAAAAATTTTCAGATATTGAAAAAATCATAGCCCCAATGGAAAGAGCAGCGCAAAATACCCCTATATATGAATTTTAGCTAAATTTGGAGAAAAAATTTTTCTTCGTTTATTGGGATATAATGCGTTGAAAATCGCTCAAAAATACCAAATTTCAATTTTCTCAGCCTACTAGTCACAATACCCGACTATATCATCCTGCTCTAGTGGATGGAATATCCTTTGGGGTCGAAGGACCTAGCGGAGATGAGCAATTTTGAAAAATGTTCTACATTTCATCGTTTATTTGGGCCAAATCGACTTCAAATCGCTTGAAACCCCCAAAATATCCATTTTTTAATCCCACCAATCACTATACGCGACTATTTTTTTCCGCTCTATCGAATGGAAAAGGTTTTAGGGCCGTAGAGCCAATAGGAAAAAAATTATTTTCAAAAATTTTCAGATATTGCAAAAATCATAGCGCCAATCGAAAGAGCAGCGCAAAATACCCCTATATATGAATTTTGGCTAAATTTGGAGAAAAAATTTTTCTTCGTTTATTGGGATATAATGCGTTGAAAATCGCTCAAAAATATCAAATTTCAATTTTCTCAGCCTACTGTCACAATACCCGACTATATCATCCTGCTCTAGTGGATGGAATATCCTTTGGGGTCGAAGGACCTAGCGGAGATGAGCAATTTTGAAAAATGTTCTACATTTCATCGTTTATTTGGGCCAAATCGACTTCAAATCGCTTGAAACCCCAAAATATCCATTTTTTAATCCCACCAATCACTATACGCGACTATTTCTTTCCGCTCTATCGAATGGAAAAGGTTTTAGGGCCGTAGAGCCAATAGGAAAAAAAATATTTTCAAAAATTTTCAGATATTGCAAAAATCATAGCGCCAATCGAAAGAGCAGCGCAAAATACCCCTATATATGAATTTTGGCTAAATTTGGAGAAAAAAATTTTTCTTCGTTTATTGGGATATAATGCGTTGAAAATCGCTCAAAAATACCAAATTTCAATTTTCTCAGCCTACTAGTCACAATACCCGACTATATCATCCTGCTCTAGTGGATGGAATATCCTTTGGGGTCGAAGGACCTAGCGGAGATGAGCAATTTTGAAAAATGTTCTACATTTCATCGTTTATTTGGGCCAAATCGACTTCAAATCGCTTGAAACCCCCAAAATATCCATTTTTTAATCCCACCAATCACTATACGCGACTATTTTTTTCCGCTCTATCGAATGGAAAAGGTTTTAGGGCCGTAGAGCCAATAGGAAAAAAATTATTTTCAAAAATTTTCAGATATTGCAAAAATCATAGCGCCAATCGAAAGAGCAGCGCAAAATACATCTATATATGAATTTTGGCTAAATTTGGAGAAAAAAATTTTTCTTCGTTTATTGGGATATAATGCGTTGAAAATCGCTCAAAAATACCAAATTTCAATTTTCTCAGCCTACTAGTCACAATACCCGACTATATCATCCTGCTCTAGTGGATGGAATATCCTTTGGGGTCGAAGGACCTAGCGGCGATGAGCAATTTTGAAAAATGTTCTACATTTCATCGTTTATTTGGGCCAAATCGACTTCAAATCGCTTGAAACCCACAAAATATCCATTTTTTAATGCCACCAATCACTATACGCGACTATTTGTTTCCGCTCTATCGCATAGAAAAGGTTTTAGGGCCGTAGAGCCAATAGGAAAAAAATTATTTTCAAAAATTTTCAGATATTGCAAAAATCATAGCGCCAATCGAAAGAGCAGCGCAAAATACCCCTATATATGAATTTTGGCTAAATCTGGACAAAAAAATTTTTCTTCGTTTATTGGGATATAATGCGTTGAAAATCGCTCAAAAATACCAAATTTCAATTTTCTCAGCCTACTAGTCACAATACCCGACTATATCATCCTGCTCTAGTGGATGGAATATCCTTTGGGGTCGAAGGACCTAGCGGAGATGAGCAATTTTGAAAAATGTTCTACATTTCATCGTTTATTTGGGCCAAATCGACTTCAAATCGCTTGAAACCCCCAAAATATCCATTTTTTAATCCCACCAATCACTATACGCGACTATTTTTTTCCGCTCTATCGAATAGAAAAGGTTTTAGGGCCGTAGAGCCAATAGGAAAAAAATAATTTTCAAAAATTTTCAGATATTGCAAAAATCATAGCGCCAATCGAAAGAGCAGCGCAAAATACCCCTATATATGAATTTTGGCTAAATTTGGAGAAAAAAATTTTTCTTTGTTTATTGGGATATAATGCGTTGAAAATCGCTCAAAAATACCAAATTTCAATTTTCTCAGCCTACTAGTCACAATACCCGACTATATCATCCTGCTCTAGTGGATGGAATATCCTTTGGGGTCGAAGGACCTAGCGGAGATGAGCAATTTTGAAAAATGTTCTACATTTCATCGTTTATTTGGGCCAAATCGACTTCAAATCGCTTGAAACCCCCAAAATATCCATTTTTTAATCCCACCAATCACTATACGCGACTATTTTTTTCCGCTCTATCGAATGGAAAAGGTTTTAGGGCCGTAGAGCCAATAGGAAAAAAATAATTTTCAAAAATTTTCCGATATTGCAAAAATCATAGCGCCAATCGAAAGAGCAGCGCAAAATACCCCTATATATGAATTTTGGCTAAATTTGGAGAAAAAATTTTTTCTTCGTTTATTGGGATATAATGCGTTGAAAATCGCTCAAAAATACCAAATTTCAATTTTCTCAGCCTACTAGTCACAATACCCGACTATATCATCCTGCTCTAGTGGATGGAATATCCTTTGGGGTCGAAGGACCTAGCGGAGATGAGCAATTTTGAAAAATGTTCTACATTTCATCGTTTATTTGGGCCAAATCGACTTCAAATCGCTTGAAACCCCCAAAATATCCATTTTTTAATCCCACCAATCACTATACGCGACTATTTTTTTCCGCTCTATCGAATGGAAAAGGTTTTAGGACCGTAGAGCCAATAGGAAAATAGTAATTTTCAAAAATTTTCAGATATTGCAAAAATCATAGCGCCAATCGAAAGAGCAGCGCAAAATACCCCTATATATGAATTTTGGCGAAATTTGGAGGAAAAAATTTTTTCTTCGTTTATAGGGATCTAATCCGTTTAATATCGCTCAAAAATGCAAAATTTCAATTGTCTCAGCCTACTAGACACAATACCCGACTATATCTTCCCGCTCTAGTGGATGGAACATCTTTTGGGGTCGAGGGACCTATCGGAGAGGAGCAATGTTCTAGATTTGTTCGTTTATTTGGGCCAAATCGATTTCAAATCGCTTGAAAATGCAAAATAACGATTTTCTAATCCCACCAATCACTCTACGCGACTATTGCTTCCTCCTAGAGGAAGCTTTGTGATAGTAAAAAAAAATAAATGAGATAATGTCTTAGGAATGTTGTATAGAAAATTTGGAATCGAAATACACCATTTTTAGAAAATGTCCGTATGGATGTGTGTGTGTGTGTGTGTGTGTGTGTGTGTGTGTGTGTGTGTGTGTGTGTGTGTGTGTGTGTATGTCCGTATACTCTGATATCTCATGATCTACTCAACCGATTTTAACGAGAGAGTGATCATTTTTTCAGATTTTGCTTCAGCAATTGGGGTCAATATTTTATTTTTGTCAAAATCGATTTTTTTGTTTTTTATCGCCATTTTTAAATTTTCAAAATTTTTATTTTCAATTTTTTTTATATTTAGAACAAATATTATTTATATACGATAAATTCTCTGTATGCAGAATAAAATTTTCTACAATTTAAAAAAAAAAAAAAAAGCCGTTAGCTATATTTCGTCATAAGTTATTCATGAAAACGTCATTTTTAGTAAATAGGTTATATTTCAAAATTAAAAAAAGATATTAACATGAATATTTTTTTGGTTATAAAGAATACTGAGTACTATAACTTACTAAATTTTTAGGTTTTTTTATTCATTATTTTTGGAGAAAAAAATAATTTATAAAAAAAAAGTGTTTTTTTTTGTCGTTCAATAACTAGAGTAAAATTGGCTTAATCAGTTTGAAATTTTTTTTAGTGGTACATTTTGTATCACAATCGATTGAGTTCTTTGGGCTAAAGGATTGATCCATAAATTTCGGAGATATTTGAGGTTAAAATTTTTTTCACTTTTTTTTTAAATCGTAATTTCTCGAGAACGGCTTTATGTATTTGAATCGGGTGGGCGGCATTCGAAAGAGAATTTCAAGACCTATATTTTCTAAAAAAAATTATTGGTCTAGCTATTACGGTTCTTTTGTTATTAATAAAAACGTAAACATTGAAAAATGAAAAAAATGAGTTTGGTATGTCCAACTATTGCGGGAGTAAAAATTGACTTAAGCGCTTCAAAATTCCTCGTAGAGGTGGATTTTGGATAGTTTTCGGTCGAGTTATTCGGGCAAAATGATTGGTCCTTAAATTTCAAAGATATTTAAAAAAATTTCATGTTAATATTTTCCATAAAATTTTCCCAATTTTTTTTAAATGTATTGAGGATGGCTCTATGTATCTGAATGTGATGGGTAGCATTTGAAAGAGAAAAGCCGTTTACATCGTACAAAATAAAGTATGAAATTTTAAATATTGGAAGTAAAAATTAATTAAAGGAATCAGTAAATCAAGTTTGAGGAAGCTACGTGCCAATGAATTGGCAGCGGTTTTTTTTCCGCTCTATCGAATGGAGTAGGTTTTAGGGCCGTAGAGCCAATAGGAAAGTAATAATTTTCAGAAATATTGAGATATTGCAAAAATCATAGCACCAATCGAAAGAGCAGCGAAAAATACCCCTATATATGAATTTTGGCGAAATTTGGAGGAAAAAATTTTTTCTTCGTTTATAGGGATCTAATCCGTTTAAAATCGCTCAAAAATGCAAAATTTCAATTTTCTCAGCCTACTAGTCACAATACCCGACTATATCTTCCCGCTCTAGTTGATGGAACATCTTTTGGGGTCGAGGGACCTATCGGAGAGGAGCAATGTTCTAGATTTCTTCGTTTATTTTGGGCCAAATCGATTTGAAATCGCTTGAAAACCCAAAATATCCATTTTCTAATCCCACCAATCACTATACGCGACTATTTTTTTCCGCTCTATCGAATGGAGTAGGTTTTAGGACCGTATAGCCAATAGGAAAGTAATAATTTTCAGAAATTTTGAGATATTGCAAAAATCATAGCACCAATCGAAAGAGCAGCGAAAAATACCCCTATATATGAAATTTGGCGAAATTTGGAGGAAAAAAATTTTTCTTCGTTCATTGGGATAATCCGTTTAAAATCGGTCAAAAATGCAAAATTTCAATTTTCTCAGCCTACTAGACACAATTCCCGAATATATCTTCCCGCTCTAGTGGATGGAACATCTTTTGGGGTCGAAGGACCTAGCGGAGAGGAGCAATTTTGAAAAATGTTCTAGATTTCTTCATTTATTTGGACCAAATGGATTTCATAAAGAGTAATGGTTTAGAATAATATTTACGTGCGTTATTGGGGCGCAGCCGAAAGTAATGACGCCGCGGGCATTTTTCATATTGAAATTTATATCGGCGTACACGTCAATATTGACAAATAAGGAAGCTGTGTGGTATATAAAGTGTACAGGCCCAATTAAAATTCATCAATTTGCACAAAAACATAAGCGGTTATGACGCTGCGACGGCAGCAGCCCGCTGTAAATATGACTTTGGGGGCAGTTAAGATGCCGGCGCTGTATAGAGTAACGGTATTGTGGTCGTTTCTCGACAAAGACTGAAATTTTCTACTGGAGGGCTGTAAAGTAAAATACAGAATGATACACGTTTATCAGTATTCTAATAATCTAAATTCAAGTGAACGAATTTGTAACGGAAAAAACTTCACTTGCGAATCATGAAAAATGGAAAATGTATTATATATGCTACACGTGTAATTAAAAATGAAACCAATTTTCAAAATATCTTAAATGATAAAAGATTAATACTAACTATACATTACTCACACCTCTAGTGGAACCTAAAAACACATACAAGTTATGGCCCTCTTAAATTCAAGCTTACGCGTCGTACTTTTGACCGAAATAATCTTTCGAATTATGACGATTGCTCGAAAATTCGTTGAGAATATAATTAGTAAGTCTGGAATTATTAAGAAGGATGAATTACAATAAATAAGGTTTATAGGGGTATACCGAGAGCGCCACAAGTGCAGAGAACGACCTTAAAGTGGTATCGTTTGTCACTCAAAAAAATCCCTCATTAATAAAATTATATAAAATTAATTTAATAAATTACAGGAAAAAAAACTAAGAGCCAAGTCCACGAAAGCAAATTAAATTGAAAATATCTCAGTAATCACTGACTCCGAAATACCACGACGACGAAAGAAAGAAAAAACAATCCAAACCATACCGAGACCCAGACACACACATACACACGTACACAAAGTGACAAAGCAAGAACCTCGAATAATGTGCATCACGCTCTTAATAAGTATCAACGTCAACGACGCATTCTCTCATTCTCTCTTTTTCCTTACCCGTCGCGCGACTCCGTAGGAAATTCCACGCCGTCTACGCGTCCGCTTGGCGCAGGCGCGCGCGCGCGCAACGCGAGGTGTCAGGGTGGCTCCGCAATGCTCACCCGCACGGCGTGTGTGTGCGAGAGCACGCGCGCGCGGGACACGTGAGAATTATAATTACAAAATTACACACGAGTGTACGCACACGAGAGGCGAGGCTGCTACACACACACACACAGTCATTGTTCGCGGTACGACCTTTCTCGATTCCTAATGATCGCTTCTACGTGATCGCCACAATAGATCGGCCACGTCGTCCTCGCGCGTCTTGTGTATACGACTTACATCCCCCTTACGCGAGAGCGCCTGCCTTATAATTTTCGTTCTAACGATATTAAAGCGCAAGATGTGATGGCTGGTTGCGAGCGCGCACGCGCGCGCCAGAGACAATCGACGGGAATGAAGTGGAGAGAGAGAGAGAGAGAGAGAGAGAGAGAGAGAGAGAGAGAGAGAGAGAGAGAGAGAGAAGGAGGGAGGGAGGTCGGGAGGACAAAGAAAACGTAACGCGTGAATTCTATATTATTTTATTCATTACGAAATGTAATGAATCACGCACGCGCTGCGGTCGCTCCGTGGATCAGGATGTAAGGACAAGTGGAAAGGATAATTCCTGTGTGTTTTTTCTTGCTCTTGTTATGAGCGCGGAGATGAAAGAATCTGAGCTAAATAAATAAAGTCGATTCACACGTTCGATTTAGATGAGAATTTTTGTAATTTTTAAATCTTATTCTAATTCCTATACAATAGTTGAAAAGAAAAACTTATATTACGCATTAGAAACACGTAAAGTCTAGATATACATAGAAACAGTTATCGAACATATTTGAATTACACTAATTGGTTATTTAAACATTCATAAAAAGACATTTAGTAAAAGTTATCGAATTGAATTTATAGTATATTTTAATTAAACTTCAAGAGGCCGATAATCCTTTTAATTTTTTAATTCCAATTCGAGGATCCCTTTACAAACAACAAGAACTGAAAAAGAAACTTAAGCCTCTAACGCCACATCATTATTAAAACCCTCTCCCCTTTCCCCCATGATAAACAAAAAGGTTCGCGCTTAAATTCGCCCCATAATTGCAAGTTGACAGCTAAAACCCCCGAAAAATAAAGCCCCGTATCATTATCCAGCGTATAGTGTCATTCCGGGCTGCTGGCCACCACAAGAGATATCACTATAATCACGCGAGCAGTCTCGACCAGAGGACCGGAATTAATAATCCCGGCGCTGTGAGAGAAACCAGTGAGAGAGAGAGAGAGAGAGAGAGAGAGAGAGAGAGAGAGAGAGAGAGAGAGAGCACACGAAATTAAAAGCGATCCCCGCGCGTCGTAGAATTACGAGGACGACGTCGCCGCGGTAGGTGTTACGGTGTAGTGCTTAAGGAGCGCCGTTGGAAGGGGGACGCGTCGTCTCCTTGAGGAGGACAAAAAAGAGAAGAGACAGGGACAAAAAGGGGACGAAGAGAGAAAGAGAGAAACGAGGAAAACGGTGGTCCGGCGGATAGGCGAGCAAAAGGTAGTCAACAGAGTGGGAGGGAAGGAGGGAATATAACAAAGTGGAGGTGTGGGTCACGCCTGTTGGCGCCCGATCACAGCTTCTTCCTTGCGCCGGAGATTCGTGATTGTCCATGCCGATCGGCTTCGATTGTGTTTTTCGTCCCGGCCTTGTCTGTCTGTGTCTGCCCTGTCGGTCCGTTTCTTCCTCGCATCGCCAACTTTTTTTCCTTCCGGCCTCGCCAAATCCCTTATTTTCGCCGATCGGCCTCAATTGTCTCTGATTGAAGGCTGCTCGTCTTTTTTGCTCTTCTTTTTTTCGCTGGTGTTCTTAATGAGTAGCGGAAATTCGCCGAGCGGTCTTCAAATTAACTGTGAAATCTCCTATGATTTGGAATATTATCTAGAGCAACAAAACTTGAATTATTTTTTAATTTAAAAATTATTTTGGTTTTGATATAATTTTTAAGTAACAAAAATTAACGTTGAGACTTAATTAAACAATTACAAACTGTAAAGATGTACGCAGAAAATAAATCAATCTTAAAGAAGTTCAAAGCCATGTTACTCTCTCGACACGTCACTTTTTTCAAGTAGCCACCGCACTTACACAATTCGCTCATCCATCGTCAGGCCGAACACTTCTAATTGCCCAAAGTACAGCAATAACTGTTCCGCCAAACGGCTCGATAAATCCTCCATCGCCTCCTCACGGTCACGTAATCCCACCGCCCCACGGCGTTTTTTTTCCTCTCATCCCATTCCGCCATTCATTTTCTCACCTCGCCTCGCATACCTCTCTCTCTCTCGCTCTCTCTCCAACTTCACACCAATCAAGATTTTCGCTTTTTCCACGCCACCAACAGCGCCGCGATAATTTCAAATCTCCCGTGCGCTCACGCGTCGGCTACTTCTCGCGTTGTCGCGGAAGCATCCACTTCTTTCTCGCTTTTTCCTAGACTCTTGACCATTACGTAGCAGCACGGCGGCGGGTACATTGAACTTGGTGCAACGGCGGCGGGATCCGAAAGAAGACCGCGCGCGAGTTATGAGTTCCGCGCGCAAGCCTCGTCCATCCTCTGCGCGGTGCGCGCGCACACGCGCGGATGCGACGTAGTGGAGTATATACGGTACCGGAGCGAAACTTATACGCGACGTCTTTTCATTTCGCGTCTCTGTCCGCCGGGACCGCGGCAGGGATAACTTTTTCTCTCGGTGCTGCAGCATCAGCGATATACACGAGCGAGCGGCCAGCAAGTTTTTGGACGCGCGCGCGCTTCGGTGAATCGGGGATATTGGAAAAGATCACAGCGGTCTTTTATTTTCGAGCACGGCGTGTGTCGCACGTTCTACTGCGGCGGAAATAAAATCGCTACTAATTGTATTTATCTTGCAAATTGGTTTTTCATGGTTGAAGGGAATGTAAAAAAATCATCGGAATTAAAAAGCGTAATTGATATTACGGTGGGTAAAAATGTAAGCTGCTGGTGTATGACCTCAGAGTGAACTATCAGCGGTGGATAATTGTTATAAATATCGTCCATTAAAAGCATCGCGTTCATGATTATGCATATAATTGGCGTAATTTAGTAACTAAATAATCAAGTTTTGATATCGTATCCAATTATCTGGCAAATGAATGTATTATTATGTCAAAAAAAACTTTTTCGACGGACAAAAAATTCCTTCTAGATAATAAAATTGTCGCTTTATGCGAACTATTATACGTTTTTCAAAATTTTCTGATGCGCGAAAAAAAATCGCCTATATAAAAGAAACTTTAAGCCTCTACCCGTACGAATTGCACATAAAATATTTGACTTGTAAAATCCGTAAAGACTCGTGACACACTCGAGACTTCTGCTAATATTTAAGTGCGTTTCGTAACTTAATTAGAATTTCACGAAAAATTTATACCGCTAACGAATCGAATACAAAGTTGCTGAAACCCTCCGCCCGGACTCCCTCTCCCCGGCAATGTCTTTTTTCGGCTCATAATGAATATGTATACACTCTTACGCATCCGACGTCTATGTCATCTCCCGAAATCCCGCTCTGTCAGGGCCGAGGACTTGTGTGCACGTATGTATGAATGTGTCGTGTGTGATGATAATGATCAAATTTCGCGAATAAAAAAGGATCCTTCGTTAGCACGACTTACCGCGAGAGAGCGAGAAGGGGAAAGAAACCCGGCATGAGAGAACGAGGGAGGGATAGAGAGAGAGACTCAGCGCGCGCCCACCCGAAACTCGTTTTAATTAAATAGCCGTTCCGAATGAAGGAAACGAATAGGTAGTCGCGAATCCGCAAATAAAACGAAAAGACGCGCTCTCCTCGGAAATTATTATTATTTCAACCAATCAAAAGGGAAGCGATACGCGCGAGTCCGCCGCAATCGTCGCTTTCGATCGCGAGAGATACCCAAGGGGAATAGCTGAGGCGTATACGTCAGGGAGAGGCGCATACCGAGAAAAAAGGAAGGCATTGAAATAAAACGCTTTTGCATACTTTAGCGCTAATTTATTTCGTCGTTAAAGTGATTCAACCCGTGAAAAATGTTCTGGCCAGCGCGCGAGCGCCCTGTCGACGGACTATCGATATAAATTAAGCAATTAATTTAAACCATTTTATCTCGCAATTAGTACTACAGTTAATTAAATTTAAATTCAGTGTATGGGAATCGAAAATTTATAAAGCTCGCGATGTTTAACTTCGCGGAACGTTTAATGGATCTTTTATGTGGCTCGACAAAGAGTAACCTTACTTTTTGCTTTACTTGACTGACGGTCGTCAATATCGCCACACTGAACTTCAATTTCTTCTTGATTTCTCTGGTGTTTTAATTTACCAATAATCAAAAACACCATCTTGGGAAGCAAAATTCTTTTGGTCATCAAAATCATAACTTATTAGAGCTGCCAGTTGAATCATTCATCAATAAATAGTTACCTAATTAAAAACCTTGATATAAAAATATATCCCTCATAAAATTTAATAGATGATTAACTTTTAATTAGATACATATAAAGAGGAAATACATTATTTTAAAACAACTTAACAGAGGTTCTGAACCTAAATTTTTGTGAAACAGATCACGTTTGGCGAATCATGGTAAACGACTTTTTCTCTTGAACTCATTCATTAGCGTGTAGTTCCTGCATACCAGAATCCAAAAGATCTGGCTTTTCGTATACTTAACCGAGAGAAATGGACCGGATACGTCTAGAGGAAGTATTTAAACTTCGAGTTTCGTTAATGAACCAAAATGTAAACACATGTCCGTAGAAATTGCGAACTGTTAGATAGGAAGATTAGATAATTGTCATGAAATCATCGAAAAACTACTGAAGTTTTTAGGTTTTTGCTTGACATTTCAAAAAATCTTACATTCAAATTACAGGAAAAAGTAATTTCACAACCGAGTTAAGTATTTACAAGAGATAACATTATCTGTTATTATTATTTGTGATAAATGTGGAATTCAGAAAATGGGAAAGATGCAACATCAGTTACTGATGACTGTAAATAGCAGGCATGTTAAGACCTAAAACTTTTATTGGTTTTTGCTCGGTAAAACACAACTTACTTATATTTGAATGCAGATAAAACTACATAGTTATTAAAACATTAAGAATAACATTGTACCTAACATATATACATTAAAATGTCTCTACGATTAAAAATTCAAATATAAAAAACAAAAATTTATTTAATTTTGATGAAATTTATTAAAATTCTTTCTAGTAATTAAATTATTTTCTCTCACAATTACATAACTCTATGTAGTAAACTTATTTACCATTATGAAAAAACTGAGGATTCAAACCATCAAGTTAATAACTATGTAATAAAGATTCTTATCTTTATACAAAAATCATATTAAAAAAACAAATAGGTACTTTAATTTATAATATACTTTATTTTATGTATCTTATTTATTTTATTTGTAAAAGAGGCATTAAAGATTTATTATTTAATATTACAATTACATGTTTCTAACAGGAAAAAAGACGGAAGAGGTCGTGCTCACGCACGTTTTACAGTACCCTACATCTAACCTGCTATCTCCAAGTTCAATTAACATTTCACATGAAATTGATTTTATTAAACAGCTCCTTTCTGAATAGTCTTGAGTTCCTTTGTATGCTAAAAATTTATTTTAAAATCGTTAAAATAGAATTCATTTTAACGGCCCTCCAAGTTATTTTAACTCAGAAAAAAAACCGACAAAGATGAACACTTATAGCATTATATTGAAAAAGCCGTAAAATAATAAAATAACTGCCAATTAATTCGCAACGATTTTTTTATTATAACAAAGTTTCTTGTAAGAGGAAGCAAAATAAAATATTTTGAAAATTTAATTCAAGACTTCAATACATTATGGTGATAATGGTGATCACGATGAAAACGATACAGCGGTTCTAGTACTATCAAATACACTTGTAATATAAAATTCTAAAATTTAAGTAAGGAGCTAAAGAGTATTCGAATACCAGAAGATGAAAATATGAAAATCAGTCACATTTGAAACATAATTGTTGAAGTTCACAAAGAATATTAAAATTGAATTCTCAATTTTTTGTTAGCAATTTTAACTTTTTAATTTTAGGTAATATTTTTAGTCACGTTGAAACGCACGGCGTTATCATTCATTTGTGGACACTTTTAAAAAAGGTCAATGGGTAACTACACGGAGAAAAATGTTCTATTAAAAATTACTATGTCTTATTGTAACCGGGGGACAGACTTGAATTCTTAAAAAAATTACTATGTTTTCTAGCAAAAATTGCTATGTTTCTAGTAATTTTTACTATATTTATAGCAATTTTTGCTATAAAACATAGTAATTTTTTTAAGAACTCAAGTCTGTCCCCCGGTTACAATAAAACATAGTAATTTTTAATAGAACATTTTTCTCCGTGTATTGGGAAGGAACGTAACATTCAAGAAAAATCTATAAAGGAAACCCGACATTGAAATTACAAAAAAAAAAAAAAACAATCATAGGGTGACTACACCAGTATTGGAACAGTCACCAGTTAACCAACATTTTCTTTATATATAATATATATGAAAATATCAAGCTTTCTATGTATTGTTTATCTAACATGACGATAATTTCCGAATCCTTAAAAATTTTTATTTCATTTTATATAAAGATTCTGCATAAATTATCTTGTTAAGAATAAAATCATAAAATCGCCGCTATTAAGTGTTCCTTCGCTGGCGATGTATTCCTTCACTGGTGACACGTATTTAGATACTGAGATTGTGTGTTCCTTTACTGGTGTTTAGGAGATATTTACAGATTTTCATTAAATAAAATTTTTACTTTGATTCTTTATTCAAAATTTGCTCACCGACGTAAAGTTTGAATATTTTAGAATATAAATTTCAAAAGGCTTTTACTTTTAATCCATTTTTAAACCACTTAATTAAATAACAAAAGTTACAATTTCCTTATTCGTTCCTTCACTGATGAAGTCACCCTATTAGGAGAGCAAACTTTCGTTGAAGCCATGACTACCTATATAATAAAAATCAAGTCAGGAAGTTAAGTTGTAAATATATTAAGACATGACCGACGTAATGGAAAGACGAGAATTGATTAGGAATAAATACCTTTGGTAAGATTTCTTTAAGAATTTAGTACTTATGATAACAAAATAGGATTAATTACATACTAATAATGTAACAATTATGAGTTAAAAAGTTAATGTATAAAATAAAAAAAAATTTTTATGATAATACGTTACACTTACTGTATAGTGTTGTAAACCAGATCCATGCTAATATTCGAAATAATTAACATACTTTTGACTTGGCAATATAATATACAACCACAAAAATATTAAAAATTTTAATTCATGTGACTTTTGATAAGATTTTTAAAATATTTTCCTGAATTTAATCACAAATAATTTCACATAAAATATTTGAAATATGTAAGAAATGCTTTTCTGTGAAGTAACGTGCGATAACAGGATAATTTCATGCCTATATTCATATGTGTTAGTAGATATGCCGGAGAGATAAATAATAAAACTAAACAAATCATACTTACAGTTTTATTTCTTTGATTCAAATGCACAATATCGGTACTTAATTGAAAATAAAAATTAATTTATGGAAAAAATTTATAGAATTATAAATATTTAGGTTAGACCATGAAGTGCTGTCCAGTAAAGGGCCATTTTTCAGATTTTTAAAAGTTTTATTTTTCATTTTTCCATATCTATATAAAATAACATTACTTAGGTATTATAAACGTATCCAAAACAAAATAGATCTACCTATATTATTACAAATAAAATTTTTACTGTGAATTATAATTAGTAGTAATTAGTAGTAATTACTAATTAGTAATTACTAATTAATAGTCTTTTAGTTTTTATGAAAACACAATTTTTAGCAAATAAATTCTGTTTCTAAAATACAAATAAATATAGATCTATAATTTGTTATTTACTAATCTTTAATTTTATATTATATTATATAATTATAATTTTCAATTTATTCTAGACATATATTTGTTTTTTGGCTTTTGCTATTTAATATTCATTTAAACTCTTTACTTAGATTAAAATAGTTGAAAATGTTGATTATATGTATCACTATTCTTGTTTTATTTTTCATATCAAACACTTTTTTAATTTTCGATTTAAGAAAGTTAATGAGAATTCTCATTACATTTAACATATTCGGGGCAACTTTTATTCTAATATACAGTATGCGTAAAAGTAATACTTTGTAAACTACGAAAACAAACGAAATTTAACTTAATTTCAGGGAAGAGTAAATTAATTTTGAAGGAACTAATTGCAAATGCCAAAGTACTGACATAAGATTTTTCCTATCCAATAATAAACCGAACAGTCAGCAAAGAATTTCAATTCCTCTAACTCAAACATGCGGAACATTTTTCCCGATCACACTCGACATTCACCTCTCAAACTTCGACTCTCCGTATGCCCGCACCACCACGAGAGAGAACCACTGCGGGAATTCGCGCGAACGCGTTCCAAAAGTCGCCGGGGAGGGCGGCTGCGAAGCAGCGGCCGAGGAACGCGCGCTCGCATCCGCCATCGGATGGACATATATCGTTAATGAGGCGCGGAGGTTAGATCGGCTAGATCCGAAGAGGATCTTCTCTCTCTCTCTCTCTCTCACTCGCCAAGGCACGCGCATGTGCGGATCTCACCTTCTCCATCTCTCTCTGTCTCTCTGTCTCTCTCTCTCTCTCTCTCTCTCTTCCTCTCTCTCTCTCTCCCTCTCTTTCTCTCTCTCTCTCTTCCCCTCTCTCTCTCTCTCGCTCGCGCCCACCTCAGCGGATGAGAATTCGAGAGAGAGAGAGAGGCGCGCGACGATCGTTAATCAGTCACAGATTAGATCAGCGAGATCCGAAGGGCCCCGGCCGATGCCACCACCGGAGAGACGGGAAATAAGAGTGAGAGGAGAGGAGTGGATTCGTTTTTGCGAGCCTTTCGAATTCGCCATGCAGCGGCCCAAGTGAAAAACCAGTTTCGGCGGTTTGCTCTCGCGTGCATGCATCACATGTACGTGTCTCTCTCTCTCCCCCTCTCTCTTTCTATCTCCCTATCTCTCTCTCTCCGCCTCTCTCTCTCTCTCCCTCTTGCAAGCGTTATAGCGTTTCAAACGAATGTATTTGTCTCGCTATCACTTGACGTCAACTTATATCGCTGCGCGGACTTTTCGACGCAGAAAGCGGAGCGACGGATGGAAGAAGAAGGGCGCCGATTAATATAACTGCCGGACACGTTATACTTTTTTTGTAGGAGCGAAACGCGCGTATGCGCTGATTGTGCGCCGGGATCGAGGGCTGCGAGGACGAGGTGCTCACAGGAAATTAAAGGTCTCTGTGCGTGCGCTTAAAATAGATTTGAAGAGGCTCTTCTGCGCTCACAAGAGATACTCGAGAATTATGCTCCTGGGACTTTTTGAGCGGTACGCGTAACGGGATAAGGAGGGACAAGAATGCCCAGGTGAGCTTGTGCAGTGCGTATATTATACGGCGCATAGGGGGAGAGAGGGAGAGAATACATTTGAATTGATAATTAAAAATAATTGTGTATAACCGGAGTTGCGAGAATATATACTCTTGGTATTTTTTTCTGTGCGTGTGTCATGACGTAGTTACGCCTGCGGCCTGCGGCGACAATGATTCCGATAAAATTGAATCGTTCGATATTTGCGCAAAGCTGCGCAAATTGCAGCCGATGTGATAATGCGTGTAAGTACCTGGATATGATGATTATGGTTATCGATGATAATTTCGAGCGAACAAGTTGGCTAATGAAGTAACATTTCTCGGTAATTGTTTTGTTTTTTCGCGATTTTGCACTTTAATGACTGCTGATTGAGAGTTAAAAGAGAATGAAAACTGATGATAATTGCTTACATAGTATGGAGGCGTATACGTGTTTAAGAAACATTTTCTGAAACTGTGTAAGTTTGAATGAATTTATAAACTTCTTGATTAGACCGTTCGACTTTCGGGAGTAAGTGTTAAATCGTTTCAGATGTTAAAAAGTGTGACTTATACTAGAATAATGATTATAAAATTTCAATATCACGAAGAGTAAATTATTAAAATGAAGTAAACAAGCAATATGTACGTAATATTTTTTAAAAAACTTTACCTACCTCTTTACTAGGAAAATTCCATAATATATGGTACGCGCTTTACGGCTTCTTTTTGTTTTTCTATGTCAACGCAATTCATCGACTGAAAAACAAACGCTGAAAAATTCCTCTTAAATAAAGATATTACTCGCCTAACGAACTAAGCGATCCTCATTAGGACGGAAGACGACTTTATTACGCGATTTATCCGCGTAGTTCTGCGTCTGAATAATTCATCCGCCGGATGTCCCGTGCCTGCGCGCGCGCATGGAAGCTGCCTGCTACGCGAATGCAACACGTGTTAATTGATAAACTTACTTGTCCAATGGGACAGCTCATTAATAGAGCTCATCTGGTCGGACACACGCGCGCGCGCCGCACTGAAAGGAAAAAAAGGTCACGTAGGGTTGGGAATGATGAAAAAAGGCCACGACACGAATAGGTAATGTGAGACAAATAAAGAGCTGCATAAACAAGACTGTAGAAGTAACTGCAGAATCATTGTGGATTAAATAATTTTATTGCGAAGAATGTATAAATGGTTTGATCTATTGTAATAGAACGCATACCGCTATAATCCATTATAATGGCATTATAGCTGGCTTTTGTGACCGTCGTGCTAACGTATCACGGCCGCATTAAAAATATCCAAAAGATCTGGAAGAGAATAATTACAAGATATTGAGGGCACCCAGTTCATAGACTTAAAAATGTGTGTAGTTATGTGAAAAATGTTATTTCACTTCCCAATGTGATACAAAATGTGACTATATTTTCATGAATTTATGGCGTATTTATTTAAACAAAATAAACAAGCCAAATCTTTTATAAATAGTATTCTGATAGTTAACATCAAATAAAAGACAATTTACATATTCTTATTTAGAACTAGTTTTGACTATAGGACAACTTTGAGACCGGACATTGTCGTAAAAGGAGATATATTTACATAATTGAAACTCTCAAGGAGTGTCTCTCAGATCCAGATAATGGATTCACCCAGGGTTGTAGAATATGTATTTTTATCTACAATAATTAAAGGCCGTACAATCCTAGACCCTAACGTCTTCATCATTTTAAGTTATAAGAGCTTCAATTTTTTAAAATTAAGTGATTTTTTTTACCTAAAATCACCCATTTGGCGGCTAAACCTTCCTTTTATGCCTGTAAACAAACCTTCAAACATTTTTATGTGTTAAAATATGACATAGTTTAGTAAAATATATAACAAGTTTTAACAAAAATATCCATTGGTATTTTATATTATTTTATATTACCTTATTCGGGACTTGGTTAGAGAGCGCTGGAGTGAGTGCACGTGCGGCGGGCAGCTCTTACAAAAGATCGAAATTAATTAGGAAAAAAGCGAGAATATATAGAGGGGTAGGCAAGAATAGAAGCCGATTTAGGTGAGATTTATTGTAGGATAAAAAGTTTGGCGAGATCATTAAATAGTAAGGAAATATTTGTGAAAAGCAGTGAGTGATAGGTTAGAGGTTAGGTTGCGTGAGAATGGTAAGGCGTGCGAGGCGTCCAAAGCAATGGAGAAAAGCGACGAAGAGAAAGCCAAAGGAGAGAAAGCAAAGACAGAGAAAACCACGTGTTTAAAGAAAAGGCAAACGACATTGGACGAAAAGATGAAGCAAGTAAGTTTCAAGGATACGATGACCACGAGAGGCAGAGAGAAGGAGAGAGAAGACAAACAAAGAGAGAGCGAGTTTAAGGAAAGGATTCTAGAAGAGGTAAGAAAAATGAAAGCGGAAAGAGTTGAAGTAGAGAAAATGAATGTAGAGACAGGTGCGATGATGAGAGATATAAACGAACGGTTAGATAGGCTTGAGAAGAAATTCCAGGAATGGGAGGAAAAAAGGGAGAGAGAATGGGATGAGCGACAGTCCGAAAAAACGCCCAGCGAGTATGGTAAAGTGCCAACAGATGGCGACACGGAATTGGTGTGGAGCGGTCGGTCAGAAATTAGCGGGAGAAGTGGATACACGGGGATAAGCACGCGAAGCGGACTGTCGCTCTCGGAGAGAGGTTAGGAGGATGAAAAAGATAGTGTACGAGCAGGATAGAAACGAGAGGCGAAATAATATAGTTATTAGAGGGATAACACCGTTGGGGGAGGATCTCATAGAATGGGTGCAAAATTTTCTAAAAATGAAAGTAGGAGTAGAAGTAGGAATAGAGTATGCGCGAAAAAGTGGAAATGTGATAGTAGTGAAGTTAGAAGGGGAGGGAAAAAAAGAAGTCATGACAAATAAATACAGACTAAAGGGGACAAGCATATATATAGAGAATGATTTGAATATAGAAGACAGGAAAAAACAGGAAGAGATTCATAAATGGGTTAAAGAAAAGAAAGGGAAGGGATGGGCACTACGAGCAGGCACGGGCCGCGTATATTTTAGGGGTATATGGAGGAGATGGGAAGAGAAAGAGGAGATGGAAAAAGAAATGGCAAAAGAAGAGGCAAACTTAGGAAAAAGTGGAGAGAACTGGAAAGATGAAGGAGAAAGGGCGGAAGATAGGCAAGTTGGAAAAAACACACAAGGGAAGTCGAAAAATTTCGAATAGCCCAGAAGTGGAAATTTTCAAAAAAGACGAAAAATTCGAAACTAAATACAGAGAGGAAAAAAAGAGAGGATACACAGAAGAGAATAGTGGAGAGGGGACGAAAAAAGCAATTTTCTGGAACTGTGCGGGTGTATGGAATAAAGACAAAGAGGTGTGGGAATTTTTAGAAGAGGCGGATTTTATTAGTTTGGCAGAAACATGGGTTGAAGAAAAGGATAGGTTGAAACTCGAAAAGAAATTATCAAAAAATTTTATATGGAAGGTTATACAGGCAAAAAGAGAAGCAAAAAGAGGGAGGGCTAAAGGAGGTTTTATAATAGGAGTAAAGAAAGAATGGGAAGCAGAAAGTAAGGTAGTAGTGGAGGAAGTAGAGGAAGGTTTAGTGAGCACAGAAATAACATATAGGAAAGAAAAAATCAGA
This sequence comes from Torymus aiolomorphi, assembly GCA_036365515.1. Lineage (NCBI taxonomy): Eukaryota > Metazoa > Arthropoda > Insecta > Hymenoptera > Torymidae > Torymus > Torymus aiolomorphi. The sequence continues at coordinate 131,414,974 of CM070877.1, forward strand.
ATATGGTCAGTGTATAACTCGGGAAAAATAGAGAGGTATTACAAGAACTGGGAAATAAGGGATATAGAACAGGACGCAAAAACAATCATTGGCGACGATTTCAATGTTAGAATAGGAGAGGAAGGCAGTTTAGTAGGATCAATAGGCAATAATCGGGAACAGGAATGCAGAAAAAGTAAGGACAAAGTAATAGGCAATGGAGGTAACAAATTAATTGATTTCTGTGGGAAAGAAGGGTGGTCAATACTAAATGGGAATTTTAAAGGGGACGAAGAGGGAGAGTTCACCTTCATAGGTGCGAGAGGCAGTACGGTCATCGATTACATCTTAGTTAATGAAAAAATGAGGGAACAGACAGCAGAATTTAAAGTTGAAGAGAGGATAGAATCTGATCATGCGCCAGTGAGCATAACTTTTCGGGACACGCAAGCCGTAAAAGGTAAGGAAAGAGGGAACAGGAACATACGAGAGGAAGAAAAAAGGAAATCTGTATATTCATGGAACGAGGAAGCAATAGCCGTTTTTCGAAACAAAACGACGGACACAGAGGTGGAAGAAAGAGAGGAAGACACAGTGGAAAAAAGATGGGAAGACGTAAAGAAGCTGATAGGCGAGGCCGTAACAAGGAAAGAAATAAAAATTAAACCATGGAAACTAGGGCAAAAAAAATGGTGGGATAAGAGCTGCTCGAAAATGAAAAGAGAAGTCAAATTTGCATACAAAAAATGGAAAAAAGGAGAAGAGAGCAAAGAAAAGTATTTAAACGCAAGGAAATAATGGAAAATGTGGTGTAAAACAAAAGAAAAGGAACTAAAAGATGTGGAAGAAGAACAGCTAAAACAAGTAAAAAATGAAAGCGACGTGTGGGTGTATCTGAACAAAGGTAGGAAGAAAAGAGAAAATATAGATTGCAAGATAGGGAAAGAAGAATGGAAGAGACATTTTGTAGAGTTATTGGAAGGATCAGAGGAAAGAAAACTAGGAAAAAGCAGACAAGAACCAGGAATCGGAGAATATGAGAAAGAAAAAGAGAGGGTAACAGCACAAGAGATCAAGGAGGCATGGAAAATGCTAAAGAAAAAGAAAGCAGCAGGGCCAGAGGGCATACCAAACGAAGTGTGGATATACGGAGACCTGATAAACAAGCTGGCATGTATTATAGGGAAAGTATGGGATGGGCAGGGACTACCGGAAGACTGGAAAGCGGGAATCATAGTTCCACTGTATAAGAAAGGTGATCCAAATGAGACAAAAAATTACAGAGGCATTACTCTTATGGCTACGGCTTACAAACTATATACGGAAGTAATTAGGAAAAGACTAGAAAAAGAGGTAGAAGATAAAGGGATATTACCGGAAGGACAGGCAGGATTTAGGAAAGGAAGGTCAACATTGGATAATATATTTGTACTCAATCATATAATACAGAAAGGGAAAGAAGATAAAAGAAAAATTTATACAATCTTTGTAGACCTGAAAGCAGCATTTGATACGGTAAATAGGAATCTGTTATGGGAGATTATGGAGGAAGCAGGCATAAGTAAATATTTAATTGAGCGAGTGAAAGAACTGTATACAGAGACCAAGGTGAGAGTGAGGGTAGGTGACGAGGTATCAGAAGACTTTTGGACGGTTAAAAGTCTTAAACAAGGTTGCGTGCTGAGCCCGATATTGTTTTGTATATACATCGCGGATTTGTAGGAAAGATACAAAGTAAGAAATATTGGAGGAGTAAAAATTGGCAAGACAAGAATCTGGTCGTTGGCATACGCGGACGATTTGGTATTAGTAGCGGGAAACAGAGAGGCACTGATCGATATGACAAGCACATTGAAGACTTTCCTAAAAGAGCGAAAGCTGATTTTAAGCGAGGAAAAAACAAAAATTTTAGTATTTAACAGAGAAAGAAATAACAAAAAAGAAGAATGGCTATGGGACGGGAAAAAATTAGAAGAAGTAAAAAATTTTAAATACTTAGGATTCACTTTTAATAGAGAGGGAAACTTTAAAGATCATATCGTTGAGCTAGTTAAGAAGGGAATTACCGCGGCAAAAAAAACATGGGGACTGGGAGAAAACAAATGTAGGAATGACTTCAGAAGAAGAAAAATGCTGTTCCAGTATCTAGTAACTAGTGTGATGGCATATGGATGCGAGATATGGGGGTGGAAGGAGAGGAAAGAGTTGGAAAAAATACAAGTAGACTACTATAGATGGATCCTAAGGCTTGATTTCTGTACACCTAGACATATCATATACGAAGAAACGAAAGTATGTAGGTTAAGCTTAGAGTGGAGCAAAAGAGCGGTGAAATATGAGGAAAAAATAGAAAGGATGCAAGAAAATAAACTAGTCAAACAGTGTTGGAAAGAGATGATCAGTAACGATATACAAAGCGAATATAACAAAGGAAGAACCCAATATTATAACAGTTTAGGCTTGAGCACAAGGGAAATAAAAAACATGAAAATAAGAGAGGAAACAATCTACGAGGAAACAGTAAAAAGAGAAAGAGATATTGAAAAGCAAAGGTTAATGGGGAAGATAAGGGAGGCAAAGTATAATAAAAGATACCAAAAACTGAGAAGGGAAGAAACCCCCGCTTACTTAAGAAAATACAGAAAAGAGATGAAAATAGGAATAATTGCAAAATTAAGATGCGAGAACTATGAAAATGCAAATAGGTACTGGTTAAAAGAGGAGGATAGGGTTTGTAGACTATGTAAACAAGAAGAAGAGACGTTAGAGCATTTAGTTGTTAGGTGCGAAAATAGCAGGGAATATATGGAAAAGATTAGGGAAAATGAAAATATAAGAATATGGAAAATGGTAAACGAGGTAGGAAATGTAAAAGTAGTAAAAGTGTTCAAACAGCTGCTAAAAGAGATAGAAATAAAAGAAAAGGGCAGCAAAGCAAATTAAGTGGCGAAATTTAGGCTAAATATAAATAGGATAAAACGTGTAAAACTAAAGTAAGAGCTGCATGTATGGAGGGATGAATGAGGTAATAGATAATAACAGCGAAATAATGTGTAAATACTGTATATGACTGTATAGCAGGATAACAATATTGTATACAACAATAGTTGATAGGGAAAGTTTATGTAAAGCTAAAGACCGAGACGCTAAAGTTAGATATAAATTAGCATTATTATTGGAATATATTATAAATTAAGGTAGATTAATAATAAAAGCATGTACTGGGATCTGAACACATGGGGACGCGCGGTGAAGTCATTTGTGGATAGTAGGTAGCGGAAAGAGCAGTAAAGAAATAAATAACAAGTTGAAGAAGGCAATAAAGTATAGCGACAGAGACGAAGGCAAAAAGTGGAAACCATAACATAAATGTAACATAAATGTAATAAATGCAATAAAGGTAATAAAAATGTAATGATAATGTAATTATAAGGCAACAATAAAATGTAACTAAATGACATATAATAGTTGTAAAAATCGTAAGATTTATGAAAGTGTAATTAAGGAGAAAATAATGTTATATAAAGTAAACAGAAATAGGAAGCGTGCTACCAACAAGTAGATAAAAAGGTAGGCAAAAAGATAAAACAGCGAAGCACAAATGACGGCACGGTGCGTGTATGTGTGTGCGGTTGCCCGTGGTATGCGATGGATGAGAGAAAGAAAATTAAAAATGTGAAAAAATGTGAAAAAAATGGGAAAAAATGTGATACAATGTGTATTTGTATGTATTTACTAGTATCAGGCACATCTGATGTTAAGAAAGTTAAGTTTGTCAAGCGATCTTGCGTGTGGAGAGTATGGATGGATGTACGAGGATAAGTAAAACATTGTAATTCTTTTGTAAACCAAGTCTATTTCTGGGCCAAATAAGGCTGAAATAAAGATTTATTATTTATATTATATTACCTTATTCGAAAACATTAAATACAATTTTTGCCAATATTCTTGCTTTAATCACAACGAAACCAATTGTCGACTGGCAAGAATGGTTTATTGGCTTAACTTACTTAATTTGGAGTCCAATGATTAGAATATACAATAAATATATTTATTAATGAGTCCTTAATATCTGCTATCCCATTAAAAATAATTTAAATGAAAGCTTGATCATATTTTGATTTTGGTATATCGTGCAGAATTTTAACCCATCTTCTAAATCATGAAACATTATAAGAAAAAATCACAAAGTATCACTCTTTACATTACCTATACATTGATGAAATAATGTAAAAAACCGCTGTCAATTCATTGGCCCGTGGCTTCCTTAAACTTAATTTGCTTCTTCATTTAATTAATTTTTAATAACAAAATTTATAATTTTTGCAACAATTTATGACATAATTATAATTAAATTCATTTATGAAGATTAAAAAGTATTAATTTTTAAATTATTTATACAATATGAATAAAATAATAGGTATGATTTTTTTTTAATTATGTGTGACAAATAAATAAAATAATTAATTGCAATATTATCGTCTTCAAATTATATTTTCTTTGTGAAATTTCACACGTACACGGAGAGAAATTTTAGAGTAAAAATTACCAAGGTGCCTTGGTAGCGCATGGATAGACTGTCAAAAGCCGTGATATTCCCAGGTTTCTAATACAATTTATAAGTTTCCCAGGAAAAACTACCATAACTACTTAAAAAAAATACCAAATTATCGGAATAAAAATTACCAGACACACTGGTAAAAATTGAGATCTAGTCATTTTTACAAGGTAACCTAAGAATTTTTACTAAGAAAACTGATAAATTTTACCAAATAACCTGGTATTTGTGTATTCGCGCATGCGCACTGCGCATTATTGTGTTTCAGAAGATTGATACTAGAGGTGTGCGCGACGTTAAAATGAAAACAATACACATATTTTGAGTAAGTAATAACGGCGATTCAAATGACTGTTGGTAACAGCTTCCGTGGCGCAGTCGGTAGAACGTCGGACTCTCAACCCAAAGATCGTCGAATCGAATCCCGCTTCCGTAAAAATTTTTTTTCAGTTTAATGTTTTTTCATCCTTGTTTCTGTTTCTATTTCTATATTAAAATACTACATATCCATCAATATGGATAAAAAAAGTTAATTTTTTTAATTTAAATTAACTAAAAAAAAATTTTACCAAGGCACTTTGGTAAAAAGTTTGAAATTGTCAGTCTGTCCATCCATTACCATAGAAACTGGTAATTTTGTCTCGAATATTTGTAATTTTCACTACAAAATTTCTCTCCGTGTAGGGTACTTGTCTCTAGTAGTATGCCTGTCCGTATTTGTGTGCTCTTTCTGGTATTTCCGATGTAAGAAAAAGGTTCTAACCTTAAACATAATAAATGGCTATTACAAAACAAAAGCAGATAAACAACACGCGCGCATAGCGCATAGTGCATGTTATATTTCCATTTTCTAGTATGCATAAATGCGCTCCCGAATAATTACGATTTTAAAGGAGGGCTAAAATAGTTTTAAACTCAAATATCTCTGAAATTTATAAACGAATTCTTTACCCTAAGAACTCTTCTAGTAAATAATATAAAAACTCTACATCTCCACCAAATTTCAAAGAAATTAAAACAATTTTTATGTAGTTATATTGTGCGACAACAAAGAAATTCATTTTCAAAAATACTAAAATTTTAAATATCAAACATCTAAAAAAATAACCATACAATCTGGATGAAATTTTACACAGGTATTGCCTATATCGCATACAAAATAGTCTATAAATTTCAAGCTGATACATGAAGTCGTCATTGAGAAATTACGATTTTGAAAAAAACCATAAAAAAATTTTAACCTTAAATATCTCAAAAATCATGAGACAATTCTTTTACCTAAAGGACTTATACGATAATATATAAACTCTACATCTCCACAAAATTTCAACATGATTAAACCAATTTTTCTTCTCTCTAGTTATCATGCGACAAAAAAAATGACTTTGTAAAATACGAAAATTTTCAAAATCAAATATCTCACAAAGTAATAGTATGATCTAGATGAAAATTCGCACACATATTATCTATATCATATACAAAATTATTTATAAATTTGGAGCTGATACATAAAGCCGTTCTCGAGAAATTACGATTTGAAAAAAAGGTTAAAAAAATTTTAACCTTAAATATTTCTGAAATTTCTGGACTAATCATTTTGCCCAAAGAACTCGACCGAGAGCTATCCAAAATCTACCTCTACAAGAAATTTCGAAGCGATTTAGTCAATTTTACTCCCGTAATTGTTGTACATACAAAACTCATTTTTTTCATATTTCAATTTTTTTTCTCAAAAACTAGTCGACAAAGTGGATTAAAATTTTTTACAGATTATAGCTATTTATATTTTGTATTATCATGATTTTTTTGTCCTCAGGCCGCAAAAACATTCCTAACACATTTTCTCCAAAACTTTTTTTTTTTACTATCACAAAGCTTCCTCTAGGAGGAAGCAATACAAATAATCACCTTGGTCTCATTTGCGATGGTGAAATCTGTATATCGGAAACACTATACAAGTACTTTAAATAGGATTTATTTTTTATCTTCACTTAGAATTATCGTGAATAATGTTGAGCTTCTAGGACTTTCAAAAGTTGGAATCTTAAATAAACTATTGAAATCTTTAGTTATAAACTGTGCTGCATTAATTGAAAGAGTTGAATATTGTGTGTTGTTAAGTGTAAAAATGTACGTGATTGATGAAAATTCATTTCAAAAGAATTTCCAGTAAAAACAGACATCTTGAAACATGCACAATAATTCGCAATAGACAATAAATTTTTCCTTATTGTTAACTTTCGTCTCTTACGAGTCTTTCGAATCTTTAAGAAATACCACCTCTAGTGTCTTTAAATAGGGTAATGATGGAGTCCCGCGTTATCTGTCTGTACCACTCGATAACATTATACAATTTTCTATCTAGATTATTGCGCTCGATAGCCATATGGCAAGCCAGGGATCGACTAATTATGTACAAGTGAAGTTAACCTGAAAGCCCGACAAAGAGTAGGTATATGATGAAATAGAATGATATCTGTTGGTTACACAATTCGAGTTTATTTATCTTGTTAATCTAATTAAACAAAGGAAAAAGAGAGAAAAATAAAAAAACAAGCAAGAGTTTTAGTCAAATTAATAATCGTATATTAAATTAAAAAAGCAGCGCTTCATAGCAACGTATCGTATCAGTCGAAGCTTGAAAAAATCAGCCCACACATTTATGCAGTTTCTTCGTGATCGTACACTCTCGAGACTTAACGGCCGTAGACGTCGACGACAAAGTCAATGCTGTGTCCGCGTTCGCTCTTGAAGTGGATTATGACGAAAGTGTATCCCGGGCCACCGGCTACGACGGTCGCAGTGGCACCCTTACCCTTGTTGTTTCGGTCGATAATACAGACCTGGCTGATCCTGCAAGAGCTATCGACCCTGTAGGTCTTATGCCTCTCGACGACTCGGAACCATTTGGATGGGACCTCGACGATATCGCTCAGGAGCAAGTCATCGCCTTCAACTGGAGCACCTAGAATCTTGTTATTGGGGCAACGGGCGGCCTCGGCGCCTTGCGAGATCAGGACGGCGGCAACGATAGCCAGGAGAATTTGGCGGTGCCCAGACATGGTTCCGTTGAGAGTTGGATGACTGGAAGAGTTGAGAGATTATAGATTTCAAGGTTGGCTGTTAACGAGAAAATAACTGTTTTGTCGAATTCGAAATGTCCGCGTGCGAAAGAAAATACTATGATTTCGTAAATTATGTGGTTAATGTTTGATTAAATAATTAGCGATTGTTGGTAATTACAGAAATAAAGTGTAAAGGGAAGTAGTTTAGCACGCGAAATTTCGTTTGCTACTGCAAGCCACAAGGCTAATGTCACGCATGTGTAAAAAGATTTTACAAAGAAGATTTATGACGCTGCTGCCGGCGAGTATGTGTATAATAAAGTACGAATAATATATATACACATACTCGCCGGCAGCGGCGTTATAAATCTTATTGGTATAGACTATAAGATTTAGAGACCAGGGAATTTTTAGCAGGTTGAAAATTAATCGAAATAAGAGTTTATTTTTTCTTGCGTATCTTAAGAAATGACTAAAGTAATACAGATAATGAGAAGCGGTAGTAAAACGCGGATGATATCTATATAAACAAAAATTTTACGAATTTTCAAACAATAGCTCTTACAATTAGATAAACGATTGAGTATTGTATTTCATTTTTTTTTTGTTTACTGAATATGTATCATACATTTAAATACATTAAAATATAAATTTAAGAGATATTGTTAAAATTGAACGATATATTGTCAAGTAGCTCAATCTAGAATTAGTTTTCTCTGAGGATTTGAATTATTATAGAGATTTACGAATACATCAGTTACGGATGAGCCGTGAAAAAATGAAAAATCTAATAAATTATGATATTTCACTAATGACCGTTAAATGTCCAACGATTTGAAAAGGAAATAAGGCTCTCCCGAGTAGTAGTCGTGTCTAAAAGTGACGAACCGCGAGATATGCGTATAGAGGGTGTTCCATTTTAACTTACACCCTGGAATATCTCGAAAACTAAGCGGTTTAAGAAAAAAACTCAAGAGACCAATCTTCTAGGAAATCGAAGGGGCTATCTGAAGAACTGACCCAATTTTCGGCCCCGGGTCTTAGTAAGGCCCCGTGAGGCTAAAGTCTATTTTTTTTTAATAGGGACCCCTATTTTTTATTGTAGATTTGAATTCTACCGTTCAAAATACATCCAGATATGTGTCCAACTTTTTTTTTAACACCCTCTTTTGGACCCAATATCATTTTGGGCAAATAATGTATTTCGAGAACGACGTTGACTCTAAAACTAAGTGGTTTAAGAAAAAAAAACTCAAGAGACCAATTTCGCAGGAAATCAGGGGCTATTTGAAGAACTGACCAAATTTTGGACCCAGGGTCTTAGTAAGGCTCCATGAGGTTAGTCTATTTTTTTAAGAGGGGCCCCTATTTTTTATTGAAGATTTGAATGCTACGGTTCAAAATACTACAAAACATGTGTCCAACTTATTTTTCAACACCCTCTTTTGGGCTCAAGATCATTTTTGGACTAATAAGGTATTTCCAGAATGTCTTTGACTCAAAAACTAAGCATTTAAAAAAAAAACTCAAGAGTACAATCTTTCAGGAAATCAAAGGGGCTCTCTGAACAACTAGCGCAATTGTGGGCCCATAGACTTATTGATCCTTTGGTGGTTCAAGTCCTTTTTAAATTACACAGCTAAATAACTCAAAAAATTGCAAGCCAATAAAAGAATGTCTTAAATAAAAATTGTTGGGTATCGAAGGGCTGATTAAACTACGACCTTCACTTTGATATTGACCTTCATTTTCAAGATTATTTAAAAATAAACTTTTGTTTTTTAAGGAATACCATACATTGAATTTTTTAATTACAAAAAAATTGAAAATATTACATTACATTAACTCTAACCAGATTCTTATCACATAAAATTTCAGTATAATGGGAACCATAAGAACTTACTGAAGTAAAATTTTTGTATGGAGTATTCTTACCGAAGACGATTTTACGTATACATAACAAAATAGTTTTTGTACGGATGAAAATGTTTTATTTTCATATGTCGATAGATCATCAGCTCTAAAAACCTGTATTTTTATTTTAAAAAATTGAGAAATAATTTGTAAGAATTGAGTATGCCCAGCGGACACATCAGGCTCGATGCCAGGTCCGACCTCCGTTTCAAGAGATTCAAATCGATTAGTCTAAATATTTTTTTTTTTCAGATTTTAATAATTCATTGTCCGAGGTAGCATGTAACCGTGAAAATGAAGGTCAATGTCAAAGTGAAGGTCATTGTTTAATCAGCCCCTCGATACCTGACAATTTTTATTTAAGACATTTTTTTTATTGGCTGGCAATTTTTTGAGTTATTCAGCTGTGTAATTTAAAATGTGCTTGAGCCACCCAGGGACTCAATAAGTCTATGGGACCACAATTGCGCTAGTTGTTCAGTTAGTCCCTTTGATTTTCTGAAAGATTGGTCTCTTGAGTTTTTTTCTTAAACCGCTTAGTTTTCGAGATATTCCAGTGTGTAAGTTAAAATGGGACACCCTGTATAATGACTGTGACTCACCTCTTGTAGCTTTAAATGAGAGTGGACAAACTAGTTTAGGTGAATACTCACGCTCTACTAACTGATCCGATGACAAGCGCGGCTTTATTTTGTAGCATTATCATTTTTTATCAACGCTCGTGCAGTTGCTCCTCTCTCGTTGAACGTCGCGTGATTTACACTCCCCTGACTTCAGTTTTAATTAGCGGTGGTGATAAGGGGCGCGAATCAGAAAAAATGTACACATATATCAGTCTATACTGAGATTGTTTACAGGATTAAAATCTAGATCATGTGTAGATCATATTGATGTAGATTTTAACTGTGCACAATTTTCTCGATAAATAGTTTGAATGCCGAAATTCTCTGTGCAGACTTTATTTGTGTAGAATTTTATTATAAATTAAGTAAGGTAAAGTAGGTGATTAGCGAGCCAAATCATTGATCCCTCAGTAGAAAATTACACTGTGGGACTTTTTAATTACTCACGTCCACTGTGGTTCGTGGAACTTTTGAGTATATGATGAGGTGTTTCGTCCTGGCTACTGGATTAGACTCATCAGTGATGATCCAGTAGCCGTCATCAGACACCTGCCGCAAGTTCTTAGTGCGGATAAATTATAACATACAGAGTATTAATTCTCAAGCGAAAAAAGATACTCCATCTGGCGACCTTGCCAGCAACCCATAATTTCACACCTAGGGCGAAATAGTTAATAAGAAAATTCTAATCACTCGCAATACTAATTATAAATTAAATAAGGTAAAGTAGGTGATTAGAATTTTCTTATTAAGAATTTTATTATGTTTTAAAGTACACTATATTGTCTTGTACAAAATACTTGTGTACGATATTGCCGAAGGTCGTCGATTAAATTCACATACTTAATTATAGATAGTTTTTAATCAATTACATAAATTGATTTCATTTGATCTCAATTGAGGGCCTCAAAACGAAAAGGGATATACCGCGATTTTGCAGAAAAAGTATTCTTCAACGATCCGAATTTGAAAATTGAGCAAATCTCGTTTTTTAAAGTACAGGCATTTAAAGAATTGAAATGCGCATTTTTCTGTGAAGAAATCAAATTTTCATCTTTATTAATTTTATTAAAAATTCCAATAAAATGTCTTTTTCTGCGAAAAAAAAAGTTTAACGTAATTTTCTGTTTAACTCGCCAAAACTTCATTCAGATTAAATATTTCTTTCAGAAATTTTTACACAATAAATTTTGGAGTATTAGGAATATTATAAACCTTAGCGGAATAATAGAGATTGTTGTTGAACCAAATAGCGAATTTTAAAATATTTTTCTCGATATTTTAAACTTGCATTTTCAAATGAAAAAGTTGTGTGACGAATTTTCGAATTTTGCGATTTGATTCGAACTACTATATTCTTCAACGCCTTAGGAACTTTTCTGAAAAATTACAACATTCTACGCATTGTTGCTAAATAGAATTTTTCATGACTGTTACGATAAATGCTGTTGAAGGCCGCGCGTCACGGTACACATGTTACGACGTGCGCACGACACGATGATATTGGTGATATTGAGCACATCTAGTGTCTACACAAAGCCCCTACACAGTACTTTTATAGCACCGCTAAGTTCTACACAAATAATATTACGAAAAAATGTACACATATCGTCGCGCTGTACGAAGTAAAGCCAAGTTTGAAGTTACAGGCGAAGAAAAACCAAAAACTCGTCTAAGGCGAGGAAAAGCCAACAAAAAAACGGCTTCGCTACGAAAAAAAATTAGTTTGCACCCACCCAGACGAAAAAAAGCCAGTTTGACTTTTCCCAGGCGAAGAATTGCCAGTTTTCGCCGTTCCCGGACGAAAAATCCCAACTGACGACATTTCGCGCGAGAAAAAAATCCAATTTTGTTAGCGAAAATACTTTTACGTACGCGTATTGATAAATAATGTTGTATTATGCTTGTAAATTTTAATTATCATAATAAAATTACTTTTAATACTATTAATAAGCGGTACTAGGAATCTTGAATCAATGTACTGACAGTTTCTGGTTTGTCAACGGCCTTGAATATATGTCAAATGTACTGCAACGCCGTTCATGAATTATAGTGTACTGGCAATCGCAGGTTTATTGCGCTTTCGGATATATCCAAAAAAAGAGCAACGACTCTGAGCTGCAGACGCGCAGCGCAGCCTTTCAAGGATTTGACGTAGCAGGGCCACCTACCGGGGCTACTGTGTTCCTAAGAGTTTTTCTGTGTAAGCAACACAATAAATGTACACCCAGTGGACAGTAATTCGCGTAAAACGTGCCTCCTCAGTTTTAAAATGCTGGAATCCCATTGGACAATCCCAATGTAAGATTAATGATTACACCCGAATTGGCTAATGGGATTGTAGAATTTTGAAACTGAGGGGGCATGTTCCACGCGAATCAATATCCACTGGGTGTACAATTGCGCGTACACTATCATTCATGAACAACTTGCAGTGTTTTTGACAAATGTTCAAAGACAATGATAAAAAAGAACTGGAATTATCAGTACACTGATTCGGGATTCCTAGAACCGCTTATTAATACTATTAATAGTAATTGTATCGTGATAATTAAAAATTACAAAGATAATATATAACACGGCTTTTCGTGCTTGCTTTCCGTGTGCAAAGCGCTAGATTTACACACTCTCAGGAAACGTGTTCAAAGCACTTGCTTTGCACATTGAGTGCGACAAGCGTTTGCTTTGCACACTGTTTCACACAAACTCCGATTTCTTTTTATTTGAAAATTTTCTAAAAGGTAACGTATGTTTAGGAAACAGCTTTACCGATTCAAAACAAACAACAAAACATAACAGTTCGTATATAGTCATTCCACGAAGATAAGCGCGCTACATGCTAAGCTATGTTATTTATTATAATACAGTTTTTTGTTTAAATAACTTCACATTTAAGTTAAATAATACTATGTTTATTTATGTTGATATATGTCTTTTTTACCTGTTTTATATTTACTTACTCGTCATTTTTGTCACCCTCGCTGACGCTCGGGCGACAAAGTCGTTTCATATTACTTATTTATTTTTATGTATTGTTATTTTAATAAGTTTGCCGTATTTTGCGCACTTCTGTGAAAAAATATTATACGCAACACGTGCGCAAGGTGATCTACGCACTCGTCTTGTTTGATGCCCTCGCTGTGCTCGTGCGACAAACTGACCTTGTGCTTAAATCACCTGCTTTGCACACTAGTTGCGTAATGTACTATTCGCTAACAGAATTGAATTTTTTTCAGAAACAGCGCAAACTGGCTTTTGTTCGCCTAGGAAAAGTCAAACTGGCTTTTCTTCGTCTGGGAGAGCGCAAACTGGTTTTTTTCGCGGCAAAGCCGTTTGTTGGCTTTTCTTCGACTGTAACTTCAAAGTTGGCTTTTCTTCTTACCACGCGTCGATATGTAGTCTACACTCAGACAGTTTACACGATTAAAATCTAGATTATGTGTAGATCATATTGATGTAGATTTTAACTGTGCCCAATTTATCTCGATAAATAGTTTGGGTGCCGAAATTCTCTGTGTAGACTTTATTTGTGTAGAATGTTATTATATTTTAAAGACTTGTACACTATTGTCGTGTATAAAATACTTTTGTACGATATCGCCGAAAGTCGTTGATTAAATTCACATACTTAATTATAGGTAGTTCAATTAAAATTTTCAAAATCAAATATCTCAAAAAGTAATCGTACGATCTTGATGAAAATTCGCACACATATTATCTATATCACATACAAAATTGTCGATAAATTTGGAGCTGATATATGAAGCCGTTCTCGAGAAATTACGATTTGAAAAAAAGGTTAACAAAATTTTAACCTCAAATATTTCTGAAATTTCTGGACTAATCATTTTGCCCAAAGAACTCGACCGAAGGCTATAAAAAATCTACCTCTACAAGGAATTTCAAAGCGATTAAGTCAGTTTTATACTCCCGCAATCGTTGGACATACAAAACTCATTTTTTTTCACATTTCAATTTTTTTCTCAAAAACTAGTCGACAAAATGAATTCAAATTTTTACAAATTACAGCTATTTATATTCTGCATTATCGTGATTTTTCTCAAGAAAAGTGTCCGTTTAGTTCAGGAGTTATAAGCTTTTTTAAAAAAAAAACACGTTTTTGTTAATAACAAAAGAACCGTGATAGCTAGAGAATTTTTTTTTAGAAAATATAGGTATTTTAATACTCTTTCAAATGCTATCCATTCGATTCAAGTATCTCGATCTTATCATTAAAAAAAAAGCTAAAATCAATTTTGAGAAAATCGAAAATTCGAAATAAAATAAAAACGCATTGGCGAATCAAAAAATGAATTTTTGACCTGCCATCACACAAAAAAAAACAAAATAAATGAGACCTGTCCGGTCAAAATCGATCGAGTAAAAACTGAGATCCAGGCGTACACATACACACACACACACACACACACACACACACACACACACACCACACACACACATTTTTCAAAAATCATATATTTTGATTCCTAACACCTCGAAAAACAATTATAACATGTTTTTACAATAACTCAAAAAATTACTATCACAAAGCTTCCTCTAGAAGGAAGCAATAGTGAATTAAACAATATTTGTGAAGTGCAAAAGGAGCAAATCTTAAATCCGAAAGTTGAAGTGGCAGGTATAAATAATATCGAACAGCTGGATAATAAAGCACTTACAGAAGATATCAACTTGAGAAATTTTGTAAATTTTGATAAGAAATGTTACATTATACATGCATACACCAACGAAAAAACTAATCTGCAATCAATAATCCTGGAAGTAACAGCTGAAATGCACAAATATATAAAGGATAATAACAACAGAATTTTTGTAGGTTATCAAAACTGTAAAGTGCTCGATATAATAAACGTTGCTCCCTGTCGAAAATCTGAGGGACACGGTCATAGTACGTTTAAGTGCAGAAATGAGTCTGCGTGTTTAAAGTGCGCAGGAAATCATAAGACAGTAAATTATAGTGGTGAAATAGAAAATAAATGAATAAACTGCTGTTATACGAATACAAAATATGGCATGCATTATGATCCCAAACACCTTGCTACGGATAGTCACGCGTGCAAAATTTTGCAAGGTAAGATTCAGAAGTTGGTCGCGCTACTGACTACATCATCAAACCCACTATACAGAGACATATTGCTAAAGTAGAATATCAACCTATGGTAAAGGGGACCTCTAACTTAACACCGCCAAAGCTGAGGTCAATCAACGAGAACATTGTAGCTAAGCAGATTGGACAAATGATGAGTTCGACGCTTGGAGTCAGCTCATCCCTGCTACTTACACCAAGGAAACAACAAGCCGCATAATGGAACAACTTATCGATATCATTGAAGATGTGCAAAAAGAAGTAATACAAGAAGAAATGGTATTTCCTGATCTTAAAACTCATAATAAGAATATAAATAAAAATGATAGTTTGATACTGCATGTCAATATTAGAAGTTTATACAAAACTGAATATTCTTATTAAGAGATTGAAGATCAAACCATCTATAATTGCATGCACAGAAACATGGGCTTTATCCAATTTTCAATTTTTTGCAATACAGAGATATAAATTATTATAATAGTATTATAATAACAGTAATTTAAACCAAAATGATGGTGTAGTTGTATACATAAAAGATTGTGCATCAGAAATTACTGAAATAATTGGAATTGGTAGACTCAAAATACTAAACGCACGAATAAATCTAAATAACAATAGCAATTTTGAAATTTCTGCACTATATCGATGCAATAATTTACCGTGCCATGAATTTATTTCTAACGCAAAATCATATATCAATAGTAAAAGAAATAAAAAAACCACCTGATTATTGGTGATTTTAATATCAATATTATGAAAGAAGATGAATATAGCGTAGAATTATTAAACAATATGCTTGAAAAGGGATTTTCCCTGGTTCTATAAATACAACTAGATCAAACAATAGTGGTGGAAGTGGCACATGCATTGAGAACATGTATATAAAAGCCAAATCTACAGACACTAAAACTTTTAAACTCTCGATTCCCTTTACTGATAATTACTCACTTTTCTTGAAACTAAATAAGTCACCAATATTAAAAAAAGAAAATATTCACTATCACTATAATTACTATAAACTTCAAATTATAGCTATTACGAAAAATTTGAATGTTATAGAGACAATGCATGATCCTAATGAAGCTACCTCTTTCTTAATTATTGAAGTACAAGATTGCTTAAGCAAAGATTTATCTAAGTAGATAAATCTAAAAAAGTACTTAAAACAAAAAATAACAAGAGATCTGAAGAAGAATTGGATAACTAAAGCAATCATGATCTCGTGTAAAAAGAAGGAGCAACTGTATATTAAAATGCGAAATGAGCCAAATAATAATCTCATAAAATTAGAATATAAGAATTACACTAATTGTGAGAAAACGCAATTCGAAAATTTTTTTAAGAAATTTTTAACCTCATATCTTTTTTCATAATGGACCGATTTTTTTGGACAACGAACTCGATTTGAAAATATATAAAAGCTAAATCTGTGCCAAATTTCTGGACGATTGGATAATTTTTACTCTTGTTATCGTGCGACAACGAAAACGCAAATTTTTTCTAAAATAATTTTTTTCTAAAAAGCAAATGAAGATAAGCTCTTAAAATTTTAACCAAATATAATCTTCAATGAGTGTAATAAGTGGTTAAAATTTCAAGTCGATAAATAAAATATTTTTTGAAAAATTAATTTATGAAATGTAAAAACGTTTTCCTTAATAATAAATGACAGAGTGAAGATAATTTAAATATTAAAAAAAGAAAATATAGGTAATTTAACCCCTTAACGGGTGCGACTATTAAAACTTTTCGTGCCAAAACTGGTAGCCGTAAATAATAATTCTGATGTCAGATTCAGATTCAGCGACCTCGAAAACAGTTGTATACCAAGTTTTGTACAAATCCGGTGAGAATTGCAAAAGTTATTCAAATATGTGCATATATGATCCATTTCCAAATTTGACACGACTTTTTTTTGTACATATATGATCCATTGCCAGTTAAGGGGTTAAATTTTTCAAGAAAAGTTCATTATATTATGTAATAATAACTATAAGATATAAAAAAATCAAAAAAACTAAAAATTCAAAATTGTTTTTTGGTTATAAAAAAAAAAAAGAAAATTAATAAAAATTGAAATCCATCAGGGTACCTAGTTCTTTTCGCGAGACGAAAAGAATAGTCTTTGTCCGACGAAAATCGATCAATTCCGAGATATAAAGAGTTTACACACACGCACACACACACGCACACACACACATATACATACATCCATGAAAAAAATTTTTCTCAAAATCAACAAATATCAACATATATCGCCTTAAAACATCTTTTTGAACATTTTTGTCTCGAATTTTTTTTTTACCGTTACAAAGCTTCCTCCATAAGGAAGCAAAAATAAACAAGCTGAAATTGATATTAAAAATACTAAAAATTGTTAAATTATTTTATTTTATTACTTTCTACAGTTTATTTTATTACTTTCTACAGACGTTGCTACATTGTCAACGTAAAAGTTGGGCGGGACGAAATCATATATTTTTTCTTCTTTGCGATTGAATATCGGAAGATTATTATCCGTGATATGTATATTTCACGTGATCAACGAAAAGCTTATAATTCGAACTTTAGTGACCTCGTTTTTGGTTATGGTGCGCAGTCGTTATGAAACTTATGATTTCCGGTAAAATTTTTACGTCTCACATAAGAGGCTATGTTAAAATGTCAGACTTTAAATAGTGTTTTCTTGGATATATTATCAGCAAGTGGTGATTCCAAACTTCGATACAACGTTCATATACACCTGAATAATGATTCCGTTCAGTTTCCGAAAAGTCTGCAGAACTATGTTTCGTGTTCGAACCACCTTAAGAACGTTCTCCGGGTCGAAACAGCAATTTTAGTTTTTATATTTTTAAATAATGTTTTATTAATTTGATAATCCAAGAGTAAGTACATGTAACAAATATATACTTGAAAGAACATAAGACAATTTTTTTTCAGACAAATTGAGGCAATAGTCACTATGGTATTGTTACAATTAAAAACAAAAAGTTCAATAAGTTCTTTAAATTTTTTTTATTTTTTATCCGATCTTAACGAAATAAAGCTTATTTTGTTCGTTAAGAAATTTCAGGGGGAGTATCGATGGGAAAATTTATGATACGAGTTACCAGTACGGCGCAATATCAATTTGTTTAAGAAAATTTTGATGAAAACTTGACTTGCTTTTCTTAAACAAATTAATATTGCGCCATACTGGTAACTCGTATCATAAATTTTCCCATCGATACTCCCCCTGAAATTTCTTAACGAACAAAATAAGCTTTATTTCGTTAAGATCAGATAAAAAATAACAAAATTTAAAGAACTTATTGAAGTTTTTGTCTTTAATTGTAACAATACCATAGTGACTATTGCTTGAATTTGTCTGAAAAAAATTGTCTTATGTTCTTTCAAGTATATATTTGTTACATGTACTTACTCTTGGATTATCAAATTAATAAAACATTATTTAAAAATATAAAAACTAAAATTGCTGTTTCGACCCGGAGAACGTCCTTAATCGCAGTTGTTGCAAACTCCTTGTAAGGCTTTACGTTCTTGACAGTTCACTTTGACTAGTTTTAGTTTTCCTTACACTGTACAACTTTTTAAATTTTAAGTATTTGCTTAAACATGCCTACAGATGGTTATATTAATTACATTAGCTTGGTGTATTTGATCCGCCATCATAATAGGCTATTAAAAGATACTTGCTTTGAAGATAGCCCGATAAACTTAAAGTACAATCTTTTATGAAGAAAGAAAATTAATTATTTTATAAAACTTGTCCATATTTGCTATTGTGCGTTTGAGAATTTGTATATTAATTAATTTAGTGCAAACTGTACAAGTATCTACTTAATATAATTACGACAATAGTAGGATAGGGAAATGTATCGGAAAATAACTTAAAACGATGGTTCAATATTCATTTCAATAAACATTATATTAGAAAATTTCTTATTTACAATTATCAAGAAAAATCGCTTAATCGTGAATAAATTATAAAATCGATAATTTCAAGCACAGCTGCCTTAAGAATGTAACATCAACTCGGGCTTCATTTATATTATCTGCACCTACACTTTCCGTTGTTGTAGAATCCCTGGCCGCGTTTTTGGGCCCAGCAAGTTGCTTGACACACGATGAGGAAGAGCACGCCCTGGCACACGGCGCGTCGGGGCCTGATGTGCAACGCGGGACGTTCATCGCGTCTTGCGCCACCGCCATGTCACTGGCTTCATTTAAAACATCATCATAATGTTGGTATATTTATTAGTGATTCACGAAATTGTACATGATTCAGGTTTTAATTAGAGCATATGGCCATGAAGTTTGCTTGCTATGATAGTAAAGGTCAATAAAGTCTTTCAAGCTTGTTCCATTCTCTCAACCTTGATAATAACTAAAATTTCAAATGATGAAGTTCTTTGAAAAATTTAACTAAGTTATAGAGGAAGTATGGATGTTTGTGCGTGCGTGCGTGCGTGCGCGCGCGTGTGTGTGTATGTGTGTGTGTGTATTGTTTTATCTCAGGATCTATTCGATCAATTTTAACCGTATAGGTCTCATTTTTTTTTTTTTTTTTTATGTGAATGGAGGAAGGAAATCTTCTTTTTGATTCACCGATGCGTTTTCGTTTTATTTCGAATTTTCGGTTTTTGCAAAATGCATTTTTGCGTTTTTTTAATGATAACATTGAGATATTTGAATTGGACAGATAGCATTCAAAAGAGCATAAAAAACCCTATATTAAAAAAAAATGACATTAGCTATTGCGGTTCTTTTGTTATTAAAAAAAAAACGTGTTTTTTTTTAAAGCTTATAACTCCAAAAATAAATTTTTTTGAAAAAATCATGATAATGCAGAATATAAATAGCTGTAATCTGTAAAAAATTTGAATCCATTCTGTCGACTAGTCTTTGAGAAAAAAATTAAAAAAGGAAAAAATGCGTTTTGTATGAAGCACGTTTACTTTTTTTAAATTAACTTAATCGCTTTGAAATTGCTTGTAGAGGTAGATTTTGGATAGCTCTCGGCTAAGTTATTTGGGCTAAATGATTGGTCAATAAATTTCAGAGATATTTGAGGTTAACATTTTTTTAACCTTTTTTTCAAATCAATTTCTCGAGAACGGTTCGATGAATCTGCTCCAAATTTATAGATAATTTTGTGTGATATAGATAATATATGTGCGAATTTTCCATCAAGATCTTTCGATTACTTTTTGAGATATTTGATATTTCAAATTTTCGCATTTTGCATCCCTGCTGGAAATCGTTTATTTTTCTCCCATTTGTGAAACGATTTTTCGAAAATTTTCTAGCCATTTTTTATTAAGATGGTGTTATTATATATGATTTTGAAAATGTGAGTAAATTGAACTCAGGGTAGATAGCAATTTTTTAATTATTTGTATTTTAAAATATTACTTTTTTTAAATAAAATAAGTGTCAAATAACAAATAATTTCAATAATAAGAAAAAAATATGCAATTTTTTAAATATTAATGAATTATTAAATCATTGAAAAAAAAAGTATAAGGAATAAACATATTTTATATTTAAAATATATACTATAAATATAGGAACAATACATTAATTTGGAGGAAGCTACGTGCCAATAAATTGGCAGTGGGTTTTTATTTGGTTCATAATAAATATGCAGACAATGTATACGAACAATAAACATGTGTTCAACTTTTTAATCGTTAAGTTCCGGGGTAAAAAAAAGTTGTGTAGGCAATATACTGCTCATAGTACGGACATAGTATTAACAATATATGATGCGCCATATTCATCATATATGGGCAATATGTGGCTCATATATGGCCACGGCATTGGAGTCAAATATCGTGATTATTACGATAAATGCTATTGAAGGCCGCACGGCACGGTACACGTTACACGTGTCGTGTCGACATACACACGACACAATCACTAAAAATGCTATAAATTTTTAACAACAATACATAGACTACTAAAATTTTCCAGAAATATTCCTTAGGTGTTTAAAAATATAGTAGTCCAATCGCAAAATACGAAAATTCGTCAGACAACTTTTTCATCTGAAAATGCAAGTATAAAATAATAAAAAGAGAAAAATATTTTAAAATTCGCTATTTGGTTCAACAACAATCTCTATTATTCCGCTAAGGTTTATAATATTCCTAATACTCCAAAATTTATTGTGTAAAAATTTCTGAAAGAAATATTTGATCTGAGTGAAGTTCTGGCGAGTTGAACAGCAAATTTCATTAAACATTTTTTTCTCGTAAAAAAAGACAGTTTATTAGAATTTTTAATAAAACTAATAAATGAAAATTTGATTTCTTCACAAAAAAATGCACATTTCAATTCTTTACATGCCTGTACTTTAAAAAACGAGATTTACTCAATTTTCAAAATCAGATCGTTGGAGAATACTTTTTCTGCAAAATTGCGGTATGCCCCTTTTCGTTGCAAGGCCCTCAATTGAGATCAAATTTTATGTAATTGATTAAAAACTATCTATAATTAAGTATGTGAATTTAATCGACGAACTTCGGTAATATCGTACGCAAGTATTTTGTACAGGACAATAGTGTACAAGTCTTTAAAATATAATAAAATTCTACACAAATAAAGTCTACACATAGAATTTCCGCACACAAACTATTTATTGAGATAAATTGTGCACTGTTAAAATCTACATTACAATATACACATGATCTAGATTTTAATCGTGTAAACAATCTCAGTATAGACTGATATATGTGTACATTTTTTCTGAATATTATTTATGTAGAACTTAGCAGTGCTATAAAATTCCTGTGTAAGGGCTTTGTGCAGACAATAAATGTGCTCAATATCACTAGTATCGAAATCACCTGATCATCATTTTTTAGGTGCATATTAGCCGTTTAAACACGAGCTGAAAACAGCACGATTCCGCGCTCGCGTGCCGCGCTTGGAGAGTTGACGTGAAACGTCTCATATAGGTTATACCGTATTGAACCAAACGTTGTACATTGTATAGAAAATTTGCCAAAATTTTGAAATTATACACAAGTTGCCTTCTAATTACTCAGCTTAAGTGTGTGAGAAATAGCATTCGCCACCAGGGAGTTTTCATTGCCGTTATTTACAACATTCTTAGCACTTTTAGCTGGCTTGGACGGACTACTGCTGGGCGTGGACGTGGCGGGCGGGGGCTGTGGTGGCGGAGGTTTATGGACCTGCGCTTCCTTGACGAAGGTCTGAGCGAGACTAGCCGCCACTGCCTCGTCCTTGCAGTGGTACAACCAACGCGGCGCCGCCGTATCCACGCGCTCCTGCTCCGAGCCCGACGTCTCCTTGTCGCATTCCGAGCATTATCTGTGGAAATTTATTTCTATCATCAATTTCAATGTTTTTTTTTTTATTTTTGGTTTACTAGAATATAGTTGATATCGATATGACATCTGGGTTACCGTATACGGCTAATCCGGTAATCTGCAACGGGAAGGCAAACCCGATTTGTACTAAAAAATAACAAAATTCGGTAAATACCCTGGATTATTGATAAGGCTCGATTTCATTGGAATATCGGTGTGAATTTAACAAATGAATGTTGGCGTTTGCAATTTAATGGGCGTAGTAATCAGCGTAATTTCCGACCTTATATTTATTAATTAGTTGTCATTATTAATTTCCTTTTCCGCCATTAACGCTGTAACTAATCGATCACGTGATATTGAATGCGTACATATAACAAATAATAAACCCCGCCTACACCGGCAAAAATATAAAGAGCTCTTTCCCGCGGTCAAAAATACGAGGTGAAATTCCAGAAGGAAATCCCACGAACAAAACGTCACGCATATAAAAACGAGGAACCAACTCCTTGCAGGAAAAAAACGGAGAAATGTCATAAGGCTTCCTCTAGAAAGAAGAAAAAGATAGTCACACTTTCCTCAAATCAGTTCCCATTTACAAAAGAATATGGAAGTATCCATCAATGCCGACAATAACAGTATGCCGTATATCCCGAAAATGAGAGAACGGCCATTCCGAGTAGTATATACACCCACGCGCGCGGTTTCCCAGATAAAAATATTAAGTAATGACATCAATCCTATTATCAAACCAACCGCGCAATCTCGAGTACCTGCATCAGAACAGATGTTTGAGAGCGTTGTGTGTAGTCAGTCAATTTTCCCACACTGGTGACTAAGGTAAAGTACCCAGTGTCGGGACACTTTTCAATGCAAGAAATATTTTAAAGGCCTTTTCACTGAAAAAATTGTAAATATAACATAAATAATGATTTTCAGTGCATAGCTGAACTAATTTTAATATTATTTAAGCTAATATAAATGCGTTTTGACGCACTATGTAGGTAATAATTGCAATAATAAAAAAAAGTTTTCGGCAGTAGTATCGGGACATACCGTTAACGAGGTCTGTAGTATTGGGACAGGCTAAGAACCAGTATCGGGACATAGAAAATTTAACGTTTGTAAAATATAGAGCAATCTTTGTGGACTTACTTATGCGTGGCTTGTTTGTTTAAAATAATTACGACAAATTATTTTACAATATGTTTAGAATTTATTAAATATTATATATTAAATATTTATACATAATTTCATATTTTTTTAGTAAAATCACATTTGAACATTAAAGCATTTTTAAGGTTGTACTTAATTTAAACTAAGATAATTTTATTACATTAAACAATTTCTTGTTTAATTTTTCTTTTTCTTTGTAAAGCTTGCATCTCGTGATCTATCAATAGACGTTCGACTTCTTCTAATTTCTCTGTTAAAATCTTTTGTTTTTCTATCAATTCAGTAAGATTCTCTTTATTTTTTTTCTGATTTCATATTTTTTTTAAGCTGTTTTATGTCTGAATTAATATTTCTTTTATCATCTAACAATTTTTTTTTATTTTCTTGAAATACTTTTTTAGCATTTTGTTCTAACTGTTTTATATTCCTCATGTTCTTTCTGTTTTGTTTATTTTTTAAAACTTGTTGTTCTTTCAATTTTTTTTCTTTTTCCTTCTTTTCAAGAATATCTATAAAGTCGTCAACGACTGATACCGGTGGAACATTTTGCGATTTATTTTTTTTAGCTTTCTTTATATTGAAGTTTGGTAGAGCAAAAGCTGTTTTGAAATTTGGCGAAATAACTGAATCACACTCAGTAACTACAGGCGTAGATGGTTCGCTATTAAAACAATTTTGTAAATCTACTGCATTGTCCTCACTAATTAAATTACTATCTGCACATTTACGTTTTATTGGTTGATTTGACAGACTATGTGATTCTTTTATTCCATCTTGTACGTTTTCTGCAGTACTCGCTTGAGAAACATCGCTTTCAGCGCTGTTTGTCATTGATAAGTCTAAAATACCTGAAACAATTATCAATTACTTACTTATTACAAAACCAAATAATAACACAATTAATTTATTTCGTAACTACATACCTTCAAAGCTATTTAAATTTAAGTCTTTATCATTAGCATGTAGACCTTCATTGTCATTTTCATTAATTGCATCTTTATTATTATTTATATTATAGTTATAATTCACAGTAACTTCAGGTACATAAGTATTATTCTTTTCACTTGGAGACACCTTATTCTTTGTAAAATCATTATTAATACTACAACTATCATTTAAGGAAACTTCAGGTACTGTAGTATTATTCAACTTTTCATTTGAAAATTCGTTATTCTTACAATTAGTAGAAGCATTGCTTTCATCTAAGATATCATTAAGATTATTATTTTCTACTAAATTAACCTGTTCATTATTTAAATATTCATCAGTCTTTTGAAGTGCATTTTCAGGTGTATCTGAATTTATTCTAGAAAGATTACTCTTCTCTGTAAAAATAAATAATGTAATATTAAATCAATTGAATAAAAGTCTGTGTTGAACAATAAATGTTACTTTTCAAATGGTTTGAAAACTTACCAAGAGGATCATCTATAGTCGAAGGTATAGTATCACATGTCCTTTCTGGATATTCTTCAGGAATAACAGCTATCACAGTTGCAATCATTCGATTACCACAATCATCAAAAAGCTCAATTTCTTTACCCGGTAAACTAGATTTTTCTCCAATGTCATCAATATTGGAAGTAATGTCTATCACCGTTGAACTAGATTTTGTTCCATTGGTATCGATATTAGAAAAAATTCTTTCTTCGAGTCCAACATTTTGGTTTTCTCCATCGAATTCAACATTTTGGTTTTTTCCATCGAATTCAATATATTGGTTATCTCCATCGAATCCAACAGTTTGCTTTTCTTCATCGACTTCATAAATATTGGTAAGATCTATATGTGGAATACTATTACCTATTTTACTAATACTTGTCGAAGGTATATTTCTCTCAGATACCTCTGAGCTCATAATACTATCAGGACTATCAGATATTTCTACAATTTTATTAGCTGGATCATCTCTAATATTATCTGTAAAATATAAATTAACAAAATACTTAATATTAGAAAATTATGAAAGAGATATTATTCATTATTATTAGTATACAAGTACATTTGAAATATAATATTAATTAAAGTCAACGTACCACACAATTTCTTCATTTTTGCCCAACTGTTGAACAGTTCTTCGTATCTAATATCATCATCCCATGGCTCATTGATATCATGCTTCTTAAACTCTTCAACAAGATTTGAAGGCAATACATTTTCTTCGAAAAACTCCAAATGTTTATAACTATCTGTATAACTTTTTTCAGTTTCATCAGTGGAAGGCACAACCTTTTGACTCTTCTTTTTCTTATTTAAGATATTGTAATTTACAGCTTGTGGATCAAAAGGAAACAAACCACAAGCCTTAAAACCATTTCTAATACTATTTGACAAATCAATGTTATCTAAAGTTAATTCTAACACTTTGGGGAACATAAACTTTTGAAAATTTATGATGTTGTTGTCAACTCTCCATTGTCTAAGAGTGGTCTTATAAGCCTCCTTGAGTGGATGAAAAACTGCCACGTCCAAAGGCTGTATTATGTGCGTTGAGTTTGGATACAACGCCACTATCTCTATCTGATTTTCTTGGCAGAATTTCATTAAAGGTAGTGTTATATGCGACTTATGGCCATCAACATATAACACAATAGGCAATTGTATGTTGTTTTCTTGAATCCACTTTACAAATACATTGACAATAAAAGCGTAAAAACTCTCTGCTGTCATCCACCCTCGTTCTGTATTTCCAACTGCCCAGCCTGTGGGAATGTTTTTTAATACTTTATTTTAGGAGTTGTTTTGAGATCATACAAAATCATGGGTGGAGACATATCTCCTGATGCGGAAACAACAAATAATACTGTCAGACACGCTTTTTCATTACCAGCTACAACCTGGTATACTGATTTTGATCCTTTCTCTGTTATCACAGTGTTGTCTTTTGGGACTAGCATAAAAGCCGATTCATCCAAGTTGAACACTCGATTGGCATCTATTGATAATAAGTCCTTTTTCTTCAAATACTCTTCCACATAAGCGAACCACCTTTTTAAGTTTGCCTCAGTAACCGATGCTCTGGTACAGGTTAGATTCTGAGCTATTCGCTTACTTAAATTGTTGTGTCTACGCATAAAGGCCATATACCAGTGTCTTCCAGGTCTGTTGTTCTTGAAAGGATTTTCTCGTTTACTTTCTATTAAAAACTTTTGCACACTATTGAGAAGATCAGTTTTAGTTATAGGGAATCCTCTTTCAGCACAATACAAAATCCACTTAACTATTTCATCCTCTTCACTTTGTGTTAGTACTGTTGCCGGTCCCATTTTACATCCAATTTCTGAAAAGGATTTTAATTTGGCAAATAGTGTACTCTTTGGTACTCCAAAATTCTCTGAAGCCTCTCTTATCGATTGACCTTTGTCTATTGCTGCGAGGGCTAATTTTATATCTTCAACAGTGTACTTTTTTACATTATGTTTCTTTTTCTTGGTTCTTTTTAGTTTTGTTTGTTTCTTTTTATACTTTTCTGTCTTTGAACTGGTATTTTCTTCAGTGCAACCCTTCTTGGAAGTAGCCTTAACTTTTCTTTTTATTTTTGCCATTTTTTAATTTTAACTCGTACACCTGCAATATAAACATATAATTGAATGTCTGTATTTTATTTTGATATGATTAAAGTAAGGATTAAAATATAATTTATAATTATTATCATACCTACGTGAACAGCTTAAAAATTTGGAGGTTAGACTTTTTCTCCGTTATGGCAGACAATATATTAAAGCTTATTTTTTCGTTTATGTAGTTTACACAACAACCTACTTAAAATTAGCAATATATTAAATCACTTATTTATTATTACAAAAAGATTGTTGCAAAAATCGCGTACACTCAAAAAAGTATTGCACGTGTCCTGCGACTACTCTAGGTATAAAAGGCGCGTTCCCAAGTCTGGACAAACATGCGATTCCGTCCCAACACTACGCACCTACATCAAATGGTGGTAGCTGTGTCGGAACACGTTATTTTTTGATAAATAATGATCACTATACAGCTAAAGTTGTATTTAATTTGATTGTAACTACAATAACAATCGGTTAAAACTTTATTTCATTATTTTACAAAGATTAGTTACTTTTTTTCTGTAAAAATAGACTGCCCGATTTTCTAGAAGTCACGTATGAAATGACGAGATTTTGTCAGTTCAAACGTACATATTTTTTATTTTTACATTTTTTTTTTTTTTTTTTAAACGTACATTTTTATTTAACCTTTTATAATAAGTTTATGTTATTAATTAAAAAATTGTTGATGAATACTTAAAAGTAAGACCCTAGGTGAAATTAATTTCATTAAACTTTTATTATTTATTAAAGATTTGTTTTAAAAAAATGTAATTATTTTTTACTGTCCCATCATCGGTCTGAATTTTCACTTTGTCCCGGCACTGGGTACTTTACCTTATTAGTATTATACTGATTCGCGCCCGTTATCGCCACCGCCAATTAAAACTAAAGTCGGAGGAGTGTGTAAATCACGCTACCTTCAACAAGAGAGGAGCAACTGCACGCGCGTTCATAAGAAATGATAATGCTATAAAAACAAGCCGCGCTTGTCATCAAATCAGTTAGTACAGCGTGAGCATTCGCCTAAACTAGTTTGTCCACTCTCGTTTGAAGCTACAAGAGGTGAGTCGCAGTATTTATATGGGCATATCTCGCGGTTCGTGATTTTTAGATACGACCGCTACTCGGGAGAGACTTATTTCTTTTACAAATCGTTGGACATTAACGGTCATTAGTAAAATATCATAGTTTATTAGATTTTTCATTTTTTCACGGCTCATCCGTAACTGATGTATTCGTAAATTTCTATAATAATTCTATAATAATTCAAATCCTCAGAGAAAACTAATTCTAGGGCATTGAGCTACTTGACAATATATCGTTCAATTTTAACAATATCTCTTAAATTTATATTCTAATGTATTTAAACTTATGATACATATTCAGTAAACAAAAAAAAATTAAATACAATACTCAATCGTTTATCTAATTGTAAGAGCAATTGTTAAAAAAATCGTCAAGTTTTTGTTTACATAGCTATCATCCGCGTTTTACTATCGTTCTTCGTCATCTGTATTACTTTAGTCATTTTTTAAGACACGCAAGAAAAAATAAAACTGTTATTTCGATTAATTTTCAACCTGCTAAAAGTTTCCTAGTCTCTAAATCTTATAGTCTATACCAATAAGATTTATAACCGGCGAGTATGTGTATATATATTATTCGTACTTTATTATACACATACTCGCCGGCAGCAGTGTCATAAATCTTCTTTGTTAAACCTTTTTACACATGCGTGACACTAGCCTTGCGGCTTGCAGTAGCAAACGAAATTTTGCTTGCTAAACTACTCCACTTTACACTTCCTTTCTGTAATTACCAACAATCTCTAATTTTTTTAATCAAACGATAACCACAGAATTTACGAAATCATAGTGTTTTTTTCGTACGCGCACATTTCGAATTCGGCAGAACAGTTATTTTCTCGTTAACAGTCAACCTTGAAATTTATAATCTCCTCTCAACTCTTTCAGTTATCCAGCTCTCAACAAAATCATGTCTGCGCACCACCTACTCCTCTTGGCTATCGTCGCTGCCGTCCTGATCTCGCAAGACGCCGAGGCCATAGATCCTCCGAGGGACGTAATCGTAGGTTCTCCTGTTCGTGGCGATCGCGTGCTCGAGCGTGAATACGTCATAGTCCCATCCAAATGGTTTCGGATCGTCAAGACTCACAGGAACTACACTATCGACAACTCCAGGATCATCAACCAGGTCTGCGCTTTTGACGAGAGCAGGAGCGGCAACGGCGCCATTGCGGTTGTCACACATGGTGGCCCG
This sequence comes from Torymus aiolomorphi, assembly GCA_036365515.1. Lineage (NCBI taxonomy): Eukaryota > Metazoa > Arthropoda > Insecta > Hymenoptera > Torymidae > Torymus > Torymus aiolomorphi. The sequence continues at coordinate 131,444,585 of CM070877.1, forward strand.
GGATTCACTTTCGTCACCATCAACTTCCAGAGCATGCGCGGACACAGCATTAACTTTCTCGTCGAGGTCTATGGCTATTAAGTCTCGAGTATGCGCTTACGAAGAAACTGCATACATGTGTGGACTGATTTCTTCAAGCTTCGACTGATACGATACGTTGCTATTGTAAAGCGCTGCTTTTTTAATTTAATATACGATTTTTAATTTGACTAAAACTCTTGCTTGCTTTTTTATTTTTCCCTCTTTTTCCTTTGTTTAATTAGAGTAACAAGATAAATAAACTCGAATTGTGTAACTAACAGATATCATTCTATTTTATCATATACCTACTGTTTGTCGGGCTTTCAGGTTATCTTCACTTGTACATAATTAGTCGATCCCTGGCTTGCCATATGGCTATCGAGTGCAATAATCTAGATAGAACATTGTATAATAGGCGTCGAGTGGACGACAGATAGATAACATGGGACTCCATCATTACCCTATTTAAAGACACTAGAGGTGGTATTTATCAAAGATTCGGAAGACTCGTAAGAGACGTAAGTTAACAATAAGGAAAAATTTATTGTCTATTGCGAGTTATTGTGCATGTTTCAAGGTGTCTGTTGTAGGCGTAACAAAAATGTTATGAGTAAATATTTTGCTAAATAATTGCTATCATTTTCATGTGTATCAAATAATTGCTTTTATTGGAAACTCTTTTGAAATGAATTTTCATCAATCACGTACATTTTCACACTTAACAACACGAAATATTCCAACTCTTTCAATTAATGAACATCGTTTATAACTAAAGATTTCAATATTGCTTCCTCAAAGAGGAAGCTTTGTAACGGTGAAAAAAAAATTTCGGACAAAAAAGTATTAAAAACATATTTTAAGATTAGTGGCATAAAAATTATTTAATTTTGAGAAAATCTTTTTTCCTGTCTGTGTACGTGTATGTATGTGTCCACGAAAAAAAATTTCCTGGAGTTACCACTCCATAGCTACTACAACAGCGCCCTCACAACTCTCCAGCAGTATGTCTGCTAATTTGTCGCACTCAGTGTACCAATCTCGGCGAGAGCGGTTACATGCGAGGAAAGAAGACTAAGTATACTCTATATTTCCAGAGCAATTCGTTTCGTTTATTACACTTTTCTATTGATATGTTTATGGTATTTTTGCCATAGAGATATAAAATAACTTAATAATTAAATATTACTATAGTTAATAAGGTTAAGCAGAAAATATTGAAAATGAATGTGAAAAAATTTGTTAGTCAAGTGAATATAATTATCTTTATTTTTTAATAATTTATGAATATAAACATATTGACTATATCTTTTTATTTAAAAAAAACGGTTCAGTAATGACCATTGTAACAATACAGTATTGAACTTTATTTAAATTTTACACTATTTATTAATTTATATAAAAAAGATATGCAACATTGAAAATTGTTATTTTTTGCAATTTTTGGTTAAAATACAACTTTTATCATGTTTTTACTCAAAATTTTAAAACATTTTGTATAGAACATTGATTGGAAAAAAGTTTGCATTTTATTTGTAGAATGTGCCAGTATTTTTTTAAGACCTATATTAGAAGTTTCTGATTGGTTGGTTTTTGATATACCTTGATCGACCAAAAGCAAGGACTACGCCATAATCAAATTTCTCCAGCAAATTTTTTTTTCAATTCTTTGCATAGAGTACTTTAATTAAAAAAAAAAAAAAAAGATTATTGGCCGTGCTAAGGAAAAAATTTTACAGTACTTTGAAAATTGATAAAAGCCATAAAATTGTTAAATCATGCAATCGTATGGCATTATGTGAGTGAGTAATGTGACGTCCGCAGAGAACATTATTTTTAATAAGATTATTTTTAGTTTGTAATTCAATATTTATTTAATTTATATTTAATCTATAGGTATATAAATCTAATGTCAGGATGACACCACCAAAATTATTTGGACTTAATACTTATTTATTTATCATAAGAGAACTAATTTTTACTATGTGAAATTTCTATTTTCTTCTTTGTGGATTTATAACCTTTCCCTTCCCCAAGGAAGGTAGGAAAATAAGAGAAGGATTTATTTTAATTAAACAACGCTAATTATATATATATATATATAATGGATTTTATTTACTTACAATATTACAGAGTCCTTGCTCCTGTTTGTTCTCTCGTTAGTCGAGGTTATATAATATGATATGTATCTATTAATTAAGCTCTGCCGACTTGCAGTTTATTCTGATTCATCGGTCTAGTGCGGATTAATCTTTGTAACACTAAATAAATTTTCGGGCACTGATGTCCGGACTATGCTTCCACGTTTGCGCCGGCTCTTCACGCGACGATGAACGGTCTCTCGACAAAAGAATAACTGAGTGCCCAGGGTATGTTTCTCCGGGTATTTAAGAAAATTTTTCGGAAGCGCAAAAGATGATCATCTTTTGCGGTTCCCCCTTTGTCGAGCGGCCCTTATCGATTTTATGGCTTTATTTTTCTCGCTCGTCTAGCTCGCGGTCCATGGTGTTGAAATCTATTAACGTACCATAGACTCGGCGCGGCAGATAACAGTGCGAGAAAAAAACGCCGATAGCCCGATTCTCACCGAATTCAATTTTCTCTGTATTATTCACTAAAGTTTCCGGGTTTTATATAATGTGCTTTTGTAGCACAAGGCAAGAATTATTAATACATAAGATTGTTTCTTAAAGACAATAAACAAATAGTCCAAAAATATGGTAGCAATAAGATGATTTTGAAAAATTGAATTCGTCACACTCCCCAAGCTGAATTACGCATCCGGCCCGGAGGTGTTTATGTCTTATCACGAGCGTTCACTCACGTGCTCGCTCTTGATAAGCCATGGTGAGTCTTGAAATGCACTGGATGCTTTTCACGGATATTAATAACTATATCGATGAGCTGAGCGTTTGCTTTACAGAGCGAGATATATATGTATATATATCTTGTATTTATAATTTTTGAGCGTTTGAATTGTGTTTTTAATTTTAGCTGTATCTATTTTGGAGAAGTTGGCTGATGAAGATATTTAAGCAGAACTCTCTTATAGTTATAAGTACATATACAAAATTTGAATTAACTTAATTTACATTTTAATACGCAATAAGTATATTTCCCATATAATGAATTTGCTTAAATTATTACTTATGTTTTGTTGCTTAACCGGTTGATAGGTGTGGTAGCGATGTCGTTGCTTATGGCTGCGGCTTCGTTTCTTTGATATGGAGGCGACCGTATGAATCGGAATCGTACGGGGAGTACCCTATTGTTTCACTTATTCATTCTATTTCTAACTAAAGTTTTTCCTTTAATTTGTTTTCCTTATTTCTTAGGGCATGTTTTTGAGAGGTTATACTGTGTCATAATTTATTAAGTTGCTCATCGGCATGGCTCATAGGCATTGCGTAACTCGAGTTTAAGGTCTATTATATGTCGTTAATGAGTTAGATTTGTACTACGTTTCTCCCAATTTAGTAGAGCGTTGACTAGGAGTTGGCACGTCCAGGATAGGGTAATGGGCATCAACTCATGCATTCGAGGTGGCTTAATGAGTATATTTTTTTCCCCTTTTTTTTTTTTTTTTTTTTTTTTTTTTTTTTTTTTTTTTTTTTGTATATATATATATAATGCGTAGTCATTTAATGCGTGTTAATTTCTCCGCATTAACCTTCCTGGTAACCGTTCCCTCAAAAAGATTATTCACTTTTTGGCGTGTATGTCGGTACTTAAAACTGGGATTGTCGAAAAATAATTTGTATGAAAGCAAAAAAACATTTCCTTAAACTCTTTTCAGCAATTCCTTTGCCCCTTGCCGTTATTCCTTTTCTTTTATATATATATTTTCGTTATAGGAAGCAAAAGAAGAAAGAACTTTAGCGTATTCATGCATACAAAAAAACAACGTATATAAATTCTAACTTATTTTATTTGTTCTAGCCTCTTATGGCTATAAGTCCTTTTTGAGATTATAGCGCGTTGTTACTTGTAATCTCAAAGTTACACTTGTAACAAGTTGGTTTATGGTTATAAGCGTGAGTTTAGATGTTTGTGTTTTGATTTTACTAATGACGTATATAACTAGCATGCAAAAAAAAAAAAAAAAAAAAAAAAACAAATTTTTCCTTTTTATTTTGATTGTGGGTGGTGCGTGGCTGCTGCTGACGATTTCTGGCTGGCTGATGTTCTTTAGTTCTTGGTATGTTTATTTATTTTATTTTGTATCAAAAATCGAGTTGGTTCCAATCCTGGATTTTGTCTGTTAAAGTTTCTTTTACTATTAAGAAGCAGGCCAGGCGAGCATATTGTTCAACTGTTAGGTGTTTCTTTAGTTTTTGTTCTTCCCATCTGGATAGTATCACTGGTTTATGGTCTACTGGTTGCCAGATAAATATCTTCTTTGTTGTCGCGTCGCTTGGAGTGTGACAAATGAGACATGGTTGTATGATATCTCTTTCTAGGCGATAAATACAAGTGTGAGGCTTAAAGGTAAACCCATTTTCTTTTAAGATTCCTAGAGCCTGGTCAGAGATTCTCATAAATTTCAAGAGTTCCTTGTATAGAGTGTACATGGTGTTGTTGCTGTTACTGGATTCGATTTGGATTGTTATGACGTCTTCCCTTTCTTCCGTTTATTATTGGTACTTATAGATGTGATGATTCAGTTAATAAAATTTTTAATGGGCGGTCATTGTGCGATTGAGGTACTCTTATATATGGTGTCACTGCCAGTTCTAGTTCGGCATCGGTCGCCGTTTGTCGGCAGCTTTCGCAGGTTATGGCCGACCGCCAGGTCAGTAGTGTTTTCTTACAGTTTTCACAGCTGGTCGATAGCTCTTCGCTGGTTTCTAGTAAATGTACATTTATCAATAGAGTTCCGTATTCAGAAGGTGTGATATGATTGTTTTTCAAAACATTCCCAGCAGTATATGCAGTTGTTTTTGTCTGCTATGATGACTTCATTCCTTTCCCTGGAGCGAAGACAGTTTATTTCTGTTAATTCCACTGGGTCTTCAATAGAGTATTCATGATCCACTAGCTCGGCATCGACGTTGTAAAAATGACCCATCTGCTGCAATTTTCATGTAATATAGAGAGAGAGTGTCGGTGTGTAGAAGGAAAAAGGAGAGAGAGAAAGAGGGGGGGGGGTCCCCTTTTTTTTTTATTATTATCCCTTTATCACCACTGAGTAATGACCTCTACCCTTTTAGTGAGAATCAGAACTGATTCTGATATTAGAAATTGTTCTATGCATTCCCGGCACTGAGTTGCAGGTTTGGTTTTTAATAACTGGATTCTGCAAACAGCGCATGCGAGTAGTTGAGGTATGTCTAGTATTATTTGGTGAAACCCATAAGCTGGTCGTAAAATTCCGTCAGCTAGGGGTCTTTCTCCGTATTGTAGTACACAAGTTCGGCAAAATACGTGCCCCACCTGGTCTGTGGCTAAAAATGGTCCTACACCTTGCATGATGGAGATACAACGGCATCGGAGGAGTGCTGAGTAACGGTATGGGTAATCTTCGGGTAGTATTCCATCTAAGGGGCCGTATCTTTCATATTCTTCTTCGTCGGTTAGAGGTGGGCTGGCCTCGTTTAATGGTGCCATTTTATATCTTTCCTTTTTGTTGCTGGAATTCCCCTACAATAAGTACATATATATTTTTTTTTTTTATAAAATTTTTTTTTTTTATTTTTTTTTTTTTATAGAAGAACGTATAAAGTGTACGTTGTCGTTAGAAGTTAGGCTTGTAAGTTGTTATTCAGCTACTTCGTCGTAGATGTGCTCTGGTTCATTGAGGTTTTCTAAGTTTAAATTTGGGGTCTTTCCCTTATACGCTGGGGAGTTTATGTCGGGTACGGAGGTTAAAAGGTTTAGTATACCTGAGTGCTGGAGACACTTGCGAGCTATAAAGATTATAGCGGTTGAAAATATTAAGGCCAAAAGAATTTGGGCCCCAATCCCGAAATGTATTATTGTTTCGGTGTTTCGCTGTTCTCTTTTCCGCGTTAGGATCTCTTGTACCTTGTTCTCTAGATCGTGGAGAGAGTCGGCATCGTCGATCGTGCTCCAGTCTCCTATAGCGGCGGTATTTTGTTTAAAGAGCGGGAGTATGTCTGTGTTGTCATGGGCTTCTACTAAGTTAGGAGCGATGGTTTTTATTTTTAGGGATATTTTTGGTAAGTAAAAGAAGTTTATTGGGGCTTGTACTGTGTGTATGCCGTTCAGAGTGAGGGAGTTATAACGCCCGTAACACCGGGGTCGAAATTGTACAATTCCTACTCCCGTTAATGTTTTTAATTCTGCCCTTTCACCTGGACAATATATTTGCAGATCCCCTCCGGTTCCTATGGAAAATAGCCAACCGTCTACGGCGTTTATTCTTCTCCAAAAATCTGAGTGTTTAGGTGTATACCTGATGTCACATGTTTTTAATGCTCCAGCAGTTGGCTGTAGAAGCATTCTCTTTTCGCATGTAGGTTCTTCGTATATAGGACCTTCGTACTCACAGATATAATGGTGCACGGTTTTCGTGCAAAGTCGAAGGTGTTCTGGACTCAGAAAGGTGTGGCTCACCTTGTCGTCTCCTATGGCGAGATATGTTGCTCGTGGTATTATATAAGCGCTTGGTAACGTGGTTTCTGAGATATTCTGAGGGATGGGGAGGGGATGCATACGGTATAAGTCATAACGTTTCCTATCTAATAGCGGCACATGGATTTCCACGAGGAATCGATTTTCTATCCTGCCCAGATATACTGTGGAAACTTCGCTTAGTCGTTCTGCGCGAATGTACTCTTTCGGAATTGGAAACTCGTAAGCCGTGTTTACATCATGTATGTGCTGTTGAATTTCTTGTAGTTGTGTGCGGTTTAGTAAGGCAGGGTGTAATTTTCCATGCCTAGCATCATGAATGACGTCTAGCATTGTTCTGTAGGTTTCTAAATGTGCGCTGAGGACGGCGTCTACTGTGTTGAACCATTCGGTCACTTGTTGGGTATAATTAAATAAATGAACATGGTTTTGTAGTCTGGTCATCTCTTTTCCTAGCCATTGGGATGTTAAAAGAATTTTTCCTGTTGTGATTTCAATTCTTTTAAAGTATTGCTAATATAGCTAAATTTACTAGTTGCAAGATGTGCTTGCTGTTGTACTAGGTGGGCTAATTCTTTTTCACTTTGTAGTAGAGCGTCGATTTGATCATTATAATAGAGTCCGTCATCCTCATTTAAGGTCCCGAACAGTGTTTTACTTAAACTTCCAATAAACCCAAACGGCACAGAGCGTTTGATCATCGATGATGGATAGATTGTTTCTTTAGGTTTCTTGTGTGTAAACTCGATGGTGTCCTCTAACAATTGTTTATATAGAGCCTCTGCTTGCTCATTTTTAGCTATTAACAATGATGCTCGTAGGAATCGATCTTCGCAGTTTATAAAAATTATCGGGCATGATTTGTTTAAGATTTCAAATTGTCCTGTCACGAAGTCTCCCTCATGGTAGATTTTTCCTAGATCTATAAATGTTGCAATTTTCCAGTGTGCCTTCGTAAATCGTAAATTATGCATGTTTTCGTAATAAATCCCTGGATTTTGCGTAAATTGTGTAATTTGGTGACTGGGGAAGCACATGATCCCCGTTATCATTATGATGAGAGTTAGTAGGTTTCTAAGATCCATTTTCCTTTCTCCTTTTCTGTGTTAGTTCTGTTCTTTTCTGAAACAGAAAAAGGACACTCCTAAACAAGACTTTCGGCTGGAATTTGTCCGGGGTCAGAAAAATGTACGATTTTGAATCTATTTGGTACATGTGCGAGTACGGGCGTACCAATACTTGCTCTAGTGACAATTGTCACTTCCCTTACGGATTGTTTTGTTAGGCAAAATATTGTGATTCCGCCGCCTATAAAAATTGTCACATTAATGGTTATCATAATTATTAAAATTATGGTGGTGTTAATATGAAGGGATTCGGCTTGGCGGTATTGTATGAAATCTTGTTGAATCGACTTTAGTTTAGCACTGTCCCGAAAAGGAAGGCTCCGGTCATTAAAAGCGTCGTGTCCCTTTTCCTGTAGGTAGAAGATTTTCTGGAAGATGGCCCCGTCTATTTGGGCGATATCTAGCATAGTTTTCCTTATATACATATTGTTATTATTGTTTCTTGTTATAGCAACATACGTGGATGTTTCGTGCATGATAATGCATCCTGTATTCAGAAAAATAATCCCCATATTTTTTATAAGAATGTTTTCTTTGTAATTATTATTGCAATTTACGGAAATATTGGTAGGTGCGTGTGTCGAGAAGAGAAATCCTGTTGTTTCTTGTAGTGGTATAAAAAATGTATCTGGGTGCATGGTTATACCTAAGTCACAGTCTGCAGGTAAAATTTTTGGTTCGCTCTCCAGTAATGTTAGTTCACATTTTTTGTAGTCGAAGCTTGTGTGAATCTGCGGGAACAAATATACTGTATATTTATTCGTTTGCACTCCTTAAGAGGGGAGTCTTCGGAAAATCCGTACGCGTTCGTAGAGTGGTCCTTGATTAGATAGGATGACTTGGGTATTATATATGCCATTGCAGAAAGATTTGCCTGTTGTTGCTGTGTTACTGGTAATGAGTGCATTCTGTATATAGTTTCTTCCTTCGTATACACCAGAGGAAAAATTGTTAGTATATAAATATTGTCGTTCCTAAATTCGGTTTTTAGAGTGCTTATTTCGCTCATGGTGGTTGCACTAAGTAAGTCCATAGGAATAGGAATCTCATATTCTTTGTGATTTTCTTTAATTTGGTTGCAAATTTCTAACAAGTCTTTGTTGTTAATCAAGTCGCTAGATATTTGGTTGCGGATTATATTGTTTACTATGAATTGTAATTCTTCAATAAATTTCTTGACATAATGGATAGCTTCTGCACCTCCTTGTAATGTAAGATCGAGTAAAGTAAATCTTGCGCGTCTTCCTTTCAAGTTGTCGATATCTTTCCAAAATTGAGTTGTCTCTGCGTTTAAGGTTCTTTCTAGTTCTTCGATCCTTGAGTGTCTTGACGAGGGGACGATGTCAATTATATGCAAATTTTCATCTGGCAGGATGGTAATCCTTTCTTCTGTATGCGTTGCATAATATTCCGGCGTGTATGAAGTAGTTATAAGTTTAAGCGTTTGGGAGATTTCTTTGGTTTTATTTCTTACGACTGCGATTTCCTTGTATAGGGCCCTGATTTTCCTGCCAAGGTTAGGTAAATCTGTTGTTCTATGGTGTAAATTATAGATAAATAAATTTAATTTCGGGTGTGTGATTAAGGGTATCGTGGCGTTTAACCGGATTAAAATCTTCCAATTTTCTGCTAGCGTTTTGATAGATGGCCCTTTTTCGAAATAGATTCCAGGATTAGATTCTAAATTGGTTATTTTGAAGTTCTCGTAAAAACTCCAGGTTTGATTTATCGTGGTTAAAAGCAACAGGATAATTGTTAACTTCATAATTCTTTTCTTTCTTGTCTTCTGTGACTGAAAAAAAAAATTATATTTTTATTTTAATGGTCGGAGTAGTCGCTGTCAGAATTGTTGGAAAAGATGTAAGCGGGTTTTATTTTATCGATGTGTTTTAGAGTTCGTTTTCCCGCGTTGTTTATAAAAATTATGTTATTTTTGTCGAGAATTTCGCTGATTTTATAAGGTCCGTCGTAATGAGAGTCGAATTTATTTGATTTCACCTCTCTTTGTACGAATATATTATCGCCAGGCTCATACTTTACTTGTTTCGCCTTTCTGTCGTAATATTTTTTGTTTTTATTTTGGTTTTTATTAGGTTTTCTCTGGCTGTTGTTCTGAATTCTTTCATTCGGGTTATAAGTTCACCTAAATAAGAATTATAGGTGTCTACTTCTTCCGGGAAGTGATTCGGGAGCCGGGCTTGTTTTCCGAAGACGATTTCGAAAGGAGAAAAGTTCGTTGATTCGTGTACAGCTATGTTATAAGAAAACATTGCGTATTGTACGAGTTTGTCCCAGTCTTCGAATTTATCTACATAATGTTTGATGAATTCTGCTAGAACTATGTGGCTTCGTTCTAGTGATCCGTTTGACTGGGGTCGATATCCAGAGGTTGTAACTTGTTGAATCTGGAAAATCTTGCATAATTCTTGCATGACCTTTCCGATAAATGATTTCGCTCTGTCCGATAATATGATTCGCGGTGCTCCGAAAAACGTGATTACATGGTTCGCGAGTGCATCTGCTATAGTTACGGCCTTTGTATCTTGGATAGGGACTGCTATGCAATATTTACTGAATGTGCATTGTACCGTTAGTATGTGCTTGTTTCCATTTGAGGTGATAGGGAGGGGTCCTACCGTGTCAATGGCGATTTTGTAAAAGGGTTCGTACGGTGTGTCCGTGATGATCATAGGTTCTTTATTTTTGATTCGGACTAATTTCCGTTTTTGACAGCTTATGCATTTGTGTATGATGTCTTGTACGTCACTCTTCATGCTAGGCCAATAATATCTGGCCCGGATTAGTCGATAAGTTTTCCCTATTCCCTTATGACCTCCCAGTAAGCTGCAGTGATGTTCCTTTATAATATCCATTTGGTGGTCCTCTGGTGGAAAAATAGAGGATCCATAGCATACTAGTAGTGTAAAAGGACATTGGTCGCAGGTTTGTCTGAAATTTTGCAAGAGTTTGTTAAAGTTTTGCTTGGTGATTTTATCACCACCCTTTGATATCCGGAGTATATCGATTTGATATTCTTTTATACATGAGGCTACTGCATTCAGGCAATTCTTGATATTTTGATCCGTGGGTTCGTCTAAATAGGAGCGTGTTACTGCTGCTGTAATTATTTTATGGTTTCCCCTTGGTGTAATGGTTACCTTTCCGGGAGAGATTTTCACTCTTTTGAATTCCTTGGAGTCGATATAATTTAGATCGATTAGCAGTTTGTCTGTTGTGGATGTGAATTCTCCATCGGCTGATGTAAAATGTAATATGCTACCGGGTTTTTCTGTTATACTTTCGTTTGAAAATTTTATCTTGAATTTCGAGGTTGGAGTCCTCATGATATCGGGATAAAATAATTCTGGAGGGATAGTATTTGCCTCCCCGTGTTTTACCGTATTTTCAATCGTTATTTCTTCGTTTGATTCTTCTTCAATTCTTGGTAGTGTATGGGGTGGTTCACTTTCTGTTTCGGTTCCTGTCGATTCTTCAATTGGGGTGGATCGGAAATGCGGAGTGCCCACATGCGCTCGTGTTTGCCCTTCGTCCCACCAAAGTTCATCTGAAATCCTTCGGTTTCTCTTCGGGAAGTAAGGAGTCTCCTCTGAAGTTCTCGGCGCAATCCGATAGAGGTCGTCGTTAGATAAGTCGCTGTGTCCCAATTCCGTTTCGTCGGAGGGAATTTGGGGTAGACCTATCACGTTGGGGTTTTGTTTCTTGGGATCCGTGGGTTCGTCGTGTGAGGACCCTTCGTAGTCTTCTTGAATAAATGGCAACTTACTAGGGACTAACGAGGGTAGTCCTGCCCTCCGTCTGGTTGGCTCTGGTGGAATTTCATTTCCTGAGTCGTGGTTAGACAAGTTTGGCAGGCCACCTAAGGCTTGTTTTGTCCTCGGAGGTTCCATTACGGGTTTCCTTGTTAGAGTTCCTTTAGGTTTCTCTAATGCTGCTGGAGGTTGCGCGAGTGCTTTGCGAGCTCGCACTCTTTCTCCAATGGTTCCTCCAAGTTTAGACATGTCTGCAGGGGGAGGGGGTAAGGGTGCGTTTTTGGACCCTGGTTTTCTCCCTCTTGGTGCAGGCAATTTCTCCGCTAGGCTAGAGGTAGCTGATCGGCTTAATACCTTTGCTCGTCCTGCACTAGAATTTGGCAGCATCACTGCTGGTACTTCTTCTGGGTTCCGAGAGAGAGAATCTGCATTCGTATTTAGTCTCCCTGGTTTATGTATGAACTCATATGAATATTCCCTAAGCCTTGTTCTCCAACGTATGAGACGTTGTAACGGAGGTTTGACGGAATCAATCCAACGAAGGGGTTCGTGATCGCTTACTAAAATAAATTCTCGACCGTACAAATACGGTCGGAAATGCATTACTGCGGTAATTATAGCTAAACATTCCTTTTCTGTGGTTCCATAATTTTTCTGTGCTGGATTCATCAATTTTGACATATATGCGATTGGGTGTTCTTCCCCCAATTTACCTTGGCTTAATACTGCCCCGAGGGCATAGTCTGAAGCGTCTGTTGTTAGAATAAATTTCTGCGAAAAGTCTGGGTACTCGAGCACTGGGGGACTGCATAGTGCCCTTTTTAAGTCTTCGAATGCAGCCTGTTGGATCTCTTCCCATTTAAATGTTAAACCTTTCTTTAAAGTATCCGACAAAGGTTTTGCACGTGCCGAAAAATTTTCGATAAAGCGACGATAATAACCGGCTAGACCCAAAAATTGGCGAACGTTGGTTTGACTTTTAGGCGTTGGGAAATTTTCTACGGCAGACAGTTTTTTTGGGTCAGGTTTTACCCCTTCGTTAGATACGATGTGTCCCAAAAACTCTACTTCTGTGGTCAAAAATTCACACTTGTCTGGCTGCAAAGAAAGATGCGCTTTTCTTAATTTTTCGAACAGTCGCTTTACCTTCTTACCATGTTCCTCTAGAGAATCGGCATAAATTATAATGTCGTCTATATACACAAATAATTCTGAGTCTTGTAGTCCCATTAATACCAAACTCATTAAATGAGCGAATGTACCGGGCGATCCAGCTAGTCCGAATGGGAGTCTTTTCCATTGTAGGTGTAAATTTCCTGTGGAAAATGCTGTTTTATGTCGGTCGTCTGGGTGAACTTCTATTTGGTGGAAACCGCTCGCAAGATCAAATACCGAAAAGTATTTTGCTCCTCCGAGATGTTCTAAAATTTCTGTGATATTAGGGAGTGGTTGAGAGGGTATGACTGATTTCTTGTTTAATTCTCTGTAGTCGATTACTAGTCTCCATCTCCGTTTTCCTTGTGAATCGCTCTTTTTGGGCACTATCCATAACGGTGCATTGTAGGGACTTGTTGAGGGTTCAATCAGCCCGTCTTTTAGTAATTTATCTACTTGTTTTTGTATTTCTTCTCGATGAATGGTTGGATACCTATATTGTTTGGTATTTACGGGACAATCATCACTTGTTGGAATCCTGTGTTGAAGGACATCAGTAGCAGGTAGCAAGTCGCCAGGTAAATGGAAAAGATCTGGGTACTCTTTCACGAGTGATAAAACGTGATCTTTTTCTTCTTGATTTAAATGTTCTAAACGTAATAGGTCTATAACTTGTTGTGCCCGATTTTTTTCGTCTAGTATTTCTCCTTGGCTTTCTTCATCTTCAAAACAATCGTCTGACTCGTCAAAGGTTTCAAATGGATGAATCATCTGAGTTGGAACTTTGATTTCTGCGTCCTGTTCGAGTGTGTTTACTGCAAATATTTTGCAGTGATTATCCTTTATTTTTACGACTGCTTCTCCCATAAAAATCCCCTCTATAGCTTTAATACGGGAAAGGTATCCTTCCTCTAAAGCTGTATCGTCGATCTTCAAAGTAATTAGAGTTCTTTGTCTCGCTGGGAGTATATGTGTAGTATACTCGTATTGGTTTTCTATCGGTTCGAGTGTTGGTCCTAAGAAATAGTTTTTCTCCGTGACTTCTTGAAAAGGTATCGGCTTTATAGGGTCACTTGCGAGTACCATTGTACCGTGGTGAAAAGATAATTCTGCCGCTTCTTGTTGCAGAAACCCTATTCCTAAAATTCCGTCCACGGGCAGTGGCAGTTCTTCCCCAATAACATGGAAAATGGTCGGAGTATTTTTGATGGTGAGTTGTACGGTTCCCTTTGTATTTATTTCGGAGTTGGTAATGCCCGTTAATTTAATGGCATTATAGGTATCGATCATAGTTTTTGGATGAAGTGCGGTTAGGCGTATGATCGATACTTCGGCTCCTGTGTCGATTAAGAAATGTGTTTGTTCCTTTAGTTCTGGTGCTGACAGTCGGACGATGGGAGGTTCTCCTTTCCACTGTCGTTTCTCAGAACATGTTCCGCCGATAAAAGCCTTATTTGGGCGGGACGCTCCTCTATCTTCTTCTCGCTCTGCCGGGCGTCCTGTCGGGGAGCGGATGGGAAGTTTAAATGTCCCTGATTGTTACTTCGATATTGTACCTCTCGTGGCTGGGGCGGTGCGAGCGGCGGCCAGCTTGGTTGAGGCATGTAAGGGTATTGTCCCATCCACGGTGGTTGCATGTACATTTGGGGTGGGTACGAAGGGAAATATGGATAATTTCCGTAATTTTGGCCTCCGTTGTTGAAATTTCTATTTCCTCTATAATTGTGTTTAGGGCCTGGTGTATATAATTTTTTTGGTTGCTCCGTCGTTTCTGCGGGGCGATCCCAAATTTTCTTATTATCGGCCTCTGGTTCACGAGTGACAGCAGCGACTGTTGACCTCGTAGGTTCCTCCTTAGTCGATTGGCCTCCTTCGTTTAATAAATTAATGGTTGTTCGTTGATCCTTTCCCTTCATCATAGTCTCAATGCGTTGTGCTATTTTCATCGCCTCTTCTAGTGTTGCTGGTTCCCCAAGGGTGACTGCATATGCTAGTTCGTCTGTCAGTCCTCGCTTGAAGGCCTCTAAGGTAATTCCAGACAGCATATTATTCATGATGGCCACTTGGTCGGCTTCGAAGGTTTCGGTTAGTCCGGCGGTTGCTCCGTCCGCAATTTTCTTCAATCTGGCGAAGTATTCTAAAACTGTTTCCCCTTTTCTCATTTTGCAGTGATTTAGTTCCGAGCAGTAGGCTGGATATGTTTTCTTCGGAGAGAAATATTGCTTCAATGCATCTCTGAGGTCTCCGACGTTATTTATAGTTTTTCCATTCACGGCATCTCGTGCCGTGTCCTTTAATTTTGAGAGCACGCATTTAAAGAATGCTCTATGTAGTGTGGCTGGTACTAACTCGAGCCCGCTCTCGACGTCCTGTATGAAGTTCTTCAACGGCATGTTCTTTCCATTATAGTCCCCAATATTTTGGAGACCCTGTTGAAGGGCTAGCGTCTCGCCCATTGACGTCAGGAGTGCATCCTGAATCGTCTGATGCCTGCTTATATTCGTTAAGTCTTCGTTCGGCATTTTTAATAAATTTATTGAGTTCTTCTAACTCGATGAATAGTCCAACCGTTTCTGGTGGAATTCCAATTTCTAATGCTGCTCTTATTTGTTGTTTCCTCTTACCTCCTCTCTTTTTGCTACTTCCGCGATTTTTCATAAAAACAAATAATTTTTCTCCTCTTTTTTTTTTATAAAGTGAATGTATATATTTTTTTTGTGTGACGAAGGGATCGCCTATGGTAAAAGGGGATGCTGGTTAGGCATCTCCGGTGAAAAAGATGTTTTCCTCCCTCGGAACACCCTTAGTGTTATCGAGAAACGCTGATCAGCGTTTGAATTCGCAAGAAAGCGAAAACTGGAGTTATGATTGTAAGTGATTGATAAAAATGTTTTCCTCCCTCGGAACGCCCTCAGCGTTATCGAGAAACGCTAGTTAGCGTTTGAATTCGCAGAAAAGCGAAAACTGGAGTATGTGCATATGAGTTATGAGAGAATGTGCGACGAGGAGATCCCTTCGTTTTCCAATTTAAAAAAAAAAAATTTTTTTTTTTTTTTTTTTTATATATATAATAATTTTTTCTAACGACGCGGGAACGTACAGTAGTGAAAGCGAAAAAGAGAGTATGTTATTTGGAAAATAAATTTGAAACAGTGATTAGTAAATAAATAAGTATATTTGATAGATTATGCAATTTTTGTAATTAATTTACATAAATCTATTAGTATAATATTTAATGCGTTTTTTTTTTTAATATAATTTCCTTCTCTTTTTCCAGGTTATTGGATCCCACTTCTGTGACACCAATTCATTTCTCTGTGACGTCCGCAGAGAACATTATTTTTAATAAGATTATTTTTAGTTTGTAATTCAATATTTATTTAATTTATTTTTAATCTATAGGTATATAAATCTAATGTCAGGATGACACCACCAAAATTATTTGGACTTAATACTTATTTATTTATCATAAGAGAACTAATTTTTACTATGTGAAATTTCTATTTTCTTCTTTGTGGATTTATAACCTTTCCCTTCCCCAAGGAAGGTAGGAAAATAAGAGAAGGATTTATTTTAATTAAACAACGCTAATTATATATATATATATAATGGATTTTATTTACTTACAATATTACAGAGTCCTTGCTCCTGTTTGTTCTCTCGTTAGTCGAGGTTATATAATATGATATGTATCTATTAATTAAGCTCTGCCGACTTGCAGTTTATTCTGATTCATCGGTCTAGTGCGGATTAATCTTTGTAACACTAAATAAATTTTCGGGCACTGATGTCCGGACTATGCTTCCACGTTTGCGCCGGCTCTTCACGCGACGATGAACGGTCTCTCGACAAAAGAATAACTGAGTGCCCAGGGTATGTTTCTCCGGGTATTTAAGAAAATTTTTCGGAAGCGCAAAAGATGATCATCTTTTGCGGTTCCCCCTTTGTCGAGCGGCCCTTATCGATTTTATGGCTTTATTTTTCTCGCTCGTCTAGCTCGCGGTCCATGGTGTTGAAATCTATTAACGTACCATAGACTCGGCGCGGCAGATAACAGTGCGAGAAAAAAAACGCCGATAGCCCGATTCTCACCGAATTCAATTTTCTCTGTATTATTCACTAAAGTTTCCGGGTTTTATATAATGTGCTTTTGTAGCACAAGGCAAGAATTATTAATACATAAGATTGTTTCTTAAAGACAATAAACAAATAGTCCAAAAATATGGTAGCAATAAGATGATTTTGAAAAATTGAATTCGTCACAGTAACATTTGAAGACTTCATGTCACTTATCTTGCTACAAAATTTTGTATTGGTAGTAAATGTATATTAAAAAACTAATTTCATTTGTCGAATACTTTATACAATATATTTAGCATGTGTTCAAACCCTATTTACTTTGAATTTTCTGAATAAATATTATAACTGACTGACATCCAAGTTGAAGAGTTCCAAACACCCGGAACAAGAATTTATTCTAAACTTGAATCAATACTTTCTTAATAATATACAAGTATATTTTTGTAATATTATATAAGTATTTCTATAATATTATACTACATTAATACTGTATAAGTACTTTTTGTAATAATTCAAATTATTTAATACAGTAAATCAGACATGTATTGGATAAAACTTATTTACTGTTCTAAAATACATTGAAAACGTTACAATTGGATCCAATTCTCAACTTGGAAATACCTGTTGTGAACTGATAATGAAGATATTAATACGTATGCTATATGAAAATATAAAATCCTGATTGTACGGTGCTGGATATTTTAAAATCACAATAATAATGTAAATATTATGTAGTGTTATTGATAATGCAATATTACACGTATTTATATTCAGGAAAACATCTATCGATCCAACAATGTCCTGAAATATAATCCAGTAATCCAGAGTGTGCGTGCGTGTGTGCGTGCGAGCGTGCGTGCGTGCGTGTGTGCGTGCGAGCGTGCGTGCGTGCGTGTGCGTGTGTGTGTGTGTGTGTAAAAGAAAAAATAAATAAATAAATAAATAAAAAGACGAAAAACCGAGGGCAAGGCGCTTCAATTGACCCGAGTGGGTTAGAGCTTTGGAGAACTGGAGCTTGCAGCTTCATTGCTAACCTTATTAAATAAAAAAAATTCTTATTTCCATTATCTGGTTTAAGTTTTTATTTCTATCCTCTACAAATGTATTGCAATAAACAAATTTCATAATTCATGAATAAAAATGTATCGATCGCTGCTAGCATTGTGATGGTTTCCGTTATCGATGTCGAACATTTTTTAATAAATATGCAAGTTTTTTTTTAAATAACTTCTTTATCAAAAGAAATTAAGATAATCTCTTGAAAATTTAACGAAATATTGTAATCAATAATTGTAATAATTGGTTAAAATTTCAAATTGATCAAATATTCTCTGAGATATCAGAATTAAAAAACATTAAAAAAAAATTTTAATCTCGAATATCTGGTCGTGATGATCATTTTTTTTTTATGTTTTTTGTCGGCAATGAATTTTTTTTTTTGTAAAATATAAAATTGTATAATAATAATTGCTTTGTAATGATAAAAAATAGAAAGAGTAAAAATAAAAAGTCACAAACCATTTAAGGGGGCAAGCCTGGGTTAAAATGATGAAAAAATCAAAATTTTGCTTCCTCCTAGAGGAAGCTTTGTGATAGTAAATTTTTGAGTTGTTGTAAAAACATGTTATAATTGTGTTCCGAGGTGTTAGGAATCAAAATACATGGTTTTTGAAAAATGTCTGTATGGATGTATGTGTGTGTGTGTGTGTGTGTGTATGTGTGTGTGTGTGTGTGTGTGTGTGTGTGTGTGTGTGTGTGTGTGTGTGTGTGTGTGTGTGTGTGTGTGTGTGTGTATACGCCTGGATCTCAGCTTCTACTCGGTCGATTTTGACCGGACATGTCTCATTCTTTTTGTTTTTTTTGCGTGATGGCGGGTCAAAATCCGTTTTTTGATTGGGGCAATGCGTTTTTGTTTTTTTTTTCAAATTTTCCATTTTCTCAAAACTGTTTTTTGATTTTTTTTAATGATACGATCGAGTTATTCGAATGTGATGGGTAGCGTTCGAAAGAGAATTAAAATACATATATTTTCTAAAAAAAAAAGTTTCTAG
Organism: Torymus aiolomorphi; assembly: GCA_036365515.1. NCBI lineage: Eukaryota > Metazoa > Arthropoda > Insecta > Hymenoptera > Torymidae > Torymus > Torymus aiolomorphi. The sequence continues at coordinate 131,463,380 of CM070877.1, forward strand.
CTATCACGGTTCTTTTGTTATTAACAAAAACATGTTTTTTTTCAGAAGCTTATAACTCCTAAACTTAACGGTCAATTTTTTTGAGAAAAATCATGATAATACAGAATATAAATAGCTATAATCTGTTAAAATTTGAATACATTCTGTAGGTTGTGTCTGTATTTTGAGAAAAAAATTGAAAAATGAAAAAAATCAGTTTTGTATGTCCAACGATTAGAAGAGTAAACTTGACTTAATGGCTTCAAAATTCCTTTTAGAGGTAGATTTTTTATAGTTCTCGGTCGAGTTCTTTGGGCAAAATGATTGGTCCATAAATTTCAGAGATGTTTGAGGTTAAAAATTTTTTAACATTTTTTTTAAATCGCAATTTCTTGAGAACGGCTTTATGTATCTGAATGGGGTGGGTGTGGCATTCGAAAGAGAATTAAAATACCTATATTTTCTAAAAAAAATTAATTTTCTACCTATCACGGTTCTTTAGTTATCATCAAAAACAAAAACGTGTTTTTAAAAAAACATGTTTTTGTTAATAACAAAAGAACAATTATAGCTATAAATTTTTTTTTTCTTAAAAAATATGAATCATGAAATATAAAAAAAAAACACGTTTTTGTTAATAACAAAACAACCGTGATAGCTATTTGTTTTATTATAAAATATAGATATTTTACTTATATTTCAAATGATAACTTTATTTATCAGCTCAAAATTTATATAAATTTGATATAAATAAATAATAAATAAATAAATAAATTTAAAAATTAACAATTTTTAATATTCATAAATGAGTTTAATTATAATTCTGCAATAAATTTTTTAAAAAATTATAAATTTTGTTATTAAAAATTAATTAAAGGAATCAACAAATTACGGTTGAGGAAGCTACGGGCCAATGAATTGGCAGCAGTTTTTTTAATTGCATTTTTAGTTTAAAAATTTCTTTAAAAATATGTTCCCACAACCCATTTTTCGAAATTCGATTCCGTTTTTATTGGGAATAAAAAAGCTAAAACGGAAAAAATAGAATTTCGTGAAAATTTCGTTTTTATATCCATAAGTTGTCGAACTCTTTTCAATTTTGAAAATAATCATTAACATTCTGATAAATTTTTAATTTAAGATTAAAGTACCGTTGAAAATGATTAAAATTTAATTTTAAGAAAAAACCATGTCCATACATTAATTTGATAATATCAAATTTTCTTTAATATTTTTCGAAAATTGTATTTATTAATTTTTTTGTCCATCTTACACAATTTTTTTCATAATCTTAGAATTCAAAATAAAATACGCTTTACCGGTAATTTTTTGAAACCGTTTTATATTTTTACGAGTAATACTCTATAAAATACTACCAACTCAATAAATCCACGATTTACCAGTACGGCAAAATATCAATTTGTTTTAGCAAGAGTAGTCAAATTTTAATAATTCAAATTTTAATTTTAAGCTGCGTGGTGTTCATATGAAATATTGTAGAAAAGCCCGGAAGTTTCGTACAGTACGTTACGTAGTTTTTTACGTGTAGAAAACTTATGTTTTTGACAATCAGTTTCAAATATATCCTATCCCTGCTACACAGTCAACAATCAAGCAGACAAAAATCCATATATGTTTATTGTCTTTTGGTGTATGGTTACTGTTTGAAGAGTCAAAAATGCATTAATAGGCGTTAGCGTTTAGGCTGTGGCTCATCTGAGTTCTGGAAAAAGACTGAAATAAAAGTGGAGCACTCTATCCTCCCAAGAAAAGTATAGCCACCTGTTGATTATAAAACAAGAAAATTTCTGCTTGTGCATGCATCAGTGTGGTAAAAACTTTTTGAAAATATTAAGAGCTGTGAGTGAGGAGGGCAAGAGCTTAGTGCAGAATTTTCTGATGCGATTAGGCACTCTTCAAAAATAACAATAAAGTATATATCTTGTGGTTGGGTGTCTAGAGAAAGTGATTGAAGCCCTCGTACAGAAGACAAGCCCCGCTCTCCTTATTTAGTGTATCAAAGAACTGTAAAGTATTAATATTCTATTGATTTAGGTCTTGCGGCTCTAGAGCAACATGCTTGTCCAAGAATGCGTTTCAATTGCAGTTGAAAGCATAACATAAAGAAGACAGTGCCCTCAAGGATATTGTACTTATATAGCTGCTCATCAGTTAGTTCAGAAAGGATAGAGAAAGAAGAAAAATACGACTACAGTTGACAGATGACGACTCATATGCAAGTGGTGCGCATTAAGGAGGATAAATACCTCTCAGCGTGCGGGGAAGGAGGAAGGTTTCCCATCGCACCGCGCGCGCCGCTTCGCTCACCGCACACCCCCTCTCGCAACCAACGAACTCGATCGTTTGTTTACGTTTTGCCGCAGTACTCAGAATCGAGGTCTATAAACGTACGAATCGACTTCGTACAAACATTCTCCTGTATATTTGCTATATTGCGAATAGTTTTTTGGATCATTCTTATATTTTGTAAAGAATCGCATCCTAAGCGTTTTGTGTTTTAGCAAAGGTACTTCCATAAGAATCTGTGTATAAGAGTTGAACTTTGAAGTTCAATAATTTCATAACTGAGTTGACAAACCATCTGAAAATCCCCACACTTATAGAAAATCAATCAAAGAACAACATATTAAATTTTTGGAATGATCTTATATTATTCATTTTGGTGTCGAATCTTCTTAAAGTTCAGTAAGTTTTTGAAATAAATTCATTTAGATCACACATTATCACTAAATCACATTTAAATCACTGTAATTTGCTTTAGATATTCATAAAATCATTGTTCCACTTGAGATCAAATCAAAACACACTTTGAGGTTATTTCACTGAGGTTCACTTTTTTACTTCTATTTGATGAAAAAAAGTATTTCATGTATATTTGCACTAAATAAGGACTAGATACTAAATTTATTAATAGTGGTATTTTTTCTTTCATTTTTCAGCTGCAACTTCTCTGAAAACATTGTTATGATTTGACGCAACACAACACTACTGAACTTAAAGGGCTACTGTATCATATGTCAAATACTTCTCAATTGCTGATTCTAATATGTAAATTCTGTCAGAACTAATAATAGACAGAGTGGAGTAGATAAGTATAACAAAACTGTCTTGCAAACTTTAATGTCAATTATCTCAGAATTAATTTTTTAATAATTTTCAGGTACGGTACGTAGCGCTGCTCTGGAACGCTTTGACCAAATGAATGACAGTTTGGGGAATGTCTTCTTTATACATATTTATACTGAATAAGCGCAGCGGATTATGGAAATAGACCTCCAATTAATTTGTACGAAAAGAAATCTCTGAAAAAATTAAAAAAATGATTAAAAAATTATTCATAGATGTATATTAAATGGAAGAATTCAACTTTTTCAATATCTGCTCCGCTTATTCGGTATAAATATATATAAACAAGATTTTCCTCGCTCTCCGATTCATTTCGTCAAACTGTTCCAGACCAGCGCTACGTACTCTGAGGTGTTGTAGAAAAATTGATGCTTCAATCCAGTGGTTATTACAGACTTATAAATCAAAATATGGGAGCCAGGGAGGTGCTAAAATGTTGTTTTTTATGTATATTTTTGAGGTATAAAGTTGTTTTCCTATATAGATTTAAAAAAATAATTACCCGACTAATTATACTAAAATCTATTTTTTCAGGCTTTAACCCAGGCTTGCCCCCTTAACATAGTCTCACCGTACAAAATAAAGTATTAAATTTTAAATATTGGAATTAAAAATTAATTAAAGGAATAAGTAAATTAGAATCAGCTGATCTTGCGCATGCATCTTGGGTATGTCTCAACTTAGAACTGATTAAATTTTGGAGTCAAATGGATGACTTTAAGGTCTTATTTTTTTTAAAATAACAATTTTGCAAAAATTTTTTTTTTTTTCAATTTGTTCGAAAGATATGCAAAATGGAGACCGATATTCTTAAAGTACATTTTATTTTCTTCTAAATTATGTATTTTAAAACTACTCACGAGTTATTTTTGATTTAAAATCGCGGATTTGAAAAAATAGCTACTTTTTAGAAAAATTAACTAATTTTATAAATTATCAAATACTTTTTTGGCATTACATCTCGAAAATGAATATAATATAAACCCAGTTTCTTAAAAAACTTAGAACTGATTAAATTTTGGAGTCAAATGGATGTCTTAAAAGTCTTATTTTAAAAAAAAATAACAACATTGCAAAAAAATTTTTTTTTTAAATATTTTTTTTTTCAATTTTTTTCAATGTATGCTAAATGGAGACTGATATTCTCAAAGATTTTCTTCTAAATTATGTATTTTAAAACTACTCACACGTTTTTTCTGACTTAAAAATGTGAATTTGAAAAAGTAGCGATTTTTCATAAAAAAATTTAAATACTTTTATGAATTATAAATTACTTTTTCGCATTACATTTTAAATGAAGACCGATATTCTTAAATTATATTCGATTTCCTTTTAAATTATGTGTTTTAAAATTAGTCACGTGTTATTTTTGACTTAAAAATGCAGATTTGAAAAAGTAGCAAATTTTTACAAAAATTAAATAATTTTATGGATTATAAATAATTTTTAATTATTACATAACTATTATAAATATAATTTTCTAAATTATTTTGAATAATGTATTTATGGAAAATAAGATATGCAGAAAAAATTAAATTTTATATTAAAATATTCATTTAAAAAAATTATTTGAGATAATTTATTAATTCTCTTTGAGAAAGCATTCTGCTAAAGCAGTTAGCAACGGTTTTATTCTCTTCTGCTAAATTCTCATTCTTCACTATGACTTCCAGTATTCCTGTTTGTTCTCTTCTTATTTTTATTTGTTTCTTCTTTATTCTCTTTTGTTCCTCTCTTATTGCTGTTTGTTCATTCGTTATCTTCTCAAACGTGCTTCTCATTTCCTTTCTCGTTGCTTTCGTCTCTTTGATGAAAATTTCCATTTTTCCATTTTCAGTTGCCAATTTTTCTTTCCTGTACCTGCCTCCACTTCTGTGTCCGTTGTCTCTGGGTCACTGCTATCCTCTTCTGATAATTCACTTTCCATCTCTTTTAATTCCTTGTTTCGCCTTCTTGTGACGTCCTCTGAGATTCTTCTCGTTGCTCTTATGACAATATGATCTACACATGATGTAGATTTTAATCATGTAAACTATCTCAGTTTAGACTATATATGTGTACATATTTTCTTAATATTATTTGTGTAGAACTTAGCGGTGCTATAAAAGTCATATGCAGGGGCTTTGTGTAGACACTAAATGTGCTCAATATCACTAGTATCATCGTGTCGTGCGCACGTCGTAACACGTACACCCTGGCGCGCGGCCTTCAACAGCATTTAACGTAACAATCACAAAAAATTCTATTTAGCAACAATGCATAGAGTACTGGAATTTTCCAGAAAACTGCCTCAGGCATTTAAGAATATAAAGTAGTTCGAATCAAATCGCAAAATTCGAAAATTGGTTACACATCTTTTTTATTTGAAAATACGGGTTTAAAATAGCGAAAAAAATTATTTTAAAATTCGTTATTTGGTTCAATAACAATCTTTATTATTCCGCTAAGGTTTATAATATTCCTAATACTTAAAAATTTATTATGTAAAAATTTCTGAAAAGATATTTGATCTGAACGAAGGAGATGAATTTACTGAGAATAATGGGTAGTTTATACGATAGGTGAACTAGAACGATGCGCGTCTTAAGCGCAGTTGTTGCTAACTCCTTGTAAGGCTTTACGTTCTTGACAGTTCACTTTGACTAGTTTTAGTTTTGCTTACACTGTAAAACTTTTTAAATTTAAGTATTTCCTTAAACATGCCCGCAGATTTTGTTATATTACGTACATTAGTTTGATGTATTTAAGCCGCATTCATAATAGGCTATTAAAAGATGCTTGCTTTGAAGATAGCATGATAAACTTAAAGTAAAATGTTTTATGAAGAAAGAAAATTAATTATTTTATAAAACTTGTTCATATTTGCTATTGTGCGTTTGAGAATTTGTATACTAATTAACTTAGTGCAAACTTTACAAGTATCTACTTAATATAATTACGACAATGTTAGGATAGGGAAATGTATCGGAAAATATCTTAAAACGATGGTTCAATATTCATTTCAATAAACATTATATTAGAAATTTGTCATTTACAATTATCAAGAAAAATCGCTTCGTCGTAAACAAATTATAAAATCGATAATTTCAAGAACAGCTGCCTTAAGAACGTAACATCAACTCGGGCTTCATTTATCTTATCTGCACCCACACTTTCCATTGTCGCAGAATCCCTGGCCACGTTTTTCGGTCCAGCATGTTGCTTGACACACGATGAGGAAGAACACGCCCTGGCACACGGCGCATCGGGGCCTGATGTGCAACGCGGGGACATTCATCGGGTCTTACGCCACCGCCATATTACCGGCTTCATCTGAAAAATCCTCGCGATGTTGGTATATTTATTAGTGATTCACAAAATTGTATATGATTCACGTTTTAATTAGAGCATATGACATGAAGTTTGCTTGCTATGATAGTAAAGATCAATAAAGTCTTTCAAGCTTGTTCCATTTTCTCAACCTTGATAATAATTAAAATTTTAAATAATAAAGTTCTTTGACAAATTTTACTAAGTATTCTTTTTTATTTGGTTCATAATAAATATGCAGACAATGTATACGAGCAATAAACATATGTTTAACTTTATAATCATTAAGTTCCGGCGTAAAAGAAAGTTGTGTAAGCAGTATACTGCTCATAGTACGGGTATAGTATTACCAATATATGATGAGCCATATTCATCGTATGGTCAACATGTGGCCACGGCACTGGAGCTAAATATCGTGATTGTAACGATAAATGCTGTTGAAGACCGCGCGTTAGGGTATACGTGTTACGACGTGCGCACGACACGACCACCAAAACTGCTACAAATTTTTAACAACAATACATAGACTACTGAAATTTTCCGGAAAAGTTCCTTAGATGTTTAAGAATATAGTAGTCCAATCGCGAAATTCGAAAATTCGTCACACAACTTTTTCATTTGAAAATGTATGTTTAAAATATCGGGAAAAAGTATATTGTGTACCTAAGGCGTAAAGTGGGCCTTTTTAGACCGAGTATGGAGTTTGCAGTACGAGTCGTAGGTGAGCTAGCATGAGCCGAAGGCGAGTGCGTTTGCAAACCGAAGACGAGATAGATAATAATTAATGCATAATAATCAAACTTTTTACTTCTAAAATGTGCCCAATATATAATTAAAATAAAATAATCTACACATAAAAATAATTAAAGTATTTAAATTATATATAAATATAAACCGTTCTCAATAAATTGCAATTTCGAAAAACTGTTAAAAAAATTTTGAAAATTTTCAATCTTAAATATCTTTGAAAATAATCGATCAATCATGATCAAATTTTTCACACATATTGCCTATCTCAAATGCAAATTCGTCTACAAATTTCAGGATAATCGATCGATCTATTCTCGAGAAATTACGATTTAAAAAAAGTTTAAAAAATGTTAACCTCAAATATCTCTGAAATTTATGGAAATTTATCGTATACAAAATCTACCTCTACACAAAGCGATTAAGTAAATTTTACTCTAGTTATGCAACGACAAAAAAATCACATTTTTTTAAATTATTTTTTCTTCTAAAAAAATAATCTGTAAAAAACATGAAAATTTAGAAAATTACAGTACTCAATTTTTTAAAAATAACCTATCTTCAAAAATTAACGTTTTTATCAATAACTTATGACAGAATATAGCTATCGACTTTTTTTTTAAATGTAGATAATTTTATCCTGCATAAAGTGCATTTATAATGTATTAAGAATATTAGTTCTAAATAATTAAATATACGAAAATAAAGATTTTCAAAATTGAGAAATGGCTATAAAAAAAAGGAAATTGAAATTGACATAAAGAGACTATTGACCCCAACTGTGAAAGCAAAATGCAAAAAATGATACCTCTCTGGTTAAAAACGGTCGAATAGATCATGAGATATCCGCGTACACACACACACACACACACACATACACACACACACACACACACACACACACACATCCATACGGACATTTTCTAAAAATAGTGTATTTCGATTCCAAATGTGCTAAACAACATTACTAACACATTTTCTCCAAAATTTTTTTTTACTATCACAAAGCTTCCTCTAGGAGGAACCAATATTATGTCATCGAGACGAAATAGCTCGTTGAGGAGAACTAACGCTCGCTGAATTATGATTTATATCAAGAAGAACAAATTTCGATAAATACCCTGGATTATTGGTAAGGCTCGATTTCACTGGAATATCGGTGTGAATTTAACGAACAAAAAATGAATGTTGGCGTTGACAATTTAATGGTTGTAATAATCAGCGTAATTTCCGACCTTATAAGGAATTATTGCTATTAATTTCCCTTTGCACCATTAACGCTATAACTAATCGGTCTCGTGATATTGTGAATGCGTACACATAACAAATAATAAGCCCCACCTACACCGGCAAAAATATAAAGAACTCTTTTCCGCGGTCAAAAATACGAGGTGAAATTCCTGAAGGAAATACCACGAACAAAACGTCACGCATACAAGAACGATGAACCAATTCCTTGCAGGAAATCTAAAAGGAAAAAAAGAAAAAGAAAATCTAAAAGGATCAAAAAATAGTCACACTTTCCTCTCAAATTAGTTTCCATTTACGAAAGAGTATGGAAGTATCCATCGATGCCGACAATAACAGTATGCTGTATATCCCGAAAATGAGAGAACGGCCATTCCGAGTAGCATATACGCCCACGCGCGCGGGTTCCCGGATAAGAATATTAGTAATGACATCAATCCTATTATCGAACCAACCGCGCTATCTCGAGTACCTACACCAGAACAGGTGTTTTAGTGCGTTGTATGTAGTCAGTCAGTTTTCCCATTAGTGAGTATTATTATTACTGATTCCCACACGTTATCGCATACGCCAATTAAAACTAAGATCAGGGGAGTGTATAAATCACGCTATGTTGAACGAGAGAGGAGCAACTGCACGCGCGTTGATAAGAAAGGATAATGCTATAAAAACAAGCCGTGCTTGTCATCGGATTAGTTAGTAGAGCGTGAGTATTCCTAAGCTAGTTTGTCCACTTTCGTTTGAAGCTACAAGAGGTGAGTCGCAGTCGTTATACAGGGTGTCCTATTTTAACTTACACACTGGAATATCTCGAAAACTAAGCGTTTTAAGAAAAAAATTCAAGAGACCAATCTTTCAGGAAATCAAAGGAACTATCTGAAGAACTAATGCAATTTTGGGCCCAGGGCCTTAGTAAGGCCCCGTGAGGCTACAGTCTATTTTTTTAATAGGGACCTGTTGAAAATAGTATACATCTATATTGTACGCATGAATATATATATATATATACAGTAGGTATGTGTGAGCGCGCGACTGTATCGAGAGCGCGCAATGTCGTATGAGTCCGAACGTAAACATGTACCTCTCCCCTTCCTTATAGTGTGTGCGTGAGCAAGCATCTAAGTCGAGGAGCAGTGAACGATACGCTGCTCTCTCTCTCTCTACTTTTGTACGCCGAACGAGAAGCACCTCCCGCGTGGCACAAGGTAGCGCCGTGAACTAAGTCTCAATAAACTCTTTATTATATCACTACATTAATTAAGTATCTCCTTAATTAACCACACCTCAACAGGACCCCTATTTTTTATTGCAGATTTGAATTCTTTTTACACATGCGTGCCATTAGCCTTGTGGCTTGCAGTAGCAAACGAAATTTCGCGTGCTAAACTACTCCGCTTTACACTTTCTTTCTGTAATCACCAACAATCGCTAATTTTTTAATCAAACAATAACCACATAATTTACGAAATCATAGCGTTTTTTTTTGCACGCGCACATTTTGAATTCGACAGAAGAGTTATTTTCTCGTTAACCGTCAACCTCGAAATCTATAATCTCCTCTCAACTCTTACAGTCATCCAACTCTCAACAGAATCATGTCAGCGCACCGCCTAATCCTCCTGTCCATCGCCGCCGCCGTCCTGATCTCGCAAGGCGCCAAGGCTGCCCGTTGTCCCAATAACAAGATTCTAGGTGCTCCAGTTGAAGGCGATGACTTGCTCCTGAGCGTTCCTGTCCCATCCAAATGGTTCCGAGTCGTCGGGAGGCATAAGAACTACAACACGGAAAAAAATTTCCTGGAGTTACTACTCCAACGCCACGAGTAACTAAAGAAATTCTCGTATATATAGTGCACATCACTTTGTGTGGACACACACACGCACACACACACGCACGCACTCACGCACGCACGCATACCACACACACACACACATGCACGCACGCACGCACACACACATGCACGGAAAAAAATTTCCTGGAGTTCCTACTCCAACGCCACGAGTAACTAACGAAATTCTCGTATATATAGTGCACATCACTTTGTGTGGACACACACAGGCACGCACACACGCACGCACTCACACACACACACACACACATGCACGCACGCACGCACACACACACATACACGGAAAAAACTTTCCTGGAGTTACTACTCCAACGCCACGAGTAACTAAAGAAATTCTTGTATATGGGAGCGTCCAGCAGAAACGGGCCACCAAGCGCGCGCGGTGCCTTTTTTCGCGTAAAAGGCGCTCTGTTTAACTCGCTCATAATCGTATGCTGCGTCTTTGAAAAAAAAACCAAGGACCTATATCGATAGATTTTTTTCTGCTCTTACCAATTGCGCCATTGTTTTTATTGCGAAACGCGTTCTTCCGGACGAAAACTCGAGTTGAATATTGAAAGCCATTTTTCTCAAAGTATATCATGTTTTTTCTCAAAATAAACTACACCATTGGAAAGTACAACTCTTAAGCTTCAAAACCCTATCTTGGAGAAGTTGGAGAAATAAAGGGTTTAAAAGTAACAACATGAAAAAGACAGCGCCGAGGGTCCGCGGGAGCCCCTCGCGCCCGTGCGTACGGCACGTTTAAATGCACGCTCTATTCAATTCGCTAATAATCATGTACCAAGTCTCTGAAAAAAGAACTAAGGACATATATCGATAGATTTTTTCCTGCTCTTTCCAATGGTGCTATTATTTTTATTCCGAAATGCTTCCTTCTAGTTGAAAATTCCATTTGAATGTTTAAACTCTATTTTTTCAATAAAATATCAGTCTTTTCTTCAAAATGAATTATATTCTTCAAAAGTACAAGTCTTAAACTATAAAATATTATATTTTTAAGTTGAAACATGAAAAGTTCAAAAATAGTAAGATCAAAAAGACAGCGGCTGCCCGAACTTTTTACGCTATGCTCAAGGGCGGATTAATACACGCGATGTGCTATTTCGCCCTTTCTTTTTTGTAAATATAAAATGTTTTGTAACTTACAATGCCAATGCGTGGACATAATTTTGTGGATCTAGTTGTAACAGTTAGTATAATATTACAATGAACTTTGTTCATTAATATAACAAAATTTGAAAAACATAATATATTAAACATAAAAATATCCATGAACGCTCTGAAAGCAGTGAAATTCGGAATAAAAATAATAGCACCATTGGAAAGAGCAGGAAAAAATCTATCGATATATGTCCTTAGTTCTTTTTTCAGAGACTTGGTACACGATTATTAGCGAATTGAATAGAGCGTGCCCGTACGCACGGGCGCGAGGGGCTCGCGCGGACCCTCGACGCTGTCTTTTTCATGTTGTTACTTTTAAACCCTTTATTTCTCCAACTTCTCCAAGATAGGGTTATGAAGCTTAAGAATTGTACTTTCCAATGGTGTAGTTTATTTTGAAAAAAAACATGATATACTTTGAGAAAAATGGCTTTCAATATTAAACTCGAGTTTTCGTCCGAAAGAAAGCGTTTCGCAATAAAAACAATGGCACCATTGGAAAGAGCAGGAAAAAATCTATCGATATAGGTCCTTGGTTTTTTTTTCAAACACGCAGCATACGATTATGAACGAGTTAAACAGAGCGCCTTTTACGCGAAAAAAGGCACCGCGCGCGCTCGGTGGCCCGTTTCTGCTGGACGCTCCCATATATAGTGCACATCACTTTAGAGTAGTGACTCTAAGCCTTTGGTATACTCACTCTACCAATCTGACGCAATAGCTACGGCCGTCGATTAGTGTATCGATTGCTCGAATAGTGTCAGCACTCTTTCCGAGCGCGTTAAGTGTAACCGTCAATTCCGATTCAGATTTTGTTTACTTTTAGTTTTTTTATGAAAAAAACATCACTTTGAAAATTGATAAAAGCCATAAAATTGTTAAACAGGCAATCGTATGGCATTATGTGATTGAGTATCATTTGAAACATTCATGCCACATATCTTGCTACAAAATTTTGTATTGGTAGTAAATGTATATTAAAAAACTAATTTCATTTGTCGAATACTTTATACAATATATTTAGCAATGTATTCAAACCCTACTTACTTTGAATTTCCTGAATAAATATTATAACTGACTGACATCTAAGTCGAAGAGTTCCAAACACTTGGAACAAGAATTTATTCTAAACTTGAATCAATACTTTCTTAATAATATACAAGTATATTTCTGTAATATTATATAAGTATTTCTATAATATTATAGTACATTAATACTGTATAAGTACTTTTTATAATAATTCAAACTATTTAACCCATTAACGCGCAAAACGACAATTTTGTGCATGCAATTTCAAGTATAAAATTGTAGTTGAAAAAGTAAATCTTTTTTCTTGAAAATCCTATATAGGGGGTTTTCGAGGGTGCTCTTTCAGAATTTGATATTTATTTTGCAATAAAAAATCAAATTGTTTATTATTTTTACGTTTTAAACAAAAAAAAACTCATTTTTTAGCTGTTCTTTTATTTTATAAATCGATTTTTTTTGTAGTTGCTATATTAGAATGAACATATAATGGCCAGAAATCGCGGTCCGAAGGTCTGAACTTTCAAAAACCCTGTTTGACAACTGTTTTTCTCCTCTTAGTTTTTCCAAAATGGCGGCTTCTGTATCATAGTATCGTATAAAACTTCATGATTTTGTTACTCGAAAAGTATCAACCTTACGAAAAAATGTTATAGAATGAAAAGTGCGTAGAATTGACCAAGGAACACGTAGCATTTTTTTCAGAAATATTTGGGACATTTTTGGATTTTTGGATTTTCACCGTTTTTTGAAAAATTCAAAAATGGCTCGAATCTTTCTGAAAAAATTCCTACGTGTTCTTTGGTCAATTCTAAGCACTTTTTATTATATAACAGTTTTTCGTAAAGTTCATACTTTTTGAATAAAAAATTAATGAAATTTTTCGTTTTTTGACGGACATAATTATCACTCTGCCACTATATAAAATATAGCAATACCTGATTTAATCATAAACATTCTTTCCACATTGTTAATTATAAGTACAAATTATTCAAGAGATTTCTTAAAAGTTTTACTATATTTATTTCGATTGTAAAAATGTCAAATCAAATTTTTATGATTGTATAAAATATAAAAAGTCTTGTGTCTCAAAATTTTAAAACTTTTATGTTGCGTGGTACCTAATAACTATATTGGGACATAAATTTATTCTGAATGGCTATTTTATTTCACTAAACGTTTTTATTTACGTAGTAACAAAAGTATTCGATTTTTCGACAAGTTTTGAAGTTATAGCAAAAGAGTATTGATAAGGAAGAGTTACAATGCTTAAAAGAAATAGTTCTAGTAATAAAAAAAGAACTCGGCAAGTCGAAGTTGAAATAACGGAATGTGAAGATTATTATGATGTTTCTGTAATACCAGATGATGATAATTCTGGGGAATCCGATTGTTCTTCTGAATCGGAAAATGATTCTGAAAGTGATGATGATAGTAATGTTGAATGTAAAATTGATCTTGGGTTTTTAAAATCATTTAGAACAGTTAGAGATTCCTATACTGATTCTCAAAAAAAATTAGAAAAAAATCATATTTATGACTGGGTTGATGGCGAAATAAAGTATAACGAGACTTTGGAAAATGAGACATTGCTGACATATTACGATCGTAAAAAAATACTAGAAAGTTCTTTGACCCAAATTTTTGAATTTACCTTGTCACTTGAAGTTAAAAAGCATATTATTGAATGTACTAAATCATATGGGTATGAACTTTCCTTAGATGACCTAAATAAATTTATTGGAGTTATAGTTTTCAGTTGCTTCAACAAAAGATTGTCTCAACGAGACTATTGGTCTAAAGATGAAATTTTGCGAGCTGAGCCAGTGGCCTCATGTATGAGTGTTAAAAAATTCGAAAATATTAAATCCAAATTAAAACTACACAAACCTGATGAAGAAAATAAAGAAGATAGAATTTGGCGTGTAAGATCTTTTATAAATATTATAAAAAAAATGTTTTACAATTTGGCTTTTTTTCCACTGCATTATCAGTTGACGAAATGATGTTAAAATACTATGGTCGATGTTCTTTGAAACAGTTTATCAAATCTAAGCCAATTAGATTTAGTATAAAGATGTGGGGTGTTGCCAGTTCAAATGGATATCTGTTTGACTTTGATATATACTGTGGAAAGAATACCAAATGTGATATTTTATCTAAAACTTCTCTTGGTAGTCGTGTCATGATTCAGACAATGAATCAATTTTTAACCGTTACAACTCCACGTAAGATACAAAATTATCATCTATATTTTGATAATTTATTTTGTTCTGCAGATCTTTTGGTGCATTTAAACAAATTTAGGTTGCGATGCACAGGAGCTATTCGACGGGACAGAATACCGTTGCAGCATAATATTGATAAAACTAGCGTTAATCAGCGCGCTACGCGCGCCACTGTTTCGTCTTTTGTTTCTCTCCTTTCGAGATTCGAGACGGATTCGATTATTCGAGATTTCGAGATCGTTCGAAGGCAAAATAGATTATCTCGAATGCTCAATTTATATAAGGGAAAAAAAAGATGAACGTGGAACTTTTCATGCAATGTACGATAAAAACAGTGGTATTAATTACATTACAGTAATAGATTCCAAGCCTGTTTCAATCTTGTCTACTGCTGTTGGTGTAAGTTCCACTGCTCCTGTTGAAAGATTTGATAAAACTGAGAAAATCAGAAAAAAATTAAATTTTCCTAGAGCTTTTAGTGCCTACAACAAATATATGGGTGGACTTGATGTTCATGACCAGCATTGTAATAAAGTTTTACCTATAATTCGATCTAAAAAATGGACTTGGGTCATTTTTGTTAGATGCATCCAAATGGCAATTACAAACGCCACTGTATTATTCAATACTGCGTCAGCAAACAAAAATAAAAAAATAGGGACTAAAGATGTTGCTATGGCTGTTGCTAGAAGTTATTTGAACGAAGACAAATCTAATGCAAAGCTTCATGAAGTAGAACAATCTCTAAGTCAAAAATGTTGTTCTAACGAGAAATGTTCTTTGAGAACTAGAAAGTTTTGCAAAACGTGTAATTTATATTTTTGCAAGAATTGCTTTCACTCCACACATTCAAAAGAGTAATATTCTTTAAAATAATTTGATAAATAAATTAGATAAAAATATATAAAAGAAAAGAAAAAAAGCAAAAAAAAAAACAAAAAAAAAAGCAAAAAAGCAAAAAAAAAACAAAAAAATTAAAAAAAAAAAACAAAAAAAAACATGGTTCTCTTTTATCGTCCACCTCCCCGCGGTGAGAACTGGGTAACTCTATATTCTATATAGTGGCAGAGTGACGATTATACTCAGTTTTCAATCTGTTTTAACTTTTTATGAGTCACAAAACGAAAAATTTCATTATTTTTTTATTCGAAAAGTATCAACTTTACGAAAAAATGTTATAGAATAAAAAGTGATTAGAATTGACCAAAGAACACGTAGAAATTTTTTCAGAAAGATTCGAGCCATTATTGAATTTTTCAAAAAACGGTGAAAATCCAAAAATGTCCCAAATATTTCTGAAAAAATGCTACGTGTTCCTTGGTCAATTCTACGCACTTTTCATTCTATAACATTTTTTCGTAAGGTTGATACTTTTCGAGTAAAAAAATCATGAAGTTTTATACGATACTATGATACATAAGCCGCCATTTTGGAAAAACTAAGAGGAGAAAAACAGTTGTCAAACAGGGTTTTTGAAAGTTCAGACCTTCGGACCGCGATTTCTGGCCATTATATGTTCATTCTAATATAGCAACTACAAAAAAAATCGATTTATAAAATAAAAGAACAGCTAAAAAATGAGTTTTTTTGTTTAAAACGTAAAAATAATAAACAATTTGATTTTTTATTGCAAAATAAACGACAAATTCTGAAAGAGCACCCTCGAAAACCCCCTATATAGGATTTTCAAGAAAAAAGGTTTACTTTTTTAACTACAATTTTATACTTGAAATTGCATGCACAAAATTGTCGTTTTGCGCGTTAATGGGTTAATACAGTAAATCAGATATGTAGTGGATAAAACTTATTTACTGTTTTAAAATACATTGAAAACATTATCTCTTAGTTAAATAGTTACAGATGTACTGAAATACATTAAAATTGCTGTGTAATTTATGTAATTGATATGAACTTTTGAAAGTAAAAAAAAAATATAATTGGACAAAAATACTTCAAATATTTCATACAAAAGAACCAAATAAAAAATTATAGATTTTCATATCTTATAACTGAATTAAATGATTACATGATTTTTAGTGAACATACGATAGATGTTTTCCTGAATATAAATATCTGTATATTGCATTATCAATAACACTACATAATATTTACATTATTATTGTGATTTTAAAATATCCAGCACCGTACAATCAGGATCTTATATTTTCATATAGCATACGTATTAATATCTTCATTATCAGTTCACAACAGGTATTTCCAAGTTGAGAATTGGATCCAATTGTTAATGGCATGTAGCGGATAAAACTTAGAATAAGTTAACCTCTATCGAATGTTCACTAAAAATCATGTAATCATTTAATTCAAGGATAAGATATGAAAATCTATAATTTTTTATTTGGTTCTATTGTATGAAATATGTGAAGTATTTTTGTCGAATTATATTTTTTTTTTACTTTCAAAAGTTCATATTAATTACATAAATTACACAGCTATTTTAATGTATTTCAATACATCTGTAACTATTTAACTAAGAGATAATGTTTTCAATGTATTTTAAAACAGTAAATAAGTTTTATCCAATACATGTCTGATTTACTGTATTAAATAATTTGAATTATTATAAAAAGTACTTATACAGTATTAATGTAGTATAATATTATAGAGATACTTATATAATATTACAGAAATATACTTGTATATTATTAAGAAAGTATTGATTCAAGTTTAGAATAAATTCTTGTTCCGGGTGTTTGGAACTCTTCGACTTGGATGTCAGTCAGTTATAATATTTATTCAGAAAATTCAAAGTAAGTAGGGTTTGAACACATTGCTAAATATATTGTATAAAGTATTCGACAAATGAAATTAGTTTTTTAATATACATTTACTACCAACACAAAATTTTGTAGCAAGATATGTGGCATGAATGCTTCAAATGATACTCAATCACATAATGCCATACGATTGCATAATTTAACAATTTTATGGCTTTTATCAATTTTCAAAGTGATGTTTTTTTCATAAAAAAAACTAAAAGTAAACAAAATAAGTGGATTGAATTTCTCGTACATCCATTTCAATGTATATGTAGCACGGGTCGCTCCTTTTAGGCTTCTATACTTGCCTTCGGAGCGCTCCCGCGCTCCTTGATCTGAATCGGAATTGACGGTTACACTTAACGCTCTCCGAAAGAGTGCTGACACTGCTCGAGCAATCGATACACTAATCGACGGCCGTAGCTATCGCGTCAGATTGGTAGAGTGAGTATACCAAACGCTTAGAGTCACTACTCTAAAGTGATGTGCACTATATATTCGAGAATTTCTTTAGTTACTCGTGGCGTTGGAGTAGTAACTCCAGGAAATTTTTTTCCGTGTTGTAGGTCTTATGCCTCCCGACGACTCGGAACCATTTGGATGGGACCTCGACGATATCGCTCAGGAGCAAGTCATCGCCTTCAACTGGAGCACCTAGAATCTTGTTATTGGGACAACGGGCAGCCTTGGCGCCTTGCGAGATCAGGACGGCGGCGGCGATGGACAGGAGGATTAGGTGGTGCGCTGACATGATTCTGTTGAGAGTTGGATGACTGTAAGAGTTGTGTTATTCCGCTATAAAAAATAGGGGTCCTGTTGAGGTGTCGTTAATTAAGGAGAGACTTATTTAATGTAGTAATATAATAAAGAGTTTATTGAGACTTAGTTCACGGCGCTACCTTGCGCCACGCGCGAGGTGCTTCTCGTTCGGCGTACAAAAGTAGAGAGAGAGAGAGCAGCGTATCGTTCACTGCTCCTCGACTTAGATGCTTGCTCACGCACACACTATAAGGAAGGGGAGAGGTAAATGTTTACGTTCGGACTCATACGACATTGCGCCCTCTCGATACAGTCGCGCGCTCACACATACCTACTGTATGTACAGCGTGTCCAAAAAGTCTGGAAACACCCAAATAATTTCTCAGCTGAATTACTATTGGAAAATGTTAAGGTCGCCTTTGTAGTAATTTTTTACGAGGAATCCAATGGTGACCTTGGATTCGACCTTGGACCTCATTTTTGAGGTTATTTCAAGGTCAACCTCATTTTTTTAAATGGTAACCCCTATTTTTTATAGCGGAATCTGAAAGAGCGGAAAATTTTACGTCCGGATATGTATTAAGGTATGAGGTTGAGGTTACCCCCAGAGGTCAAATTGAGGTCAAAGTATGATTTCTTAAAAATTTCGCGAGTTCAGTGGTAAAACAAAACAAACAAAGGTAAGGTTTGGTAAGTTCGAACGAAGACTTGAAGGTGACCTCTGATTCGACCTTGAACCTCATTTTGAGCCTCATTTTTGAGGTTATTTCGAGGTCAACCTCATTTTTTAAATGGTAACCCCTATTTTTTTAGCGGAATCGGAAAGAGTGTGAAACTTTACGTCCAAACATGTACTCAGAACATAGTTCAAGAAGGACCTTGACGTTCATTTGAAGGTCATTTAAACTTAATGACGGTCTGATCTTGTGTAAACTTTTTATCACACTGAGCGAGGTTAATTCTTTAGTAGTTTTCAACGAGAAATCTAATGGTGACCTTGACATTGTCCTTAAAAGTCATGTCAAGTTCAATTTTTTTACATTTAGCGTTACCCAGGAACAACGACGTGGACGTAGTTAAATCTGTTCCCTTTGGGGTGCTTGATTTACGTGAGTCCCCTTGCCTCTCACGATGGGGTGCTTGATTTACGTGAGTCCCCTTGCCTCTCACGATGGGGCGCTTGATTTACGTGAGTCCCCTTGCCTCTCACGATGGGGTGCTTGATTTACGTGAGTCCCCTTGCCTCTCACGATGGAGCGCTTGATTTACGTGAGTCCCCTTGCCTCTCACATTTGATTTTTTTAAACAGTATAACATCTTATTTCAAGTGCTCGAACTGTTCTCCATTCATTTCTTGACAGTAACCTAATCGATGATAGAAAGCACCAACAGCATTTTCAATCATTTCAGTAGGAATGAGAGCTGATTCATCAATGATCCTTTCACGTAATTCATCTAAGTTTAAGGGTTTTGTTTTGAATACACGATCCTTCAGATAACCCCAATAGAAATAATCTAGAGGCGTTAAATCGGGGGACCTAGCTGGCCATTCAATTGCACCTCTTCGTCCTATCCATCGATTAATGAATACTGTATCTAAGTATGTGCGAACGTTTCGTGCATAATGAGCTGCTGCACCGTCCTGTTGATACCATGTGTTATTAAAGTCCTCTCCAGCTATTTCTCTTATAGCAGGAACAATTTGATTCCGCAACATAGTTTCATACTTTTCTGCATTTAAATTGCCATCAATAAAAAATGGTCCTATAATCCTATTATTTAATATTCCAGCCCAGACATTTAATTTTTGTGGATATTGTGACTTGGCTTCTCTTGCCCAATGAGGGTTTTCAACTGCCCAATATCTACAGTTATGCCTATTTACGCTTGAGTCAAGTTGAAATGTAGCTTCATCTGAGAAGACTATATTTGATGGAAAATTTGGATTTTGTACGATGCGTGCCATCATATCATCACAGAATTCAACGCGACGATCGAAATCATCTTCATTTAACTTGTGTATTAGCGTTACTTTAAATGGATGGAACTTCTCTCTTTTAGTAGGTTATGAATAGATGATTTACTTATTTCGTGCACTTGAGCAGCTCTACGAACGGAAGTATGCGGATCTTCGGTGAATGTTAACACAACATCTAAAGATTTCTCTTCGTTACCTGCTGACATTGGTCTGCCTGATCGAGGTAAATCGCTGATAGTGCCGGTATTTTCAAACCTTCTAACAGTTTTTTGAACTGTTGAAAATGATAGTGGAGTTCCACCAACCCTAAATGAAGCATTAAAAATATCTCTTACGGCCCTATAAGATCGCTGCATGTGTCCCCAACCTCTCATCATGAGAATCGTTATTCTTTCTCTATCAGTGAGTTTGTTCATTTTTATTACTCTTCGTAGTAGACCTTATCCAAAAATACTTTTTGAGTTGAAAATAAAAAGAACTTTTAATTTTCAAAAAATATGTTTGAAAGATGACCAACCCTTTTCTGCGGTGGTTATGGAATGAATAATAGTTTATTGTCACTCTAACCATACGAAAAATAACAAGTAACAATGTTCAATATTTAAACGCTTCAAAAAATTTTACAATGAATCAGCTCTCATTCCTACTGAAATGATCAAAAATACTGTTGGTGTTTTCGATCATCGATTAGGTTACTATCAAAAAGTGGATGGAAAATAATTCGAGCACTTGAAATAAGATGTTAGACTGTTTAAAAAATTAAAAAGTTTACACAAGATCAGACCGTCATTAAGTTTAAATGACCTTCAAATGAACGTCAAGGTCCTTCTTGAACTATGTTCTGAGTACATGTTTGGACGTAAAGTTTCACACTCTTTCCGATTCCGCTAAAAAAATAGGGGTTACCATTTAAAAAAATGAGGTTGACCTCGAAATAACCTCAAAAATGAGGCTCAAAATGAGGTTCAAGGTCGAATCAGAGGTCACCTTCAAGTCTTCGTTCGAACTTACCAAACCTTACCTTTGTTTGTTTTGTTTTACCACTGAACTCGCGAAATTTTTAAGAAATCATACTTTGACCTCAATTTGACCTCTGGGGGCAACCTCAACCTCATACCTTAATACATATCCGGACGTAAAATTTTCCGCTCTTTGAGATTCCGCTATAAAAAATAGGGGTTACCATTTAAAAAAATGAGGTTGACCTTGAAATAACCTCAAAAATGAGATCCAAGGTCGAATCCAAGGTCACCATTGGATTTCTCGTAAAAAATTACTACAAAGGCGACCTTAACATTTTCCAATAGTAATTCAGCTGAGAAATTATTTGGGTGTTTCCAGACTTTTTGGACACGCTGTATATTCATGCGTACAATATAGATGTATACTATTTTCAACACGCCTCCTTACATATATATTGTACACTTTTAATTTATTACATGATATTCAATAATTCTCTGAACTTTTGAAATTTATCTTTACACAACGCTTTTGTAAAGATATCCGCAACATTATCATTAGAGTCAATTTTAATTATTACAATTTCATTTTCTTTCACGCTTTCGAATTGGATCCAATTGTTAGTGGCATGTAGCGGATAAAACTTAGAATAAGTTAACCTCTATCGAATGTTCACTAAAAATCATGTAATCATTTAATTCAAGAATCAGATATGAAAATCTATAATTTTTTATTTGGTTCTATTGTATGAAATATTTGAAGTATTTTTGTCGAATTATATTTTTTTTTACTTTCAAAAGTTCATATCAATTACATAAATTACACAGCTATTTTAATGTATTTCAGTACATCTGTAACTATTTAACTAAGAGCTAATAATGCTTGTAATGTATTTTAAAACAGTGAATAAATTTTATCCAATACATGTCTGATTTACTGTATTAAATAATTTGAATTATTATAAAAAGTACTTATACAGTATTAATGTAGTATAATATTATAGAAATACTTATATAATATTACAGAAATATACTTGTATATTATTAAGAAAGTATTGATTCAAGTTCAGAATAAATTCTTGTTCCGGGTGTTTGGAACTCTTCGACTTGGATGTCAGTCAGTTATAATATTTATTCAGAAAATTCAAAGTAAATAGGGTTTGAACACATTGCTAAATATATTGTATAAAGTATTCGACAACTGAAATTAGTTTTTTAATGTACATTTACTACCAATACAAAATTTTGTAGCAAGATAAGTGACATGAAGTCTTCAAATGATAATCACATAATGACATACGATTGCATGATTTAACAATTTTATGGCTTTTATGAATTTTCAAAGTACTGTAGAATTTTTTCCTTAGCTCGGCCAATAATCTTTTCTGCCCTCCGGCCGGAAAGCGCCAACTTCCCGGCCGCTGCGCGAAACGAAGTTGCCGCTTTCCGGCGCCGTCGAGCAGAAGCACCTTGGCCAATAAAAAAGAAAGCCTCAGATCACATGTAATTGTCAGCCGAGGCGAAGCCGAGGTTGACAATTACATGTGATCGTAGACATTTCTTATTTTACTTTATTACTTTACTTTATTGGCCTAGGTATGTAATACACTATTTTTTTTTAAATTAAAGTACTCGATGCAAAGAATTGAAAACAAAATTTGCTGGAGAAATTTGATTATGGCGTAGTCCTTACTTTTGGTCGATCAAGGTATATAAAAAACAAACCAATCAGAAACTTCTAATATAGGTCTTTAAAAAAATACTGGCACATTCTACAAATAAAATGCAAACTTTTTTCCAATCAATGTTCTATACAAAATGTTTTAAAATTTTGAGTAAAAACATGATAAAAGTTGTACTTTAACCAAAACTTGCAAAAAATAACAATTTTCAATGTTGCATATCTTTTTTATATAAATTAATAAATAGTGTAAAATTTAAATAAAGTTCAATACTGTATTGTTACAACGGTCATTACTGAACCGTTTTTTTTAAATAAAAAGATATAATCAATATGTTTATATTCATAAATTATTAAAAAATAAAGATAATTATATTCACTTGACTAACAAATTTTTTCACATTCATTTTCAATATTTTCTGCTTAACCTTATTAAATATAGTAATATTTAATTATTAAGTTATTTTATATCTCTATGGCAAAAATACCATAAACATATCAATTGCTCTGGAAATATAGAGTATACTTAGTCTTCTTTCCTCGCATGTAACCGCTCTCGCCGAGATTGGTACACTGAGTGCGACAAATTAGCAGACATACTGCTGGAGAGTTGTGAGGGCGCTGTTGTAGTAGCTATGGAGTGGTAACTCCAGGAAATTTTTTTCCGTGAAGGTCGACAGCAGGATCACCAGACCTGTCTTATCGCCCGGAACAAAAACGGCAACGGCGCCACTGCGACCGTCTTAGCCAGTGGCGTGGGATACACTTTCGTCGTCATCCACTACAAGAGTGTACGCGGACACAGCATCGACTTTGTCATCCATCTCTACGCCCGTTAAGTCTCGAGAGTGTGCGCTCACGAAGAAACTGCATACATGTGTGGACTTATTTTTTTAAGCTTCGACTGATACGATACGTTGCTATTGTAAAGCACTACTTTTTTAATTTAATATTCAATTTTTAATTTGACTAAAACGCTAGCTTGCTTTTTTATTTTTCCCTCTTTTTCGTTTGTTTAATTATTATTACCAAATCCACACCAAGTATAAATGAGTAGACGAAAGGTAAGTGAAAAGAACTTTTATTTCTGGTATACAGGGTGTTTTTCCGTCGATAGTTAGCGGGGGTCTGACAAGCGCCGCTCGCGCTTGTCTCTTTCCGAGTCGTTTTCCGCCGCCGCAAGCTCTCGTTTGTTTTCTAGGGGAAGCGAAGATCCAAGCGCCAAATATATTTAAAACGTTCTTTCTCTCTTTATACACTTTTACTCGTAGACTCGACTCTCTAGCCAAAACGGCCCCGAGTAATCTGCATTACTCGTGCTCGCTTGATCCTCAAAACTTGAACTTTATTCAAACGGGATCTGACAGCCTCGGGATGTACCCTAGCTGAGGGCTTCACAGCCACGACAATTCGAGTACGTCGTGCTCTGAGAGTCTCGTCTTGTTATTCTAATTTTATTATTTCATTTTTATTTTATTACTTGGATTTTCGCTTTCCCTTTACAATATGAGTTCGAAACACCAAGAGAATAAGCTTTGTTCGATAAAAATCGATCGAATGGTTCAAAAGTTATCGCCGGTACACACACACACACGCACACACACACATATACATATGCACGCACGCACGCACACACGCACACACACACACAGACATGAAAATTTTTTGCTCAAAAAAGACGGATTTTAGTACCAAAAATCTTAAAACATGTTTTTAAACATTTTTTTTGTCTCAAAAATTTTGTTCACCATTACAAAGCTTCCTCTTTGAGGAAGCAAAATATTTCGACTACCTTTGGGGACGCTGACTAATAGATTTTTTGGAGGTTTTGTCATAGATGATATTTTAAACATTATTTTTAGAAGCTGAAAAATAATTACTCTACAAAGAAATAAATCTGCGACAGTCTCTAGTACGTGCGAATATTATATATAAAAATATTTTATAATTAACAAAATGCAATCAAAATGCAGCACATATTACGGATAAGAATTCTGGGGTATAGTATTCTTCATACTTCGTTTCTTTTCTCGTTGAAAGCAGCAATAATAGACGAATAAAATTTTCTTAAACGGTCAACTCCTGGGCATTACCTGGAATTGTCTTGGACATGATAAGTGAAGTCTCTTTGAGGAAACGCCACCAACGTTCTTCCCACCCTCTTTTCGCATCACAGTCCATTCCGCAACTAAAAAAAGGAGAGAAACTTCGCGAAAAACAACAAAACGACAACCCCGACGAAGAAGACAACGACGCCGAGAAGTCAAAGTTTAGAGTCCGCGCTCGTCTGGCTTTTACGAGTCACGCGGATCGGCCCCTAATTATCGAGAGGGACTCTCTCAACTCGCTTTATGGTGGCCCGTTTTATTCGGTCATCTCGAGACAGCGAGCGCGCGTTTAAGCTCGCGCGCCAGCTCACAGGTGCACACACACACACACAACACACACACACGCACACGCACACACACACACACACACACACAAATACGTACACTTTACTTCTTATACGATAACTTTTACAAAACGCCCGAAGCCATTCTGCAAAAGAGTAGAGAGAGAGGAGCCGTAACTACTTGCCGCCGCGTTGCTTCTGCTGCCGCAGATAGAGAAAAGACGAAGGGAACGAGTTGTAAATTACGGCTTTATCTCGCCGCTGGCTTCGTCAACAGTTACAAATGATACTTTTTGGATACGCGCGAGCGGGAAAATAGCGCCGTAAAACGGCCGTTTCGGAGATTGGAAATCGATTATCATCATCGCACGCGCGGGCCTGTGTATTATGCGCGCGATGGTAGCAAGGGAAATCAAAGGAGATTCGCGCACGCTGCCGCATTCGGTGAAGGAATTCTGTTATGTACTTTTTCATCGTGGGCGCTCCCGATTCCTCGTGCCGCGTTATCGCTTCTTCACCTCGATATGGTAATTTAAATACTCGGCGAGAAAGCCTCTCTCCGCGTTTATTCGATTCTTTCACCATCGCGATCGAACGTGATGCCTCTGTAAAAATGAAGATTCCAGGAGCGTGTTGGATCGTGTTGCTAATCGACATTGGAAATGACTTTATACAATATTTTTTAGCTTTATTTCCAGGGGCGGTTAGACAAAAATAAGCTTTTATGTTCTGCAATGTATCGACAATGTTAAAGTTTTTTTATTTTTAATCAAATTAACTTAGGTTTCACTTTTTTTTTTATAAAATATTATTTATATCTATGTATAAAAATGGTGTTACGTTAAGTAAATTAAGTTTACAATAATAACGTAAATATTTATACACTTTTTAAACGTACGTCTGACTGACCTGGACCATAACTACTTCAGAAGTGTATTCCGTTATGAAATTAAACGTTATATAATTTATATTACAACAACTGACATACAAGTTAGTAGTTACTCATCAATGCAACCTTGCCTTGAAAAATTTCAACAACAAACATAAAAAATCAATTAGCACGGCGAAAAAGTAATCAGCCCCGAGCACAACTCAATCTCCCAGAAAAGAAACACGAGAAATCTCTCTCTACCCTCTAATCAGCCGGCATCTTAATACAATTATTCAGTCGCGACAATGATCTCGCGCTTGCGCAATAATTCCCGTGGACTCAATTTATCTCGAATCGTTTTCTCCTTCTCTCTCCCACTTGGCCAGAAAAAATCGGCCTTTGGCGAGTCGCTCGCGCGTCAATTTCCTACGATCCTAAGTATCGGGAACCCCTCCCTCCTCCGGTTTATCCGCGATCTCGGTGACTCATACAGGCGTCGGCGATTTATTATGACGATGCAATCACCGGATCTCTCTCTCTCTCTCTCTCTCTCTCTCTCTCTCTCTGCTCCCGGCTATTATTGTCCAGCTCTTCGAGTCCAATAGGATCTACCGCCGCAGAAAATGAAGCTCAGCTATAACATCAACAGCAACAGCCGTCGCCTCTTCTCTCGCAGTTTTTTTCGCGAGGCTAACGGGAGGTTTCCCAGCCTCGACCGAGAGAGAGAGAGAGAGAGAGAGAGAGAGAGAGAGAGAGAGAGAGAGAGAGAGAGAGAGAGAGAGAGAGAGAGAGAGAGAGAGAGAGAGAGAGAGAGAGAGAGAGCAGAAGCATCAGAAGCAGCAACGGCAGAAGCACATACGCACTTGCGGCGTCGCTCATCGCCGCGAGGGTAATTGGTGTATCGTAAAAGACGTGCAAAGTGCTGTAAACCTGCTTACGAAACGGGTGAGTAAGAACGAGAGAGAGGTGTGCGCGTGATTCGTCGTAAGTGAATCTTGTAAGTCCCTCATATACGCGCGTCTCTCGTTCCCAAGCGCACGCGCGCGCGCGCATTCCACGCCTCTTGTATATATACGTATAATACACGCGGCTGGATATTATATATACATGTACGTCTATAGCGCGTGAGCTTCCTCGCGGTGAGGGAGACCCTTTTTCCGCGCGCGCAAGCCTGGCAAGCTAACGAAGGGACGCGCCGATACGCGCCTGCCGCGTTTAGCTAAGTGCACGCCGCGCCGCGCCGCCGTGCTGGTGCTGTTATCGGGGCCGATCTCTTGCACTTGCACCGCCGGGACTTTTATTAGTCGCGCGAGTGCCGTATTAGGTGTTTGGGATTTTCGAGTTTAGATCTAATCGCCGATGCAAAAATCCGAGACATAAACCGAGTTGTTGCTTCGGGGAAAAGTTTCGGGATTCTTATTTTTTTTTCTTTTGTTCCTGTACACCGGGGGGTGATTTATGTGAGGAGGAGAGGGCTATTGATAATCGTAATGAAATTTTAATGTTTGAGATTATGTCGCGGTAATTCGGAAATCGGGTTCCCGCGCGTGGTTGCGACTGATGTTTTACCGTTGTACAATGAGACTTTGCAGAGATAAAGATACTGTTTTACATATATTCAAACATGGGACTTTTATTTAGTTATGACAAGTTACATGAGATTGATTTATTATATAGTACTTACGCGCGTAATATTTTACGTTATCCTCGAGCGAATCAACGAGTTTTCTTAAAAATATATTTCTAGTTCAAAAAATAAAGTTGTTTACCACGGAGAGCGCGCGCGCACGAGAATTGCGACAATACAGTTATGCGCAGATCCTAACGCGAACTAGAATAGCCATAACTCTTCAGTTCTAAAAGCCTCTTCTCTTATTACACGGCTATAAAAAAAGGTGCGAGAACTTTCAGCTAGTTTTTCACCACTCACCTCTCGACGACTGTTAAACGGTCAGAAGGCAAAAATAAAGGGTGACAAGGGTCTCTACTCTCCTACATTATAACGCTGCTGCTGCTGTGTGAATTGTAAATATTGAGAAAGCGAAGCAGTAAATTATTAGACCGCGCGCGCAATAAACCTCCTTTTATCAGCATACCATCTTTACACAACAGAGTTTTACCGTCGCGCTCTTTATCCCCGAAGCCCCCCTTTTATGACCTCTCTCTCACACACACGCTGCAGTCTCTCCGCACGCGTGCGCTTCATCGCTCATTTGCCTCACCGCGCGGCTAATTAAAAAATATGCGCTAGCTCATTTTCATACACGGTTCTCCTTTAATGGCGAAAAAAAGAACAGAAAAATAAAACGCGCGCGAAAGAGAGAGAGAGCGCCTAATGCGAGCCGTCACACACATGAGCGGAGAGCCTTTTATTACGTGCGGGACGACTCGAAAACGAAGCTCTCTCTCTCTGACCCGCCGAATCCAGGAGTCCGACGCGCAGCTCCGGATAATTAAGAGCTAACTCGGATTATATAGCCCCGGAGAGTCGTCTAGAGCGTCGTGGTCTTTTTTTCATACGCTCGACCGCAACGGCTGCGTATTATCGCGTGTCTCGAGACACAGCGCCCGAAAGAAAAGAATCTCCACGCCGCTTCGTCTGTTGAAGATAACAATGGCGAGAGTGGAGAGACAGAGAGAGTCATGATGAAAGGGAAAAAAGAGATTAGCGAACGGGAGGTGCTAGACGAGACAGAAAGAGCAGGCATGGGAAGATAAGCGGACGCACGAGATAGAGAGGGGAAGGAGTAGAAACAAAGACGGCGATGACGCGCGGGATTTTACGCGCACCGGTGCAGGTACCTTCTCTATATAGATATATATATATTTATCGAGGAGTGAAGTGCAGCGTATAGAGAAATCATCGGAGCGTATCGCTTCCGACTGCGCTACACACGCGTATAACACGCCCGCGGCGCATGAGGCGGGAATTAATCCTCGCGCGTTATCGACGGACGTGATTGAGGGTTTCCAAAGTTTCAGTTGAAGGATCGGATTTGCCAGGATGCATGCCCTCGGCGCCTCATGATTCGCTCGTGTGTGTTGCTGCGAAATTGAAATGTAATTTGATATCGCGCGCGTCACTTTTAAATTAATTGGCCACGACAATTAGGATTGATGTAACAGGGAATTCGTGTTGCAACAAGTATTAATAAGAAGGTAATGTAGCAGCGTGCGCTTTTTTCGTAAAAAAAACAGCATTTTTAATTATTAGCGTGTCGTATCGGCGATTTTACATAAAATTTAATTAAATTACATACAGCTAATTTTATGTCTAAAAAGGTAATGTAATGCCCACAGCTTAAAGCACCATTTTTATTGACAATATAATTTTGAAAATGACTTTACAATTGGATAAATTCTCCGCGACGCGTCGAAAAGCTTTTACTACGCTGAAACTTATTTTCATTGCGACGTCGTTGAATATTTCAAGCGAACAGATTGCGAATAATCGACTAACGATTCATATAATTATTCGACGATTTTGCGAATGAGACATTTCCGAACAAAGGTGAAATACCGAAGAAATACCGAAAGACACAGTCAGCGATGGGAAGATAAGCAGCCGGCGCGGGAATCACACGTGGAATTTATATATCGGCGATCGGGAGGAAGGAGGAAGAGAGATAATTTTCGTCCCTCGCTTCCTTTCATCTTTCATCCTAGGCATCCGACACTCCATTTCTTATTTCCACATATCGCCCTCTCTCTCTACCCAACCGTTCGATTTCCTCTTTTTTCTCCTTTCGTGCGCCCTCTCTCTCTCTTTCTTTCCCTCGCTCCCTCAGCAGCCCGTGGTGTTATATTTAGAGGGAAGGTGTACCTGTCCGGCCCGGCCCCTGCGCCGTGTATACTCCGTGCACACACACGCACACACGCGCGCGCGAGGCGGCAGCGCCTGTATCTATACTAGAATCGTAAAGGCAGGGTTTACGAGCAGTCCCGAGAAATTAATACACGTGTCTCGCATTCTCTCTCTCCCTCTCTCCTCGAATTCGGTGTGTGTATGTGTGTACGCGCCCACATGCGCGCTGCATTCTAACCCCTTTCCCCTTCTGACTTCGTTTGTTTCTTTTTTTAAAACTGCATCCCCCTAAACATTCTCCACTCGCCCAGTTGTTATACGTGCTGAGGTGAGCCCCACAGCGGGTTCTAATTGATCGGTGTAATCCGAAATGCGAGCCGCGTGCGCGCTCATTACCGTAATAATGAACAATAAAACCGGCGGGTAATGAACCGCGTATTACGAGCGACAAGCTCGAGAGCTTTATGCACCACGTGGTGTCTGCAGCTGATTTTCTCTCCTCTCTCTTTCTCCTCAGAATTCCGTCACCGCGAGAAAAGGAAGTGTATATACGCGTATCTTTCTCTCCCTGTGTGTTCTGGGAGGCTGCACAGAGGACAAGGTAAAATATACATTGTGTGAATTATTTTTATAGGCGGCCGTACTCGGCGCTCTGGTCCTGCGCTGATGATGCGCGTCTGTGAATCTCTTTGGACTTTTAAAACTCTCTTCATTATACCCGGCCCGCGCGACGCCGAGATTTCGGCTCACTCGTTATTTACCTTAATTCACGCTTTTTCGGCCGCTGTAATTCTTCGACATTATCTTTTACTTTTATTAAGGAAAATATTTTCAGGGAGTATACTTGGCGCGTCAGCCAAACTGCGCGAATAATAATAAAGCCCGGCTTTTTATTCGTGGTAGTTAGTCTTTTTAGGAGTGGCAAGACTGCTGCATTAGCTTGATGAAGTTCGGAATTTATCGAATTTTTTCGAGTATTTCACGGTAAATCACAATACGCGTTCAAGTGTTTAAATCAAGCAATAATTATGTAATAATTACACGTCATATTTTTTTTTCTTTATTTTACGATAACAAGCCACGTACTCCGCGGCAATGTTAATTGATATTAGCGAGAACACGAACAAAAAGGGTATCGATAAAGCAACTTATATTTATTTTCCGAAAAATTAATAATACCGTAAAAAAGAAGATCCGCACTTTTTATCGAGCAATTAATTTTAAGTGACGAGCCACGAGGGCGATAGCGCGAGTAAAATTTGCCGCAGCCGTAAAATTGAAAGGTTCGGACCTTTTTCGTCGATGAGCGAAAGAGAGAGGAGAGAGTGAGGGAGGGAGAGAGAGAGAGAGAGAGAGAGAGAGAGAGAGAGAGAGAGAGAGAGAGAGTGCAGACACTGGCGGAGAGGCCGACTGACGAAATTTTCTTCGCCTCCCTCGTAAACAATGGCATAACGGAGCCGTAGTGCGCGCGTGAAGCGAAGATGCATCGCCTCGTTGGCCTATCCAGAAGATATTAGCCGATCGATTTCGTAAATGTATATTGGCGGTTCGTTAAAATGCGAAAATGCAATAAAAAGACCGAAATTCGTGTGTTATAAATAAGGATCTCGACTGTTGCTGGAATTATGCTTGTATAGGATTGTTCGCACCATTACTCACGATTTCGTCTTATGTACATGAAATTGCGAAACCTTTTAGCTTAACAAAGATTATTTGAAAGTAATTCTGCATTCGTTTATCCAATTGACTTTATCTACAAAGTCGATCACTCCCGCCTAAATTAATTTACGAAGACGTAAGCTGATTAAGTCTTTGTATTCAAGCGTGTAAACCTTTTCATTTTGCAAAAACTCAGCGAACTGTGAAACTTCGCTGCTTATAACCGTTCAAACCCACTCGCGTCTTTCAATTAATCAACATTTTATGCGTCACCTTATTGTCATATTTACATAAATCCATTGAATCAACAACAACCCGCTCCTTTGAACCTTCCCTAAATAACCATTCCAGCACCAACCGACATTCAAAATTAATTTTCAATGCACAAACCCGCTTTCGTTAAAATGAAATCAGGCGATTCACGCAAAATGAAGCCGTAAGTCATTCATTAAATTAATCTGCTTCACTCCCCGGAGTGCATACTTTGCAGGAAACTGGTCCATCTGGCTCTTAAGCTCTTCGCACAAGAATTGCATACCAGTTTATGCAATTCTATGAGCCTGGGTCCGTTTTCTTTGCATACTGAGAAACCTAACCTTAATCTGCCTCCAACGGTGATCACTGCCGTCACCAAGGTTCTTATCGCTCAACGCACCAAGACCATCGCACAACTCGCATCACCTGCATCGTACTGACTCGCCTGCATCGTAAGTCATCGTGAGCGTTTTTTATGCCCAATCGCTCTTTGTGAGTCAGCGCTTTTCCAACATTGGCATCGTGTCAGAACTCTACCTTACCGGCATCGAGATACTTTTGGCGCGCGTGTTTGTGCAAGTACCCGTGAGGTGTCACTGTCGGCGTTGCTGCGTCTTCGTCAATTGATACATCATCTGTCACCTCTAACCATCCCGTCCAGAGAGTGAGATAGTCATGGATACAGCTCCAACCTGGTTCGTTACCTTCATGAAGGAAATTCGCCAGAATTTCCGAGATCTCTCGATGAGAGTCGCTGCACTCGAGGCCGATGCTACCAACACCAAGACTAACCAAGCTGCTATCAAAGATATCCGTGGAAAGGTGGATGCGCTCTCCAACATACACGCTTTAGCCCATTCGTGTTAAGTGATGGTATCTGGCGTGCCTTCACAACTCAGCCACAATGATGTTGTTGAGAAAGTATCTGCCGCACTTGATCTGCCATCCGCTAGTCAGTTCGTCATCGAAACACGGGAATGGACAAATAAAACCGCTATATCGAAAGACAAAAACAACCACCCTCCAGCCTGACTCCGCACACACCAGCTCTTCACCTCGCCATAGATCTCCTTCCATCAGCGACATCAACAGACGCAGCGTAGTATTGAAGTTCTCGTCGCCGTCCATACGCAATACCGTAATTTCTCGAGCTCCCAAGTTAGCTAAAACCAACGCTCAAACTGTTTTTGGTACTGGCGGACTCTCGCCTATGTTCATCCAGCCTCTTTGGCCTCAGCCAGTCTATAGTCTATGGCGGAAAGCTCTTGCAGTTCACCAAAGGCTCAACTACGCTCGACCTGCCATTCGGAATCTTAGAATGTTTATGAGAGAAACGCATGGCTCTCATCTTATTCCTATCTATTCGCAACAGGACTTGGATGCACTTGTTCCACGGGAGATCAACTAGATATCTGCGGAGCCGTTCAACCAGTCACTCAACTATCGAAGACAGCTTTATAATTCAAAATTCATTTAGTATTTCACCCATTTTTTTTTAGTGTCATTTAAAAAATGTATTCTATTCTACTACTCAACATACTTACTGTATTCTACATTTTTATAATCAATATTGTGTTCTATTCTGTATATTTGTACATACTTATTATTGTATCTAACTTTGTACTCTACTGTGCCAGATGGGGTTATACCCCTTGGCCTAATAATAAATTCTATTATATTCTATTCTCTCTCTCTCTCTCTCTCTCTCTCTCTCTCTCTCTCTCTCTCTCTCTCTCTCTCTCTCTCTCTCAGCTGCGCCGCCTTAACTTTTCTCTCGCGTCAAAACGTCATCTTCACACACACACACACACACACACACACACACACACACACACACACACACACACACACACACACACACCACCCGCATTAAAATGCACTCGCACGCAGGATTCAGCTCTGCAGCGATTAAGGCGAAATCCGCGGCGGCGCTCGCTCGATTAGCGGGGCCTCGTACCCCCCCGCGAGGAGCTTAGGCCCGTGCGAGAGGAGCGTGCAAACGGAAACTGTCAGGCGCTCTGCTGTGGGATGAAAAATGCGCGCCAACGACCGGGGCGGTCGCGCTCTATACGCGCACCGGCTGATTTCAGTCACGGGAGGGCAGGGATTCGATCCGGCCACGCGCGCACGCACAAGTTTTCGGCGGAGGGAAGAGAGGAGGTAAGGAATAGAGAGAGAGAGAGAGAGAGAGAGAGAGAGAGAGAGAGAGAGAGAGAGAGAGAGGCAAAGGCAATAAGTATATGCGCGCGGCAAAGAATTTCGAATGCCACGAGCGCACGCGCGGTTATATTGTAGCACTGTGATATATCGGTATTGAATAAGCAATTCATCGATGTTATTACAGGAAATTGAATCGCGAGTAGGTATACATGTGTGTGTATATGTATGTATAGGGGCTGTTGCCGCCATGGATCTGGCGCTCGATGCATTATTCAGATTCATATATCAGCGTGAGTTCGGATATACATCGAAAGAGAGAAAGCGAGAGAGGGTATGCGAAAAGGGGAACTGTTACTTCGGGCCTCGAAATGTTTTTATTAGTGTTTTTGGGCTTTCTGAAGGTCTTGTGCTTTGATACGAGATACGTACGGTTTACATACTTTAACAGCATTGTTTATCAAAAGAAGATTTAATATGTTTGAACGAAATTGCTTTTATCTTGATAATAAATGCATTTTTTAAAATTGTCATTACAAGTACAAAGGACCCCGCACACAATGTATGGAAAATAATCATTCGGTCAAACTTGGGGAAAAGATAGATCTTGAGGTCCTGAACAAAAGTTCTCATGGGCAAAACCCCCCAAAATTTGACCGAATGATTTTTTCCCATACATTGTGTGCGGGGTCCTTTGAGTTATATGACATATATAATCACATACCCTTGTAGAAATTGAAAAAAAAAAATATCCAGTTTTTGGCGAATTTTTAATTATAAACTGGCTAATTTTTGTTTAATCGCCAGTTTTTAGATAATATCTGGATGAAAACTGGCTAGTTTTTTTCGATTTCTACTATACGGCATCTGTATATGCAAAATATTTTAACGATATAAATTATTTTATTTATAAATAATATGAAGTCATTCTTATATAGACTAGACTTATTTAAGTTTATAAAATGTATCATAACTACAGTGCACACGTACTGTAAATAAGTTTTATCATACTAGATACCGTTTGAAACACTCAGAGAATCATCGAATTAAAGGCTTATCGCGCGTATCGCCAAAAAAAGGATCCCCCCTCCGAATGAATATATTCATGAACTTTAATTTTCATGTACCATTACTTTCGCCCAATGATAAATCAGCGGAGCACTGCACTGCCCGGCTGCGCGCGATCGGCCCTTATCAACTGCGCGCAAAACATTTGCCTGCATTATAAAGCAATTCAACCTCGCTCGAGCTTAAAATTAAATTCCGATCGTAAAAAATGAGCATAAAAATAACAAGCCCTTATCTCTCTCTCTCTCTCTCTCTCTCTCTCTCTCTCTCTCTCTCTCTCTCTCTCTCTCTCTCTCTCTCTCTCTCTCTCTCTCTCTCTCTCTCTCTCTCTCTCTCTCTCTTCCCTCGTTCGGCGTCTGGCCAAATAAAGGAACGAAAGCAGCAAGAAGGAAACAGCAACAACGAGGGCGAGCGCGCATGTAAAAGCCATTAACAATCCGCGCGTCGGCTGATTTTCGGCCACGTACACGTATCGCTGCGGCTGAGAGAGAACCGATACCGATAAGTAGAAAAAGAGGGAGAGAGAGAGGGAGCGAGAGATGTGCTGGTAATGACGGCGCGCTCACCCTCTACCAGGTACACGCGTGTGCGCACGCGCGCAGACGTATAGGCACGGCGAAGAGAGCGAGAGAGAGCGAGAGAAGGAGATTATTATCTCGCGCTCTCGGCGGCCCTCCCGCGGTTTCGCATGATGTATCGTTGCCGAGCTGCGAGAGCGAGAAGAGAGAGACAGAAAGAGAAAGAGAAAGAGACAGAGTAGAGTAGCCGTCAAGAGTCTCGCGGTTACGAACGATCGATCGACTAGGCTCTGGGAGAGGATTGTCCGAGTGTGTATATATAGGAAGACCAGAGGCGCCTGAGATTCTGATTTCCCGATCGGCATCGATTAGGACTCCGTGGCACGCGGTGGCTCACCTTTTTGTTCCTCGTTCTTCCCTCTCTCTCTCTCTTTCAGCTCCGCGCGCACTGCTTGTAATACAATGCCGATCGATCGTTATTGCGTTATGATGATTTTTCGGGGGTCCAGTTACCGATCGGCCTTTGACTGTTCGGCACCTACGGCTTTCATGTCACTCGCTGCGTACATTACGATACAGCTCTTTTATTTTCGGCCGTGAAAGATAGAGAGAGAGGGAGGCTTTCTCGGGCGTTTTAAGCGATAGCATCTATATGGTGCTAGGATAGAACCTATAAGACAGTGTGTGTGTAACGAAATAATTTCGGCTGTCATGTTCAATGGCTTTTATTAATTTCCTAAGCACCTCCGTTACAGTGCGCGTGCCCGATAATTGCGAAATTGAATGCTCTGTTGTCTCTTTTTCTTCTTCTTTTTGTTTCTTATCGATTTCTTTTCTTCTCTTTTCTTTCTCTCGCGAGCGTATTGATTTATGAATACGGGATCGACGACGATCGCGGCCACGAGCGTGGCCCGCATTACCAAACCGAGAACGCGAGATACTGTATCTGCCGCCGCCGAAATTACAACGACAAAAAACGCTCGAAAAAGTAAGTGCGCCAGTTTAATCAATCATCGGTGCTTTCTGGCGAAAAAATAAAGACTCGCCGGTAGAGTATTTTTTGAGATAAGATATTTTTAGATAAAAATATCGTCATAAATTTGAATATATTTATTAAAAACTGTGTCAGATTTGCGATATTTATTGTAATTGCCGTGCCTTTCTTAGTAAGTGATATACATCTGATATTGAACAGAATAGAAAGTGGTGAATAAAAATGTAGTTAATTCATCTACAATTAGTCATTATAGATTAACATTCATAGGTACAAATTGATTTATTAAGATCACTTGAGAAGTTTTTTCGTTCAAATTAAACCATATTACCAAAATCCAGTCTCGCTGCTACTACCTAGCTGCACTACTCCGTGCAACTACGAACGTGGGAAACGTCTATTTTAGCTCTCGCGAACAATAAAATTCGGCAGAGATAAGCAGCCATTTATGTAAGTGGCCGTAACTCGCCGGGCCACGTTCTCGCAGTGCAATCCGCGCAGCGGCAGCAGCATCGCATCGCGGTGCGCAAAACGTCGCCGTCGACTTAAATCCTTTATCTACTTACAAGTCCAAACATCTGCGCGACGCGCTTCCCATGTTCAGCCGAGCAAAACACGCAATATTTCAATAAAAAATATTTTCCCCGACTCTCGCGAGTTCGCGCCGTAACAATTTCCGGCCGGCTCTCGCGCACGCTATGTATACCTATACACACACACACACACACACACACACACACACACACACACACACACACACACACACAAACTTACGAGCGCGCGCACCGCAAGAGGTGAAAAACAAAAACCGAGGCGGCGCTGGCGATATTCCCACAAGTCGAAATTGAAAAAGCAAAGCACAAAAAGCGATGATCCGAATTGCAACAGGGGAGAGGGCAGAGAAGGAGGAGACTCCGGAGTTACGCGAGAGAGAGAGAGAGAGAGCGAGAGAGGTGGATGAAACCGGAGAGGGCCCGCGAACTTGCGGCTTCACGCACGGTCGGGTCCGTTAATAGGCCGCTAATAGCCTCGTTTCTACTAGTTTTAATTTATTGCCAGGCGAAGGGGCACGGGCAGTGCAGACTCCGATTATTGCGTCGCGCCGCGGCAGCTATACGCGGTCCGCTGCAGTGCGTGTACATATATATGTATGTGGGTATATGAGAGTGAGAATGCGAGCGCCAGTACCTCGTAAGTTGCATGCGGGATAAAAGTTCAATTGCAGAGAGTAGGAGAGAAGTGGTAAGTACGAAAAAATAGATATGGATGAGATTTCTTCAAATAGATAAATGAGGATGTTTGAATTATTTAGAGGTACTGACGTCAAAGAAGATAGATAAAAAGATACAGGTAGATGATTTATTTTATAGCACTGTGTGACCTAAATCCGCACTTAAGTCACGGCTAGCTGTGACTTAAGTAGCCCATTATTACACTGTGAAATAATGAATTTACTTAAGTCACAGGCACGTATTTAACGCCAATTATCTACCAAAACTATTCAAAAATACGATTTTACATATAAGAATGAACAGGAAAAGAAGTAAAACTTCGTTAATAGTTGACAAACCACAAAGAATAAATAAAAATGATGATAATAAGGCTTGTCTATATTAGAGGTTAGTTTCATCTGCTACCGGAGAGAAAATTTTCAGTAAAAATTACAAAAAGTTCGATAATTTTTACCGAACTTCACGGTACTATGGTAACAGACTGATATTTTTGTAAATTTTACAGAACAGTTCGGTAATTTTTCTAAGCACTTACTTTTTACTGAACAGTTCCGTAATTTTTACTCTTTTTTGAGTTATAAATTTTATAGAATATGGCGAATATGGTAATTAAAAAAAATTTATCTATTTATGGGAATAATTTATATTAATCGCACTTATCGCCATTTTAATAGTTGGAAATCCAGTGTTGCTTTCCTTGTGGTGTAAGATAAGATGTAAATATGCACGCCGCTTTTACATAGGAAATTTTTATATCTAAAGTCCTAAACATATCTAACTACTTATACTACACATAACCTAAGTAATGCCTTACGTTTCGCAATATGCAAACGCTTACATATGAACTTTAGAAACTCAGCGGACTTATATACTAACTGAGGAAAGTCGTGGTCACTTGCGAGTTTCAATGTTCGCCATCTACCGGTTGTGCACGGTAATTCTCGCTGAAATTCAAGAACGTGCATGCACACAACAGTCAACAGCGCCACCGCGCGTTACGCCAACGAAAACTTCCACACCTTCTCTTAAAAATTGTTCTCTCCGTGTATGGGATAGCAGACCGCGCGCTTTTTAAATATTCAATATTAAACTGCATGGATTTTAGTTTTAAAAGTCTTTCTCTTTAATGATATAACGTATACAAATCTTTCACTTTCATAAACTTCAACTTATTGTTAAAGATACAAATCAAATTGCCAAGAATCTAGTTTTATGATTTTTTATGTATATATTCAATATTCTAGATTCAATAATAACCATATTCTATATCAGGTATTCTATTATTTAAATAACGTTTTATTAATTTTTTTCAGGGCGGGGGGCTGCGCCCCCCCCCTTCCGCCCCACACTTCTCCCACCCCACTTCCAAGTTCCAACTATCATTATAAATAAGCACAAATAAATAAAATAAGAATATGGCGGATTTATGTCACACGAGCTATAAAATAGTATACGATACTCGTGACTTAAGTGGCTCATTATTACACGGCGTTTAGCGCCCTCGCTGCGCTCGGGCGGTAACCTCACGCCGTGCAATAATGGGCCACTTAAGTCACACGTATCGTAATATACTATACCACTGCGAATGTTTAACAAAATTATATTCCAGTTTATGATTTTGCAACATTATAAAATATACAGAGACTGTTGCTAAGGAAGGTTCAAAATTGTTATGTTTAAAATAAAAGGCTGTGCACTTGTCAGAAATAGTTCGGCCTAGGATAAATAAAGTTAACGGCATTTCTTATTGACCTTTTATCAAGGAGCGGGAGCGATCCGAAGGCAAGTATTTTTTTATACCTCGATACCAAAAATCTTTTTGACAGCAGTATAGTAATTTTTTTAAAAATAATAATTTTGTTAACTAATAAATTATTTAAGAAAGTTTGACAAATGAAGTTACGTGAGAAGTTCAACCAACCACTTTAAAATTACGGAAATTTGTAATAAATAAATTCGATAAAAAAATGGAATTGGATCAATATTATGAATAGAACAAAAAGTAGGCGAAACAATTATTTTGAAATGCTTGCAGTCGAATAATTTAACTTTATAGTTGCTGGAAGTTCCAGCGCAGAATAATATTGTCGTAAACCAACTTTAGCTAATTACGAAGTTCCTACGTCTTTCGACAGGACGGTTCGATTTTAAAAAACACTTTTAAGACCAACTCAATCATTCTCAAGCGCACGCTTAAATTAAACGCCGGCACTAAATCGCGCAGTAACTAAAACACGTCGCCGGCGAACAAAAAGTCCATATTTCACAGCATCAAAATGCGTAATTGAAAAGGTACAACGCGCCGAGGGATTTCCCCTTTGAGCGCGCGGTGGTGAAGAAAAAAACGAACTTTAACAGCCCTCGCGTCAAAAGGCCGACGCACATACGCGCGCGCATACCCACCTCTTTTTTCCACCCACTGGGTGCAGACTGGCCGGTGGTCGAAAGCACGTGACTCGGCGTGACTCGATGAATTTGTCACGCGGCTCGCGAGTCACGCCGATCGTTTTCTGGCGAGAGCGCGCGCGCACAAGAGAGAGAGAGTAGCCTCTCCGATCACTCTCTCTCTCTCTCTCTCTTTCTCTTTCTCTCCTTTTATCCTCTCGTCTGTGTCCCTCGGTGCGCGATGTCGCCGTGTAGCGGTAATAAATTCTCGAAATGAAAAGCCGCGAGTTAAAGCGCTTATAGGCGCATAGTTTCGTCTAGTGGAGAGAGGGAGAGAAAAGAACGCAGAGGACGGGAGGCATGTGCCTCGAATCGGCCCATTGTGTTGCGACAATCGCGTCGCCGAGGTCCAATGCGAAACTGACGTCTCGCCTAGGTAGAAGGGTATACGTACGTGTATACGAGCGGGGAATGGAAGAGAAAGAGAGAGAGAGAGAGAGAGAGAGAGAGAGAGAGAGAGAGAGAGAGAGAGAGAGAGAGAGAGAGAGAGAGAGAGAGAGAGAGAGAGAGAGAACGCTAGGATCTCGAGGAAGCCGGAATTGCGATTTCACCTTTGCCTCGTGGCGGAGCCACGCGCGAGTCGAGCCGCGTGCTATTCTCGCGCGTGAATAAGATGTTTTGAAGTATCGATTGTGCACAGACTCGCTCAAGCGAGTGAGCGAGCGCGCGTGTGCGCCTATGGGCTTATAGGGTTGCCGCGACGCTACTTTTGCCGCTGAATCGAGATAAGATTGGATTTGCTCTCTGCCGTTGCCGGGTGTGCACACGCGCGCGATATAGAAGTATTACGGCTTCATATAATGCTCGTTAGGGCTGATTTAAGGCTATCCACCGGAATTGCTGTTACCTCTGCCGGTCACATTTTTTATCGGACTTGAGAAGTATTAAGAGGTGTAAAATGTGCATTGTTTAATGATTTCGTATGGGATGACAAATTAGTGACTTATGGGCTTGACATTTTTCTGGAAGTTATAGTGGAAATTCCGAATTTGGAAAGCTCGGCCGTAACAAAAATTCGAATCCGGTCATGTTTGGGTAAACAATCATTGATAGTAAACCGTTCGAGACTTCAGACAATTGAGGAGCTCAGAGCAAAAACGGGTTAAGTTGTGTGTATAAGCATAGAATTTAACCCATTTTTGCTCTGAGCCCCACAATTGAGCTACTGTAACTTTTGAAATATTATATTATGCAATAATTGCACAAAGTAGATGATTTTTGATGAATATCATTATTATCGCCCGAGTTTATATAAAACATCATTTTAGGTATAATCACTTTTAGAAATTAGTTCAAAACTGAATTTGTAAGGTCAAACTATCAATTTACCGATTGTAATACTGAAAAAAACATTCATTTATACGCAGAAATTGATGGTATGCATTCCTACAAAATGAATAGTGTCAGTGGTATTTGTCAGGTAATACCATTTATCTTGCGGAAGTGACAATCAATACATATGAATAAAGTAAGCAAGTGGAAAATTATATTGATATACGATGTTTAGGGGGGAAGGAATCATTCATTACATATTTTAAATATATGCTTAAAGATACGTTGTCAAAAATAAATGATAAATTTATGAGATTGAGATTGATAACTTTCGATAAGCAAATAATTAATCATATTATTATATTTTGCATATAAACTATATAAATTACTGTATTCTTAACATATACGTATTAAAAAATAAATAAATAAAAAATATTTATTTACATTTAATGGCAAAAAAACATTTATTTCCATCAAATTTAGCGACGCATTGATATCATTAGTATCAACTAGTTAAAACATTAAGAAAGATCTTATCGTAATTAGATTTTTTATTTATATAATTTCAAATCGTACAAATGGCTTTCATGTAACGTGGCGACCAGTATAAAAGTACAATTCTTAGGTTCATCATTCGCACGTACTCCGTTGAAAGAGTACACTTAAGGTGGCTTCAGCGATGGATATGGTACCAAGCGGGGGCACCTGGTGGTCCTAATAAAATTATGATGCCAATTTTCTGCAAATTTTACTTACGAATGTACAAAATCACTTAACAATGATAAGTGGAATAAAAACATTAATGTTAAAGTTAATCAAACAATAATTTCGTCTCTTTTTTCGCTCTCTGAGTTAAGACACCTACTTTTAAGTAACCGGAGCATGTAAACAAGCAAGATTCCATGCGCATGCGCAGTAAGCGCCTTTGAACACCAGGCCATCGAAATCAATTAACTTTCAGCATCATTTTCACGATTTTTATGTGTATCTGCGTGAAATAAGCTATAATCTCATAGTTTTGTTTTCAAAAATTACTATTTTATAACTGTGTTAGACATTACGGATAGATCACGGGGAACGGTAGTCGTATAAGACCAATGTAAAAATGACATTTTTCTAACAATTTTTTCCTAATAAGCTTGGCGACCCTAATATTTCTTTTTCATAAAAATTAGTGGGTTACTTCAAGAATATAGTCTAACTTTTGTACGCATTGTTACTATTTTAGAAAAGTAGCTAAAGCCACCTTAAACAGTAGTAACCATAGCTTCCAAAACTGTTTCGTCTTCGAACCTTATAGTCTTCTCATTTCTGTTTTTGTGTTTGGTGGAATCAGGTGAGTATTTATTATATTTTTGAACATAAAAAAAATGATCTGATATTTTCTCTACAAATTTTACAATATAAAAGACTTTGTGCGATACATTTAAAAATGTTCTTTAGGGTAGTTCCTCAATAATCGTAAAGATGAGATTCAATAACCAAAAATTATATCGTGCTCTTTAAAATTTAATGCATCATAGATTTCTTTTTAAGTAGGTTGCCGAATTATTTTCTAACAAAAAACTATTGAAATTGGTCATTTTTATATGGAAGTAATTAGAAATCATATTAAATCCTGATAGAAAGCAATAAATTTTCTTACTGTAAAACAAAAAGTAGCTTGTTAAAGATGAAATTCAACTCTTTCTTGTAAGTACTAAAAATATATAGCAAGTCTATCTTTTAAAGAAGATACTTATTGTTAAAAATAGAATTATTATATAATAATTAAAAGAGAAAAATAGAATAGAGTTAAAAATAGAAAATCACTATTTTCCTAACCTATACTGCGTTACTACGTTTAACTCTTTATTTATATTACTTTTTTCTACTTGAAAATTTATTTAAATTTATAAATAATCTTTTTGTATAATAATTTGACTAATTAAACTAATTAATAATACTTATTATTTCATTATCATTACAATGACTAAAAAGACGTTAGGTAACCAAATATAAGATAATTATATATGCTTTATTTCTACTCTTATATATTTCAGGTTTTCGGTAAGGAGCTATTTATGTTCATCTCCGTTTTAAGAAGAATGCAAATCAAATCCACAACAAGAAAAATTCATTATAAACTGTGGTGAACATGAATTTGGTCACTCCATGAAAAACAGCTTGTTAAACATGGACGGCAAAAAATAACTTATACAGAAAAATAATTTCTGATTCATTAAAATATAACACAATATCAATATTATACGAACAAAATTGTATTTTAATAGTCACTTTTAATTTTAATAAATTTAAAATTTTACTTATATTTGGTTACCTGTTAACTAATAAAAAATTCTAGGTTATTTGGAGAATTCTTTTAAGGAGTCTAATCCAATACCTTAATTTGGCAAGTTGCTACCGTCAAGTAAGTATTTTCATTTTAATTCTCCCTCGTTAATATTTACAATAAGTTTCAATTAATAAATTAAAATCTGGACAAAAAAAAGATTTTTTGATATTATAGACATAAAAATAATATTTTTTTTTAACGGATTGTGCGAAACTCGCCTTTTCGTGCCTGTTTTGCGTGCGCGAAATAGCTGTTTCACACACGACGTACGCGAAGTACGCGCATGCGCAGCGTAAGTATGCCGCCTCCCGCGCTCTGCTTCTAATCTCATTATCTTGTCCTTGACTCGTGTGATTGTCGCTCGAGCGACAAACTTCACGCTCGTCAAGTAGGTACATAATCAATGTTCTCCAAGTGTCGCTCATTCCGTTAAAAAAAATTTTTAAAAAAATCCGTTAAAAAAAAGTTTGATACACATGGTCTCGCTTCGCTCGCGCGACAAACCATACCCGTGCACGAATCACCTTCGCATACTTGTATCGAAATGTACTATTTTCTAACACAGGTACATGTTATTTTAACACACACACGCCACACACACCACACACACACACACACACACACAACACATGCGCGCACACGCATATACACACACACATGCACACTTATATACTCACTACATTTATCAAGCATATACCGTTGGATCAACCAATGACATTATTTGTTTGCCATAAAAAATGTACATACCATTCAGAATGCTCATTAGATTTATTTGTTAAGCCAAGCTCTTGTCGTAGAACGTCATCGCATGTTCTGAATCATTTGGTTTTATGAAAACGTATCTTATCATTTCCGCTGAGTTGGATCACTGTAACATGCAAAAAAACCGCTGCCAGTTCATTGGCACGTAGCTTCCTCAAACTTAATTTACTGATTCCTTTAATTAATTTTTAATTCCAATATTTAAAATTTAATACTTTATTGTGTGCGGTGAGACTACGTTAAATTCTATGTTAAAACCCTAC
This sequence comes from Torymus aiolomorphi, assembly GCA_036365515.1. NCBI lineage: Eukaryota > Metazoa > Arthropoda > Insecta > Hymenoptera > Torymidae > Torymus > Torymus aiolomorphi. The sequence continues at coordinate 131,508,259 of CM070877.1, forward strand.
ATAAAAAAAAAATTATTTTAGAAAAAATTTGCGTTTTTGTTGTCGGACGATAACGAGAGTAAACATTATTCAATCGTCCTAAAATTTTGCACAGATGTAGGTTTTATACACCTTCAGATCGAGTTCGTTACCCAAAAAAAATCAGCCCATTACAAAAACCGCTGCCAATTCATTGGCCCGTGGCTTCCTCAAATTTAATTTGCTTATTCGTTTAATGAATTTTTGATAACAAAATTTATAATTTTTGTAACAATTTATGACATAATTATAATTATAGTAGATTTTCTTACAAGGGGGGAAAATGGAACTTTCGCAGGCACGTGGTATGACGACCGAGGCGAAGCCGATTAATAACAAAAGAACCGCGATAGCTAGAGAAATTTTTGCTTCCTCCTAGAGGAAGCTTTGTGATAGTAATTTTTTGAGTTGTTGTAAAAACATGTTATAATTGATATTCGAGGTGTTAGGAACCAAAATACATGATTTTTGAAAAATGTCTGTATGGATGTGTGTGTGTGTGTGTGTGGGTGTGTGTGTGTGTGTGTGTGCGTGTGTGTGTGTGTGTGTGTGTGTGTGTGTGTGTGTGTGTGTGTGTGTGTGTGTGTGTGTGTGTGTGTGTGTGTGTGTGTGTGTGTGTGTGTGTGTGTGTGTGTGTGTGTGTGTGTGTGTGTGTGTGTGTGTGTGTGTGTACGCCTGGATTTCAGCTTCTACTCGGTCGATTTTGACCGGACAGGTCTCATTTTTTTGTTTTTTTTTTTTTGCGTGATGGCGGGTCAAAAATCCGTTTTTTGATTGGGGCGATGCGTTTTTGTTTTTTTTTCAAATTTTCGATTTTCTCAAAACAGTTTTTTGATTTTTTTTTATGATAGGATCGAGTTATTCGAATCTGATGGGTAGCGTTCCAAAGAGAATTAAAATACCTATATTTTCTAAAAAAAAAAAAGTTTCTAGCAATCACGGTTCTTTTGTTATTAACAAAAACGTGTTTTCTTTTTAGAAGCTTATAACTCCTAAACTTAACGGTCAATTTTTTGAGAAAAAACATGATAATACAGAATATAAATAGCTATAATCTGTTAAAATTTGAATCCATTCTTTTGGTTAGTTTTTGAGAAAAAAATTGAAAAATAAAAAAAATGAGTTTTGTATGTCCAACGATTACGGGAGTAAAATTGACATAATTGATTCAAAATTCCTTGTAGAGGTAGATTTTGGATTGCTATCGGTCAAGTTCTGTGAACAAGACGATTTCATGGTGGTCCATAAATTTCGGAGATATTTGAGGTTAAAATTTTTTTAACCTTTTTTTCAAATTATAATTTCGCTAGAACGGCTTTATGTATCAGCTCCAAATTTATAGACAATTTTGTATGTGATATAGATAATATGTGTGCTAATTTTCATCAAGATCGAACGATTACTTTTTGAGATATTTGATGTTGAAAATTTTCGTATTTTACAAAGTCAATTTCTTTGTCGCATGATAACTAGTGAATAAAAATTGGTTTAATCATGTTGAAATTTCGTGAAAATATAGAGTTTGTATATTTATCGTATAAGTCTTTTAGATAAAAGAATCGTCTATTTAAGGTTAAAATTTTTTACGTTTTTTTTTCAAAATCGTGATCTTGAAAAATCACACTTAATGTATCAGCTTGAAATTTATAGACTATTTTGTATGCGATATTTATAGACTATTTTGTTTGAAATATTTTGTTTGAGATAAGTGCCTTACAGACGAGAGAAATGAGTTCCACAAGCCCTCACTATATGAGTAAAAATATGGATGGCACGTATCAGTACGTACATAAGAAACGGTTTGTTCCTTCGGTTCTCTCCTCCGCGGATTTTTAATTTTATGTTCATTAAAGCGATTTAACAAGTAAATAGATGTGCAAATTTTAAGATTACATATTGAGCATACAAAATAATCGTAAAGCTTATCAATTTAAAATAGTCAAGACTTTTTTGTGGGCGGATATGATATATAGTAGTAGAAACATCAAATACAGAAGGTAGATTAAGTGTCTCAAAAAGAAATTTTTTTTACTGATTGGACTTAGCGTAAACAGTAAAATTTTGGTGTATTTTCCACATACTTATTTTGGGAGTAATCGTTCAGTATCTAATTGGGTGACGTTATTAGCAGGAAAAATCAAGCTTCATTTTTTCTTTATGTTCAAAATTTTATTTTTTTCATGTAAAACAAACATTTCTTATACAAAGTTAGGTTTATAAATTTTAGAATGTGATTCCAGCTTTTTGTTCAATCCAATTATGGTATTTGTGCACCCTAGTATATTCCAGGAGATCGTGTCGCGATATTATTGCTACCACTGGAAATGATTCCATAGAGTTTACCATGAATAACACCAGATCCACCAGCATCACCAAAGCCTGGATCAGAGACTGGATCAGACCCGCCATCGCCAGCACAAAACATATTATCGCTTATGGGATCTAACCTGTAAATTCTTTGACAAATTTCTTGAGGCACTACATGGATGTATGCAGCCTTTAAATGATGAGGATCGCACTGATGATCCTAAAAATAGTTAATTAAATTAACTAAAGAAATTCTAGAGAAAAAGAAAACCTTTCTCTGTGGGGGATAAGAACTTACCTGTACGCATCTAAAACCAAAAGTCTGCATCAATTCACCTGCTCTGGGAATTTCGTATGGCTTTGCAGGTCGTATAGTATGTTGTACATTATTAAATCGAATTAGCCTTTTAAGCTGGATGAAAAATATAATGAAAATATTCCTGTTAGTCACAAGTTCTTAGTTCTCAATCAAAAATTAAAATGTATACTGAAATTTATTTAACAAGATTCGAAGTTGTTAAAACTATTATTACACACATTGAAATACTAACATTGTCATGAATAGCGTTATTATATCTATAATAAATCCTTTCTAAGTAATTCACAGGTAAAATAAACATATTTAATTATCTTGATTAGAGCAATGTCGTTGTCCATGCCGACGCCATCAAAACCCTCATGTACTATAATTTCACTAATTTTGCGTACTTTATTTATAGTCAAGCTGATTTCACTGCCAGTTTGTACCAATATATGCGATTCCGATTTATTACTATTTTGCAATAAAGAGATTAATTTAATTTTTTTTTAGAAATTCTATGATATAGAAATACTTAATGTAATTATAAAAATTAAATGAAATCTTACTGGATACACTGTGCAGCAGTTATAACCCAAGAAGCAGCTATAATAGTTGCACCGCAGAAGTTATCTATTCTGAGCCAAATCAAGCTAGCCTAAAAACAAATTTAAATACTTTCATCCTGAAAGGTATGGGCTTAAAGATTTATATTGAAATTATTATGTTGATGTACAAGATATAAGGAGCTTTAATCAGCCTCAACATCTTTTTGAATTATTTTAAAAAACTTTTAAATTTCTATAAATTGTTGTGTATGAAATTTATTCAATACATAATGCGATAAAGCATGTACGTCTATTAATATTGTTTATGGACTATTTTATTCAACAATCTATTAATAAATAAATCTATTAATAAACCTATGAAATAATCTATTAATTTTTTAACCATTTACATTAAAGAAATTGCTGCAAATGAATGAATGTTACAATATTTAGTTGATATTTATTTACGTGATATGGTACATCTTCTATCCTAACGCGAAATCCTCCAATGATTTTGTGTTCTTGTTCTCTTCATGTATTCCATTGTTATCTATTAGAAATTAAAATATAATATGTAATTTAAAAATTTATTTTAATCCACAAAAATACTATTTAAAATCTCTTTTACCTATATAGAAGCCGCTCGCAAAAGCGACGCACAAAAAAATACACAAAACCTTCATGACTGCAATAAGTGAAAATGAAAAAAAGTCTTTCTTATATACCGATCTTATCAAATGATCATTAATAGAATCATAAATTAAAAATAAAATAAACACGACGGTTGGAGTCAACTATTTCTTTCGTACTATCATTACCTTGGTTATTTCGTGATTGTTACGATAAATGCTGTTGAAGGCCGCGCGCCATGGTACACGTGTCACGACGTGCGTATTTTTGTATTTTACAAAGTCAATTTCTTTGTCACATGATAACAAGTGAAAAAAATTGGTTTAATCGTGTTGAAATTTTGTGAAAATGTAGTTTGTATATTTATCCTATAAGTCCTTTAGGTAAAAGAATCGTCTATATTTAATGTTAAATTTTTTTTTTTTTTTTTTTTTTTCAAAATCGAGATTTTGAAAAATCACACTTGATGTATCAGCTTGAAATTTATAGACCATTTGGATGCGATATTTATAGACTATTTTGTTTGCAGTATAGGCAATATCTGTGTAAAATTTTATCAAGATCATATGGTTACTTTTTGAGATATTTGATATTTAAAATTATGGTATTTCTGAAAATGACTTTCTTTGTCGCACAATAACTCGTCGCACGGTACGAAGAAAAGCCAACTTGGAAGTTATAGGCGAAGAAAAGCCAAAAACGCGTCTAAGGCGAAGAAAAACCAGTTTGATTTGTTTCAGACGAAAAAAAGCCAGTTTGCGCCGTCCCTGGACGAAAAATCGCAACTGACGACAGTTCGCGCTAGAAAAAAAAAATCCAATTCTGTTAACGAAAATACTTTTACGTACGCGTATTGATAAATAATGCTGTATATTATGCTTGTAAATTTTAATTATCACAATACAATTACTATTGATACTATTAATAAGCGGTTCTAGGAATCCCGAATCAGTGTACTGATAATTCCAGTTTTTGTTATCATTGTCTCTGAACATTTGTCAAAAGCATTGCAATAAGTCATTCATAAATGATAGTGTACGCGTAATTGTACATCTATTATGCTATACTTACACAGAAAAGCTCTTAGGAACGCCGAACACAGTAACCTCGGCCGGCGGCACTACTGTGTCAAACGCTTGGAAGGCTGCGCTCATGCGCGTCTGCAGCTCGGAGCCGTTGCTCTTTTTTCGGATATATCTGAAAGCGCAATAAACCTGTGATTGCGAGTATCTTATAATTCATAAACGGCGTTGCAGTGCTTTTGTCATATGTTCAAAGCCAATGACAAACTGAATCTTGAATCAATGTAGTGACTGTCAGTACATTGATTCAAAACTCCTATAGTACCACTTATTAAGGTAATGTGTACTTACCGACAAATTTTAGAATGTATATTTCTTTTGCAAATAATAATAGAATTACTAACAAAAAAAATTGAGTATAGTATTTACATATACGGAGCGCCTGAAAGAGATGTTTTTCCAAAAATCTACTAAGAATTTATTTAATTAAATAAAAGCCGCAATGCCGATAAGTAGGGATCTGTATACTTCGAATTTTGCCAGTTTCAAAAAGTGTTTTTCTCATGGAAATGCTGATAGAATCGCACAAAAAAAATCTGAGCATAATATTTACATACACGGAGGGCCTGAAAGAATTGTTTTTCCAAATAAACGTTCGAATGTTTATTAATTAACTAATGAAATTGGGTTGATTTTGAGGTTCACATCGCCAGTATTAAGAGTAATTTTATTATGATAATTAAAATTTACAAGCATAATACAACATTATTTATCAATGCGCGTACGTAAAAGTATTTTCGCTAACAGAATTGAACTTCTTTCTCGCGCGAAATGTCGGCAGTTAGGATTTTTTGTCCAAACTGGCTTTTTTTCGTCTGAGACGAGTGAAACTGGCTTTTCTTCGTCTGGGAGGACGCAAGCTGGCTTTTTTCGCCTTAGACGCGTTTTTGGCTTTTCTTCGTCTGTAACTTCCAAGTTGGCTTTTCTTCGTGCCGCGCGACGAACTAGAGTAAAATTGTTTTAATTCTTTTGAAATTTTGTAGAGATATAGAGTTTGTATATTATTTATTATACGAGTTCTTATGGTAAAAAAATTCGTTTATGAATTTCGGAGATATTTGAGGCTAAAACTGTTTTACTCCTCTTTTCAAATCATAATTTTTCGGGAACGGCTTTATGTATAAACATGAAATTTATAGACAATTTTGTGGGTGGTATAGGCAATATAGGTATGTGTGAAATTTCACAAAGAAAATATAATTTGAAGTAAACGTTATTAGGAATTTTATTTGTTTTTCACACGTAATTTAAAAAATAAATCATACCTATTATTTTATTCATATTTTATACATAATTTAAAAAATTAATACTTTTTAATATTCATAAATTAATTTAATTAGAATTATGTCATAAATTGTTGAAAAAATTATAAATTTGTTTGTAGAAAGCCACGGGGCCAATGAATTGGCAGCGGTTTTTTTTTTTTTTTTAGAAAATATAGGTATTTTAATGCTCTTTCGAATGATATGCATTCGATTCAAATATCTTGATCTTATCATTAAAAAAAAGGAAAAATCAATTTTGAGAAAATCGAAAATTCGAAATAAAACAAAAACGCATCGGCGACGCACGCACGCACACAAACACACACACACCCATATATTTTTAAAAAATCATGTATTTATGTTTTTACAATAACTCAAAAAATTACTATCACAAAGCTTCCTCTAGGAGGAAGAAAAAAAGATATTTGAGGTTAAAAATGTTTTTATTTAATTTTCGAATCGCGTTTTCTCAGAGAATACTTGATTTATCGACTTAACATTTTAACCACTTATTAAACTCATTGAAGACTATATTTGGTTAAAATTTCAAGAGTTTATCTTCATTTGTTTTTCAGAAAAGATTAAAAAACAAATGAAGATAATTTCTTAAAATTTTAACTAAATATAGTATTCAATGAGTTTATTAAGGGGACGCTGACCTTGCCTGTTTTACCAGCTGACCTAACAAATTCAGCGAAATCAGTTTTTCAAAGTTTTCTTTTGAACGAATGAACAGATTATTTTGAAATTTGGCAAGGTTATAGGAAATAGAAAAATGAAGTGCGGACAGCTCCCTAAAACGCAAAAACTTACAAAAAAAGAAACATTCTATTTACGCTTTCTGCCACATTTATACCGCTACGTTAGTGACGCAGCAGAGTACTTCGTTTTTTCTTTACCATAAAAATATACGACCTTTATTTGGAATAGTGGCACTTGTCCGCACTTTCTGTTTACACGAGAATTCATAGGAAATTTTTAGCATACCTCATAATAATCTTATATCTTTGGAAAGTTTGAAAAACTCTGTGAAGTAGATTCGTCAGCTACACGGAAAAAAATTTGAGCTGCAGGGACAGAAAAAACTAAACGTGTTCACGCAGCACAGCTACTGGTGCTGTTTCGGCACTAACCTTTTGCCGCGTCAGGCTGCGATTCAGCGAACCGCGGAATTGCAGCCTGACCCGGGAAAAGGTTGGTGCCGAAACAGCAACAGTAGCTGTGCTGCGTGAATACGTTTAGTTTTTTCTGTCCCTGCAGCTCAATTTTTTTTCCGTGTAGAAGCCATATTTGTTTTCTTCTGTCTATGAATTTCCTGCCTACATCCAACAGATGGCGCTGCATCTTACGTGTGCGTGCGCGATGCCAACGCGATTGGGTTTGTTTACAGTCGCGAGTGAGAGTACTGCTAACCAGCGTTGGTTTATCCAAAAGTCTACGCTCATAGTTCATGACTGTAGACGAGTGGCGCCACGTCATATCATTCAAACTCATGCGCGAGCATGAATAAAACTTGAAATTTTGTCGAATGAGCTATTCATAAATAATCCTTTTTTAATTTAAATAACGCATACTCATTGCAAAAATAAAAAAAAAAGGATTATTTATGAATTAAATGTAAGCTCATTCGACAAAATTTCAAATTTTATTCATATTTGCGCATGAGTTTCAATAATATGGCGTTGTTGCACCACTCGTCTACAGTCATGAACTATGAGGGTAGACGTTTTGATAAACAAACGCTGGTCTAATAAATGCTTTGCCCCCTTTCCAAAGGTGTATTTTGAAGTAAATTGTTAATAAATTGAGATTTAAATTTCTTAAACTTAGTTTGCAACATTTTAATGAAAATATCATCATGTTTTTTTAAATAGTTCTAATTAGCACAAATTTATTGAAAAAAGGAACCAAATATTCAATTATATAACATTTGATTAAATCTTCATTTTCTTTTTAATTTAAAATTAGTTTTTTATTTCGAGTAAAAAATACTTCACGTTGCAATTTTTCAGCATACGAATAACCAAGATCCGAATTTGAAAATTGAGCAAATCTCGTTTTTTAAAGTACAGGCATGTAACAAATTGAAATGCGAATTTTTCTGTGAAGAAATCAAATTTTCATCTTTATTAATTTTATTAAAAATCCCAATAAACAATTTTTACACAATAAATTTTGGAGTATTAAGAATATTATAAACCATAGCGGAATAATAGATTGTTATTGAACCAAGTAGCGCATTTTAAAACAATTTTTTCGCTATTTTAAACTTGTATTTTCAAATGCAAAAGTTGTGTAACGAATTTGCGAATTTTGCGATTTGATTCGAATTACTATATTCTTAAACGCCTAATGAAGTTTTTTGGAAAATTCCAGTACTCTACGCATGGTTGCTAAATAGAATTTTTCGTAATTGTTACGATAGTAATATCTTATCTTAAAACTAATTTTGCAGTCAAGAAAGTTTATTATTTGACTGATGGAGCAGGTCAGCATTTTAAAAATAAATTCAATTTTCAAAATCTTCTTTTTCACGAGAAAGATTTTGGAGTTACAGCTGAGTGGCATTTTCATGCCACAGAACATGGCAAAGGTGCGTGCGATGGTATAGGCGCGAACCTAAAAAGAGGTGCAAAACGAGCGAGTTTACAAGTTTCTTCTAGTAATCATATTTTAACGCCAGAAGAGCTGTATAACTGGGCTAAAGATTACTGCAAAGAAACGAAAGTTTTTTATAGCAGTAAAGAATCGTATGAAGAAACGGTTTTGAAAATAAAACCAAGACTGAACAAGGCTAAATCTATACCAGGCACGTTACTGTATCATGCTATTATTCCAATAGATGAAAGTACATTGAAGCTCAAAAAAACCTCTCTTAGTTCTGAGTATAAAATCTTCCATAAGAAAGCTGTGAAACCAAAAACAAAAAAATTATCTACACTGAAAAAGAAACATTAATTTAAAATTTTTATTTTTTTATGAAATAATTAATAAAATATTATTCCATGCGTTATTCAAGAATAAAAAAAAACAGGTAAAGAATTAAAGATTATAAAAGATTATTATTAGGCAACGAGGCAAGCCAAGCCCGCGCGCTGTACCGCGTAGTCCCGCCCGCCGGAAAGGCGATGCGTCTACTCTTTCGCATTCTATTTCTCGCAGAAAACCTTTCGGGCACTCTTTGGAAACTATCCTTTTCTACGTAAAAAATGCTCAGCTTTCGATCTAGAGGGTAAAAAAAAAATATTAAAAATACACTTATTAAGATATAACACGTTTTGTACTTTTTGAAGGCGAAAATGGAAAATTTCGGGAAAACTGCCTACACCATTGGAAAGCTGAGGAAAAAATACGTCGGAAATGCTTATCATAAAATTTTTTTAAGTACGTTTTAGTATCGTAAACATGAGCTAGATATAGCACGATTTGGCGCTCGCGCGCCGCGCTGGGACATTTGACGTGAAACGCCACACATTTCAGTAGTCTATGTATTGTACAATTTTTCGTAATCGTGTCGTGCGCGCGTCGCAATATGTGTACAAAATAACCAAGTTAATGATAGCACGAAAGAGATAGTTGATTCCAACACTCGTGTTTATCTTATTTTTAATTTATAATTCTATTAATGATCATTTGATAATATCGGTGTATATAAGGAAGATTTTTTTGCATCCTCATAGAGGAAGCTTTGTAATAGTAAAATTTTAATTTTTTTTAAATTGCTCTAGAAACATGAATAAAGGTGTTAGAAGTTTGTGTCACATGATTTTAGAAAATGTCTGTATGGATGTGTGTGTGTGTGTGTGTGTGTGTTTGTGTGTGTGTGTGTGTGTGTGTGTGTGTGTGTGTGTGTTTGTGTGTGTGTGTTTGTGTTTGTGTGTGTGTGTGTGTGTGTGTGTGTGTGTGTGTGTGTGTGTGTGTGTGTGTGTGTGTGTGTGTGTGTGTGTGTGTGTGTGTGTGTGTGTGTGTGTGTGTGTGTGTGTGTACCGCTTTATTTTCGGATATACGCGGTCGATTTTAACCGGACGGATCTCATTTCTTTTGTTTTTTTATTCCGAATTCGGGAAAAAAATAATTTTGTACGACTAACTGATTCGTTTTTGTTTTATGTCGAATTTTTCATTTTCGAAAAATTTATTTTTGATTTTTTTTAATGATTGGATTTAAATTTTATAATCGGATGGGTAGCGTTCGAAAGAGCATAAAGAAACCTATATTTAAAAAAAAAATTTTCTCTAGCTATCACGGTTACTTTGTTATTAACAAAAACGTGTTTTTTTTTTTAAATGCTTATAACTCCCAAACTAAATGGTCAATTTTTTTAGAAAAATCATGATAATGGAGATTATGAATAGCTATAATCTGTATAAAATTGAATCCATTCTGTTGGTTAGTTTTTGAGAAAAAAATTAAAAAATGAAAAAACATGTTTTAGGTGGCGACAATTTACGGGAGTAAAATTGTGTTAATCGCTTCAAAATTCCTTGTAGAGGTAGATTTTTTGTTGCCACCTGCACCTTTCTTTGGGATAGATGATTGGTTCATAAATTTCAGAGATTTTTGAGGTTAAAATTTTTGTAACCTCTTTTTCGAATCGTAATTTCTCGAGAATAGCTGTATGTATCAGAATGGGATAGGTAGCATTTAAAAGAGAATTAAAATATCTATATTTTCTAAAAAAAAAAAAGTTTCTAGTTATCACGGTTCTTTGGTTATTAACAAAAAGTAAAACATGAAAAATGAAAAAAATGAGTTGTATGTCCAACGATTCCGGAGGGAAAATTGTCGTAATTTCTTCAAAATTCCTTGTGGAGGTAGATTTTGGATAACTCTTGGTCGAGTTCTTTGGGCAAAATAATTGGTCCATAAATTTCAGAGATATTTGAGGTTAAAAGTTTTTAAACTTTTTTTTAAATCGTAATTTCTCGACAACGGTTCTATGAATCAGCTACAGATTTCTAGACAATTTTGTATGTGATATAGATATTATGTATGTGTTTTCATCAAGATCGTACGATTACTTTTTGATATTCAAAATTTTCCTATTTTACAAAGTTATTTTATTTGTCGCCTGATAACTAGAGAAAACTTGTTTTAATTTTTTTTTTAATTTGGCGGAGATGTAGAGTGTATATTATTTATTATATGCGTTTTTAGAGTAAAAGAATTCGTTTATGAATTTCAGAGATATTGGAGGTTAAAACTGATTTAGCCTTCTTTTCAAATCGTAATTTTTTGGATATATTTATACTAGAAAATGGAAATAACACATGCCATGCGTGCGTGTTGTTCACTTGCTTTTGTTTTTTATTGAGGGTAATTTACAGCGTGATCAAGTTTTAACCACTTATTATACTCATTGAAGAATATATTTGGTTGATATTTCAAAAGATTATCTTTATTTTTTACTCAAAATATCGAAATTTTTTGTATAGAACATTGATTGGGAAAAAGTTTGCATTTTACTTGCAGAATATGCCAGTATTTTTGTTGTAACCTTTTTGGAAAGTCTCTTGACTGATTGACTTGATTGGTGACTTTATAATAAACATTCATATGTGTAATAAACGAATATATGTAATACAGAGAATGAGCGAACTTATCAGATGAATGTTTAACTACCCTAACTACGTTTTCAACTATCGCGATACTATAATGGAACTATAATGCTTTTGGCGATATAAAAATAATATATTTGAAATAAAATATTTTTTCAAATTCAGTTTATGTTAAATTTGGTTTTATTCAATCTGAAAATAAATATAACAAAAAAGAGTGGACAAGTTATGCACATTCAGCGAAAGTTTATTAAAAAATTATGGTGTGCACACAACTTGTAGCATTTTGTCACATAATCTTAACATAATCTTAAACTAATTTTATCATAATTTTATCATAGTCATTAACATAATCTTCACTATCTTAACGATTATGATTGTGTTTAATTTGTATTATTTGTGTTTTATGTATAAAACAGTTATTATATTATACACAAGTTATTTGAAAAAAAAAAATTTAATGAGCATTTTGTTGATGATAATATAATAATAGGGTAAACGCAACCGTTGTCGGCCACTTGTTTAATATGTTACAGATATTATTACTTAACATCATAAATTTTTATTGAAAGGTATTTAAATTATGTACATTTTCTTTTTTTAATATTTAAATTATCTTCACTCTGTCATTTATTATTAACGAAAATGTGCTCAAAATTATTTAATAAATTTTTCAAATAATAATTGATTTATCGACTTCAAGTTTTAACCACTTATTATACTCATTGAAGAATATATTTGGTTGAAATTTCAAAAGATTATCTTTATTTGTTTTTTAAAAAAACAATGTTTTATAAAAAAAGTAGGAGTTTTGTTGTCACGCGATAACAATATTAAGAAAATCAACCAATAGTTCTAAAATTTGGGAGAGATATATTTTTTTTATATCTTCAAACTGAATTCGTTGCCCAATAAAATCGAACTATTACGACGAAAGATATTTGAAGTTTAAAATAAAACTAATTGAACATGTGATAATATTTTGAAAAAATTGATTTATAAAAATATCGGGTTGTCGCACGAGAAAAAGAGTAACAAGAATGAATTTTCGAAAAATACATATTAATTTATTACGAATATTCATAAAGAAAATTGGGTACGATACAATTAATCATTGTTATAAAAAATATAAAAAAAATGAATAAATACATTATTTTGAGGAAGCTAAGTGCCAGTGTATTGGCAGCGGTTTTTTCATTTTCACTTATTGCAGTCATGAAGGTTTTGTGTATTTTGTTGTGTGTCGTTTTCGCGAACCGCTTCTATATAGGTAAAAGAGATTTTAAATAGTATTTTTGTTGATTAAAATAAATTTTTAATTATATACTATATTTCAATTTCTAATAGAAAACAATGGAACACATGAAGAAAAAATTATTGGAGGAAATCCCGTTAGAATAGAAGAGGTACCATATCAGATAAATAAATATCAACTAAATTTTGTAACACTAGTAAAATCCAAACGCGCTGCGCGCGTACTATTTTGTTTTTTTAGGTTATGAATATATCATTTTTCATTATGGTTTCATTTTAATTGGCTTAAATGATAGGATAATCAGATCATTTTTCAACGCATGACAAAATTAATCTTGTTATTCTAATTTGATTTAATTATTTAGTTTTAAATAGTTAAGAATAAATTCAATTTCAAAAATTCAAATGTAGGGGCAGTAGAGAATTTTCGCGCCTATTTCTCACAGACCAATCAAAATCACTCTTTAAGTGCTTCACAACATTCAGCCATCATTTTTTTAGAGAGGATTCATTCCTTTGCAGCAATTTCTATAGTATAACTGGTAAAAAAAGTAATACATTATTTGATAGATTCATTAATAGATTTATTTATTAATAGGTTGTTGAATAAAATAATCCATGAATGATATTAATAGACCTATTTGCTTTATCGAATTGAAGTGAAATGTATTGAATAAATTTTATACAAAAAAGTTTATAAAAATTTAAAGGTTTTTTAAATCAATTCAAGAAGATGCTGAATCTGATTAAAGCTCCTTATATCTTGTATATCAACATACAATTTTGTATATAAACATGCAATTTCAATATAAATCTTTAAGCCCATAGCTTTCAGGGTGAAAGTATTTAAATTTGTTTTTAGGCTAGCTTGTTTTGGATGAGAATAATTAATTTCTGCGGTGCAACTATTATAGATGGATCTTGGGTTATAACTGATGCACACTGTGTCCAGTACGATTTCATTTAATTTTTATAATTAAATTAAGTATTTCTATATAATAGAACTTCTTGCAAAAAATTAAATTAATCTCTTCATTGCAAAATAGTAGTCGATTGTTTATATCAGTACGAACTGGTAGTGGATACAGAAAAACTTTAGGTAAAGTACACAAAGTTAAGAAAATTATAAAGCATGCGGATTTTGAGACCAACAGCAAAAACAACGACATTGCTTTAATCAAGGTAATTAAATATGTTTATTTTACCTATGAATTACTTAGAAAGGATTTAGTATAGATATATCACTATTCATGACAATGTTAGTATTTCCAGTTGTGTAATAATACTTTTATACAACTTCGAAACTTGTTAAATAAATTTTAGTACAAATTTTAATTTTTTATTAAGAACTAAGAACTTGTAACTAACACGAATATTTTCATTATATTTTTCATTCAGCTTGTAGTGCCTATTCAATTTAATAATGAACAACAACCTATAGAACTTGCAAAGCCACACGATATTCCCAGAGAAAGTGAATTCATGCGGATTTCTGGTTTTGGAAAGATAGGGGTAAGTTCTTATCCCTCACAGAAAAAGGTTTTCTTTTTTTCTAGAATTTCTTTAGTTAATTTAATTAACTATTTTTAGCCATGTCTGGGGAAAAGTGATGTTTTGAAGGCTGCATACGTACCTGTAGTGAATCAAGAAAATTGTGAAAGAGTTTACAGGTCAGATCCCATAACCGATAATATGTTTTGTGCGGGTAATGGAGACGCTGATATGTGCCGTGGTGATTCTGGTGGACCTGGTGTTATTTATGGTAAACTGTATAAAATCATTTCCACTGCTATACATTGTCAATCGAGAATATTTCCTGGAGTGTACACTAGGGTGCACAAATACTATGATTGGATTGTAGAAAAAACTGGACTCATATTCTAAAAATTATAAACCTAACTTAGTATAAAAAATACTTGTTTTACGTGATAAAAATAAAATTTTGAACATAAGGAAAAAATTAAGCTTGATTCTTCTTGCTAATAACGTCACACGATTAGATACTGAACGATTATTCCCTAAATAAGTATATGGAAAATATACCAAAATTTTACGGTTTACGGTAAGTTCAATTAGTAAAAAAAATTTCTTTTCGAGACACCAAATCTACCTTCTGTATTTGATTTTTCTACTACTATATATCATATCCAACTTAGGGCGTAAAGTTATACTTTATGCCCTTGATACGAAAACTACTATTCAATAATCATCTTTCTACAAAAAAAAAACCTGTGTTAATTTTTTTTTCTGGTGGAAGATCGTTATAAGATGTACGAAACCAATACCTAACTCAAACTGAACAATTTATGAATGATATTTATATTTCTCATTTAGAATACTATTTACTACCAAGGGGAATTATTGTAACTTTCCCACAGAAAAGTCTTGACTATTTTAAAATAGATACGCTTTACGATTATTGTGTATGTTCAATATTATAAATACTCTTAAAATTTGCACATCTATTTACTTGTTAGATTGCTTTAATGAACATCAAATCAAAAATACGCGGAGGAGACGGCCGAAGGAACTAACCCTTTCTTATGTACGTACTGAAACGTGCCGTCCATATTTTTACTCATTAGTGAGGGCCTGTGGAACTCGTTTCTCTCGTCTCTAAGGCACTTATCAAGCAACAATAGATTTAGATCCGTAGTGCGGGAATATAATGTGTATACATATAACATGGACTTATCCACACTACTTTATCAGGCAATCACTTTAATCGGTCAGTTATTGTATTCTAGCATTATTGTTTATTTATTTACTCTATCCTTCTGAATTTGCTGATGAGCAGTTCTAAAAGTACAATATTATTGAGGTCACTCTCTTCTTTATGTTATGCTTTCGACTGTAATTAAAATGCATTCTTGGACAAGCAGTTCATGTTCATGATAACATAAAGTCGCTCTAGGGTAGCAAAACCTAAACGAAGAGAATATTAACACGATTCACAATTCTTTGATGTACTAATAAGGAGAGCGGAGCTTGGCTTCTGTACAAGGGCTTGAATGACTCTCTCCAGCCACCCAATTACAAAATATATACTTCAATGATATTTTTGAAGAGTGCCCAATCGCATCAGAAAATTCTGCACTAAGCTCTTGCCCTCCACACTCATTGCACTTAATATTTTGAAAAAGTTTGTTTGAAAAAGTTTCTGTGCTGTAATCAACAGGTAGCTGTTCTTTACTTGGCAGGTTAGGGTGCTCCACTTTTTATTTGGTCTTTTTCCTGATTTTCCTCTTTCTGAAAGCAAACGTCTATTAAAAAAATGTATTTTTGACTCTTCAAAACAGTAAAAATAGTCCAAAACACAATAAACAGATATATGGACTTTTGTCTGCTTTACTGTTTACCAGGGATGATTATGTATTAAACTGACTGTCAGAAACACAAGTTTTCTACACGTAAAAAAATATGTCACAAACTGTACGAAACTTTTGGGCTGTTCTAAAATCTTTTACATGAAAACCATGTAACTTGAAACTAAAATTTGTATCATTGAAATTTGACTGCTTTTTCTAAATCAAATTGATATTGCGCCATACTGGTAAATCGTGGATTGATTGGGTTGGTAGTAGCAAGTAGTACATTTTATAGAGTATTACTCGTAAAAATATAAAACGGTTTCAAAAAATTAGCAGTAAAGCGTCTTTGACTTTGAATTGAAAGATTATGCAAAAAAATGCGGTGTAAAATGGAGAAAAAAAATTAATAATACAATTTTCGGAAAATATAAAAGAAAATATTATATTATCAAATTTATTTATGGACATGGTTTTTTCAACGGTACTCTACCCTTAAATAAAATATTTTTCAGAATATGTATAATTATTTTCAACATTTAAAAGAGTTCGACAAATTTTGGGATATAAAAACGAAATTTTCACGAAAATTCGATTTTTTCTGTTTTACATCTTTTATTCCCAATAAAACACGAAATCGCATTTCGAAAAACGATTTGTGGAAGTATATTTTTGGAAAAAAGTACTTTATTAGTTCAACAATGCACTTTTGTTCCTTCATTACTATTTATTAAAAAGATCTAATTCCTTTTCTTATATCATTTATTCTTTATTATATGTCCAAGATGTATTAGGGATATATTATATGTCCAAGATACATTAGGGATATTCACAAGGGTCGGTTTGACCATTGTGCAATGATTCGAAAAGGTTTGAGAGATCTGCTTTTTTTCAATTGTAATGCGTAATTTATGTTTCCTTGGCTAAAGTTTGAAGGTTTCTTGACTGTTAACATAATCCTTGCCCTGGAGGAATCACCTTTTTGCATTTCTTTTGTTAAAGTTTAATGGTTCCTTGACTGTTAACACAAGCCTTGCCCTGGTGGAACCACTTTTTTGCGTTTCCTTTCTTAAAGTATGAAGGTTCCTAGACTGTTCACATTAACGTTAACATTATAAGCCTTGCCTTGGGGGATCCATCTTTTTAATCACGGTATTCTATTTATATCCTTTTAAAAGTTTTTCCAAAGTAATTGCTTCTGACTATACATTTATATCCTTCTATCTAAAATAGAACGTTATACGATCCAAAATATTACGTTTCCTTTGTTAAAGTTTGAAGGTTCCTTGACTGTTAATCTTTCCCTGGAGGAACTACCTTTTTGAGCTCGACCGTATGTTTATCCTGTAACTTTAGAAATGATTGCACGTGATTTTTCTATAGCCTCAATGTATTCAATAATTTTTTTGAAGTTCCACAACATACAATTTTTGTCCTTTTATAATGTCAATTTCTTTGGAGTACATTTACGTTTCTTTTTTTAAAATTGGAAGATTCTCCTAGAGAAACCACCTTTTTGATCACGGTAACTTTTTTTATTTTCTTCGTTGAAGTTAGAAGGTTCTTTGACTGTTATTAAAAGCCGTGTCATGGAGGAATCACCTTTTTGATCACGATATCCTATTTATATTCTTCTAAAAGTTTTTCGAAAGAAATTGCTTCTGACTAAATATTTAATCCTCCTGAAAGTTTTTTCAACGGAATTGTTGAAAAATTTTACGCCTAAGATATCCACATTGTACATTTGTAAGGTTCTTTGACTGTTAACAAGAGCATTGCCTAGGAGAAATCACCTTTTTGCTGTCAAACGTTCGAAGGAAGCTTAGATTTTGCTTAAAATTGTTATACAGGATCTTTCGAGGTCACTAATCACAATCTTGTTATAAGACTATTCAAATTAAAAATGGCGGATCCAATATGGCCGTTAGAAGTTCGAAAAAAGCTTAGATTTTGTTGAAAATTGGTATACAGGGATTTTGAAGGTCGCTGATCAAGATTTTGCTATTGGACTTTCGAAATTCGAAATGGCGGATCCAACATGACGGTTGATAGTTCGAAAAAAGCTTAGGTTTTTCTCAAAATTGGAATACAGAGATTTCGAAGTCGCTGATTACGATTTTGCTATTAGACTTTCGAAATTCAAAATGGCGGATCCAATTTGACGGTTAAAAGTTCGAAGGAAGCTTAGATTTTGCTTAAAGTTCGTATACAGGGGATTTCGAGCTCGCTGATCAAGATTTATATTTCGAGATCGCTAATGACAATCTTGCTATGAGACTATTCAAATAAAAAATGGCGGATCCAATATGGCCGTTAGCAGTTCGAAAAAAGCTTAGGTTTTTCTCAAATTCATATTGTTTTAAAGTTAGAAGGTTCTTTGACTATTAACAAAAGCCTTGCCCTAAAAGAAGCACCTTTTTGGTCACGGTATCCTATTATATATCTAAAAGTTCTTCCAAAGTTTTTAGAAAGTGGTTGTAGGGCTACTGGCGAAGGATACCACTTGAAATATAAATCTCACGCGCCTAATAACAGTACCTGTAGGGTGGCGTCCAAAACTATTTTAATAATGACATTATTTTGAGGGGAGTGAGGGAGGGTCGAGGGGGCGCGAGGGGGGCGCAAGGGAGCACTGAGAGGGGGGGGGGCGGGTCTTCTCAAAACACGTATAAATAATCACATTTTTCCGTTATTTTGAGTGGTCGCGAGGGGAGGACGAGGGGGCGCGAGGGACTGGGTGGTAAGAATTTTGAAACATCTATATAATATAGGAAGCTATATATATTGACGAGGAGAACGCTTATCAGCGGTGCCCTTATCGTGTCGCATTCCTCGGTGTCTGCGTCTGGCCAAAGCCCGTGTGTGTATACAGCGTTGCTGTTACACTTACATGGCTTTGTTTTCTGTATGAGGATTCGGCAATGCGGCAGCAACGAGAGAAGGGTCCTAGAAGAGCGAGGGACAAGAGAGGATCGGTGGACAGAGGGGAGCGACGCCGAAAAGCGCGAGAGCGCGCTTCATTAGCGCCGCGCGACAATTAGTCTTCGCTGAATAGATTACGCGCTCGCACGCACTGCAATCAGCCGCAGCATTACGTCGATAGAGAGAGAGAGAGATTAGCACCCGCGCATCTAGATCATCGAGCCAGTCCTGCTGGCCGCCGCAGCACCCCGGCAGCCCACCTACCCCACCATCCTCGCCTGCAGCCGCCGGACAACATCAACTCGGCCGGCGAGGCCGATTCCACCGCCTTCGGCCAGCGACGGCAGCAGCGGAGCCAGAGACCGTCATCGCCGAGGCGTCGGCGACAGCTAGTAGCAGCGTCTTTCTCCGAGACAGGCGAGTAATACTCCTCTCGGCCTAACAGTGGCTCGCGCGCGTGCATAACGAGGGCGAGGATTTGTATCGCCGTGAGCGCCGAGAAATCGGCAGCGCACGGTGATCATCCTACGCCATAGAGAGCGGAGTCCACGTCGACTTCGATAGCGAGACCGCGTACGTGGTGCGCGACATTGCGCCAATTCGCTGTCAATTGAATCTTTGTAGATAAAGAGACAATAAAAGTAGAATCTGTTGTAACTGATTAGTTATTTGTGCGCGACTTTTTCTTCTTACATTCCTCTCAGCACAGAAGTGCTCTCCCACCGACTCCGCGGTAAGTGGAGCGTCAGTCTTCAGGTCCTGATTATAAATAAGTTGCAGCGGTGACACGGGGAAGGTAAGTGCAACGTTACTACACACACACACACACACACACACACACACACACACACACACACACACAGACACACACACACACACACACACACACTAGATTATATTACAGGACAGACAATGTTGGATCGAAAAAACGTTCCTTCGTTATTTTTTTGAGTAGTGTAATGCTTGAAGAAAATGACGGATGTCTTCACGATATGACGACGTTCTATGCAAGCCAGGATCATCCTTGTTTACCTGCGCGATAATCACATTCTATGCAAGGTGGGTCCATCCGTGTCTACCTGCGCGATGACGACGTTATGTGTAAAGCGGATCCCTCTGTGGATACCTGAGCCATAATCACGTAATATGGAAGACGGGTTTCTCGTTGACTACTCATGCGATGACGTTCGATGCAAGGCAGGTACCTTTGTGCACAGAAAGAAAATAGTGTAAGAGAGAATTATATGTTCTCTGAGGAGCGTGTATCGTGGGTATAGAAGGTATGTAAATAATAAAAGCTTACTCCAATTAACGCTTAGCTCGGTTTATTAAAAATGTAGTTAGAAATAGAGTATTGGTGTCCAATTCACGGATCGTCCTTCGCGCTCGCGGTTACCAACCAAACTGACGCAAGTTGCCGGCGTCGCCACAGCTTCACGCTCGGGCCTTCGGAACGGACCAATTAGAGGCGTCGTGACATATCGGAGCCTGAAAACCATCAGCCCTTAGACTCGTGTAATCGTGTGACACGCTGCGCACAGCACCGCTCGGATCGCCTCGTCGGCGCCGTGGGATGGGGAGCAGTGCGCTCTTTGCGACTCTCGAGTTTTCCGAGAATTCTTAGCGCTCGACAAGAATTCCAAAAATACTGGAAAATACAGTTTAATTTTTTTCCTACAATAGGTTTTTTATCGGGAAAAAAGGAAATTTTATAAAAGAAAAAGAAGAAACAAAATTTTCTACTAGACGAAAGAAGTGACAAATAATTTTTGTAGGAAGAAGAAAGACAAATAATTTTTGTAGGACAATCAAACGATAACGTTATATGCAAGGCGGTTCATCAGTTGCTACCTGCGTGGTGTCTACCTTATATGGAAGGTGGGTTCGTCTTTGGTTAGACTGTCGTTAATGAGGTTAGATGCAAGGTAGGTGGCGCACCCTCCGTGGCTATCCACGGGATGACGACGTCTGATGTAAGGCAGGTATCTTAATGAATTGAAAGAAAAGGGTTTTTATAGGGGAAAAAGGAAAATATCAGTCTCAAATTAAATTGATCATTTCTAAATCAATAAATATTTTATTAATTTGTAAGTCTGAGCTCTAGTTTTATAACTTAACTGTTCTTTTTAAGCTATTTCAATATCAACAACGTATTCCAATACAGGGTTGCGACAATTTTTCCTCTACAAATTTCCCTGATTTTTCCCGGATATATATAGATATATTAAAGTACATGTAATAAATGGTAAAGAATAAAAAGAACAGATGAGTTTCAAACTTTTTACATTTTTATTCGTGAAATTTACATGAATAATTAACATTATTGTTTTTTTAAATTATAGAGTTCATATTCAATTTTTTTTATTTCTTTTGTACTTTCTTCTGCTAACTTTTTCTTCTTTTTCTCTAACTCTTCAATCATTTTCTTCTTTCTTTTTTTATCATTTTCTTCAAGTGATTGTTTTTCTGCGATTTCCTTTTGTTTCTTTTTATCTTCTTCCCATAAACTTCGAGAATTTCTTACAGCATGAATCATGCTTTTACTTACGTTTACATTTTCAATGCCACCAGAATCGTGAATTGCATGCCAAACGTGTCTTATTGCAACTAGAGAATTTTCTTTTTGGTTATCGTACAAACATTGTTTGTTAATAGAAAATCCACGTTCTGGGGTAGCATTGCTATGAAATAAAATAAATATCATTTGTAAAACTGCGCCTAGTTCTTGACAGCCATTATAAAGATTTGTAGATTTTATCCAAAAATCATCAAGGCGATCAGTCTTGCGATTAAAACTTTCTGCAGCTTCTTTAAATTGACTATTCTTAATTAACTGCTTGAAATTTCTTTCAATTTTATCGGCGTCTAATCCACTGATTCTGTTGCATTTGACAAATACATCTAATGCTTTAGACATACGAGAAATACTGATAGAGTTGCCCCTTAAAATTACTTCAGGATCACAGAAACTTACATACTTTACAAAGGGATATTTCAGAGGAGATTTTTCTAATATTTTGTTTACAATACTTTTCAAGATTGTACGACAGTCTCTTTGAAAATACAAATGGTTTTCTTGACTTAAATCTTTTGGAAAAGCAGCTCTAGTTTTATGACCTAAATTTATCTGACCCAACTTGAGTAAGTTATCTTCTTTATTTAAGTCGATTTTCCAACAATTGGACTCATTTTCGAGAACTTCTTTTTTTACAAATCTTTCCAATAAATTTACGACAAGAATTTCAAGATCTGTAAAAAGAAATGGCATCATTGGCTTGTCATCTTGGAATTCCTTTAAGAATGTTTCCACATCACCAGCAATTGTAGAAAAAAAGGCTAATTTAGGTTTAAGTAATTTGTCATTTAAATGACGCACCATAGTTACAAAATTTTTATTCGTTTTCACTGAAGCTTTAGATTTATCTTTAGAATTTTCTATTTCTATTCTATACTTTTGTAAACTGTCAAGTTTGCGTTCAGCTTTTTCAGCTGCTATGACATTTTCGACCCATCTGGTCGGACAAAATTTATGCGGTCCACTGGAGCCGGTGTATTTCATGTAATCACCTCTTCGACCAGACGAATGATTAAATAAATAATAAATGGACTTTAACAATTCTGAAAGCTCCCATTGACTAGCGAGAAAACCACTTTTAAAGGCATTATGGATGGTATGTAAACCACAAGATCCAACTTCAAATAATTGAAACTCATTGTCTGTTTCTTTAATTAAATCTTTCTTAAAATCTTCATAAAATTTGAAGTTTACGTTTGGTCCATCCATTGAAATTTGAGTCAGCTTTTCAATATTTAAAACTTTTAATTGATTTTTAAATTCACACAGTAAATCAACAGCTTTTGTGTGCGTAAGAAAAGCTGAGCCCAAATATTTAGTTTCTATTTGTTGAACATCTTTATTCCAAAATCTGACGTGAAGATCCATTTGTTCTTTTTTTGTTACTTTATTAAAACATTCGTCAAATGAAATGGAAAAAGTATCACTTCTCAAAATTTTTTCTCTCGTAATTCTAGAAAAATATGGTGCTAAACCATAGTAAATCATGTAACTAATCTTATCCCTACCTAAGTGTATTTTATTACTAAAATCTTGACAAAAATTTTGTACCATAAGTTTAATAGAATTGACACAGTGAGCTCCTGTACTTAAAGATAAGTGATGATATACCACCGTTAGTGCCCAAATAATTTCAGCTTTAGTAACTTCATCTTTTACAAGGAAAGAAATTATACTTCTTGAATCACTTTTACATTCTAATGTAGAATTTTTTATCTCATGTGAATTCGAGGTAGCTGGAACGACTTGAGTTTTTAATACATTATTATCATCTTTAGATAAAAGATAACATTTTATATTTTCTTTTTTATGGAGTTCTAATTTTTCGCTGTGCTTCGATCCTTTTGCATGACTTTTAATTGCTGTTATACCCATATTGCTTAAATCAAATGATTTAGAACGCAAGAAACAATAAGCATTGTATTTACTTTGTTGACATGGTCTAAGCCATGCTTTATATGCTTCATCTCTAGTCCATTCTATATTAAATAATACTTTACTACTTGCTGACATTTTAGTAGCTATGCAACCTCGTTGAATAAAAATTTACTTAACATAAATATACTGACGTTTAGATTTCTTTTCAAGGTAACGTCGGTTCCTAACTTAACGTAATATCACAAGAAATGACCAGACAAACAATTCTAACCTACAATTATTATAAACGAAAATTAAAATTTTCATTAAAGAAAAATTAAAAATGTATATAATTTTACTTACCCATTTTTAATAACTATTTCGTATCACTTAATTGAAGTGTAATGATTTGTGTCTAGGTGTACAGTGCAATTTGAGGAACATTTGTTTAAAATTATTACTGAGAGACATTTCTGTTTAGTGTAATGTCTATGCATTCAATCTGTTAAAAAAAATAGAACGTACGTGTAAGCATTTATTCAAATTAAATTTTCTATTACAAAATATAAATTGTTCAAATTGTACGTAACAACGTACTAGAAAATCATTAAAAGCAATAACATTAACGAAAAAAGGAACAAACTATATTTAGTTATATTTAGTTTTACTGTATACATGTATTTACCAACCGGTAGTATCTAATTCAAGATTAGGGTTAGGAACGTAACCGCACAATCACAAAGTTGGTTAACCGGCTTTGGAAGCAAGGAGACAGTACAGGTTATACAGTAATAAAAACCGAAGCACGAAAAGCGCGAGGCGCAAAAAAGTACGCGAGAAATGGCATCGGCTCTCCACTAACCTCTAAGTCAGATATGTATACACAGTCACTCCGGTGAGGGAAGCGAGTGTCTTTTAAGAATTAATTGTAATCCGAATTGTCCGATGGGAAATAATGAAGTTGTCGGGACGGTCGGCAGCCTCGTGGTCTAAGTGCTTAGGTCACTACAGTACAACGTTGCCCAAGTGGGTTCAGGTAGATGTTATATGTAAATAGACATAAGCAGTATCACTGTCTGCCCTTGCGGTGAAGAAGAAAACTGATGGCGCGCGAGTCGCGTAGCAGTTCACTAAGCCGTGGCTTCTCTTCGTGCATGTATGTGTACATATGCGTCCAGCGAAATAAAACGCGGAAGCAGATCGCGTGTGTTTCGAATAGGCTCCGTCCATCAACTCGACAATACTTAATGCATGACCGAGCTGACGGACGGAGCCTATTATTAAAAATTTCCAGGATCTTATTTAAAATTCCCTGAATTATCCCGGTTTCCAGGGGGCTAAAAAAAATCCCTGAGAATTCCCGGATTTCCCGGTTTTCCCGGATCTGTCGCAACCCTGCAATAGACAAATTTCACAACTCATGAATAAAAATGTATCGATCGCTGCTAGCATTGTGGTGGTTTCCGTTATCGATACCAACCATTTTTTAATAAAAACGCAAGTTTTTTTTTAAATAACATTTTTTATCAAAAGAAAAAGATAATCTCTTGAAAATTTAACTAAATATTGTATTAAGTAATTTTAATAATTGGTTAAAATTTCAAATTGATCAAATATTCTCTGAGATATCAGTATTAAAAAACTTTTTTTTTGTAAAATATAAAATTGTATAATAATAATTGCCTTTTAATGATAAAAAATAGAAAGAGTAAAAATAAAAAGTCACAAACCATTTAAGGCGGTCTTATACCTAATGGCTCCTAGGGCCAAAATTACCTGAAAAAATAAATTAAAATATATATATTTTACTAGTGATACATATTCTTTATTTTATAGTAATTGTAA
Organism: Torymus aiolomorphi; assembly: GCA_036365515.1. Taxonomy (NCBI): domain Eukaryota; kingdom Metazoa; phylum Arthropoda; class Insecta; order Hymenoptera; family Torymidae; genus Torymus; species Torymus aiolomorphi. Next base: position 131,533,726 of record CM070877.1, read on the forward strand.
TTACTATAAAATAAAGAATATGTATCACTAGTATAACTAATTTCTAATACAAAATCCCAAGAGATAGGTTTCTTAATCCACTTTATGCAGAATTATGTCATTTTAGAAAAATCAACTGGTGAGCAACTTTTCTTGGCAATCACTCGATGGATTTTGACGAGAGAAGTCGCAAATTACTTGGAAAACATATATCTATGGCATGAAGCTCTGGAATTAAAAAAATATCGAGACTAAGTATTTTTTTAATTATAAAAACGATAAAAATTCATAAAAATTGATGAAATTAAAACAAAAAAAGTAGTTTTTTCAATTAAAGAAATACTTAGTCACGATATTTTTTAATTTCAGAGCTTCATGCTATAGGTACATGTTTTTCAAGTGATTTGCGGCTTCTCTCGTCAAAATCCATCGAGTGACTGCCAAGAAAACTTGCTTACCATTTGATTTTTCTAAGATGACATAATTCTGCATAAAGTGGATTAAGAGACCTACCTCTTGGAATTTTGTATTAAAAATAAGTTATATTAGTGATACAGATCCTTTATATTATAGTAATTATATTTTAATTCATTTTTTCAGGTAATTTTGGCCTCAGGAGCCATTAGGTATAAGACTACCTTAACATAGTCTCACCGTATAAAATAAAGTATTAAATTTTAAATGTTGGAATTAAAAATTAATTAAAGGAATCATATAAATTGAGTTTGACGAAGCTACGTGCCAATGAATTGGCAGCGGTTTTTTTGTATAGTTATTTTTTTGTAAAATATTAATTTACAGCTATCTGAAGTCCACGTTTTAAGTGTATATAGCTCTGCATTGCTACGCTAGTGAGTACTTTCGGTAAAATGTTAGACAACTGAGCTACCGTAACTCCATGAACACGCTATGAAATAACTTATACGTTTATTTACATTTCGATCTCCACCCTTTCTTTCGTTTGTCCAATGGCTTTGCCCTCGGCTCTATATTTTTTTCACTAACTGCTGGTTGTCTATGTAAACATAAGATGAAATATCCTTGTTAATAATTATATAATAGTCAGATTTAGGTTAACAATACTTCTTAACATAACATAAACAAATCTTTGCACAACAAAAGTAGCATCTTATTCTGATTTTTGCAAGATATAAAACACGTAACATCAAAACTTATTTCATCCATTGTATACTAGCCACTTGATAATGAAATCGCAAAACGATCTGGAAGAGCATCATCTAATCAGAGCCAGTCGAGCGCGGTATTGGCAATTTGATGGACGAAATGATTGAATTTAACGATCGTGAACAATTAAGACAAAAAATAATCTCAGATAATAGAGCTATTGAGCTATGACCAATCACTCTGACAAGTGAATCGGCGGCAAAGCGTATCTATAGCGAACGTAAGAAGAGGAGGAAGAATCGGCGAGCGTAACAACGTGGGGAGGAAATACCGCGGCCGTGGCGTCCTCCGCGCATTGTCAGACGGACACGGCAATCGACTGTATACGATCGGGAAGGAGCTAAAGAAACGAAATAAAGGAGACGGAAGGATCGTCTCAACAACAAAAGGAGGATCATCGCTCGCGAATGCGCCACATACACATACACACATACACACGCATGCACACACACGCGCGCACGCGCACACACACATACACACACAAGAGTGTGCGAAGCCGCGTCTAATCACTAGTTTTACGCTTTTTATTTCGGCGACTAGCCGACTCCTTTTTCGCCACTACACTCATCTCCGTCCTTCTCTACTTCTCCTTTTCCTCCTCCCCTTCTACTGCTCCTCTCCTGTTCCCTCGCGCGCGCACGCTCGCTACTCACTCTCCTTCGCTCGTCTTTTTTTTCGACGTCCGCGGCCGGATCATTTTCCCACAGCCGGCGGGCCTCTCGTGCACGCCTCTCTCCTCCTCTCTCTTGCTCTCTCTCTCCCTCCCGATCCTCCGACCGTCCGTCTCGTTCTCGCCTCTTGGCTCGCCCTCGAGACTCGCGAGAGAGCGCCTTAAAGCCATCGCCTGGGGAGATCTCGTTCCACTTTTCGCGATTTCGCACGAAATCGACGGGGGAAGAGAGGGAGACCGCGCCTGCAGTACGGTAACTTCACCTCGCAGCTCGCTCACTCGCTCGCTCTCTCGACAATTACTGATTATCGACGATTTCTATCGTACGCCCAGTAGATCGAATTTACTGCACGCAGTGCTTGCTTGCTTGCTTGCTTGCGCGCTCGGCAGCTAAGGCCATGGGACCTGCACAAGCAACTTCCTCCTTTTTTACCCCTTCCCCGCGTGCCGTTTTTGTTTTGCTTCGCGCACGCTGCTTCCTCTTTTTTGCACGCGGCCTTTTCGTTCTTGCGTTTCGAAGGTCGGCCTGCGCGAACTCTCTCTGCCTCTCCCTCTCTTTCGCTCTCGCTACGCAAAGTTGCATCGGACGGTGGGAATGTGAAGTAAAAAAAGTAATTTGGCGCTCTCGCGATGTCGAATTTCGAAAATTACGGGAGGGCTTGCGCCGTGGAAAGTAAACAGTAGTGCGCGCTCAGATTTGGGGGAGGGGTGATTGCGCGATCACTGCGCATTTCTGTCGTTCTGGCGCGAGGGAACCAGAGATACGGTCGCACCGGGGCACAGTCGCGCGAGAAGGGTATCGTTGCATCTGCAGCGGAGGAGAAAATGCCTGGGACGCGCGCGCGCGACGAAAAGATTTTATGTAATGGAGAGTACATCTTGATAAAGGTCTGTATTACAATGGCTCAAATGGTGTGCAGATAGCAACGGAGGGCGCTTGAATGGTAGTTAGAATTACAAGATATCGCTTGCTTTGCGGTTAAACATTGTTAGGCATTTCCTGGATTGACGAAACGTTGAAAAAATGCCGAAACACGTTTAGAATTACACTAGGAAGTACCTTTTGAGTTATTTTATTACTTTATCGGAACTTGGACGGCATAGTGCTTGAATTATAAAAACTAAGTAGTTGCAGACAAACTATATAGTTAGTCTTTTATTAGACATAGGCTGATTTGTGCACGTGAGAATTGTGCACCGATTTATTGTGCACAGAGAAAAGAAAAGAAAATTTTGTTCACAAAACGTTTTTACTTTTGCACAAAAAATTGTGCACTTTACGGAAAAAGATGAAATTCAGTAATGTGCACAAGATTGTTGTGCACAATAACATAAAATAATATTTCAACCAAAAAAGTCAAATATTTTTAATGAATTTATTTGTGCACAATCGCCCAGCCCTATATTACGTGCACGATAAATAAGCACAGTGTGCAATACTTTTTTTGGTTGAAATATTATTTTATGTTATTGTGCACAACAATCTTGTGCACATTACTGAATTTCATCTTTTTCCGTAAAGTGCACAATTTTTTGTGCAAAAGTAAAAACGTTTTGTGAACAAAATTTTCTTTTCTTTTCTCTGTGCACAATAAATCGGTGCACAATTCTCACGTGCACAAATCAGCCTATGTCTTTTATTATACTGAAATTATCTTGCTGAGTATCTGAAATAAATTATTTTCATTTCAGAAGCGGATTTAGAATTACTGACTATTTGGATGATGAATTCAAATTGCACCATAAATTTTTGCAAATACTCATAAAGAAATAATGGCATTCACACAATTTTGCCACTACATATACGGGCGACTATTAAATATACCTGGCGATTATTTTTTACCAACATTAACCGGCAGATATATCGGATACTTTCCCGCGTACCATACAGCCTCTCCTTTCCAAATGTAACCAATCTTCACAACGCGGGAACAAAATAAGTGAAAAAGACCGGTTGTGTTTAGAGAAGTTAATACGGGAAAGTTGACGGCAAATTTAAATAATAGTCGAACGTCATTAGAAATTCCAATTATTATTCGCAAAAATTTACACGTAAGGGAATTCTGTAAATTGTAGTTGCAAGTTTCTTGCAGCTTATAGTTGACTGCAAGATGAATTAAATTTGAACGGATGATTATATTTTCATTATTTTTACAGCTATACAGTTAACGTCGATGAGCTACCAACAACAGTAAAAATTATACTTGAATTCAACAACATAGAAATAGTAATGTGTACAATAAAGCAAAAATTACATAAAGTTAACAAATTCTGTCGTAAACCAACAATGTCCAGAGCCTACGCAAACGTTTGCCAACCACTAATAAACCATAGAAAAGCCGCTACGTATTAGTCGTCGATCGTCTTAAAGCCCTGTTAATTTCGAATTCTTCAAACCTCGGCTTGGCAAAACCCGATAAAACACGCGCAGGCGCGACGACGAGTACCACGCGCGCAGTACCTATATACCAAAAGCTCGTGGAAAAAAAGCTACACTGAGAAAAATGTTGTAGTAAATTTTATTATAACTGTAATAAAAATTACTATAAAGTATAGGAAGGGTGAGATAAATACACTTTATGCTGCATTTTTATTATAATTGTATGAATAATTACAAAATTTCTTGTAATTTTTGTGACAGTTGTTGATTAGAAAGTATTACGAAATAAAAGAAAAATTGCTATACACATAGCAAAAACTGTAATATAATAAAATTTAAAATATATGCTTTTAATTTTTATTAGAATAGAATATAAATTTTATTTTATAACGTTTAAATTTTATTTTGTAGCGTATAAATTTTATTTTGTAGTGTATTAAAAATTACTATAAACATAGTAAAAAGTGCCACATTCAAAAATTGCTACAGGCCATAAGAAAGTTAGTAAAAATTGCTACATCATTAGTACTTTCTGCGCAGATCAAGGCGCCCACGTGTCTGATTGAGGTTATGTTTCTACGGGAATTTCACTTTGTCTTGCTTTTAAGTTTACAAAACATTCAAAACCTTACTTCAATTATTTTATTTTGATATTATGCACATTAATGATAAGTTTCTTCGTGTTATCAAAGTTATTTGTTGTCATTATTTAATATTATCTGAAATTTTCTTGAAATCGATGGTTTGACATGTACAAGTTCCAAAATTTTACACTCAAGAATCCTATTTGGGTAAGTGGTTAGCACGTCCGATTGCCGCGGTGAAGGTTGCAGGTTCGATCCCAACGCTCGTAAAAAAAATATTTTTATTTCTCATTTTAATTTATTTTCACATTAAATATTGTATGATTAGAGTCTGAAAACAGGAAGAACGAGAAAAAATTTAATTTTTTGAAATTTAAGGTCATTCATAAAAATTACTATGTTGCATAGCAAACATTGTTATAATTTCGATTTGTCCCTCCGTTCCTACAAAATATAGTAATTTTTCTTATGTTTATAATAAATTTTACTACAACATTTCTCTCAGTGTACACCGCCGTCTCATTACGAAGAAACGAGATTCGCGAACCTCAGCCATGCCCTTTCTCCCTTATCTCCTCCCCTACATATAATATACACATACATCGCATGCATGCACATACGCGCGCTCCTCCCGCCCGAGCGTAAAATATTCACGCTGCGCGGTGATATTGAAACAACGCTGAATTACGCGCGGCTCGTACCATAAACCAAAAACCGCAAGGATCCCGCGGTGCATGTGCGCCCGCGCGAGGATGCGCGATTAGACTCTCTCTCCCTCTCTCTCTCTCTCCCTCTCTGGCTGGCAAACAAAAAGGCGCGCGCGTGCACGGTCTCCGCACGCGGCGCGCGAGCAATTCCCCCCTCTGCAAATTTATACGTTATTAGGCGCTCGCTGTAGCGCCGCTCCGTTGGTTTTATATCGCGCAGGCAGCGTGTCTGTGCGAAAGTCGCGGCTCTCGAGTCCGTAAATACGTTATAAGAGCCAGCTCTCTCGACTCTCTCGCTCGCTCTTCCTTCCTCCCTTCCTTTTTTCCATCCTCTCGCTTGCTCGCTCGCGCTCGCCGCGTTTTTTGCAACACGGCGCCCGCAAAGGAGTCGGTGCAGGGGTCGCGAGCCAGCGAGCGCACATAAAACGGGCGCATAAACGCGATGCTATCGCGGGGTTGGAGGAGGTTCCGCGTAATCTATCCAATTATCGTTCCGATCGAGCGGGCCCCATAAGATGTGCTTGCTGCGCGCTTGCGCGCGCACCGTCTCGCGCCAGGGGTTACTCGACTTACAAACGCCGCGCGCGCGCAGCCGACGATGAGAGTCACACGTATAGGCGCGAGATTGTGGATCGCTGCGAATTTTTCGTTTTTTACCGTTCGACTTTATAATGCTCCTATGTAAGGATTTTTCCGATATGTAATGTATTGGGGGTGGGAGCAAGGGTTAAGGCTTCATTTGCTTAGTGACAAGCCGAAGTTTTTATATTGTTTAATTAGGAAGGTTATTCTTGCGGCGAGAGGCCATTTACTTAAGAGATTAGTTAATACTTGAAGAGAAGGGTAGGTATATTTAATTCCGGCTGGGTTTAATTTTTTATATGTAAAATGGAAACTCTCTTAAATAAATTATTAAGCTTTTTGCTTCTAAAAGTCAAGACAGTTCTAATTAATTTTTAGTCGAATCGTTCATTTATTGGATTTACTCTTGAAGTTCAACTTGCAATAAAAAAGATACTACGTATAATTAATAGCGAATGAAGATAAAGATTTCTCGTTCACTATTTACGTATTTTCATTTTTTCTTTTCATAAAATAAACTTATCGTTCTTTTTCGAATGATCTACTTACTCTCTAAATGTAAAATAGTGAAAAACCCACTATTCCGGAATGATAAGTAGATCATTTCTCAAATAGTAAATATGCACTCCAAAATAGTGGGCATCCACTATTTCAGTAGAGTATATATTATTATTTTTTTTTTTTTTAAGAAAAAAAAACTGCAAGAGCATATAAAAGAAATTCAGAAAAAAATCAAAACTGAATCTTTAGAATAGAATAAATGATTAATAAGATGTATGTATGCTCATTGTGATCAATAATTAATATATAAAATAAATTATATTAAAATATGTTATAGTTAAAATTATATTTATGATTCTTTTGTATTTAAACGAGCTAAATATACGTTTGTTTGGAGGTTATGTGTCTATTGCAATTATTTATAATTGATTTTTTTCATTTTCACAATTTGTTCCTCTATAGGGCCAATTCGTTTGGAACATTTGTATATGAGGCTCAAACAGCGTTCCACAATACGGACATATTAGTAGGCTAGATTTTTCTGCTATATATATATATATATATATATATATATTTAACTTATTAAAATCGACTAACAAACGTTTTAATCTAATTAAGAATGATCGGGTTATCCAACAATATCTTTATTTCTAATGCATGTACTAATTCGATTGTATTGAATGAAAATTGAAAGCCTATACGAAATTTGTTCCTTTATTGGTATTTTTACCTTAATATCATTTTGGAGAACCTACATTGAAGGAAAGGTAAGAACCATCATAATTACATCAAATACATTATAAAGATATTATCCTCATTTTTCAAAACGTAACACATTTAACCATTACGCGAGTTTGAAGTTTAATATTTAAAATACAATAAAATATGACACAAATTCGGAATACAAATTTTTGCTATTTTATACCTACATTTTTTAGTTCCCCTTTAAGCTCATATAATTTTTAAACGAATCAATATTTTTCAGTTCTAGAAACGGCAAATGAAAGCTTTTTATTTCGAGTTTCATTCTCCTTTTTATAATATGATTAAACATAATTCTGAGCTGAATTATTCAAGCTCAAAGTATAGGAGATTTTTTCATGATTTTCTAAAAATTACACTAAAAATGTTGATAACTTAGCTTTTTCGAGGTGTTAGACTCTAAAAATTTATCTTTGCTCATATTTGGATTCCTAAAAACATATCCCAAAGTTTGAGCTGAATCCGTGATCCGGAGTTCGTAGCCTCTCCTAGTCAATCACGCCAGAACAGTGACGGTGCCATCTAGCAGCAAACTAAATGTTTGCAAACAAATTAAAACCGTGCAAATACAATAAAATTCCCTCTCTGAGCACCGAGCACCGAGCAGCAACAAAACCCTTTTATTGCCCTTCCCTTCCTATTGCGTTTCATTAAAAGTTCAGTACACTATCCGTTCTCCCTTACTCTCTCTCTCTCTCTCGAACGACCGATGGATGCGCCATAGAGAGGAAGAGAGCCGCGAAGCACGGGCAAGGTATACAGCTATACACAGCAACAAAGACGACGCGGACGACGGGCAGGCGGGCGGAGAGGCGAGTTCTTCCTCGACGGACTCTGCCATTACGGACTCGTCTCGCGGCGCAAAGTGGCAATCCGCGCAGTGCAGTGCAAAGGCCTCGTTGGCGCACGTGACCCCGCCCTAAGGCACACAGGGCCCCGAGGCGAGCTACGGCGGGTAGCTCCCGCGGCAAGGTTGAGTGAGCGTGTGTGTGCGTACGCTGTACAGTGCCAGGATGAAATGGAGAGACGAGAGCCGTAGGGCGTATATATATATATATATATATACTCGCGGAGTGCGTGTGCGCGCGACTACTTATATGGGGCTTTTACTTTTCGGCTCCTGCCGCCGCCGAGTTTCGCTGGACCGTTTGCGAGAGTGCGAGTTCATATAGGTAGTTTGCGTCGAGATTTTTAACGAAGTTCTGTGTTATACTGTTTTCTTTTACGAGTCTTTTTAAACGCTTTCGTTTCATTGCTTTTCTTCTTAATAGAGTTTTCTCTTTGGTCATTTTTAAATAAAAAATATTATATCAAGTGGAATATATTTGGAATAATTTAGAGCATTAAAAAAACGATACATACTTTATTTTACCAAAATAACTGAAAATACGCGTTGTATGCTCATTCGCTACTAATTATAAAACTCAGTATCCTTTTTTATTACGTTGAACTTCAAGTAGATAAAACAAATCAACGAGTCAACTTAAATTTAATTAAAACTATCCTGACTTTTATAAACAAAAAGCTTAATAATTTAATTAAGACTTTTCGTTTCCATCTATAAATGATTCAACGCCATTAAATCTCGAATTGAAGGGTTTTTATTCGTGCTACGATTGGTCAATCTTCTAAAAAATGTAGCCTACTTTACGTTATTGGATGGATATTAAATTTTCTTAAGGCCACAGTAATAATTACAAAAATTACGACTTAAAAAGTTACAGAAAAGTCTGTTGTTCTTCGATTAACGTGAATTTCACGGTAATTTTGATAATAAAATTCTGTCCGTGCAAAGCCCTTCTTATTTATAAAAAAAATTATAAAAAAAAACTTTTAACTAAATAAATTTTAACTTTTAGAAGGAGTCAAGAGCAACACTTGAAAATAGGAAAATGTAATATCTCATCTCAATGTCACCATTTATGTATTTATTTTTTTCCATAACAAAAATCAACCAAAATTACGAAAAATCGACTATTTTGTGGATTTGAAGGAATCCATAGCGTCATTAGGTAATACTATGCCGTTCACAGTTCAATTGAAAAACATGTTACTTTTTTCGTTTTTATGTCTTGATGAAATCATTCACCTTGCCCTTTGCTATAATTGCTTAAATTAATCGGAAAGTAGTAAGTGAGAATCTAGAAAACGGAGTTTCACATTCATCAGTATCCGCAGTTACAGTATCTGCATAATTTGGTCTTTTGTTGTTGCCTAAAAAGTTTTCAAAATAACTCCCCGATATTCGACTAAATCACTAGTTCGACTAAATCATATACATTATAATCAATTAATTTATAATTCGCAATCATTTAGAAATACCTAATATTTTAAAGTGAAGTTCATCACAATAAGATTGTAATACAATTTTTCAGTATAAAATTGTAATAAATAAAGCACTTGAAATATTTACCACCGCCTACCCAATTTCTCTCCCGGAAATGACACGTTCTCCTTGCTCAAAATTTTCTTACTCTTTACAGCGCCGGTATAATACCGAAAATCAATAATATTATAACGAATTGTTTGTGCACAAAAAACGTATGTCTTATATGTCTGTTAACGCTGGCATAACTTCAAGCGCTTTCACTTTTTTACACAATCCGAAAATATGTCAAACTCTCAAAGAATCGATTCTCATAAACCTCAATTTCGAGCGTCGTTTAATATCGCTTGGAAGCCTCGAGGTCATTGTCTCAATAGCGAGAGCACGCACTCACGCCGAAAATGCATTCAAATTACTCTATACTGCGTAGCATCAGAAAAAAGTGAAAGAGAGAGAGAAAAAGCATAAAAAATATCAGCTGCACGCGACCTCGCGTCAACGGGGCGCGCTCATCAACCTGTCGAACTTGCTCGTCTGCACGATACACACACACACACACGCACGCACGCACGCACGCACGCACGCACACACACACACACACACGCACGCACACACACACATACGTATATACGCGAAGAGCTCGTCGCGTGCCGAGGAAATCGCTCACGAGAGGGCAGAAGCGAGCAAGAGCAGAAGTTGCAGCAGCAGCAGCAGCAGCAGCGAAGGAATATCCGCGGATGTACAGCCGACGGACCTTTCACTGTTGTACATACATTGCGCGGCGCGGCTGCCTGCAGGCTACAGGTCGCGACCTCGCCGAGAGAAAGAGAGAGAGAGAGAGAACGGCTCACCTAACGTCGTCCAGTCCACTCCCTCTCAAGCAAGAAAGAGAGAAAGAGCTACCTTCCACCTTCTTCTTCTCCTTCTGGTTCGTTCCTCTCTCTAAGTCTCCCCCCTATCGCGTGCTTCTCCTTCGTCTCTCTCTCTCTCTCTCTCTCTCTCTCTCTCTCTCTCTCTCTCTCTCTCTCTCTCTCTCTCTCTCTCGTGCCTGCTTCTTCCGATTTTTCTGCCACAGGGATGGGAGAGAGCGAGAGAGCGAGAGAGAAGAGAGGCTTCTTAACTCCTCTTCGTGCCTGATGATCTTTCGGGCTTTCTTAATCTTCGTTATTTGCGTGCGTTTCATATATCGAGGGGAGGCCGCCGCCGCCGCGAGCGATGTTATTGCTTCGTTCGAGATCGCGAAGAGCCGAGGGGATCGCGCGCGCACGCCTTTTATTGGCTTTTGTTTGGGCTGCTGCCACGGGCGCAGGTAATCAACGTTAAAGTAGTCGCGCACTACACGTATGTGTATTAAGTTGGGACAATGGTGTATAAAGGTTGATTGAACAAATTTTCTGAAACAATTGTGTTCGAGTTATGTAAAATATTTTCGGCTTGGCGTTGTATTTAAAATAGACAAGTGGGCACAGCTGTAACAATGGGATCCGTATACGACTGCATTTCTATTAGCGAAAATCAAGAATAAATTGTTATTTATAGAGAACGTAATCAAATAATTATAACAGGGCACATTTTTCAAAAAGATAATTATGGGAATGAGAAATAAAACAACGAGGCCACACCGCCAAATCCTAACGAATGCTTTATTTTTGTCTCTGCTCTCGAGAATTGTGCACGAGCCATATAATCTGCGGTCTACGATTGATGGGTAAATTATGATCATTCAATTTTTAAAGCGATTTCTCTGCGGTCTTATTTTGTGTTATCAAATGATATATCTTCGATTGCAATTTTCTCAATTACCTTTCTGTGTCTCTTCCTCACGTGTGGTCTCTTCGACTGCGGATCTCTCTCTCTCTCTCTCTCTCTCTCTCTCTCTCTCTCTCTCTCTCTCTCTCGCTCTGCCTCTCTTTCTCGTTCCGTTCCGTATACCCTTCGCTCTCCATCTGTTTTGACTCTATTGATCCCTCGGCCATTTAATCTAACCCGACGAGCCGAGCTCACGATTCTCGTTATATTTAAACATATCTTTTTACTTTCTCCCCCGTGACTCGCTCTCGTTTCACGATTTAGATACGACAGTCCCGATTTAACGATTAAAACTTTGCTGTTGTGTTATTGCGAACTTTCCCAAAAATTTTTTTACAGTATATTTCCTACGCTTATCTATTTTTACATCATCGGCCAATTTAACTTTTAATGAGGTAACAATTTTACTTGCGTAGTTCAAATAGTTAATTAAAATATAGATACTAATAAACTTATCTAATAATAAATAACGCAACATTTATAGATTCCCATCTGAATAGATTTATATGTCTTCGATGCAGCACCTTGAACCAATTATCCTTACTGATTCTCCCTTAAGTCGTACGAAGTAGCACCATTATTCAGCATGAGAACGTGTAAAGTCTCACCTTACATCCAATTGTCTTTCGGCGGGAGAGAAAGATACTCCCCCCCCCTCTCTCTCTCTCTCTCTCTCTCGCGTGCAGAGAAAAAAGAAATCGCGCACTATCTATCCTCTCTACGTGCGCGAGGCACGTGAAATAACGTGTTTTCAAGTAATCAACAAAACGATGCAACATCGGATTAGAGAGATAGAGATAGGGAGAGAGAGAGAGAGGGAGGGAGAGGAGGCACACTGCATCGGAATCAAGCGTAATGCATGAAGCAATCAGGCCTTTGTGCACGCCCTTCGCATTTTCTCTCTCCTTCTCATTCTCATATTTGTCGAGTCGCGAGATACGCGCCGAGATACACGTTCCCGTTTTCAAGTCTATACCAGGTATATAAGTATATGCACACTCGTGCGGAGGAGAGATGTATAGACTCTCGCAGGACGTCCGCCGTTCCGCGAAGCAATTGGAAACACATACGGAGCTCGAAATAAAGAGCAGCAGCGCGTTGGGCGCATAGGAGCGTCATTACCTCGTTAAACGGGAGAGCTCGCGCATAGCTGTACACGGGCCCAGTGCTCTCTCTCTCCCTCTCTTACTCTTACACACAGAGCCACGGCCAACACCTCTTTTTATCTCTCGGGCATTGTTAGCTTCGAAGATTTTATCGGGCGTATAATAAAATCGTCGGTGGGACTATCATCGTGGCGGAGGCGCGCGAAAGAGGAAGAGAAGAGCCCCGATCTTCGGTAGGAATAGAAGTACTCGCGAGAGAGAGAGAGAGAGAGAGAGCTCACAAAGGAGAGCGTCTCAATTTTATGACAACTCTTAGCGTGAATTATTGACTGAACTCTGCCGCACGAGCGAGCGAGCGAGCTTATACGAGCGCACGCGAGCTTATGCAGCGGCAGTCTGGATTCCCGAATGAGTTATTACGATTGTCGGGATGAATGTAGATTGGTGTGAGCTCTACCCGTGAGCGCGAGAGGCGCGCAATAAAATTGAATGGCCGCGCGGGCGCGCGAAGCACATCGGATGACGACGAATGAATGGGGATTTTCGAGTCCTCGGCGATATATAAAACAATAAAATTAAGAAAGTCTTATGAACTAGAGATTTACATTTGGGTTCATTTCGATGCCGTATGAGTTCTCTTCTATTATATTATACACATACCCCCATCGGCCTCGTTAAAAAATCCTTTTGATGTCCGGTCCCCCTTCATACATTCTTTCTTAATCGGATCCATATATACAATTGTTCAATATTCCTCTTCTCTCTCTCTCTCTCTCTCTCTCTCTCTCTCTCTCTCTCTCTCTCTCTCTCTCTCTCTCTCTCTCTCTCTCTCTCTCTCTCTCTCTCTCTCTCTCTCTCTACTCAATACGCGCTTTCTTAAGCCTCGACATTCATTGCCATCACGGAGTACAAATGAAATTTCGTGAGGAAGGTGGCGTAACAAAGAACCCCTATATACAAGCGCGGGCGCTGGCGCGCGCGAAAGGGCAGCGCAAAAATTCGATCAATGTCCCCGCGCGTATTCCCATTAATTAATAACTCCGCAAAAATCAATCACCACGCCGTCAACGCGCTAAAGGATCGTTCCCAGCTCATACCCCCCCTCTCTCTCACCACAAGCAATTATACCTCGGGTATCGTTTTATGCTCTTTCTCTTCCTCACGTTCGTTCATATATATGCACACACGCACGCACGCCAAAGAGAGAGAGCACGCGTGTGACGTATAAATTTTAACGAGCGATTCACGCAGCGTGTGCGTCAATATCGAGATCACGCGCCTGTGCCCGGGCGCGCCTGCGGGAGGGCGCAGTTTACAAATCGACGCAGCTCCTCCGTTGTGAAGAGTGTGGGGTATAGTCCATTTGATACACGTCAAGACGCCCCCGGGGCAACAAATTGGGACTCTGCACTCGCGCAGTGCGCGCGCGCGCGCTGATGTTTTACAAATTTCGGCTATCGCCGCGGGACGCCGGTGATACGCTTTAATTCCGCGGATAAGTTCGTAAGCGAGAGAGCGAGAGAGAGAGAGAGAGAGAGAGAGAGAGAGAGAGAGAGAGAGAGAGAGAGAGAGAGAGAGAGAGAGAGAGAGAGAGAGAGAGAGAGAGAGAGAGAGAGAGAGAGAGAGAGAGAGAGAGAGAGAGAGAGAGAGAGAGAGAGAGAGAGAGAGAGAGAGAGAGAGAGAGAGAGAGAGAGAGAGAGAGAGAGAGAGAGAGAGAGAGAGAGAGAGAGAGAGGATACGATGAGCGAGAGCGAGAGATCGGAGTGGTGCAATTGTAGTGGCGCGGTTTACGCGCCACTCATTGTGTGCCAACCAGCGTAGAACTGATTTTACTACGGTCTTTTTGCTTTCTCGTATAATTAATGCGACTGGTTTCGTTTTGATCTACGTAGGAATATGTGTTGAGCTTAAACCATTGTCTACAGGATAATTATATGGCTGTTGAATCTAATGAGCGTGTCTTAAAATCGGTGTTAACGCTTTTTAAATACTTTTTTAGTTGTTTTGATTTTCTATAAGTATTATTAGACGAGTTTCAAATGCCGTTTTTGAATGCTATGGCCAAACTAGATCAATGAATTATTTTAGTATTTTTAGAATTAAGTTTTAACGCATGGTGGATGTTTCTTCACGAAAATAACTATGAGTTATAATTCTTCTCGCGCATTTGTTTAAAGTCGTCATCATTCTTTCAGAGAAAAGACATGAATGTTTTTCCTACTGAAAGAAAATAATTTATTCCTTAAACGTAAGTTGCAACTCCTAATAACATTTAATTTGAATGACACGCATGAAAATAGCAGGTCAAGAATAAAGTTAATTCTACTTGCATCTGAAAAACAAAGCAAGTACAAAAGACCTTGTGTTAATTGTTGCCTAAATACATTATACGCTATTTATTTCAACTTCTTACAACTTTCACTAGTACGTAGTTTCATACTCCCGTGCAGAAGTTATGACCAAACTGACAATTATTCTTCTGCATATTTCTTTTTATGGTAGCCCATTCTTCAAGCGCGATAAACATCTTTGTTTTTATCGCTTTTTCTAATTTTTTATTAATATTTTGACCCATATGAGAAACGCCGTCATAAATTAGAATTCCTTAAGCGTATCATTGCGGAGGATATTTCAACATTCTGCAATTTTCGAGATTAATTAATCATGTTTACAGTTTCTCAGATAATAATTCAGTGCTCAAGTTATATTTCTACACAACATGCCATGTATATATATATATATGTCACAGATCCTTATACTTTTGCATCGATCATCTTAAACAATTCCCAGCTTTTCGAATATCGCGATATACAAAACCATACACAATTAAGCTACTATTAAGCATCACCAAGATCAACAAAAATCATTATCCCAAACATTTTATCAACAGAAAGTACGGCAATCTCATCATCCTCGGCCCTTATCGCCAGCACTGCAAAGCGCAAAAAACAATCCCCGCCACCGAAAATGGCGCGATAACTTGCAGCAGCCGGGCTCGCTATCTCCGGCCAACCCAATTAAATGACTTCTCATCCTATCTTTCGGTGGCCCCCGTCGTCGCTAGAGAGAGCCTCCTCTCTTTCTCGCGTCTCCGCCTCTCCAATAAAAAATCACGAATTTGAAAGTATTCCAGCGATCCCCCTTTAACTGCGCCGCGCGGCGAGCGTTCCTCTTTCTCTGGGCTGCTGCAGCTGAGCTCGTCTTCTCCCGTTGCTCTCCGGCGCACAGGTATTCACGCGCTATAGCGCAGCAGCAGCAGCTCGCGTTCCTCGCGGCTTCTCTGCTCCTCTCTCTCCTTGGTATTTTCGAGTTACCCGTGCACAGGCTGCGTCCTGTATGTCTGTGTGTACGTGTGTCTCAAAAACTCGCAAGTGCACATTCGCATGTGTGTAAAAGCGGCGCTGCAGGTTGTGGCAGCCGAGTGAGCGCGCGTATATGGCAGGTAGAGAGGAGGGAAGTGTTAAGGGGAACGAATTAATAGATAATTATTGGCAAATTTTGCGTTCGGGGAAAGGAGAATATTGACGGGACATCGATATGATGTTAGGATTGATTGGAATTGATTGGAAATTGTAATGAGGGGATGACGAATTTTGCAAAATTATGTACGAAGAAAAATAACTTTTGACTTGGGTAATATTAAAGTTATTATTGATGATTCGGTTGACTAATTAATTCTATCTACCTGCTATTTATTTCTAAATGTATATGTGGAGATGCAATTACCAGGATTGTCAAGAATTTGCATAAAGTAATAACTTTTGCAGCGGTGCGAAAGGTCAAATGTAATCACGATACGCGTTTGATCAGAATCAACGTTCAAAATGAAATTTCTAATTTGACATTTACATAAACATAAGAAATTAAAAATTTTTATAAAAGTGGATTGAAAAGTATCAATGACATCTTTTCCATTATAATTATAAATTGCACATGCTGTGATATTATACACTCAGAAAAATTGTCTAGGAAATTTTAATACAAATTCAGTAAAGATTACTATATTTTATTTCAATTTAGAGATATACCTGTATTTTTTTATTAAAAATTGCTATGTTGCATAGTAAATTTTTATGTATTCACGTTATATTAAAAATTGCTACGTTACATAGTAATTTTATGTATTCACGTTATAATGAAAAAAAACTCGGATTTCCCTCTTTCGGAAGATCCGAATAACTAGATTTATTTTATATTTTAAACATTTATTAATTATCACTAACATTTAAAGTTGAATTATATTAAGGAAATAATAATTTAAAACAAGAATGAATGAAATTAAGAAATTAAAAAATTTTCGGTGACATCGAGATTCGAACCTGAGTACTCAGCACAGCAGTCAGGCACGCTAACCACTTTACCTACAGAGACACATGCATCACCAAATTTTGGAACTTGTATATTCAGTACCGTTACTTTTATACCAATTTATCTATTAATAACAGAATCAACTTGATATAACTTTTTAATGCATTTCATTAAAAATCTTGTATATAATTAACTTGCCTTCGGAGCGCTCCCGCGCTCCTTGATATTAAAAAAAAAGAAAAAAAATCGATTTGAACACGCACCCGTTAACGCGTACCGATATAAGTATAGTCTTTATTATTTCTGTTAGCGATTGTATTTTGTCTCTGCAGTATCTAGTGGATGGTGCTTGTGTATATGGCATTCTGGGAATTTTTTTTGTTGACATTACTCGGACTTATTTTATGTGCGTATATATGTATACATTATAATTATGTATAGGGTAGATGTCCGTATTAGTGTGGGTTTAAGAAACTATGCAGTTTTGTCGCATAATAATAGACTATTTAAGCTGTCTCAGAGATTCCGGGCAGGTTTATATTGATAATAAAAGTAATAATCTACACGAAACAATTTTTTTTTATAGAAAAATATTAATATTTACGAAAGTTACAAGCAATATAAAAAAAAAGTTTTGTACGCATTTGTGTGCCCTAGCAGACAACAAAGTACATTTTTGTGTGCCCCGTATTAATGTGGGTGTACACGTTTGTGTGCCCCACATTAGTGTGTCTTGATAATATTATCATTGCCAACAAAATTATTTTGTTAACTGTAGTGCATTTCTAATCAATTTCTAACCCTTGTTTACATTGAATGTTAATTAATTCCAATACGGTAAAAGCTGCTGAAGGTCGTCAATGCGATATAAAACAACGTTAGTGCGCAGACAACCTAACCTAACTTTTCTGTTCAAGCGCCGATACGAGCATGCTCGTATTGTATTTCTGCACACACAAATCTGGACAAGTCGTTTTTCACTGCCCTATTAATAAACACCATTAATTAAATATTAAAATCAATTGAAAATCTTTATATTAAGGTTAATTATATAACATAATATTATTTTATGATGTAATCAATTGTATCCCACATTAAAATCCTTCCGAAACATTCTTTAATGTTACTTTTAAAAATGTCATTTCTAAGCAAGTTTGGACGAGGAAACACCGTGACACACCGCTAACCGTAAAACATATTTTTGAAAGTTCTTTTTTAATGTTATAGTAAATGAAAACAAATTAAGTAAATAATTCTATTTAAACTTATTTAACTATACTTTATGAAAAAAAAAATATTTTAGTGTTACTTTTTTACTCGTTCATTTCTAGGATACGTTTTAACAATAGGGCACACAAATATGGACAGGCACACTAATACGGACCACTACCCTATAAAGAATGTAATGAAAGTAATGAAAATTGCTATTTTGTATACTAAAGTGTCAAAGGAATTTAAAAAAAGTTAACAGCTGTTATGGATACATTAAATTTTATTATGTTAACATAGTAATTTTTACTATAAAAAAAAAACAATAATTACTATGTTGCATATTAAAATATGAAAAATTCAATATCTGTTATAGATATACATTAAATTTTACTATGTTACATAGCAATTTTTGTTCTTTCTCATAGTGAGAATTGATAAGCTTATATTAATAATTGCTATAACTGTATTAAAATTCGTCACGAAGTGAGTATATCTCACAATTGATATAAAATATAGTAATTTTTCCTAAAGTTGTATTAAGATTTCCTAAACCATTTTTCTCAGTGTACTGTATAATAAACAGAAAGTCCTCCTTTTGATTACAAAAAGTTCCTCACCTTCAGCCATCATACCACAATGTAATATACCCACGTGCCAACTCAATGTCCATTACCCGTCGAACACCAGCCGCAATCTTCTCGAAAAAAAAAGTCTCAGCATACCTCTCTCCTTTTTCTCCCTCTCACACACATACTCATCTGAAATTTCGCGCTGGCCTCCCTGTGCGAAAAAATCCGAGCGCTTCGAAAAATTTCCCCCTACGAAGAATCCACGCGCATCGATACGTCTCTCCTCGCCTATACCACGGCACTTTACACACACGCGCTAGTGGCTAGCTAGAGATTCCCCGGCGGCCGCTGCAGCAGCGAGAGAAGAGCTAGAGTACCGCTAGCGCCCTTTGACCTCTCTGCGAGACGCGCGGCGCCGCCGCAGCAGCAGCCTCCTACTTCTCCCGAAGACCCGAAGTCTCTTCTCTCCTCGCTGGTGCACACTGCGCAGTAGTCGCCTCAGGCACACCGGTAATTTCGCCTATGCGGCTTCCTGGTCCTGCTACACGCGCTCGAATCTAGATCATCGGCTGCCAATCGCTGCTGCTTCTCTCTGTTTTGTCTTTATGCCTTATACCTATGATCACATACATATATACGGATTTTCCCTAGGATCGCCGGGCGAACGGTTACGTTTATGTGTGCCTCGAAGTGCGCTTTCGTTTTCACGGTGACTCTATTCCACGCGCGCGCGTGTGTACGTATATACGTACAAATAAATGCTCGCAAGTGTGTAGTCCTCGTGCGCGCGGCCGAGATACGGATAGAGGGGAACAACGGTAAAGCCATGACGAGGAGCGTTTGTGTCCCAAGCGCGCGCGTGCGGGGTTCCTCCTCCTGCTGCTACTGCTTTTTCGTCGGTCACGTCGATACAATACATAATTCATTAGACACCGATGAACTGATATTTGTAAGCGAGAGATTTTTCGTGAAAAATTCGGGAGTAATGTGAGGAGCGTAGGTGAGAACGGGATGAGTTGGGGATGCCACGGTGAAACAACAAGCGGTCGCAGTGAGAATGTTACACGCGTCACTGTGTCAAATAGACTACGAAGATGTAGGTTATTACAATAGAAAAACCAGTTTTGAGAGGGTATTAATTGATATCGACCAAAATTTTTGGCCTGATTACTGACCGGCGTTCATTATTATCGTGATGTCGTGTAATGTGATCGACTGAATAAAATGTCACTTTGCCATTGTTGATTTAATCTGACACAATAAGCCTCATTGAAATTACAAAAAATACGGTGAACTGAATAAATAATTATTAATCGCCGGTATTAACAATCGCCGTTTTACAAGCGTACGTGATTACAATCACAATTAAAATTATCGCTTGTATAACTCGCATATGAAAAATCACAAAAAATAATAATCATATGTGCTAATTAATCGTTTGCGAAGAAGGAAAGTATGTTCAACAATTCACAACGACACGTGCCTTATCGTCACCCGTCATTTTCCAAATCCAAAGCTCGTCACGATATCGATTTCGCATCGACCAACCAAACGGAAAAAACAAGATCTTTAAGAATCCGCTATCACGAATCAATGGCCGCGGGTAGCAAACCGAACCTCAGCCATACCGCGCGGCGATTCACCTGAAAACGTCAGCGTAAACACCGCCGTAACCCAAAACAAAGCCAGAAAAAAAACATCGCCTCGAACCTCCTTAGACCGCAATTAACTGCATCTCTCTTTCTCTTTCCAGAAGCAGCACGTCGCTCACTATACAGCAATTACAAAGAAAACGGCAATTTCGCGAAGGAAGAAAAGCCGGCCTCCCTGTTTGCGGGCACAACGTCGCCGAATCGTGGCTTCCTCAGATCCTCTCCCGCTGCAGCCGCAGAGTAGCCACAGAATCTAGATCATCCGCGGGCATTATAGCCCGGAGCCTCGCGCAGCTTGTATATATGTACAAGAGAAGAGAGAGAGAAGCCCCCGCGCGAGAGGAGCGCTATCCGCCTATAAATCGCCGTACCATTTCGCCTCGGGCAAGGGAGAGAGAGGCTAGACGAGTAGGGGCCAAAGGTTGGCCCGTACAACTCATCCTCGCGAATAGGGTATAGAGAGAGAAGGAAGGGAGAGCGAAGCACACGCTTCGGAAAATCAACAGGCCCCCGGTCATCCGTCATTTCGCGCGTGACGGATTGCGCAATAAATAATGCAGCCGGAGAGGGTTGAGGAGGGGGGGGGGGACTCATACTGTGTAAAAGGATTCTTCACATCCGGTTTACGCGCGCGCTTTTAAGACTTTTCAATCTCGTGCGCGAGCCGCGGCCAATACACTCCGGCACTGAGAGAGAGAGCTTTTCCTTTTGTATGTGTGCGCACCGTGCGCGCATTGTGCGGGTATTACATACGTGGGAGCACGGAGGTGCAATGTACTTGCCGATACGATTTATCGCGTATGGGGAGGCATAGATCAATACGTAAAATAGATCAAAGGAAGCTATTTAGATAGAAAGTAAGCGTTCGCAGCGATAGAGCCAAACTTTTTTTTTCTCGCTGCGCGAACTGGAAAGTCGATGCTACTGTTGTAGCGGAAAATTATTGATGCGAGCGAAATAAGAATGTGCTGTGTTTAACGGTATGTAGATAGATCGGAAGATAGCGGCAAGTTGTAGGTATAATTGCATAACTGAATAATCAAAAAGTTATCGGTTACCGCGCATTTTTGTGCCGTTTAATTATTATATTTATAAAAACGTCCATTGCCGTACTAAAGTTTCAGACGATCATTTAACGCAGTAATTCATTAAGATAACGTTAATGAAAACTCGTTTTATAATAAAAACTTTTTTCCCCCCTAATATTTTGAAAAAGTTTATTTAACCATAATTTCCAAGATTTTATCAAAACGTTAACAACCGACTTAAAGTTTCATACACCGTACAAATAAACGCTTACAAAATATCATCGATTCACAGCGACTAATCTAAACCACAATGTTCATCGCCATCCTGTGCCCCACGCAATCCATAAAACGCTCAAAGCGTTAAACCATCAGCAATTCGATTCAAGCTTAGCAACTGTCGAGCTTCCCCAAATGAAAACCAAATTACACGTACACGCCACGTCACTCTCTCTCCTCCTCATTCTCTCCTCTTCCCCGGCGTTTCGCGCTCGCGCGGGAGAGACGTTTAGGATCGGGGCTGTTAAAGCCCTCCTCTCCTCTCTCTCTCTCTCTCTCACTCCTCTCTAGGCTCGCGCCGCATAGCGATGCATATCTGCAGCGTAATACGAGCCGGCTTTCGTAAAACGGCCGATGGCTATTTATCTTCGGGAGAGGAGCGAGCATATACCCATACGCTGCCTTCGCGCTGAGAGGCCACGCGAGGTGTATACACACAGACACAGACGGGGATTTTCTAGGTTGGGGTGCTTGGCTCTTTAATGGCGAGCGAGTCTCGTTAGCGCCTCGGACGTATAATATGTGTGTGCGCCGCGGGATTTTATTGTTGCATCAAGTGTGCGTCGACGCGGGCAGATAAAGGAAAGTGATAAGGCGTCCGCGCGCGGAAGGACGAGCGGAACGAGGAGGAGGAGAAGGACGAGAGAGAGAAAACGTGAAAGCTCCCGCGACGTGCGGAATGGGACACTGTAAATTACGATTTTACGAGGAGAGTCGATTGGCCCGTGAGCGCGCACCGAATACACATATAATTCGTGCAGCTAGTTGAGGTGGGAAAGGAGCGAGGCTCGCCTTGATGCTCGGGAGCAAGGCGGGATTGATGCGAGCACCGTTCTTTATGGCTCTTCATTAAGAGTTAGGAGCCGGCGATTAGATTTCGTAAAGTTATGATTTCGTTAAATTGGACGTGGAATAGGATCTTGATGAGGTGACTTCGAGTCGAGCGCTGGATATTGTGGAAGAGTTGAGATGTTTTTTGGGAGAAAATATATATATTCTTTGCGTCAGATCGGTTACTTTCGTAGAAGCACGAGGAGCGTCGTTTTGAAAGATAATCTGCATGACGGATTTTTTCTCAAACGCGGTATTCAAAATTACTTTTTATTGTCGAAATTAAATGAATAATAAGGGAGGTAAATTTAAAAAAACGAAATGTTATCTAAAGGTACTTTTCAGAAATATAAAGACGCAATTCAGAAAATTATTGATTGTTTGCTTAAAAGATCCAAAACGTCAAGAACACCTTAAAGCCAGGAAACCCCCGAAACTTTACCGTTGGGCGAGAAGATAATTTATAGCCGCGATATTAATGTTACCCCGACATTAGCAAAACCGATCGTTTCCCGAAAACAAACATTAGCGGAGGCATGAATTTTGGCGCGCTCCCCTATACTTTGGACTCGATTTCCTGGTGGCCGAGAGCTCGTGCGCGCGCGCGTGAAATCGCGCGGCAAAAAACCGTGAAAATTGCTGGGATAATGATCGCTCAGGCCAATATATGTCATTAATCACCGCTATACGCAACCTGCGATGCGCGTGCGTCACAGTCGCGTCGAAGCGCGATCATTAAAAATTACGCGCCCGCCGAAAAAAACGAATGTACGCGCGCGAGCCCTTTATTCGATGCGCGCAGAGCAACGATCTCACGTGCGCGTGTATACGATCTCGCGCTATAAATCTGCCGAAATCCTTTCACTCGTTGTTCTTGCGGGCGTTTCGCCGAATTTATTCGCGCGCGATTCGCGTGGCATTAAATTCGTTCCACGTCGATGGAGACGTACCAGTTTCGCGCGTCCCGAGGAATATCTCCTCATTCGCGTGTAATATGTATATATATATATATATATATATACTTGATCATATGTGAAGGAATAACGTAAGCGCGTGTGGGGGTTTTGCGCCGCGAGAGTTCAATCCGGCAATTTATCCGTATTTTAATTTCGAAATGAGCTGAAAAAAAGTGTAGCAGCGTTATGAAATTGCGGATTTCGGCTAACGGAAGGCATCTTTTTTCACGCGCCTTTATACCTCCGTGATCGCGAGCGCGCGTGCTTGAAATTTCGAGTTTATGTGTATACGCGGGTGCGGAAGAGAAGAATCGGGAGGTGGACTCGCATTAATTATTTATGAATTCACGGGTACATAATGCGAATGGGCGAAATGGGAGTATTTTTGTTGGGTAATCCTGCGATTTTTTACAGGATCCGCGTGTTTGCTAATCCCCGCGATCTGCATACGTCGCGTGTAAAAAGCGAAACGCGAGTTTCAATTATAAAATAAAGTTGTTACAAAATAATTCTCGATTGAGTTTGACAGTTTTGTGAAAGCCTCTCATATAAAAGTGGCGAATTCATCTTATGTAACACAGTTGATTAGTAAACTATTTTGCTGGATAGCCTCACGTATGGCATGTAGTTGGAAATC
Organism: Torymus aiolomorphi; assembly: GCA_036365515.1. NCBI lineage: Eukaryota > Metazoa > Arthropoda > Insecta > Hymenoptera > Torymidae > Torymus > Torymus aiolomorphi. Next base: position 131,557,786 of record CM070877.1, read on the forward strand.
GCGAACGATTTCGCATCACTTATGCATTTTCCCCACAAGGAAAGTAACAGATCAAAACGATGTTGTTTTGCAGATAAAAAAATTCCAAACAATACTTTTTGCAGCGGCCTGTAACGCTATTCCGAAACAGGAAACCGCGCATTCCGCGAATCTACATGGCTGTTATACTCACTTGCACTCGTTCCTCCGTTCTCTCTTCTATGAAAATTTGCCCTATGTATATATATACACCACACGCACGAAAGACCGGCGCTCCGGTTGCATAATGCCTAAGAAATTTCGTTAAAATTCCAGATTCCACGCTCGGAATCAGCCCTGCGTAACGAGTTGCTGTACCGAAGCAGTGCTGCATCCTCCTGCGGACCGAGACCCTTCCGCCCGAGGGGAATTATTCAAATCGCCTAGAGAGAAGAAAACGGCTCACTCGCGTGGAGAGTACGGGGAAGAAGCAAGAGGAGAAGAGTCCATGCACCGGGCCACAAATCAAAAGTGTCGTTTTACCTTGCAAATTTTCCCAGAGCGCGCGTACGCGCACGAAGTCTCGCGGTCGCGAGAGAAGAGAGAGAGAGAGAAAGAGAGAGAGAGAGAGAGAGAGAGAGAGAGAGAGAGAGAGAGAGAGAGAGGACTACCGCGTGGTGAACTTTACGGCGATTCAATTTGCAATAACGCGGATGAGCTTTCCCGTGACGCGGCGATGCGCGCAGTTCTGTTGTTGTTACTGCTGCTGATGGATAGGATGACGCGGTGTATATGGAAATTCGCTGGATTGGAAAAGTTATTTTTACGCTGTGCTGTGATTGCTTTGAATTTATTCTGTGCGAATTTCCAGTTAGTGTTTTGCGTAAAAAATGCAACTGCAGTCATGTAATTCGATTATTGTATATTTATAATTTTCATATTTCAATACGAAGAATTTTGATATAAGTACAGGAAAAAATTTTATGATAACCGTTGTTGTGATAACACTACATTGAATCAAACAATTACGCGTAATACTTGTACGCATATTTGTATTCTTCTATATATAACTGGGCGTGCAATCTGCATGTGTAATTGATTAGAAGTCTTCTAAACATCGGGAATGTTAGTCATTTTTATCATCGGATTCGTTATAGTTGTCGTATATACAATGTTTACTGAGAAACAGACAAGTAATTCAATTGATATCTTAGGCTTCCTCTTTATGATATAAAAAATTAATCACTTAACAGTCATCAAAGAGTAGATAGGAAATTAAACATATTTCTTCCAGATTCTTTCAGATTTAAAACTGTTTTTTTTTTGTTATTTAACACTTAATGTACTGTGTCGAAAAGCTTTAAAAAAGCCAACTTGGAAAAATCATAAATTCCCATTCCTACACACTGTACCTACATACGGAGAAAAATTTTGTAGTAAAAATTACTATTTTCGATAGTAACCGCAGGTCATACTCATATTTTCATGAAAATTACTACAATTCATAGTGAAAATTGCAATTATTTTGTAATTTTTCCTATAAATTGTAGTAACTGCCATGATAATATTTTTTATTGCCATGGTAATTTTCACTCCCTTATTTTTTTCTCCGTGGCATTTTACGATCCAATAAGCAATACACACCACACACAGCGTAGAAAAATTCACCTGCTAATGTGCCGATGTTGCTTTTAATTGCTCGCAACAGTTACAATCGGCAAAAGCATTCAGGCGTGCCTACACGCCAGACACACCAGACCGCAGACAGAAAAGAAGAAGAAAAAAGCTCCCATCGAATTACCATACGCGCGAGGACAAATGAAGTCGTTACCAGGACTATGTAAACTTTTACACGATATAAGAACTCCCATGCGCTGCCGGTGGCTATCTGCAGGCATCAAAAGAATCTTAATTTCTTCGGCAGCGAGCTGCTGCTGCTGCTGCTGCTGCGCCTTTCGAAGTGTATGTAGGTATACGCGCGAGCGCGTAATTGAATTCAGCCACAGCAACCAATCTCTCCGCTCGCGCACTCTTCGTTAATTCAAATTTCGTTCTTACGTGAGGAAATGTTCTCGGAACGGCGTAGCGGCGCTGCATTCCAAGTGCAGGGAAGAAGAGAGATGGAGAAATGGAGGAGGAGGAGAGAACTTTGATGAATTAACGAGCGTCAAACGGAAAACATCGTCGTCGTGGGACTCTCATCGAGGCGTTGGGTATAGAACGGAGAGACGATCGGGGAGAGATTTCTCCTCGGGGAGTGAAAGAGGTCTGAGGAGGACGAAGGGAGAAAATGAGCGCGGACGACATGCGCGAAACATTTGGGTCAGGACTTCCGAGGATTATAAGAGATAACGAACGGAGATACACGGGAACCGAGGCAGGTGTGCATTCAAAATGGATTGGGAAAATCGTGCGCTTTATATAGCATGATTTTTATGGGACTTTTCCCACGTGGCTCTGCATGTAAGTGGTTCAATGTCGGCGGTTTTCGAAGTGAAGTGTTTACTGTCTTATATTTATGAGGCTAAAATAATTGAGCTGTATACTCCACTTTTGATAATGATTCACAAAATTTCTGCAGAGAGTATGAATACTTGATGTATTTTGATTTATATCAGACAATAGTAAATAAAAACGTATGCCTTGTAAATAAATACAGTCTTATAAATTCAATGGCCATCAATGATTTCGCAAATAATCAGTTTTCTAGTTTTAGATATTGCTCAACCAACTTACCAACTTTAACTAGCGTTAAATACCGATATCGAACTGATAACGCTAATAAAATTTTATAAGTTTTCATTCGAGTACATTTGATCGTATAAACATTTAATTTTATATATATAAATCCAAATAAAGGCACCGAGAGTTTATTTACACGCGCTTGTACATACGTTAGCATTTACAACGCGTTAGCACGTCAAGTCAATAAAGTAACCGAAAGTACCTCCCTTTAATTGGCAATATAACCATTGCAGTAAGTAATGCCACGGCGCGCGAGCCATCAATAAACAATATTCAGCAAAAAATATTTATTCAAATCAGGCCTCCATACGGTTGCACGCCGACGGAAAAGACCGTTCGAAATTACGAAGCGAGCATAAAGGCAGGTAGCGTGTACTTTATCTCGGCGAGATTCCGCGTCTTACACGATCCTAACGGTTATTCATAAGCTATACGGGGAATAAAGAAATAATCCAACAGCGACATATCGGCCGAGATCTCGCCGATCTTTCGACGATCGGACGACTATGGGAAAAGCCCCGACGACGCGGCCGCACAATACATCATCGCGATGAGTGCACGCGAGTGTGTATGAGTGGGTATAACAACGCACGCCCACCGGAAATGGATTCCCTCGATAACGCGGTTCTCGCTGGAAATTCACGAAGGGGCTACGCGGCCGCTGCGATGCGATCTTCGCCAGATTGAGCTTAATTACTTGGCAATTGGCTGGCTCTTTCCTTGGCTCGTCGCTGCGATTCAGAAAGTCAAGCCCCGTGCGATTATTGTGCGAAGCTTTAGTTAAATGTGTGTATATGACATTAATTACGAACATCCCTTCTTCTCCTTAGTTTTTTTGGAAGCGCTATTATATTTTAATTTATCACTCAAGATAAAGTTCCCACTTTCTGGAGAAACTAAAAATTAAGAGTCTGCAATTGTTAGCTGTTACCGACCAAGTAAGTTACGCAGTTTTAAATTAATTGAAAAAATATATTTTGATATATGCAAAACCAAAATGCACTCCACCAGCGGTTTCAAATAGATACTCCAAATCGATTGAAAGTGAAATTTGTAGGAAATTTACAAAACAACCCAAAATTTCGTTCAAATGCCAGTTGGTGCAAAAAAGATTTCGATTATTAGTCCAAAAACGATCGTTTAATTTTATGAACAGACTTAATAAGTATTCCGACAGTGTTTTATAGTAGATTAATGAGTTAACGATAGTAATATTATTTGTATAATATTGATTTGTAATCATAACAAATCAGATTTTCCGACGTAACGACGTACTCATCCCAATTATGTGTCTGTACAGAGATGTGAAAGATAAGTGCAAAAGGAATTAATGATACCCTGCTGGAAATCGTCGATTTTTCGCCCATTTGTGAAAAGATTTTTCTTCCATTTCCTAGCCATTTAATGGCGAGTTGACCGAAATCGCTAGAAAATGGGAGAAAAATGGACGATTTCTACCAGGATACCTCTTGATAATAATCAGCTGATATATAAGAACGTAAAAAGCAAATTTTGTATTTAATAATGATACTATGATTACAAAATTATGTAATTTCTATAAAACTTGAAAAAATATTAATACTTAATTATTTGTAAATATTCACATACATATTTATTTATGTTATATTTATTCTTTTGTACTTTAGCGGGAAATAAAATGCTGACGAATAGAGAGGGCGGCACTGTCCAAAGACAAGTATTGTATGGTTTACATCTATTCAAAGGTGATTCCGCTGAGGCACGCTGCGTTCAAGTACTATATATTATAAGGATGTCGATGAGGATAAAAAAGATTTATTTAAATAACTAAAAAGTTTTAATTAAAATAATACAATATATATTCTATTGTGAATGTACTAATCAATTATATAATATGTTATGATCAATAACAAATACCATTACAAGCAATATATGCCTGTGAAAAATATTAACTTAAGATTTCCTCAAATTATATATTTTACATAATTAAATAAAACGAATCTATGAATAAAATTAAAAGCAACGTGTTATTGTCACAAGAACATGTTAAAGATTTAATTTATGAAAAATTTTTTCGACTTGGTGATTACAAAAAATATTAATAAAAATGTTAGAATTCGCTTTTTTAATTAAAATTTTGATTTTTTTGTACTTATAAATTCAATGAAAGCAGCAAAGTCAGCATAACTCATTTGTAATAAAAAAGCGGTGTATAGTACTAATCTTTAGCAAAATTTAATTAAATATGGCAATTAATAAAAACTAGAATTTCTAACAAACAATTTGAGCGAAGTTTATTACTTATCTATATGATTATCTATCACGTGTCTATCAATATACCGTAAGTATTTTATATGGCCTGATTACAAAATATGCGACTTAGTAAAAATATTTTATTTTTAATCCTTTACTTTTTGCTTAATCTTTCGATAAGAATACTGTATGACACACAATTATCACATGTAAAGAATCCAATTTTTTATTCTAGATATTTGGTAGTATGTGATAATTAAATGTTCGTAAGAAAAATAAAATTGATGAAACTCAGTGTTAAACATAAGCTTTCAAAGATACTGCCATCTTCAATTAATTTACGAGATAGCGATTGAATCTTGTATTGCGAAAATTCACTGTAAAACTTAAAACACGCACTTGATTAGCATTAAAAATAAAAATACACACACGAATTGTCACAACGCGTGCTTAAAAAATGTAATTTCTTAAATTGAATGCGTCATCTTCACTTAATCACGCATCAAAAATCTCCCGAATTAATACCTGCCTCTCTGCCAAGTGACAAAAAATCCTTATTTTCATAACATCCGCGTATAAATTAACATAAAAAATCAGCCTCTCGTCGCGGCAGCTTCTCCTTCTCGTGTAAGCAACCATCCAAATTAAAAACGTTTATTTTAATTCGACATCGCACCCAAGGAGAGGGCCCGAAAGAGCCGCGGAAAGAGATTTCCAGATAAGCGAGCGCTCAATTTTAAAATCCACCGCGATCGCGCGCAACGCTCTCTCGGCTTCTCAGAGAAATGAGAAACAAGGTATCTACCCGCAGCAGCAGCAGTAGCAGCTCAGTAATTAACGGCCGATTTCCTGGTAGCGAATAATTAAGTCCTAAAGCCGCGCGCATAAACTTTTTACAGGAGATATTTCACGTAAATCAGAGGAACACACGCGCGTATCCTCTCTCTACTGTGGAGCTTTTCCTCTCTCCTACCGGCGCTTCTGCAGCGACATCGAAAACAAAACGATCGAACACACGCTCGCGCGGGGACAAACGAGGGCGGCGAATGAAATAAAGGCTCTCTCAGGATTTCGGGCGCGCATTTCTAGGACGAGGACGGCGATAATGCGGTATGGGGACGCATTACGCGCTCTCTTTGTCCTCCCGCGCGCAGAGCGACCGAAAAGCCGCGAGGACATCAGGGGGGAGGAGGTGGAGGTCCCAATGTAGGGATCGTTTCGTTTTAATCGCTAATCACCAATTAACCGCGGAGTCCTCGCATCCGAAACCCCCAGAAGCATTTTAACGAGCCGCCGTGTCGCTCGGCTCGGAATTTTACTTTGGCCGCGTGCGCACGGCTGATGCTTCTGCTGCTCTGCTCTCTCGCTGACTTCTTCCCCTTCCTCGTCTCTTCTCTCCGCGCCTCCTCATCGCCCTCTCCGTCGCTCTTGTTCTTCTTTTACTTTTCGCCTCTCATCTTCAATTCCATCGCTATCTCTTTCTCTTTCTCCTTTCCATTTCGGACTGTCCATTTCGAGCATACCTGTCCCTCCTTTTCTCTCTTTTCTTGGCCTCTCGCCTCTCTCTCGACGGCCGATGTGTGTGCGTGCGCGCGCGCCCGCACCAATTAGTGCATACTTTGGCGCGGTGTTGGGTGAGCCCGGCTGGACCCACCCAGAGACGCGCGGCCACGAGGTGAACGCGATTCGCTTTAGGGAAAGAATTCATGCATGGCCAGAAAAATCCTATGCAATATTTTTTGCATTTATTAACAATATTGTTTTTCGATACTACACGGAGAGAAATTTCTGACGAAACTTTACCAAGCTAGCTTAGTAATGTACGGACAGACTGTCAAAAGGAAACATATTCTTAGTTTCTTGGTAAATTATATTAGGCGTCTGAAAGTATTTGCAATTTGAGCTATAAAAACTACAAGTACCATATAAAACACTCTTTAATATACGTTATAAAAATTACTATGTAAACTAATAAAATTTACAACTTATTAATTATTTCAACAATATCCATAAATTTTTACTAGCTGATATGGTAATTTTTAAGAGGAGCATGGTAAGTAGAATCAGATTTTTTGTAAAGACTGCCTTTGCGCATGCGCAGAAACGTGTGTCCGGGCGAAATAGGTGGCGCGGCGAGCATCCGCGCACATGTTACTGCCGGAGCTCCGACGTACCGGTTCCCGCGTGTTTGCTTGCAACCTGATTAACTCAGAGAAGACTGCTTTCTCCACATTTCTTGCGCTTTCAGTATTATCAAAAGAAATAAATCAGGTAAATATTAAATTACTTAAATTTACAACAACATATTTGATGTGCGTTATGTTATATATAAGCAAATTTTTGTAGGGTTGACAATGGATGAGGATGAAGCGGTTCAGGTGAAAAAACAAATTTCCTTCAACTTCCAACAATGAATATGAATGTTGTATTCGTTGCTTCTCACTCCTTTCACACTGATAATCCTTGGAAATATCTAGTTTAATTTATTTTATTCAATTAGTATGTACTCAATTCTTCACATTCATTTTATCCAACCTTATCAACACCTAACCTAAAAGTGCAGTTTTCTTATTTGTTTTTATGAAAATCTTAAAGCTTTTTTAGAACAATTATTTAAATTTAGTTGAAATCTAATAGTTTGAATGAAGCTCAAATTTATTTTATCTAATTAGAGTTTAAGTAGTTTTCTAATTCTAATTCGAGTAGCTTCTAAATATATTGTTTTATTTCATTAATTTAAAACATTTTTCAGCATTCGCCTACTTCCAACATTATTAAAATTTGTTGTAAAACAGAGTGGTCTGCATCGGATGTCAGCAATGAAAGTTACAATGAACGATCTCCATTAAAGGAAATTACAACACAAAAGGATATTGCATTGAATTCAAGAGCCGATGAAGTAAGTAAAAACGAATACATTTTTATTATTCACACTGAATAGTTTAATTTAGTATAATATTTACTTTGTACTTGGTCATACTTTTTTAAATTCCATTTGTATAGTAATATGTTCTAATAGTTAGCTTATTTGGATATGTCCTATTATTTTTAATATTAAACTTATTTGCATAAAGTACTTTACAGTTTTGTATTTTATCCTATTTATTTATATTTACAGATTTTTCTTCAACCTAGCACATCACCAGATGCAAAAAGTTCTGGCTTTCCCTTAACAGGCGATAGACCTTCAGTTCCTACTATAGATATAGTAGTATCTACGGATGATACTATAACAAATAAGCATTCACCACTACGTCAATTATATGTAGAAACAGTAAGTATTTATTTCAAATAAAATTTTTCTTACTCTTTTTAGTACATATGTTAAAATTTTAAGATTTTATATAGAATCTTTCTATTTCTGCTGTTTCATTCTATTTCACTGTATCATTTTAATATACTTATGTATATTTCTCTTTTATTATAGGGGTTAGCTGAATATGTCAAGAAAAATTCCATTGGAAAAGAAATTTTAAAGGAGTATTCCAATAATAATGAAATATTTTTACCTACAACTCGCAGTAAATTAGCACGACTAGTTGTACGTAGAGAAAAAGATTGGCTCTTAAGAGATGTTTCAGCTGACGATCAACTTGAAAAATTTAGGTAAGTACACGCATATAGCACGTTTATTCGTCAACATGTAATTCTAATTTCAATAAAATTATTGTACTTTTTATTTTTTAGAATTACTACAGATAGATTCATAACATTGTCCCATGAAATAACAAGAATTTTCAAAAATGAAAATCCAGTAGTGTATTTCTCTCCGTACAAAAAACTGAAGATGGAGAAATTCCGCCAAGTGGAAAATTGTGGGACCACTATTGTTATGAAAAAAAACGTCTGAGAGGTATAGGACTATTAGCGGAGAATAAATCTAAAAAAGTTCCAAGTATTTCCGAGGCCACTAGCGAAGGTAAAATAATATTTATATTACAGATTAATATTTGTAGTTATTTACATGATATTTTATTATTTGATTATATTACTTATGCACTTCTTTATTGATTTTCACAGAATTAGAAAAACTAAATTGGTTAAAAAATAATATTGATGATTGGACAAAAGTAACCCAATATTGGACTGATACATTTGAGGCCCGACAAAGACAATTGTCAATTGAAAAATTATCTGTCGAAGCATACATAAATAATTATTTATGTTTACAAAATGAAGCTGGTCATTTATTGGTAAATTTCATCCTATATTACTCTGATTACTTACTAATCATAAACAAAACTTACTAACATTTTTTACAGATAGAAGCTGATTTTTCAAGATTACATCCACATACAAATTTCATTGCTGCTGATGATTGGATAATTTTGAAAAACTGTATGAAAGATAACCTACGAGTATTAAATACGAAAATTTGTGCTGAAGATAAAGCATTAATCTTAACATTATTATCTAATGTACTCACTAGTGGTAAAATATAAGAATTCTAACTTATGCGAAAAAATTATTTACACTTCTGTTTCCAGTAACCGATTATGTATTTTATACACTTATAGATAAGGAAGATTTTTTTATATTGTACCTCCTTCCATATGTTATAACTTCTCAACGTCCAAGAAAGCGAAGTAGCAGAAATTTAGAAAACAAATTCAATGAAAATAAGGAAAGACCTCCTAAAGTTTCTCTTCAAGAACGGCGAGAAACTTTTATTTTACATGTACAGGTATAATTTATTTCATTGTCTATACTAGAAAAAACCGCATGGATGTTCTCGGTTATGCTAGAGGGTCTGTTTCGATGAGAGCTCCGTCAGTCTCCGTCAGTTACGGTGGCGGGAGAGGGGGTATATAACTGACTAAACCTGCCGGAGAATCGTTCCACAACCCGGCTCGGCGGTGTCTCTTCTCATTGTCAGTCTTCTGCGGCAGCCGTGTTAACTGATGCGAAACGATTCTCCGGCAAGCTCCGTCAGTTAGACCCCCTCTCCTGCTACCGTAACTGACGGAGCTCTCATCGGAACATAACCAGGTCTCGTTGACCGCTAACACTAGAATCACTGTATGCTCATCAGTTAAGGGGATGCCATACTCGTACCATTACCGATCGAGCAATTCACACAGTTGTAAGCTGATTAAAAATAAAATACGTCGAATCACAAAAAATCAAGAGAACACTCTTCTGTGTTTTTTAACGTTCTAACACCCAGTCAAAGTTTGGAGTCGGAATATCAAGCCGTTTTTTCAAAAACTTTGAACGAAATTAAATTTCGTTTTGTTCAAAGTTTTTGCAAAAACGACTTGATATTTCGACTCCAAACTTTGACTGGATGATAGAACGTTAAAAAACACAGAAGAGTGTTCTCTTGATTTTTTGTGATTCGACGTATTTTATTTTTAATCAGCTTAAAACTGTGTGAATTGCTCGATCGGTAATGGTACGAGTATGACATCCCCTTAACTAAGAAGTAGTCACAAAAAAGTCAAAAAATGATCGTGCAGCATTTCAAATATAAGCGTGAAACAAAGGAACAGCACCTCGCTTACTTTATTCCTATGTTTATATATTTTTAATATAAATCTAACAAGTTTTATTTCTTTAACTTAATTTTGATATTGTTCCTGCAGACAGCAAGTGATTTAAAGTCCTCAATAGAAAATCTACAAGTAAAACTTAAGAAGAATAAACAACCGTTTCAACCTCTTATTGTAGCTATAGGTGAATTCACAAATATTCACGAATACCATGTGGTGATAAACGGAGAATACTACAAAAAGAAGACCTGTTTAGAAGCAATAAGTTTAGCGCTTAAAGTATTTTTTGTACTTGATTGTAATTATCCCGAAAATTCATTAACTTTATGGCTTTTTGTGCAAAAGTGTTTATTTAGTCTAAACTTGCCAAGGGACTTGAACAATCTTTCGCTGAATGTATTTTTAGGACTTTTAAAAGAAAAATTAAAAAGCAAACAAACAGACTAGAATGGATAAATGCTATTTGTGCGATTGTTACTTTGATTGTAAAAGGTCTTTGTTTGATCATATCAAACAAACTCACAGAACTGCTGGTAATTATATGTGTTTTTTGAAAACTGTAATCGATCCTATACAAGAATTGACTCTTTTACTGCGCATATTACAAGAAAACACACTATACCAGAGTTTAAAAAATCTAATATCGATTCTCAAAAGTCAAATTTGTATATGATCGATCAGTGTTTGATTAAAGACCAGGATCAATATTTAGTAACAGATAATGATTGCGATAATGAGTACGATGATTACTATGATGGGTGGGAAAACTTTGATCATTATAGTCAAGCTAACACCGACCATTTAGGAGATGATTATTTAGATAGCTTAGGAATACAGTACGTTGCATATATAAATAAAAGTCCAAATTTAAATAGGCGCACAGTGCAAAACATTATTAATAGCACACAAAATATATGTGAAAAGATAGCAAATTATATCGTCAAAAAAATGGATGTGCTAAGTTTCGAAGAAAAAGAAAAAACTAAATTACTACTAGTTTTAAATCGCTGTGCGAATTTTTTGATACCGTTCAACAGCGAACAAAAATGTTTAACTCGTTTTAAAGCACTAAAAACTTATGTAGAACCTAAAAGCATTATTATTGGACAAAGAATGGAGTTTAAAAAGCATGCCATTTTTCAAAGTGTACACCATGTACCTGTAACTATTCAAAACATTCCTTTAGGAAAAGTTTTGAAACTCTTTTTTGAACTTCCTAATATATTTTATGAAACTATGGGTTATTTAAATAAGTTGAATAAAAATACTGAAATAATCAGTAGTTTTGTACAAGGCAATTATTGGAAAACCAGATCAGTTGACTTTAATAATAAAATTGTACTACCATTAATTCTTTACTTCGATGATTATGAAAATAATAATGCATTAGGTTCACATAAAGGTGTAGCGAAAACGGGAGCTGTTTATATTAACATTCCATGCTTGCCGGTATCATATCAATCTAAGTTGGAAAACATTTTTGTTTTTTCGCTATTCAATACAATTGATAGAACAGTATTTGGTAATGAAATAGTTTTTTCTCATATCCTAGATGAATTAGTTTATTTACAAAATGTTGGAATATTTTTAGAGCTTCCCGAGGGTTTGACAAATGTTTTTTTCGAATTAGTTTTAACTGTAGGCGATAACCTTGGCCAGCATTCTCTTTTGGGTTTCACAGAAAGCTTTAATTCTACTATATTTTGTGATAAATGTTTAACAAAGAAAAACGATATATGTAATATACTGTCAGAAAAGAATTGTGAGCTCCGTGATGAGGTTAACTATAAAGATTTGTTAGCTTCTGGAAACCCGAAACAATCTGGCATTAAACATAAATGTGTGTTTCACAAATTGAATAATTTTCATGTTACACGAAATATTGCTGTCGATGCCATGCACGATATACTTGAAGGAGTTGCTCGATACGATATGGCTCGTATCTTATATCAATTAATTTACGAAAAAAAATTCTTTTCTTTAGATGATTTAAATTTTAGATTACGTGCTTTTGACTACGGATTCAAGAATACTGTTAATAAACCCCAACCGATCTGTGAATCACACATAAAAAATGGATATATTGTAATGTCTTCCTCAGAGATGATGTGTTTCTTGAATAATTTTAGTTTGATTGTTGGACATTATGTACCTGAAAATAATGATTACTGGAAACTATATTTAATCTTAAGAAATATAATTACGATAATTTGGAGTGCAGATGTTCATAAAGACTTACATATTTATTTAGAAGCAATTATTGAAGAATATCTGGCACTATTAGTGACTTTATTTCCTAACGGTATGAAGCCCAAGCATCATTTTTTGATCCATTACCCGCAATGTATGTATCAATTCGGCCCATTATGTAAAATATGCTGCTTGCGAAATGAGGCGAAACATAAAGTAGGAAAAGATGTGTCAAAATCGACTACAAGCCGTATAAATATTAATCGTACTGTAGCTATTAAGCATCAGATGATGCTTAACTACAGGTTTATTAATCAAAATTCAACTTCATCGGCATTTGTTTGTGGTAAGAGAATAACATTACCGAATATTAGCTTTATAACAGATTATAAGAAATTTAATTCACTTAATCTAAAACAAGTAAAAAATATTACTTTAACTCAATGGATTGAAGTGAATGGAAATAGAATTTTGAGTGATGCTATTTTAGTTCTATTTTGTGAAGAAGGGCCTAAATTTTATATTGTTTCGGAAATTATATTAGAAGAAAACACTTTTTTATTCTAACTCGACAATTTCTTGACTGTTATTTTGATTTACATTTTGCAGCATACAAAATTATTGATTTCAATGATGTCGAATTTATTGTACTAAATTTAAAAGATATTGAAACTTGTAAGGTTACGCACGTAATTCTGTTATCAAACGGATATTACTATATCCCAAAAAGCTGGGTATAACTGAATTATAAAAATTGTTTATTTAATAAAATAAAATTATAAACATTTGTGTTAAGTATCATTTTAAATACCTTATATGCATACGTCTCAATTTCTGAGATATTTGGTATTAAATTTTTTATATCTTTTCTTGTAACTTCTCAAGAACGTCTGTATTTGTTGACTTAACATTTACAGAGAATTTAAAATATTCTATAAGTAACGTTAGTGTAAAATTTTTTCAAAATTTAGCCATGTGTTTTTGTGGTACATGAAATAAAAAGCTTGGATATTTTCTACATATCTTTATTCGGCGCGAGAATTTTTAATTTTAGGCCTATAATTAAATATATTAAACAGACGTTAGAGTATTTAACACACTAAATTAAAAAAAATTTGGTAACACATATTTAAAAATTATATCTTTGATATATATCATTATAAATTAATTTTTATTTTTTGTATTAATTCCACATTTTATTGTGGTAAATATCATAATGCGTTTATCATAGTAATATCCATAGTTTTCTTTCAATAGGGCGTCAAAGTATATTTTATTTTTAATCGCATTAAAGCATACGTATAGAAAATAAATGCATAAAATTAACCGGCAGATGGCGTTTCACGAATCTCGCAAGTGGTCAAGTGTCAGGCCGATTAGTATATAAGCCCGTTTCGTTTCATCTATAGAAAACTGCGTGCATACGAAGCGACCGTTAATGTATTGCGTTTGTGTATAATTTAGGTATATTGCGTTTGTGTATAAGTTAGGTATAGTTAGGAAAAGAACATGTATGTACAATTGTATAAATCTGTTGAGTTAGTAGTGAAGCGACTGTGTGTTAAGCATTCTAATTAAAGATATCCAGATATCTAAGAACGTAATCAACCAAATTATTTAAAATGATTGATGGCTATGAAAAACCGTTTTATTATTAAAGTTTTTTGTTATTTATATAAAATGAAACTTATAATATTTACTAAAAAAACCATTAATATTTGCTAGAGTTAAATGGATGTTATTTAATATGTTTACTTCTAAAATTTCTAAAGATTTTCAGATAAAATTGTAAGGTAGCAGGGTTAAATTTACATGTTTGAAATTATATTATTAAATAGGTTTACTTATAAAATTTCTAAAGTATTTTAAATAAAATTACAAGGTAGCATGGTAAAATTCACGCGGTTCCACATTTACCAAGGTACATGGAAAAATTTTCAAGGGAGTCAGTCTGTCCCACGACTACTACGGTAACTGGTAAAATTTACCAGTTTTTTGGTAAAATTTACGATAAAATTTCTCTCCGTGTATAGCCAACATTTCCCATGCAATTATATTCATATTCTATATTTATATTGGGAAATTCTTTGTTATGGTATTTACTTATTTAGCTGAGCTTTAGTTTCCAAAGATATCGTGAAACACAAACGTAGAATCTATATTATCTGCTTTACTGATATAAAAAAAAATAGCTTTAGGTCTCTCGATTCATACACATTCCTGTATACGTATATACAAATGCCACTTTCATTTCGTAACTTTAATTTTTTACCCGATTAAACGAAATTTAATTATGCAGACATAAAGTATTTATTAACCCTTTTGCAATTTCACAGTTATATCCAGAATCTTGTACTTCGATTTCGTCTGGGAAGAACTTCAAATTCCCGGCATACTTCGCATTATCCAACATCTCACAATATTTCAAGCCTACCGAGCATTAAAACTCACACACACGCGCCACCTTCTTTTTTCGTCCTGCGCCGGTGTGGAATTACGATCCGGCTCTCGCTTTAACTCCCCGCCGCGCGTGTGTACATGAGGGCAAGAGAGCACGGATTTAGCATACATACGCGATACCGAAATTAACACCCTGTTACCCCTCGCTTCCTTCTCCACCTCCACCTCTGCGCGAGAAAGAAGCGCGGAGGTGGAGGAAGAGAAGCCGATCTTCGCATGCGCGACTTATTCGTAACGGTACCAGGATCGATACGGTTTCGCGCAAAACCGGTGCGCGCGCACGAAAACCGTGGCGCGAGCCGAGATGTTTTCGTGGATGCGCAGATCGTATATGCATCTTTTCATATTCGCGTGGGTAGCAGTAGGCGGGCGGCGATTTCTTATTGAGCGCTTTTTTACTGTACACGGCGTAGATGTGATCGCGGGGTTCAATTGGATAATTCAATTTCGAGCCGCGGCGCGTACATATCGATGTCGGCGATTATTGATGCCGAACCTGTATATATCCTTTTCCTAAGATTCGGAGCGCCGATAGACGGGGCGTATCGGAGGGGTAGAGATTGGGTGTACGGCGCGTGTACTTTGCCGCGAGAGCGCGCGGGAGAAACAGTTATGATGCACGGGTGCTGCGAGATGCGATATTTAAAATTTGATAGGTTCGTGTATATGTACGTATATCGTTTTATTGCGCGAGCAGATGTCTGATTGCGATAAATAACGAGCGCGGAAAATTGCATAACAGTCCGGAGTAATGGGATTTAAACGTTAATGGGCAGGCGTTGCAAAAAATTCGTTGAATCAAGATGAAGACGATTTCATCTTTTGGGAAGGCGATATTAAAGTGTGAACTTGCAATTAACTTATATTAAAAATGATGTATAATGGCATAAAATCATGTTACATTAATTAAAATTATGGCAATTGATGTAAGTATTTTTAGATTATATTTTTCTTACCTGAAAGTTTCGGTGTTACTCAAGGGATACGTTTCGAATGGTATCCTTTAGATATCGATATATAATAATTAAACCTCAAAGTGAAAGGTTAAAAGGTTTCGAAACTCAATAAATGATTGCCGTAACTTAGACACCTAAAAGTGTCAGAATAAAACCAACAATGACCGAAAAGTATATATAATGAAAAGAAACAAAAGAAGAACAGTTAAGACTGGCCACTCAAAGATAACCAAAAAAAAAATAAAGGAGAAAAAAGAGCCTGGTAAATAGATAAAAGGGAATGAACCAGGTCCGGTGTATACGTACGTACGTAAGCTGTCGATGAGGCCGCGAGGCGACGACGAACGGCCGCGCGCGCACATAGGCCTCATCTCGATAGGATCTCTATACAGCCGGGGTTGCGGTGCGGCTATGCGCTCGCGCGCGCTCAGGATCACCGCACTCCTCCTTCCACTCTCTTCCCTCCTCGTGATCGATCGTCGGACAACGGGTCCGCGCGCTCGCGCGACGCTTCTATTCCCCGACGATCTCCGCACGGGACATGACACATCTTTACCTGAAAGAGTTACAGCCTTATCTTCATCTAACGAAAGCCATTATTTCGTCCTCGCGCGGTCAGACGACGACGAGGACGATTTGAGGAGATCGGCCCATTCGAATATTTCTCGCGCTACTTATACCATCGCCCCGGACTCTGCCTGTGTGTGTGTGTGTGAGTTCTTTCCCCGTATATTTGTAGGTGGAATTCTTCGATCCGGAAAGGTCTCGTCGCTGGTGTAACGTGGGAGAGAAAACCAGCGCACACGAGTGTGCGGGAGGGGGGAAACGCGAATTCCGGCGTTTTAGCAATGAACTTGGCCGCGATTCAGGCCCATTATGGCTGTCTTCGTCATGCGCGCGAGGTTCGTCATGGAATCGCTGACGCACGGTTTTTTCGGTACTGCGTGGCATAACCTCTTTGAATTAATGATGGGGAGCTGAAAATAAAAATTCTAAATTAGCGAAAGTCTTACGCGTGGAGGAAATTTGAATATTATCGAAATTATAAAAATTTCACGTGTCTAAGAAAATCAAGCAAGAGGATTACTTAATCATACACATTAACAAAAGGTTCGTCCGTCTCTATTATAGACTCGTGGCTTGCTTAGCAATCTACACGTATGTTTATAAATTACAGTGAATCAGACTATTCGAAAAATTATAATTTTTTTTTAAAAAGCTATAAATTTTAATTTACATTTATTTTAATAAACAAATAATGTGCGTTCCTTGAAATTATAATAGTAACCTGCATCACTATCAAATTATTTTAAAAACAATTTCAAACAATTCAAAATTGCTTTTCCATACAAGTAGGTTAAATTCTTTAAAAAATATATATACATTGTCAATACCGAGCCTGAAAAGAAACCTCAAACCAAAGAGAACCCATCCGATAACGATACCTCTAATTACAACATTGTCGCTTTCACGCGACGACCCCTTCACAGGACCCATCGTCAATCTCCTCAAGCCAGGGAAGCAGGAAGCGTTTGCACGCGCAGCATCGGCGATCAGAGCAAGAGCCCTCTCGCACAGATCGTGATGACATGTCGTGCTTCGGCGGCCGGGACGAGCAGATCTACCTCGTCGAGCTGACCGCCGAGCGGCTCCGGCTCGCCGCGGACAAGTTTCGCGAGGAGTTCGTCGATTGTCCGCCGGTGGTCAAGCTCAAGTTCATCGACTTTCCCGTCTTCGTGATAACCCGTCAGAGTCGCCGGAACGAAGAGCAGCAACAGCAGCAGCCTGCGTCCCAGGAGCCGTACGATGAAAATGCGGGCTTGCTGTACGCCTGCGGCAAGTCCTGTCTGTTTGTGAGGAAACCGCGCGACCTCGTGACGGCGATGCAGTCGCAGCCGCTGAGAGTTGGTGTCTTTCGGGGCGACGAGACGTTTCCGATCGCCGAGGCGACAGTACCACTCAGTGGGTGTCTGTGCGACCAGGTAGCTATGGTCGCGAATGATGAGGAGCACAGGCCAAGGCCGTACATTCTGTCTGGGTGCTTCAATCTCGTTGATCCGGGCAAGAATCCTGCAGGTTGAAAACACTTTTTAGATTTTAACTCTTTATAAAATTAAACCAATTTACTACCTATGAGGTTATTAGTTATTTAAAAATTTTCAGGAAATATAAGGCTTAATTTTCGTCTAACGTTCTTTGGTTCCTACATCATTTCGCATTATCAATTATACGACGACAGTTGTATTTTCAAGAACGACTTCGAT
This sequence comes from Torymus aiolomorphi, assembly GCA_036365515.1. Lineage (NCBI taxonomy): Eukaryota > Metazoa > Arthropoda > Insecta > Hymenoptera > Torymidae > Torymus > Torymus aiolomorphi. Next base: position 131,576,083 of record CM070877.1, read on the forward strand.
GGCGAATTGCGAGTAACAAAAGTGATCAATGAAGAAGAAACGGAAGAGGATTCGGAAGAAAAAGAACCAGCTAAATTTAAAATTAGCGAGGGTACGGTGCTTGCCGCTATGAGAAGCGAACAGACTGCAAACAATACTACGGATAAATCTAAATAATTATATGTGTAGATACAGACAGCATTATTTTAATAAAATACATTTTATTTTTTAAATAACATTCTAAATGACTAATTACTACGTATTTATAGCTATTATACAAATCTCGAATAACAAGTTTCTTAACGAGCGCCCCCGCGCTTTTTTATATACATTCTAAAAATGTAATTTTCCTTTTGAACATTACGTTACCATGGCAACATTTTTAGTTTAACAATTCAGTTCGGTATTTAAAATCTGTCGAGTGGGAGCTGTCCGATTCCTCCCATAAAACTTTCTGTAACCTTATAATGTAATAGTCGAGCCTAGACCTCCTATTACGCAAAAAAATCAAAATTCACAAGTAAAACAACGTATCCGCACAAAAACCAGGAAAAATAAAATCGAAAAAATCCAAGGATCCATCCTGCACTATAGCTTCCCTACCAACCCTCCACCTATCGCCGTCCGACCCAGAAAAACTTTCCGGAAAGGGCGCTCGCCGTATTATATTATCCCCATGGCCTTGCTGCACTCGAAGCGCGTGCTCACGAGCGCGGAAAAGCTCGACGATCACAATTATCGAGACCCCGTCTATCCTGGCTATCCCAGCGAGTCAACCAGCGCGTGTCCGATCCCATCGACTGCTCCTGCTACGGCGACGAAGAAGAAGAAGCTGCTGCAGCCGCTGCAGTCGGCCTGTCGTTCCTCCGGCGAGCGCACGAACGTGCGCCAGCGGCGCAGAGCCCCAACAGCATCAGCTAACGACCCCGCGCACTTTATGCCCACCCATTGTGCGCCGAGCACGAAAAATGACGAGACTCGAGTAGGAGGAGGAGGAAGAGGTAGGAGCCGAATGAGGGGTGGCGGAAGCGGCGAGCGGCTTTTCAACGGCGACGCGGACTTTACGTGGTACAACAGCAGATTCACGATGCCGAGGCTCCAAGGCGGTGGATGCACCGCGGCAGGAGGAGCCGGCGAGATGTACCCCGCTGCCGGCTGTGGGAAAGCCACGGTTAGCGCCTTGCGATGCTCTGAGAGGGCTTAGAGATTAGATGGCCTGTGATCTGTCTGTGTCGAGCTTTTCAGTTAAACTTTTTAAAAAGGCTTAAATACGTTATGTAAATCATCTATATATGCAGAGGGTTGAGTTTGTTTTACTTTTTAATTAATTTCGGGAAAATTATTTGCATAAAGTTTATATTATGCTAAGGTAATAAAACTAGCGATAATAATATCAAACAGTATGAAAAAAAAAACTCAATGTTGAGTGAAATTTCTTCTTTTTCTCACTAACTATAATTTTTTATTGTTAAAACTAGTTTATAATATTTTTATAGCACAGTGTGACCTAAGCCCGCACTTAAGTCACGCCTATCCGTGCGATAAGTAGCCCATTATTGCACCGTGTATATCGCACTCGCTACACTCGTGCGCTAACCTCACGGTGCAAAAAAGGACTGCTTAGCGCACGGATAGGCGTGACAGCGGGCTTAGGTTAGGCTGTGCTATAAAATATTGTACGATACTAGTCTTAAGTAGCCCATTACACGGTGTGATAATACCCTCGCTGCGCTCGGGCCCTAACTTCACGCCGTGCAATAATGGGCTACTTAAGGCACACGTATCGTAATGTACTATTATATTTAGAGTATTGGAAATTTTAATAATTGATTTTTTTTTTCAGGGAAAAATGAGAAATAGTATCTGTAATGAAGATTTTTTGCAATGGGACACCATTAATCCAGGATATTTAGCAGCAAATAAATGTAAGCTTAAACATGTGGAAAAGTCAGAAAAATCTACTTGTTCTTGTCCTGGTAAAGACCATTTTGAATCTGTACTTAAAAGGAAAGGTCATAGTGTTTGCACAAAAAAACCATGTTTAGGTACAGACTGTCTCATTAAAGCTTTCAAGGATGCACAAGACTTTGTTGATTCTATAGGAAAAGTCCCAGGACTTGCTGGTCTTGGAATAATAGAAAGTCCTTATTTTGGGAAACCTTCAGAATCAAACGATATTAAAAAAATGGAATCCAAACAAATTACAATAGTTAAACCTCCTGAAGTAACGGGCACACTTTGCAATACTCAAAATATTGAAAGTATAAGAAAATCAAATTATAATGCTGCTCTAAATCCTTCTAATCTAATAAAAAGACCTCCAGCTGTACAAGAAGGTGCTTCAACATTTCCAGACTCATCCACCTATGCCTCATTGAAATCAAAAAAGAAAGAAGAAAAAATTGATAAACCTAAAGAAACAGAAAGTAATACAGCACCTGTTCAAATTAATGAAGATTCACCTTGTGGAGAACCAAAATGTAAATCTAGACCTAAGAAGACTGCTACAGATGTAGCAAGTTCTGAATCAACAGATAAAATTAATAATTTGCGTGATAAGTTGTCAACCTTACCTAAAAATCACAGAAAAAATATGTCTAAGAATGTCAAATCTGCATCTAAGAGTCCCAAACCAACTCAATTTGATTACTCTTATGGTAACTCATATCCCACCTCAATTTATGGCCATAAAAACTGTAATTTTATTCGACCACGAGTCCCTGCAAATATGGGTTGGATGTGGAATCAAATGGATACTATTAGTAAACTTAAACCTCGTGTAGGGTGGAAGCCAGGAGCAATAAGTACATATCTTCGTGAAATTTTAAAAGAAGCTAAAGAAGGTTTCTTAAACAATAAGAGGCCAAAGTCTGCTCCTTCTAGAACTAAAAAGGGAGGAAAATTACAAAAATCTATGAGCTTTGGAGCAATGAAAAAAGGGGCTACTCATGCTGAAGAAGAGGTTGAAGAAGATGTTGATTTCCCACCAACACTTCACATACACAGAAAAGATGGTGTTTATTATGTGACAATGTATCCTATAAAACAAGAAACAACAGATGTACCTCGACTAGATGAGCCAGTTAATCCTCTTCAATTCAAAATTGTCAAGAGTAAAGATTCACTTGCATCGAGTTCCACAGCTTCAGACATGGAGATAGAATTTTCACCTCCAGCTGCTGTCAATCGACTCAAGAAGAAACCAAATGTTATTCATGTAGAGACCCAGGTAAAGCAGCAAGAAATTCTGGATGCTTGCAAAACAGATCTAAAAGGCAAAGGAAAAGATGGTAAATCAAAAAAAGATAAGGCAAAGAAAAAATAAATGTAAAAACTGTAAAGCACTAGTAAAAGATGTAAATATAAAAATAAATTATAAAACAAAATCAGTAATGTAATGTAATTATTTTGTACGTCCATTGTGTCAGTCAATAAAATTGTGATCAAATAAAGAAAAACGTTAATTAATTGTATACCACATAATAATTTACCTTGAACAATCGGCTTAAACAATTTAGGTTTAAAGTTTTGTCAATTATTTCCATCATATAAATACTGCACTTTATACAAGTATACAAACATCATGCTTTCCGTTCTATTTAATTAACGATTACCACTCGAATCAATAAAAAAGCGCAACAGCTCAACAATCAACGCGGAGACGCGCGACCGCGAATAAAATGAAACGATGACAGCTGGCGAAAACTATAACTTTCAAGTTCCGGGCCGATTCTTTGAATTGCAGATGTCGGAAACATCAATCTCCGACTGAGTGGCTATAGTGCGAGAGAGATGGAACGAGAAAGCGCGCGCGCGCGCTGCAGGTCGCAGCAGGATTTTCTCGCTATGGTGGCTGGCGCCGCCACACGCCAACTCTCTTCTCTCTCGTGCTTATAACGTACGTTATTATATTCAAGGACCGTGTAGCGGGTGGCCGGCTATCGATATCGATCCGAGAAATCTTTCCGGAAAACCGCAAATCTCTTTCTACTCTCTTGAAGTACCACAAAAGTTTTTTAGTTCTCACGCCTTCGTTAGCGCGCACACGAGGAGCACGTCTTCTTGCTCGCACCCGGCGCTTAAGATCGCCGCTTTCACGCTATATTTATACCTATAGGCAACAGCAATCCGATGTAGACGCCTTTCTAGGAGACGACAAACTTCTGCATAATTGTTAAAAGAGAAGGTGAGGATTTTTCGGTTTTATACGTTTCTACTCGGCATTGAATATTTCGTCATTGTTTCGATGTGATCGTCAAAATTTGTTCAAGATTCCCAGAAATTTACAAAAATTACTCTTTTATTGCATGCACTTTGGTATAACTTATTGTTATACTTACATCAGTAATTGTCAATTTAAGGGGATGCCATACTCGTACCATTACCGATCGAGCAATTCACACAGTTTTAAGCTGATTAAAAATAAAATACGTCGAATCACAAAAAATCAAGAGAACACTCTTCTGTGTTTTTTAACGTTCTATCATCCAGTCAAAGTTTGGAGTCGAAATATCAAGTCGTTTTTGCAAAAACTTTGAACAAAACGAAATTTAATTTCGTTCAAAGTTTTTGAAAAAACGGCTTGATATTCCGACTCCAAACTTTGACTGGGTGTTAGAACGTTAAAAAACACAGAAGAGTGTTCTCTTGATTTTGTATGATTCGACGTATTTTTTTTTTAATCTGATTGAAACTATGTGAATTGCTCGGTCGGTAATGGTGGGACCATGGAATCCCGTTAACTGAAATAAAAATAGTAGTTTTCGTCACTAGGGCGTAAAGTTGAACTTCACGCACCGAGTGTTGGATGATGATGAGGACGAGGTCGTAAAGATTTCGCCCGCGTGGCGAATAATATTTTTCCGCCCTTTAACCTCAAAATGCCATCTTAAATGTCATTTTGCGGCCTCGGACGGAAAAATACGTTACTGAAACGTGGACGTAAGAGAATTTTTACCTCATGCGACTTTTCGACCTCGCTTCGCTTGGCCGAAAAACGTCGCATGAGGTAAATAATCCTCTTCCGCCCGCGTTAGTAATATACTATTGTCTCATACCCTGTCGGTCTGTGTCGGAAAGTGTTGTCTTCCCACCCTGCTCTCACGGCCGAAAGTGCCACCTTCCCTCACGCCTAGAAACTGCGACGCGCATGCGCATTTCTCTAATTTTCGACCCGGCTGGCGCCGCCTGCGTGTTGCAGCCCTCGCTGCCGCCAGCCGCTCCGCGCTCGGGCCGCAAATCACCTGCAGGCGGCGCTAGTCGGCAGAAAATTAGAAACGTGCATAAGCCTCGCAGTTTTAGGAGTGAGGTTATGTGGCACTTGAGACCCTGAGATCAGGGTGAAAAGACAATAATATACTTTCCTCCAGGGAATACATGAGACAAAATAGTATACGCAACACGAGACGGAAGTAGAACATCTCAACCCGCGTGTTTACCGCCCTCGCCTTCGGCTCGGGCGTTAATATCACACGCGGGTTGGGATGTCTTACTTCCGTCCCTTGGTGCATAATGTACTATTAACACACCCCATCATAAAGTTCGTACTTTATTCCCGCCGAAGTGGGAAAAAAGTGCAAGGTTCATTCCCTACCCCGACTCTACTCCCCAGCGCCACGCACATGTGCCCTCGCCTTCGGTTCTTGCACAAACAGTGCGTTGCGCTAGAAACGAGAGTCAGGTTAGGAAATCAATATGCAGCCTTTTTTTCCTTTTCAGCGGGAAACGAGTACGAACTTTATGATAGTTTTGTTAAAAAGTCGTATATTGCACTCGTGAATATACCTAGTGGGTTGTGCGAACCTGCGCGTTTGTCGTTTCGCTCAGGCCAGAGAATATAGAATATATTATATTCTATATTCTCTGCTCAGGCGACAACTCTCGCGCAGGGAGCACACAGCCCCCACTTTATTCCCTTGGTGCATAATATACTATTTTTGTAGTATGAGTAAAGCATGTCGTCGCATCGTTTGAGTGTGTAAAGTTGAATTTTACGCATACTATGTGTAAAATTCAACTTTACACACTAAAAGCGATGCGAATCGACGGACTTTACACATACTATGCAAAAAAATATATTTTATACCACTCTAACCTCAAAATCACAACTTTGATATGATTTTTCGGCGCTCGTGGTATAAAATACCGTTCGAAACTAGTGCGTAAGTCGATTATTTAGGTGGTGTGACTTTTCCGCACTCACTTCACACCAGCTAAATAATCGACTTCCCCACCCGTGTCGAAATGTACTATTATTTAATTATTAATATTTATTCGTAGTTTTACATTATGCAAGTATATTTGTATACATTATATTTTATTATTCATTGAAACGATTATTTACTTTAATAATAAAATACTTAAATTTGAAAAGATGCTGTTACTTGTAACTTAGAGTGCTCTCTACCTAAACGGCTAAACCCCAACTCCGGAATAGATCGCAGCGCCCCCATGACTTCATTTACGTATTTTCATTAATTTAAGTGTACTTATAAATTTTAAATTAATCATAACTCAGTTTTCCCACGTGTAAAAGTTAATAAGGATTACTTTTAAACAAGTTTCATGAATTTAAATGAATAAATGAACTTGTATTTTGTAGAGAAAATTCAAACGTTCAGTGGACATTTCTGAAAATAACTTCAAATTTTTCTCTACAAAATACAGATTTATTAATGGAATTTAATTTGGAAAAACTCTTGTAATCGTGTCTTTAATACTAATTACACGTGGGAAAACTTTATTTTTACGTTAATATTGCCCCAAATTTTTTTAATTAACAAAAAACACTTTTGACAGTAGGTGGCGTTCCCATCGGGGTAGAGAGCACTCTTAATTGTTAGGGTGCGATCCCATGGTGTACCGAAAAATTAGACGGAACCATTTAAGCCTGTGAGAGCGAGAGACATTCACGGAAGAACCTCTCGCTCGCACTCACGGGCTTAAATGGTTCCATCTAATTTTTCGGAATGCCATTGGATCGCACCCTTAGGTATATATAACCTGTAGAGTATAATGTTTGAATTGCGATATAAGTATTTTTGAATTTCGCGCCAAAACACGTGTTGATGGCTTATTTATAACCTCAAAATCATATAAAATGATGTGTTGACGTTGACGTTTGATAAGTGATAACTAGGTACGTGAACTAAAATTTTGTTTGACCTTCGTGACATTGATTAAAGAAAATAATTTTTCTAGTTCAGTTTATACAAAATGTCGAACAAATCACTTGAAGAGAAAAATCGACAAATTCGCGAGCGTATGCTCAATTTAACTGAAGTTCGTTTTAGTCCTTTTCCTCATGATTCACCATGGCTTCGTCCTGTCCGAATGAACTTTATTCAGGATGGTAAAGCTAAAACTTGGGATCTCATGAGAGCACATGAAAGTGTAAGCATTGTTGTATTTAATATCAGCCGTAAGAAGCTTATATTTGTTAGACAATTCCGACCTGCTTCATACTTTACTTGTTTACCTGAGAAATCAGAATTAGTTGATATTAAAAAGTACCCAGCAACACTTGGACTTACAATTGAACTTTGTGCTGGAATTGTTGACAAAGACAAACCTCTAATAGAGATTGCCCAGGATGAACTCCGTGAAGAATGTGGATATGAAGCTCCTCTTTCTGCTTTCCAAAAAATTATAACTTACAGGTAAATAATTTCTTGATTTATTTTATACAGGTTTTCTATGCTTTTCATGATCTTAAATTTTCATTATTTTGAAATTAATAAATAATAGAATAAAAAAATTTTTTAGTGATAGCACATTTTCTTAAATTTTTAACAGTTTTTATTTATCAGGTAAACATAACACCCTTTTAAATTTATTAATTAAAAGGTTTTCTATGCTTTCCATGATCTTAAATTTTATTATTTTGAAATTAATAAACAATAGAATCAAAAAATTTTTAATAATAGCAAATTTTCTTAAATTTTTAACTTTTTATTTATCAGATAAAAATAAAACACTTTTAAATTTGCAATTATACTACCAAATCAATTTTATATATTTTATATTCATAGCATCTTACTCAAAATATGCAATGAATTAAACTGATTGTATTTAAAATAAGATCTTAATTGTTAAAACTTGTTATAGATTTGTGTCATCGTCGGCTACTAAACAAACGCTATTTTATGTTGAAGTTACAGATGAAATGAATACACATCCTGGTAAAATTTATCTACTTTGTACCTTAAAGTGATATTGTAAACATGTACTGAATACTTTTTTGAAATATTTTAGGAGGTGGAGCTGATGAAGAGGGCGAACTTATTGAAATTGTTGAAATGAGTGTTGATGAAGTGAAAAAATACATCGGGTCTGAAGATGTTCAAAGCCCTCCTTGTTTTCTTAATGGTGTTTCTTGGTTTTTGGCAAACAAGCAAGATCGATATGCTTGATTGTAACATTATAAGAGTAAAATATCTTAGTTCCACTATATGTTTAAAATGACAAGGTGTACTTTAATTTCTGATGGTAAATTCTAGACAATAACCAGCAAAATTTAAACTAATTCAACATTAGTCAAATTTATTTACAAAAAGGTATATATACATAGAACAGCCTTTTGGCAGAATCATAACACTTGTGGTAGCAGGCGTGAGATCTGTTTAATTCAACATTCAGATTGATCTTTTTGGAATTGTGAGGTAACCCATGCAAGTGCCCACTTTAAATTAGTGAGCAAAAATTTCAAAGATTTTGTCCACTGCTCTTCGGAATTAAATTGTATTCTGAAACATGTAAATAGTTTGGTTAAAATTGTACTTATTTTTCAGATAATCTTTTAATTTCAGTGTTATTAACACTTTCAGTGTGGTTAATGTATAAGAGGATCTCAAGAAATGCGGTAATCAAGTAGTAAAAATATTTTCACCATTAAAATTTTTACAGCAGCATAAAAATTACAAATTTTTTTTTTCAATAATTTATAACACATATATGGGTCATACCGCATGCGGCACTGAAAGTGTTAAGCAAATCCTTTGTAAATACATAAAAACATGTAACATTCGATATAAGGTATTGTATAAATAAACGAAATTTCAATAATATCTTACTTGATTGAATATGAACTTCCTGTGGAAGAATCTTCTATTTTCCCTTTATCTATTTTATAAGGAAGACAGAATCCTTTATTATTTCTCTCCACGTGATCTTTGAACTGTTGAACACAATCAATGAATGCAAGCATGGCAGAATCAAATTTTGTATCCCATAAAAATTTAAAACCACCACTACCATACAAAGGCAATTCTTTGTGTTGGTCAAGTACTTCAATATAACTATGATTTCCAAATGGCACTAATCTAAATCTTTGAAATGTGAAATCCAATTTTCTAGCTAATGAACTTAAAAGTAAAACTGTTTGTCCCCATGCTGCATTGATTTCACTCCAATCAACTGGTGCACTTGGTAGTCTACCTAATCTAAAGGAATTAATAGTTCCAAAGTGACCCTTATGCCAAATATGAAAAGTAGCGTTGAAGATATTTGTTTTTCTCAGTCTTTCAAATTGTGAGGCTGCATAGGCTAACTGACACTCCAAACTAAAATAATGATTTTAAACATTATTATCTTTGAGTAGTAAATTGTAAATATAAAAATACAATATTATTGAATCTTATAAAAAAGCAGAACATTAAATAATCAATACACTGTCTAAACATAATTTCAAACCATTTTATTTCTTTTTTAAATACTTCAATAATTGCTTTTAATTTCAAAAATTTCTTAGAATTGCTTGATTACAAAATATTTACTTTAATATAAATGAAAACAGTTAAAAAAGTGTTAATCAAAATTAAAAAAAAATGTTTTTCTATTTGAGAAAAGGTTGAACTATATCTTTTGTAGATGTATTTTAAAGATTCAATTTCATAAAAAATTTTGAAAAAATAAATTATACCTGCGACATTCATCTTCTGCTAAAATAACATCTCTTTTGTGTCTTGCGTGTTCTTTCCAATACCTTTCTTCTTCGCTCAGTAACCTTTCCCTTTCCTGTTCTTGTTCTGCTATTGCAGCTTTTGTTACTGCTTCTTCTTTTCTTAATGCCTCCAGTTCTCTTGTCATTCTTTCTTCTTCTGCTCTAACATCTTGCAGTTCTTTTTCTAATGCTTCCAACTCCATTTCCTCGTTACCTTGGAGTAATTGTTCAGCTTCTAACTTTTTTAAGTATTCATTATAATCCGACCATTCACCTTCTGTGAGTTTTAGTTGATTATCCATCATTAGTAGTAGACTGTCACTGCATTCATCACATAGTGGATGATCAGCGGAACTATTTGTACTTAATAAATCAAAAAGTTGTGCTCGTACCTGTGTATACAATTGAAGTTCATTTACAAAAAAAAATCAAAAAGCTTATTTTGGTATAAAATTTAATAATTCATAATTTAAATAATCTTTTCTTACATGCCCTTAAATAAACATACCCTTAAATGGTGACTTAGGCTTTCTGTTTCTCCTGAGTCTCCAACCAACATAAATCCATTTGTTCCATTTGCGGACTCTGTAAGGCGAAATGGAGGTACTAAATGTTCTAAGCTGCTGCTTTGTGGTTCTACTTCTCCAACAACCTGATGTTGAATTGGTACTAAAATAACAATTATTTGTTAGAATATTAAATATATCATGTTATACTTATTTCATATCATTTTTCTAAAAAGACAATGACAATGTAAAAAAAGGATTACAACATTCTTCTTTTAAAATTTGTCATTGAATAAATAATTTATAAAGTAACAACAATATACCTAATTAAATTTAAACCATTATATATATATATATACAGATATCATGTAATTTTTTTTTTATAAATATTGTAAACAATAAAAAAAAACTTAAAGAAGTATGTATGCTAGTTATGAAACTAATAACAAGAGTCAATAAAAACACATGCTAACAAAGCCCAATGGAACTCCAAATTTCATAACCAAAACAAGATTCTCTCTGTCTTTTTGAATTGACAAATTAACTTACGTGATAACTCCGCTAAAGTGTGTTCTCCTAAATGACTGAAGGTTTGGTTTAACTTTAATGGTTGTAAACATCGTTGACACGCAAAATTTACACTAGTTTTTAAGTCCACCATTCTCGTGGGGTTTATTTGTCAAACGTCGAACACAACGACGCAACCAACCTGCGGGATAGAACTGTTATTTATAAATATACGCATCTGATTCTGATCTGACGCCTTAGAAACAGGGTCAGCTGATGATAATACGAAAACTCACCAGAAGAGGCGCACAGTGACACAGTATAAACTTTTGCCAATAAATTTAAATTATACACTTGATTTTTTTATTAATGTCAGTTTTAAAAAATCATTAAAATGTTTATTTTTGAAAAATCGTAATCACTATACTTTATGATATGAACCGAAAGAAATTATAAAATTCCTAATGCGTTCTGAAACACCCCCAGTAAACAAAGAAAGATAGCACGATAACAAATGTATACCTTTGAAATAGGATAGAAAGGATTGGTCAGCTGCCGGTATAGGACTGATAGCAGTAAGTATAGTAGCAGTGTCGAGACGAAACGCACAAAGACTCACATGGTAAATTTGCTTATCAAAGTCCTTTCTCCATAAAACTGTAATGCTAAAATGCTGAAACAAAGCAGATTTTGGCATGTGTAAAAATAATTAGTAATATTTGTATAATAGGGTACTGATCATTTTCTATAAATTCAATAAAAACACACGGTATTGATTTCCCACTTTAGAGGTACGTGGTGACATCATTTGGAGGGTTAAGAAAGTGTTTTTACACATAATCACACTTACCATAGGCCGGTATCTGTCTCTATTTTAAAGAAAATGCAAAACGTCAAAATATTTAATGAATAATAATCTTAACATGATAAAAAAAATATTGCGTGAATCATTGTCTAATTATCTTATTTTCACCTGATTTCTTATAAAGTTTGCTAGTATTTATTTTTATTTACCGATTGTGTAACTTTTGTCTGTTTCAGAGCGAACACATAGATGACTTTTCAGGTAAAGAATAGATAAGGAGGTGCTGTCATCTAACGTAAGATATCTGATACTAAATACTTGCTTAGTTCCACTTAACTTTAAAACTAATATGTAACCATTCTTTTTAAAAAATCTTAAAATGTTTATTTTTTTTTTTATTTTGTTATTTTTACGAAAACATTCTTACAACATGTTTAACAATGAGATATTAAATTCGACCTCTAATTTTTGTAGAAGTTTGGTTAATAAAATCTATGTTTGAATTGTTTATCAATAATAAATAATGATAATGACTGTACTATATTTTGTATAAAAAATATAATTTTTTTTAAAGTAGACGTATCGGTTTTGGCCACATTAAGGATTTTCATGACATTAGATGATTAGATACAAATTTAATTGTTTTTCAGGCATTGTATAATCACCGTCTGATTTTTTTTTTTTAGATCTAATAACAATTAAATTTTATAAATTACACATCTTAGAAAGACAAGAAGGTCAATAAAAATTATAAATATATCGTAAAAACCCGTTTTTCACCGGTTCTGGCCACCTAAACACCAGTTATGACCATGGCCATAACTGGTCATGGCTGTCTTCTCTCAATGAAAATTATAATTAAATTATAAATAGCGAACGTGTGGCTAAAAACAGAACAGTGGCCAGAACCGGTACTTCTGCGTATTTTCCTAAATGGTAAAGCTCATGCTTATCTTTTAAATTTCCAGTTCACGGGAAATTTATTAGCGCTTAATTTTTCTGATGGGGAATCAAATTCTACTAAATAGGGGAGACCTGGGCAAAAGCTATAGCGTAACATTTTCAACCGCACAGATAGATTGTAAATGTTTCTACATTGTGAGTTTCAGTATATGTGTGCACAGCTCGTAGCGATAAAATCACCAAAATATGCGAAAAACTACTTTCGGAAGTTTTTTTACGATTTAGCCAAGATATGAATGTAAATCTATTTTTGATTCCTACCATTAAATTATACTTAAAAATACATGTTGTACATATATTTACTTAAGTTTCACATAATTGATTGATTAAACAAAATATCAACTTTATTTGTAACGTTTATAAAAAAATAAATCAGGCATATGCTGGGCAAAATGGGCAGGGAAAAATAAACACCCTACCTGACTTATTTTGATAATACATATTGCTTTGAAGTATAAAAATGTATAAATATATAAATACACGTAAAATGAGTTGAACAAGCTATGGTTAGAATGGTTCATAAGGAAAGTTTCATATGCCATTATAAATGATAAAGAATCGATCAACTTAGCTTTGAAATATTATAATATACCTTGAATAACCTTGAGCTAGGGGTGGCGAACTGTTTGTGATTTCAAACTATCTGGATAAATACTCGACTCGACGAACTCGAGTCGAATCGAATCCATTACTGGAATATGCTGAAATACTTAAACACTATCGAATAGTTCGAACTCGATCGAACTGTTTTCGGAGTAATAATAATCTATTATTTTTTGTATGAACTACACCCCTCTCTCTCTCTTTCTCTAAATCAAATAGTCCGATTTGGTTTGAATAGTTCGATGAAATCGATTAGTCCGTTGTGGTTCGAACAGTTCGATGACTTCGAACAGTCCGATCAAATTAGAACAGTTCGATCCAGTTGGGGAACAATTCGATCTCATTCGAACAGTTTGACGAAATCGAATAGGTCGAGTTTGGACGAGTAGTTCGTATTATGTTGAACAGTTCAAAGTATCGAGTACTCGACTCGAGTTAGAGAAAATAGTTCGATATTGTTCAAACGCGCCGAGTTGAGTATTCGTGCATCCCTACCTTGAGCTACATATTAACAAAATAAAAACGTTAACATATTAACTATTACTACGATAATTGTAGCGATTAAATTTCTTTTCGGTATAATATGTCCTTTCTGCCTAGCGATTTTTCACACACGTCGAAACACTGTCATTTTCTTTGTATAATATTATTAATATACATATATTAAAATTCAAACATTTATGATTGCTGTCTTTGTTATTATAATCAAAAGTAAAATATGTTTAATGTTATTTAAATTTTTATTATTTTGTATATTTTTATTTAGTTTTTCCTTAACAGATCCGTTTTGTCCTGGTCTCCCCTATTATTAAATCCGGGTTCGGAGAAATACCAAATTATTCTCGAATGATTTTACTAAAACACAATGGTCAGAATATAGTATACAACGATTCGCAATGTTTATTGTGTATTCCAATGAGATTCTTACATGAATAATAACAATTTCTGGCTGTAATTACCCCCGCAGGGAAGGGCGAAAGAAACAAATGGACTCGTGCATTCGGCAAACGACTTATACCTAGCTCATCACGGAAATGAAAAATCAACGTCTACTGCTTCCTCTTTCGTTCAAATGCCCCTGCGTATACGCGTGTCCCATTGCTTCTCAAATAGAACACAAGACCGCGTGCGTCGCCTATATAGGGCTATCGTCAAAAACGTGCGACCAATATGTACGGCGCACACACACACACACACACACACACACACACACACACACACACACACACACACACACACACACACACACACACACACTGCTTTCTCCCGGAATACATTACCGCGAAATCGACGGGCCGAAAATAGGCTGGATCATTGGAAGCCCCCATAACTTCTGTCCGCGCGCGCGCGCGCGCCCGTCAAACCCCCCGAGGGTGATTGATACGATTCTCACACGGTAGCCTCCCCCTTCTTCTTCTCCTTCGCTCCTCTCCGCGTCGCATTAGAAATTAGCCTCGGAGAGAGCGCAAGATTCATGGGAGCTAATGCCTGACGAAAGCGAGAGCTCGTCGTGTGTCTTTGACGCGCGGGGATTCGGTGTATATGTGGAGGTTGGATAGTAGTACAGTGGGGTTTCTATTTTCGTTGGCTTTTTTATTGTCGGAATGAAAGGGAAAAGCTTAGTCGAGGGATTAGTTTTATTGCGCGATTACCGCCTCGTATATTGATTTGACAGTCGCGTGGTGAGTTTTTAGACCGGGAATAATTTAGAGCTAAGACGCGGTTGTTTATTTCATTTGTCTTTGGAATCCAGAAATTGATACGAATAATAATTTCTTGAATGAGCCATTTTAATGAATTATTAACTTATTAAAATATAACTATTTTATAAAGTCCAGGAATAGCTACAGTTGCTTACTGTATAACTTGTGTACCATACAAATTTTGCTGTTGATTATATTTATCTGTTGTGGAAAAAAGAGCGACAAATTAGCTTCTGATTCAACTCCCCGAAATAATGGCTTCAACGAACCGGATCGCCGACGCGCGGTAAAGTAGAAGACGGATTGGAGTTTTCTCGCTTGAAAGAGATGCGACAGATAGGTTTATAGTCCGTCGTGTTGAATTTATGCTAATCTTAGTCTCGGGACATTTGAGGGATATCTTACGGCTTACGTAAGGCATTCGACTGACACTGTTCAACAGGTGGCGCTCAGCTTCTTTGTGTGGCATACGTGTATATATTAGCATCTTCCTGAAGAATGCTTGTCAATTAAATTTCCACGAATCATGCTCGGGAGGTCGCCGAAAAAGGCATAAGACAATAAAATTAGAATAAGGAGAAAATGATACGATCGTTCAGAGTGCGGCACTCTTGTAACATGGTAATGAACCATGATGTGTATATAATTTTTTTTTTTTTTAATAATTGAAATGTAAGTTCTCATTTTATATGAAAATACAAACGACTTTGACTGTATACAGGAGTTTTCAAAATTAAAAACTAATATGTGTTGTCTTATTGGAAGATTATCAAAGATTAAAAGTTTAATTACTTTTTATGTTGAAATAATGCCTTGGGCCCTTGTACGTCAAGAAAAATATAATAGGTAGCCTGACATATCAAGTGATTATGTAGCTCTCTAACTTTCATTCATATTTTAAATACTTGTAAGCTTAATAGTAACACTATAAGGTATTGTCATTGATTGATTATATTATCTCGGTGAATGACAATTTGTATCTTTATAATTATTTTACAATCACTTCACTGTTATTTTTATAATGATTTTTTAACTACATAAATCTGCAATAAAACTTATTACTACGTTTTAATGATTCTAAAACAGTTTAGTTGTTTTTATAAAAATGTATATAGGATATGTACGATTTTAAGTATGTAAACATTTTTTTATTCGCTCCCTACCGCTCAGTTGAATAAAATTTACCCCATGCTTAGCCCTTATACCATGCCGTCGTACATTTAAGAAGCGTATCAAATCCATTGATCAGGCCGACTGTCACTCATTCTCAAAATATCCGGTTTTTATTGATACAGGTACTAAACGTGGGTGGTATGAAATGTACTAATCGCTCGATCATATTGTATGACTCGCAATGATGCATTTAAGAATTAAAATTGTCTCACTGAAAACGAGAGTTACATAAATTATTTTAAAATTAAATTCTACTTTATTAATGTTAAACAACAAATTAAGAACGACTTATATTGATGTTGACATTAAACTTGAAGTACAATTTAATGATACTTTTACACTTCAGCTCGCGTTTCTGTAGAACCATCGAAACAGCTTCCTACATATTACACCCATATTTATATGATTATGTCTGCAACGCACAAATAAACGGAAAGTTTGTAGATGTCAAGTGTCCGCGCACATAGACGGCGATCAAAGGTGGAGAGAGCATCGATGCATTTGGACATGCGTATATAAATATATACATATAGTGCCGTGTCTCGCTTGTCATGACACACACGCACATACTGCTCGCTGAAAACCAGTTTGGTACGCGCGCGCTCGACGCTTCGCTCTGCAAATAATATATACACAAAGATAAGCAACCTGAGCATATTCAAATACGCGCCTGCATATCACGCTCGAATGCATAGAAAAGCCAGGGGGGAGGGAGGGCGCGAAATAATGCAAGATGATAGGTGGGACGCATCGTCCACGCGCCGAGGCTTTGTGCAGAGGTTTCGCGTTATATGTCACGCGTTAAATATGTCTATAGTGTGCGGCCAAATGGAAGGCGTCATATGTACGATCCCCCTTTTTGGGAAGCGAAAAGTCTGCGCGCGCGAGGGCGTTGGAGATACGCAGAATTTTCAATCGAATTCGACGCGCGTTACAGGGCGACTGTACTTCGCGCCGTGCGCGGAATGTGGACATTATTATGTATTGCAGACAGAAAGAGATGCCGGGCTATAGAAATTTATGAATATGCCAGCCGTGCAGACAAATGGTTACGATATCGTGTGCGAGAGCCGAGGTAACTTTCAATGCTGAATGAAACGTTTTTTACTCGTAAAAATTTTAATATTTTATCTGTACCTATATTTGAAAACTTTGTATGTATAGATATTTCGTGAAGCAGTTTTTTTACGTAATTTAACCAACTTTTCTCCAACTAAAAACGATTAAAAATTCAATGAAAATGTTAATTTATTGAAAAAAAAAAATTTTTTAAATTGCCAAATCAGTTTTATTAATAATTATGTTTGTTAAATGGCGTTTTACTGAATGGTAATTATGAAGTAAAACCATTATTTTAAAAATTACACGGATAGAAAGATTTTATTAAAAATAGTATTTTTTATTAATAAGGAGACAAACTTGCATCATGCAAAAAAATTTAGTAATATTGTTATACGAAAATTTAGTAGAAGGTTTCTTAATTTTAACTGAAAATATACTTAGTTTTAGTTAAATTGCATTCAATTTTTTGGTATAATGTACGGATTTTCCTTTAATAGTAAAGGGAATGCTAATTTTTCATCAAATCTCTTTTCCGTGTAATTTTAAAAGTCAAATCTATACTATTTTACTTGGCCATTCATTGTAATTTATTACTTAGTAATATACTCTATTCCAAAGTATTAGTATAGATAAATGTTTCATTCACTAAAAAAATACCAGTTCACAAAATGAAATATGAACAAAATCAATTGAGTAATTGTTATTATCTTTTTCTTTTATTTTATTGAAATTGGAGTCAAGGAAAAATTTTTTAAATAAGAAAACACTTTCACCCATGACTTCTAAAGTTATACACTTTTTATACAAATAAAAGTTAAAAAAAATTCTTTTTCATAAGAATAACCTCATATTATACAAAATTTAAATGAAAAAAAAAAAGTTGTGATTTCCCTAGTTGAAAGTCTATTTTCACCGCTCGCTTTGACAACCGCACAAACCAAAGAAAAAAAAGAGCACCGCCTTCTCGAATCACACTCAATTCTCTCGAGCGTCCTCTATACACACGCACCTTCAGCGCACATACGTCTCCTTACGATTCCACCTCTCTATATCTCCCATAGAACAAAAGAGACGGCGATAGGCTGAATTCTAAGAAGCAAGCAAGCAAGCAGCACACAGCGGCTCACCGCTCCGCGTGCGAGATAAGCATCTCTCTTGCATCGCGTTCGAAATCGCCGCGCCGCGCTCTCTCTCTCCCTTCTCCACCTCTTCCTCTCTCTCTCTCCCTCTCTCTCTCCTCGAAATCGGCAAATCCAGCGCACGACTGTGTTGGTGTGGGCGGCGACGACGACGGGAGTGACGGAAGGAGGGCCGCCGTCGCCGCGGCCGCGCGACTTTCGAACGCCGCGCGCGCGGTGAGTGAAGCGCGGGCGTCACGCGCGAGGACGTCGTCGTCGCTCTCTCGTTCTCTCCGCCAATCCGTCCCTCAGCGGCCATGTTTGCCCTCTCTCGCGCCGGGGCGGAGCGCCGCGCGCTGCATGCACTCGTGGTAGTCTTCTTGCGAGCGAGCGCGCGCGTTCGCTCCTCTTCCTCTTCTTCGCGCTTAGTCGCCCGTTCCTTCTCTCTTTCTATCCCTTTTTTTTTGCGGAGCGAAGGTACACTACCTATATATACCTATGATACACCTGCAGCAGCGGGACCAGTGACGTAAAGCGCCACGGCGACCTGGACGTCGTCGACGTCGCGAAATGTTCGATGTATGGGGCCCAAGGATGATAGTTTTTCTGCACAAACACACACACTTGCAGAGTGCGGAGTTCGGGGAAGAGGGAGATAGCGATCTCGATTTTACCGGCAAGCCTGTGTTTAGTCGCTGGGAGAATGCGTACAGAGAGAGTGAGAGAGAGAGAGAGAGAGAGAGAGAGAGAGAGAGAGAGAGAGAGAGAGAGAGAGAGAGACGGTGCCGTGCGATACCACAGCTGCGAGGGAATATGGGGGTTGGTCTTTTTTTTGGCTTTGTTTTCTACGACGCAGTTGGCCCGAGCAGCCATTGTATTAGTTTGCTTAGGTGCAGGTTGCACAAAGTGGTGAAATCGATTCGATCGATGTTGGGCAGAGGCACACACTTGTTTCGCCAGAGAATGGTTCTTAAGTAACTGATAAATATCGGATGGATTTGATAAATATTGGTTTGATTTATGGAGGTGCGGTTGCGCAATGGCTTGTGAGATATGCGGTGTCGAAATCGACGCACCGTTTTGCTCGAACTTTTTTTAATCGGGAATTATTGTTATTGAAAGTACCACTTAACATTGTAAAAGCGAATTCGGTGTCAAATTTTAAGATTGTTATCAATAGTAATCGAATTTGATATCATCAAATCTGTTTCGTTCAATGTTTGGTACTAGGATAATTGGAAGTGAAAGATTTATCGATAGCTATGTGTCGACGAGCTCTGTTGCAATAAATCATTCCACGTCAGAAGTTCTCGAGTTATTCATTAAAATAATCATTATCATTGGCTTTGTATTTTTTTCGCACTAGTTAAACTAGTCTAAAAATTCCAGCTTACTTTGCACTTCGTTACATTAAAATTTATACTTCCGTGCATTTAAAAGTTACTTTTTCATACATTAAAATTTATGTTTCCGGACTGTACACCCGTCTATTACTTAAGTTAACAGAGAATCATTTTAGACTTTAACACTCTTTCAGATTAATTTAAATCAAGTAGTTGTAAGTAGTATGCAATTAAAATTATTTAAATTACTTCATTACATAGTAGGTTGATGTACTGCATAAATCTTCTTATAAAAGTTCAACTCGACTTTAACAAGTGATAAGCTAAACATAATTTTTTTTTTCGTGACAATTTTATGAGGCATGAAGCAATGATAAAATCGGCGAAAATAAATAGCGTACTTTTATGATTTCGCGATTTTTTTATCCGAACGAGATCGCAAATAAAATTTCATTTCACACCGCAGATAATAGGCTTCAAAATTGTTTCGCCATCCGTAATCATTTGCAGAGAACCGACCCAGAAAAACACTAAAGAAGCATAGCCTTCGCCGTTCGCCCCGCATAACATATAATTCTCACCGATCACAATAAAAACTTGTGCAACGGTGCACGCGTATGATTTACGTTTTAAAGTACGGCTACGCACCAACCAGTGCGCGCACGCAAAATCATCATGAGGAAAAATAACGCTATACCAAACGAAACCACAGCCCCGTGTCGCCACTGCAAAAACAAAAGAATGCAAAGAACCGAAAGTTCGCTGTCGACCCAAACTATTGCGCAATCGGTATATACGCCAAAATATCAATTGCAGAGGGCTTTCTCTGTCTCTTTCTCTCATACCCGACGCGAGCGCATTTACGGGCATCCGTTCCGGGGCGCTTGATTTACGACGAGTTGCTGCCGCCGCTAGAAGACGCACGAAACCGCCTCGCGCACGCGGTTAACTTTGAGTTTTACGATTACGGGAATCGCGCGTAATTGCAGCTTGTCCTGATTTGCGAGCGTATTTCATTATATAACGCCAGCGCGTCAACCCGATCGTATACTCGTCCGGGACTCGTCTTCTTGCGCCGCACTCGCTCTCGCGAGCTTTAATCATACGTTCGATGATCGGGGAGTAGAGAGAGAAAAAGAGACAGAGGGAGAGAGAGAGAGAGAGAGAACGTAATTGCAATACTCGCGTACTGCTCACGCGAAATTGCAGTCGTCGGGGAATAAATATTAACCAAATATTATTATTATTATTATTATTATTATTATTATTATTATTATTATTATTATTATTATTATTATTATTATTATTATTATTATTATTATTATTATTGGAATCAATTATTTAATATTAATCGCTTTAAGGTAGCTACAGTTTCAGACAACAGATCTATTTTCAATAATGTTTTGGTAGACCAATATTTTCTGACAAAGGTTTAACGGCTTCCTTTTCATTTGGTAGGTAGGTATTTGTAGATCATTCCTTTTCATTTGTATACTCGACAAATTATAGTTAGAGAATATGCTATTGAAAGAAGTTGTAGATTTTGGTTCATTGGAGGGTAATACTAAGATTATTTCAGCCAGAATTAGACTCAATAGAAAAATTATTGTTGATAATATTACCAGATATGAAGCTTTAACAATTACTTTGATAACAGTAGACTCTAAAGTTTGTCCTAAATTTTTTTTATTTAAACTCAATTAGATATGACAGATTTATATAGGTCTAAATCTATTCAATGTTTTAATGGTTTCAAATTTGGTCATAGGATGAATAATTGCAATTCAAATAGTGTTTGTTCTCATTGTGGTGAAAATGACAATTTAACCATTCATTGTCCAAAAATTGATAAAGATCCAGTTTGTTCTAAATAATCACAAACCCGCAGACCCTAACTTTCCTTTAAAACTGAAACAAACAATAATTTTTGACATTGCTTTAGAAATGAATATTTAAATTGATGAAGATAAGAAATTAGTTAATAATTCTTTTCACAACTCCTCAAATTCAACACAATGAATTGGCAGCGGTTTTTTTTGTTTTACAATTTTTTTTTATACAATACTGATTTTATAATAAATTAATACATATGCGCATTCTTGTTGATCAATCTAGTAAAATATAAAAGAACGCGTCGGCCAGATCGGCCCCTATTCTCAGGGTCAAAATGTGGCCCCAGTCGAGAGTGCAATGAAATACTATATGCAACACGGGACGAAAAAAGATTTTTCCCTCGGGTGATCACTGCCTGAGCGAGAAGATTTTTCCTGAGGGTGCGTTTACTGCACAAGCGAAGCGAGGAAAAATCTGCTACTTTCGCCCCTTGTTGCATATAATGTACTATCTAAACCTAAAGAGTCGTGGGATGCGAGGTACAGACAAATAAGGGACTTACGTCGACTTGCGACAGCAAGCGCGACGATTATTTAAAAAATTCTTAAGCCCAAGTAGCTGGTGGATGCAAGGTCCACGCAAATAAGGAAGTTACGTAGTAACCAAGAAAAGCGACCTGCAAAAGTAAGCAAGAAAATTATTTTAAAAATTCTTAAACCTAAATAGCCCGGGCACTCTAGGTGTACATAAATTAGGGAGTTACGTAGACGTGTGACAGTCAGCAAGACAATAATTAAACAAATTCTTAACGTAACTCACCGGGGACCGAGGCGTCCACGCAAATAAGGGAATTACGTAGACGTGCGAAATTATGCAAAACGATTATTCAATAAATTCTTAAACATAAATAGCGAGGGGACGCAAGATCCACGCAAGTAAGGGAGGTACGTAAACGTGCGACAGTAAGCAAGATGATAATTACAAAAATTTTTAACTCTAAAGAGTCGGTGCACGGGAGGTCCAGGCAAGTAAGGGAGTTACGTTGAAGTGCGAAAGTAAGAAAGACAATTATTTAAAAAACTATTGTACCTAAATAGCCAGTGGAGGTGAGGTCCATGCAAATAAGGGAGGTACGTAAACGTGCGACAGGGAGAGAAACGATCCACGCAAATAACACTGACAAGGAGAGTGCGTAACCTTTAGGTCACGGATTTGTACCCAATTGAAAGATCGTGTTTTAGAGTAAAAAATATTGAACCTCTGTTCCAGGATTTATTCTCATATGCTCTTTTACTCGAGATATGTGCCATGTTATCTTAAAAATGCGTTCTTTTGTTAAAAAATAATGTCTCTTCTATTGTATGTAATTTTATAAGTATTCCCGCTTTATTTTGAGCACTGTTTCATCTAAAAATATCGATTTTTCAGAAAGTTGTGAGAAATTAAAGATATCGTAAAGAATTTTTATTTTTATACTGTGTCGTTGGCCCGTCACTTCTTAATATGGATAACTTCCACTTCTGGTAAAACTGCCTTCATAAGTTGAAATATCGGCTGCATGCTGCACCCATACAGCGGCTGCGTCCTGCCTCAAAATATCAGACACCGTACAAAAAGATACGCAAATTAAGTCAACGTTTAATTTTTTATAATAACACACTCCAGGGTGTAAAGTTACTTGTTGTTTTGAAACGCCAAAGTGTGCAGACTGTATTTCGCTTGCATACTTATACACGTATTTTTTTAGAAAAATCCACGATAACGTGTACCTCATTCGGTTTTAAATTTGATTTCTCTATACGAAAAAAATTCAATTGGTAACTTGTGTCGTAAACATGTTTTAGAAATGAAGGTATCAAAAGATTCATGTCTTTAATTATTTCAGAAATTGAACACTCGATTTTAATCTTTTTAGTCACATTAACATTTAAACTTTTATTATTTTTATCAACTCTGTGCTCTTTTAAAGTAATCCACTTGTAATAATGAGCTCATACATTGTTTTTAATGTTTTTAACGATTCGTTTTTACATTTCGAGCATTCTCTGTCCATATATTGTTTACTTTTAGGATTATAAACAAATGCTTCAATGAATTTACGTGAATTGATTATTGAAATGATTGCATAATACGCCAATTTATTTAGTAATAAATCAAAATTCGCATGAACTTTGCATAAGTATGTGTCCCGAGCTAATATTTTTTCTTACTAACCAGAAGAGCGTCGGACCTCCGGATTACCGATTTGGCTGAAACTTTAGGACGGCATTGTTCGGTCTAAAAAACGAAACCGTAATTTTGGATTTTATCTATCGGACTCTAGGAACAAGGATAGAGAAGCTTTTGGAAATATCTAGGGTGAATGGGTCCCTACAAAACCTTTAATTATTCGGTAATTAAAATTCTCACAATTTTAATTAAAAAATAGAAAGAAAGTGAAAAAAAAGTTTTAATTTGAAATTTATTTCATCAAAAAAGCTTCACTGGTGCAAAAGTTATGTGCATTGAAACATCAATACAGAATTCCAATAAAAAATTGGACACTCTTAGTTATCGTGTTATTTAGTTTTTTGGGGACACCTATTTCCTTTAGATATTTCGAAAATCTTATCTTTCTTTGTCCTAACAAAATCTTGAAATAGGGGTTCATTTTTGCCCCAAAGAATGACGACCTTAAGTCAACTCTGTGATCCGAAGGTTTTATACCACCATCTCTGAGGGTTATTGTCCTTCTTTGCAATTGAACTATTTGTACTAATTGTACTATTTATTTTGACGGATTTTCTGTCCAATGCTTTGTCAACAACTTGCTCATAGTGTCTAAGCAATCTGGATATTGATCATACCATCATATTGATGGATAGGTCAATAGTATCCTGCGTATATTATTATTTTATGTATTTCAATAGATATAATATTTATAATATTTCTGAACCACTGTTAACTACCAATTCTTACCGGCATTTTCATATATTACGGTTTTTTTTTTCAATTTTTAATTTTTGTCAGTTACTCAAGTCATTTACTATTTTTGTACTCATTATAAATAGTGGATAGTAAATAAACTTTTAAAAAATCAAAAAATAAATTAATATAATGAAAAATTTGGTGTAAGAATATGAAAGAGCTCAAACATCGCATTAAGATCGTTACCAGTGGTATTCAAGTATACCAATCAGCGCTTATCAGGATGTCCATATAGATATTATATGCGCCAACCACAAAATGGTCATTACTCTTATCTTTTGTGGAGATTTTCTGCAAAACTGACCGAAAATCTTCTAAACTGACCTTCAATAAAATTACAAATCATCAAAATAAAATAGCCATAGTCTGATAAATTATTCAGTCTCTATTAATTTCTTTGATTTTAATAAATACACCCCTGATACGTTGCAAATAGAAGATATTCCTTTGTTAAAAAGTCATTTCCTTATACAATGAAAATAAAATATACTTTTCTAATTTAAATACAGATATTGAAAATTTGATTTCGCCTCGTAATTTTCGTTTAATACTTGATGACATATTTTTCCACAAAATTAATATAATAACGATACGAAATCCATTAACTTATTTACATTCCAACTCTGCAAATCTCAAAATATTTATAGTTCAAGTCCGTAAAAAAGCGTAAAGACCAATTTGTTAGTAATTTGCCGCGCGATGACAAGTCGCGATAAAACACGCCTATACATAAAAAAAAACGACTTTCAGATCCACACATGTCTCTCTCAGGTTCCGCAAAAAAGCGGGGCGCTTACATCGCATAAGCGTGAGTGCGCGCGTATAGAGAGCCTGAACGGAAAGAAGTAATGGGAGTAGCCGGCTCGCAGCGTCCACCTAATTAGTCTTCCGGCTAATTTGTCGAACCCTCTCTCTCTACTCGCGCCTTGTGGATTCGCTGCGCTCGCGCGCGGGCGCGTGTGCGAACGGAGAAATAAATCTGGCGCCTCGCGAGCTCGAAATGCTATGCGTGTTACACTAATGTAACCGCTATTTCAGCAAATAGGTACACGCATATATCTTCCATCGAAGCTGCAGCACAGGCGAGAGCGAGAGAGAGAGTGTGGAACGATTTATCTTCGCAGCTTGTCCTCGGAATTAAGATTTCTAGATAACTTTGGCGCTCTTACTTACTTTTCGCCGCGTTATCTGCACTCAGCT
Source organism: Torymus aiolomorphi (assembly GCA_036365515.1). Classification (NCBI taxonomy): domain Eukaryota; kingdom Metazoa; phylum Arthropoda; class Insecta; order Hymenoptera; family Torymidae; genus Torymus; species Torymus aiolomorphi. Next base: position 131,601,785 of record CM070877.1, read on the forward strand.
TTTTCGTATAATGCATCGCGCATGTACTTCACGCGCTTAACGCGATGATACGGTTTTTTATGTTGCCAGAGGGAGCGACTGGTGCAATTTAGTTGATAGTTTGATTTTGCGTTTTATTTTTCGAAAATTATATACGCTATCAGCAGTAAGTATAAATTTCACGCTAGTAACGTATATTGACACAATTTGTTAGGGTTTTTTCGCTGAGACAATGTCTAAGGTAAATTTAGCATTAAACATCGTGGAAATTTTCTTTTTTAATCTCTCAAAAATACAACATAACTATACTATTTATTATACAATTTAGAATACAGTCATTGACATTTGCAATGCTGAATATATCAATAAGGTTTTATGACTTTTTGATGGTCACTATTCATTACTATTCATTATTATTTGACAGCGTAAAAATCTCTTCGGCGGACATTATAATTACGCGCACGTTTATGCCGTTATAATTACAGTGCAGAACAGTAGTAAAATTTCTTTAACCATCTTTTAATACACAAAGAACTTTTGTATTCGTATCTTATCTCTGTTCACACTCGGATGTTTAATGTTGGGCATAAATTATAGCGCAAGCGCAAACAATTGCATTCTTTGTTAGTCGGTCGCCAGCTTACCTGTGCGATACATCTTTGAAAATTCATAGAGGACATTTATGAGCATCCCAGATTAAAAAGTAAAAAAAACTTTCCCACCATTACATTTTTACCGGGCTGTATAGTCAAGAGGAAAATTTCATCAAATTAATTTTTTTAGTAACAAGGACGGCTATAATTCAATATCTTCTGTGACACACCTGCCATGATGAAAATTTAAAAGTAACCGAAAACACACGTAGGTAAATTTTGTGCAATCTATTTGAACGATAAATAAACAGCATTTTTTTTTATTTAATTATATTTACAGCGCGTATAATATTTTCTGCGAAATTGCGAAAGAAATTTATTCGACAGATCTAAAATACGAGAGAAACTTCTAAATGAAGCATTTTATTAATAAAGCTTTAGTAAGTGCATTATATGCTTCCGCACACACTCCATCACGGAAAAATCGAGTACACACACACACGCACACACACACACACACATACGTGTGCCGCGAGATTATAAATTTTTCCGCATGCGCGCATGACGGAACGGACAGCGGCAGTGGCGCTTTTCGCGATGTACACGCACGATTCGCTTCGTGCTCGCGCGTAAGCAGGCCAAGTTTATTTTCCCAAATGGATTTACACCAGACGAATGAATCCGGGCCGCGAGCTCTCTCTCTCATTCTCTCATATATACACACACCGCGTGGCAAACACACATTCGTCCGTCCCTCTCAGCAAGTCAGCACACGCATATACACACACACACACACACACAGACACACACACACACACACACACACACATACATCCGCGTGTGTTTACGTCAAAGCTATATTTACGGGTCGCGCGAACGATCCGCCCACGAGACTCTCTCTCACTCGCTTGCTCTTCATTCTGAATTCGCCAAAATTCCTCCCCTGCGTGTGCGTGCATCGGGGATTTTTCGACTTTTCGCTTATGTGCAACGTGTGTGTGTGTATATGCACGTTATTCACGCAGGTCCGGATCCCGGAGTCGCACATGACGCCATTCGCAACCTTGGATCGGATCCTCCGCACGCGTGTATTCGTCGTCGTTTCTCATTCTTCGTCTCCGTTTCGCCTCCTTGCTCTCGTTCGTTCGTCGAAAATGAAAGGTATCGCGCGTCGGGATGCGGGGGGATTTATGTCGCGCGCCGCTCAGAGAGAGAGAGAGCGGGAGAGAGAGAGAGCTACCCTCGCTGCTGCTGCTCGGCGATGATGGAATTTCGCGAGGATCGTCCGCTTGCGAAATTGTCTGTATCGTAAATCATGCATCCGCTCTCTGAGTGTGCGTGTATATAATGCTAACTGTGTACAGGTTTCGTTTCTGTTTTCAACTTTTTATTCCATTTTTAGGGGATATTAAGAGTTTTGAAACGATCAGTCAGAATTCGGACTTTAGTGTCTGCGAACCTTTTTTTTCTTCATGGAGTTCTTGAAATGGTTCGTGAAATAATGAGCTATAAAAATACTATACGAGAATTCACTTTGAAGAAATAATATCTTAATATGTAACGCGTACATTTTATTCTTCCTGGAAAGTTTACGTAAATTTCACTTTCTATTGTTATTACGTTTTCGACGAAAATGGAATATCTAATCTCTCATTTTTTTTTTACGACGTGTATTTCATAATAGCGCAACACCTTGTCAAACAACCAAAATCTAATGTCTATAATTATGAATGTCGCAAATGTCAGAAGAAGAAAAAATGACACGATTAACTTGTCTTGCTACTGCTTTTTACAATAAACAACGGGGGCTAAGAGTCAGAGAATACACACTTACGAATCTGGTTTGTGTATTTAAGACAAACGGAGTGTACGCAAGCGCTTTTGTACTAGTGCTGATGTACTTGGCAAGTTTAGTTCAGACTTTAAACTTCATTTTTCACTAAAAAAATCTAAGACAATAATTAACTTTTGTTTGTGTAAAATACGTTGTAGATGTGAAATTCTTATGAAAACGAGAAAGTCTGTAAACTAAAGTTGAAATAAGCCAACCGTCATTGCAGTTGTTAAGTTATAACGGGTAAAACTTATTAAGCAAACAATTCCCACAATTATCGTAAAATTGCTAACAAGATAATAAGAAATTTCTCTTCTTACACGAAGCCATTAAATTTTCAACTTTAGGGACCAATTACAATATCCTGAAATATTCAACTGACCGCGGGCAAAAATGACTTCTTTAAAGTTTGCTCCATAGAAAATACACTTACGATTTCTATCATTTCTCGTACACTGTACTTACTCGAAATTCCTCATCGGCCATTCCAAAACTTTTCTCCGCCGACACACAGATACACACTAAGAAAATATGAAAATAAACGCCTTTTATCCTCCTAGCCCCATCGGAACGTTAAAAAGCTTCAGAAGCAGGCACGCCACGGCTCCGCGTCCATTCGTATAAATAAAATCGGCCGGACAGCCTCGGCCCACGCTCTATACTCCCCACGATTTCCATCCTTTTTTTCCTAAACCTCTTTCTCTCTCTCTCTCTCTCGCGTTATTTGTACCCGCGCGCGCGCGCGCGTTGTCCAAATGAAAAAAAAACTCTTATATGCGCGCAAGCGAGTTACAAATAACCAAGAGAGAAAAAAAAACAACGACGACGACGAGAGCAGCATCCTCCATGGCAACTCCAAACACCATTAAGGACGCGCGCGAGCGGCTCTGTTTAACGATATTATACGTAAAAGCGCGCCTCACCTACGAGCTCCGCGGGGGTCTTCTCCTCTCGTCCGTGAGTGTATATATACGTACAACGTGTGCTCGGCGGATAGTTATTTATGATCGAAAAAAAATCTTCTATCATAATAAGCGCTCCGGGAGGAAGAGGAGGTGAGGGAGAGAGAGAGAGAGAGAGAGAGAGAAGGAGAAGCAAATGAGAGCCATATACATATACACAGTCTCGCTTTCACGAGTTCAGCGTGTATGGGTCACGATTATCTGTTCTGTTAATGTCGTCCACTCGACGCGCGCAGCCGCCGATGCATCGCGCGGTGTATATGATGACGACGCTGAGGGTGATTACGTTCGCACTCCTAGGGTTATTTTCGATTTTCGTGATAAGGTATGTGGGGGAGAGAATGATGGATTTTTTCCGTCGATCGTTGATAGGAAGATTGGAAGTTTTGAAAGGTGCTTTATTATAGGCGCGGGAATCGAAGTTTCGATTGCGTTATATATACAGGTGAAATCGTTTGACGTCTTGTTCGCAGGTATAGAGATAGATGGAAGCGCGCAGAGGTGTGGCTCTTTTGGTTCAACGAAAAAATTAATCCGGGTTCTCAGTTTCGTTTTAAATTTAGAATGATGTGGTCATTGCTAATAATTTCAAGCGGAATAAATTTCTCTTCTAACGTGCTCGTGGATGAGTTTTACTTTTACGTATGAGGATAACTCAACCTAAATTGGTTAGTCTAGCTCAAACATTTTTTTATTTTTTATTTTTATGTATGCACGTATATACAAGGAAAAATTATAAAATGATACAAAATTACAGAATATCTTTTACCGCAGGAACGAAATTGAGAATGCATCCGAGATGATATTAGCTTACGCGTCCATAATGTGTAAATCGGATATGACTAATACGAAACAGTCTTATAACCAATTGAAAATAATTTTAGAAGAGTGTAAAATAATTTATGAGGCGTATTTCTTACATTTTTCAATTACCAATTTGTTTATTTATGCTTTCGTATAAGTTAGGGTCTATAAAATGTAAAATATGACCGATTTTGCTACAGTGGACCTACTTAGTCCGAGTGAAATTAGGATGTTCGCTATCTAAACCTAACATAAAAAATTAAACCTAATCATTGAAATATGCAAAAATACATTATCAAACAACAGACGGTTCATATACTTCAATTATGAAAATTAAGTTGTTCTCCAACACATCAACCATTAAAAGCCCCCACGTCTCATTCGCATTTCGGAGCAAAAAAAACAATGGCTCCCGCAATCACAAAGCATTTTTTTTTTCTTTATCAGCCTCTATAATACCTCCTCGCCGCATTACGCCGCGGCGTACAATACACAGTGCGAGCGCGCGCGAGCAGCCAACAACCTCCCGCTTCCATCGATCCGTATCTCTTGCATATACATAATGCTGCCGCTACTTTCGGGCATTCTTCGTCGGGGATCGCCCGCGACGGTAATTATCCCGGTGCGCCGCCACCAACGCGTGATTTATAAGGACTTTACACGCCGCGCGCTCGCGCTCGTTCTCTCAGAGGGGATCGCGATGTCCGACCCAATGTTTTCGGGTACCTTTACGGTTTCGCGCGTCGAGCAGAGAGAGAAATCTTTTTATTGATTCTCAAAGTGGTAAATATTCATAATTTTTCGGGTGCGCCGGTAGTGCGCGATCGGTCGCCGCGCGTGCGGTCTATCACTTTTACGGGCTTTTTATTAGTCTTAAACGTATTAACGCGGCTGCGTGAATTGATAGTTTGATTTATGTGAGCCGGGCAGTCTGTATATTTCTTCGCGGAGATACAGTTTATAAATTTCGGTGAAATTAAAGCTTTGCTTTATGGGTTCTGAAAGTGTGTTCGTTAAACAAAAAAAAAAATGCTGCCGCAGCCTATAACCTTTTAATTTTAGCCGCGACTATATAGATCGTGCAGAGTAATCGCCTTCGTTGATTGCAGAAGTGTTGCAACTAGTACCACTTTTCATCAGAATAAATAATAATTATTATCTGCAAAAAGCAATATATCGCGGGAAAATTGCAAAAGCACTCGCGCAGCTAATCCGTTTTTGTAAGAGAAATATAGCGCGCTTATGAATTAGTAATGCCCCCGTGCATGATTTCTATTCGATATTTAACATGAGAAAGACTATTACTCGCGGTATCAGCCTTTCCATCAATCATGCATGTTTTTTACGAAAATTTTCCTCGTTTAAACTTGGACTAAATGCATTCCGTGCTCTCACCTATAAGATATCATTATTCCCGCAGATCAGTGAACTCGATTTCCTTTCAAAAGTCAACCAGTTCGAATGCATAACTCCACCTACCTGCACCACCAATTTATACTAAACCTATATCGTAATCTATAATATTGTTCTCTCAAATATTCACACATAGTGAGATTTGTAATGGCGTGGGGCAGGTCAGGGTCACCGGATCATCATCATCAGCCCTCTCCGCGGAATACTGAAAATAATGACCGCCTGGCTGCTAGTCGGTCGCACTGCGGTGTCTATACCCACATACTACAGACCCGAAGCAGCAGCGGCAGCAGCTCGAGCGTGTCAGTGCGATAGCAACCCTAGTACATTAATACGCGCATAAGCCGAAATTATTGCTCATTGGTTATATCGAATGGAGCCCGAGTGTCTTGCTGATCGTTCGCTTGCGGGCGCGCGTGCGCGGTGATTATCGCTCGGGAGGTGTATTTATAATGAACGTAAATTTGAACCTCAACTTGGCCGGCAGCGCGGGTTTATATTCGCGCGGTAGGACGCGCGCGCGCCCGCCGCGGTCATAAACACTTACTGAAAAAACAATTTACGCGATTAAAGATATCTCGGGATTAAGATGTCTTTTTAAAAATATCGTGATTTACGCCACGGCCGAGGTGTTATTTTATTTACGGCGTCGTTAATAAATACATAATATAAATGAAAAATTCATTGCAATGATACGTTGGTCTTGTTTTTTCTCTTCCCTTTTTTTAAGGAACGAGTGCGCGAGGAGAATGTAAAATATTCAATTGGAGCTTAAAAAGGCCGTGTCAAAAAGTATCGATAAAATCGGTAAGGCGCATATATAAGCATCAATTATGTACGAATGTAAAATGGAAAGCAAAACGTAACTGCATTACCAATATTAGCAATCTGTGTAACATGTCACCGAAAATAGCGTTTTGTAAATTTTTAACCAGAGGTTTTCCCAAATTCGTATTAACTGCTAATTCCTACCTCTGGAATAATGAAATAATTTACATTATTAACGAATTTGTTTCAAATAATCAGTGAAATGTAGTATGCACGCCAGCTTTTTATAAAGTTCATTAAAATTGAACAGTAAACAGTAAATCCGCTCATTTTGGCAGTCTGTTACCACAGTATCGAAAAGTTCAGTAAAAATTGCGGAACTTTTTGTAATTTTTACTGAAATTTTTCTCTCCGTGTACACTACATAAATTTTACAATCATTCCACCTCAACTCATTCTCCCAAACCCTTCCATCTACCAATCTGCCAAACCTTCCCCCCAAAAGAAACTACACATTCGCTCACCAGCCGTCGCATCGGCGTGACTGCACGCGAGCCGAAGAGGCGCGCAGAGAACTCCGATTAAGCCAATATAATCATTTTGTCGTCGCGGCCGCGCATTGAATCGGCCCTCTGCGCCGTAAAATATTCAGGCCGAAATAGAGCCGTCGCTCGCGGGGACTGGCGCTGCGCGCGGGAGGACGATGACACAGCCCTTCGTATACAATCGCGCGCGCGCGCGCGCGGCGATGTATCGACCATTAATCATCGATGAGCGCGTAAGCGATCTCTCTGCCCGTGCGCGCGCCACTTACCGTTTTTCGGCTGTCAGTTCGATTTCCTGACAGCACGCACGCGCGTACAGGGCTGGTACTTTCGGAGTTGTTGTAATGTTTGATGAGATGCGAATTTCTGGAGGCGGTGTTGTTTTAGCTTTCGCTGAAAGCGATTTTACGTTTGCTGGTGGTATTTGAGGACTCGTGGCTGATAAAGACCGTTTGCGGGTGATTTATGTTACATTGGATTTTGACTTTTAACTTTAATGTGCTGTATCATTACAACGAATATCGTCAACTTTTTACTTACACTCTGCATTATACAAGAGTGAAATTGAAATCGACTACAATTATACGTATCGGTTACAGACCGATTAAGATCCGAGCCCGGGAGACTACTTTTTCCACTCCTCGACTCGGAGCTACAATACCACGCACGCAACCCTCTCGAGCGTTCACCGCTCCTCCTGATATCTGTATCCAGCAATAAATCTTCTCTGCTGCCTTTGCGCCGCGGCTCTCGCTTGCACGCGGCAGCACAATGGAAGCGAGATCAAAATTCGCCATTACCCGATGAAACAGATGCCAAAACACTGTCGAGCGAGGTATATGGCGGCAGTTTTTTCTTCTACCTACCTACCTACAGGCGTCCTGTCGCGTTTCACGAAAGCGGATCGAAAGAACAATGTGCGCCCTGCCGAATTAGTGGAAAATTTTGGTCAAGAGAGCAGCGGCGCCGCCGGCAGGTGGAACGCGGCGCGTAGAGTCTCTCTCTTTTTCCCCGCCCATATTTGACGCGGCAGCGGCTGCGGGCTTGGCCGCACGCTGAAAAGCGTTATACCGCATCAGGCGGCCTCTGCAGAGAGCTGCAGTCTTTTTCAGCCGCGTGCGCGCTTGCTTTCTTTTCTGGTCGCGCGGCTCGAAAAGCGGCAAGGGGTGGTCCCGAGCGTTTTGCAGGATGTATTGTTCGTGTCCGCGGGTGTTCTCTCCCCGCGGGGAGAAAGAACGGCAGCCCTCGGTGTATGATGGGAGGAGAGCAGTAAGCTTTCTCTAGGGCTAGGACTGTTGCTGTCGCACTCTCTCGTCGCGCTCGATTTTTCGCATTTTCAGGGCTGTGCTACGGCTCGATTCGCAGCGGCTTCTGACTGATTTTTCCGCTCTTTCCATTCTTCCCGGTATTTCCGGAGGTCGCGGAAGGGATTGGTGGTAGGCTGGAAGTAGAATTATGGTTCATAAAATAATATTTTAGTTTTTAGTGTTTCGAGCACAATTTTATTATGTTATTCGAATGCTTATGAACAGTCTATATTTATTTTGATAAGTATTCATTCTACACGAACAAAGTAATGTTTTCGTAATCTCGTAAGAAAATAAACATCACCTCAGCATATGGCAAAATAAATTTCACATTTAATCTTATCTTGCTTGTTAAATTAATATTTATATTGACACAAATAATAGTGTCTTAATCTTCCATTATGGTTTTAATAAACCTGTAATAAAAATTTTATATATATCCCATGTAAAATCCTTGATCTCTTTTCGTTCGCGAGTTTTTTCCAGATTCCTCAGCCCCTGTTCTCAATCCCTCCAGCTCAAAATACACCCATCTTTGGAATCGACGAGAAAGAGACGGGCGAGGAACCTTGGAGGCGGACAATCGACCGAAAATAAAATAGAAATCTCGTCGATTCGTAAATCAAGGCATGCGCAGGCCATCGGTCTCAGGGGCTCGATATTAATTTGAATTTAAATGGAACTGGCCCGAAAAATTAAGAGGCCTCCATGCTGGAATTCCAATTGAATAATGGCCCTTTTCCCTTCTCCGCACGCCGTCGACTCTTTTCTCTCTCTCTCTCTCTCTCTCTCTCTCTCTCTCTCTCTCTCTCTCTCTCTCTCTCTCTCTCTCGTGCGCGCATGCGTGTGGCTGCGTGGTTATAACGAGCGCTCGCGCGAGCAAAACGAGTTCTCCCGTCACGCCTTTTGTGTAATGGGATAAATCCGAGGATTCTCTCCTTGTGGGCCTCGCTCCAGACCCTCAAATTTTCCTCTCGTTCTCTCTGGCTCTCTTCTTCTCGAGAGATAGGGATACGTAGAGAAAGGAATAAACGAAAGAAAGGGACAGGGCTGGCCTGTATAATTATCGATTATCGCGTGTGCGCGCGCGAGCATCGGCCAAGCTTCGTAATTTTTCCGACCGCGGCTCGTAGGACACCTGTTGAAGACGCCTGGTTTCTTCAACTCGGGGGCGTGTTTAGGCGCTTTACTTTCTCGCTGCCCTTTCTTTTCTCGATTTTCTTCGATTCTCCTGCAGTTGCGTCGACGAACGGCTGATAGAGTCCGGAAAAGCTGAAAAAAGATTTATTGGACATTATTAGCATATATATATATATATACTTTTTAAAGTATCGCATTTAGGACTACTGATCGCATTAATTTTTAGAATATGTGTCAAATAATTGGTCAAGCTTATTATAGCCACGGAGTATTATAATTATACAATCCTTGACTCGAAAGGAACTATTACTGCTCGTGATTCATAGAATAGAAGTATAATTTATTGCTGACCTTTTCTACCTGATTCTCACAGAACGTTCTTGTGCAGCAGTAGTGTCAGTGGTATAGCACAACAACAGCTTGAGGATAAATTTAAAATTATATACGCTTAATGGACTGACGTAATTGAGTTAGTGCACAATTTCAATCGCAACCCGTTTATTTATAACACCCATTTTACCCACCCGCGAATCGGTTGCACGCTCAAAATGCATCATCCACGGATGAGTAAAAATCTACCAACTTTCAAATCCTTCAGCAACAAAAAAGACCAATTTTACCATTTCATGCACTTGCTTTCTATTCGTACTTTAAAACCGATCATTCTTGAAGGCCTGACGTGAACGGCGATTTAGAATTAGAAAGCGAGTTCGCGGTGTTCTCGCCGGATTTAAAGACAAAGCTATTGGTACGGAGACTGTCAGAGGGCTGAATTTACTTGCCGTGAATTTCGTTCGCGGAGAGTTGAATATAGATTCGCTCGGCCCGCTATACACTGCCTCGAACCGTAAGTCGTGGCTGGACGGCGGCGGCGACACAGCGAACATATCTGGAAGTCGTCGTTCTGTCCTGTTGGACTTCCAGCGAGGAAGATATATGACGGCGCGCGTGCTATTCTTCAATATGTTAAATACCCTCTATAAAATCGTTCAGAAGCAGGCCAGCCGACGGGGTAATGAATGATAACGCTTTTGTTTGAAATAGAGAATCTTTTTTTGGGTTAAAATAGTGTCTTGTATTACAAGATCTTAAATATTTTTTTTTCCTCTACTTTTTATTTACGTATTAAATATGCATTAGCTGGAATTAAGGTTAGAGAAACGAAAAATCTATTTAATTTATTTGATTACATTCCAACCTAAATACACCTTTCTAACCAACCAACCCCGTAATCATTTAATGGAAAGCCGCGCGCATTTCGAATCTTAAATTCAAACGATATTCAGACACGCGCGTGAAAAGCTTATCTTCCTGTATACGCGAGAGCAAAGTGATTTAGCATTCCCGCGTTGACAAACAACAAAAATCCATTCGTCGCGCGGCGCAGGGCGCGAGATTTGATCGATACCAGCAGCGCGCACACACGCAGACTCTCCCGACAAAACGCGCGCATAATTTCAGCGCGAAATGACAAATATTATTCAACAGATGCATTACTCGGTGAGATAGAGCGCGCGCGCAGGCACACACTCACTCTATCGGCCGCGGGTGTATACACGCGGGCGCGCGCGCATCGCTGACCCGGGGAATAGGCTCCTGATCCGCGCGTGATTAATGAAAGCGACCGCGGGGAAATGCGTTATCGCGACTCTCGCAGGCACGCGCGCGCTCGCGGAAATATGCGACGCTTCTCCTATCTCTCTTGTTTTTTTTTTTTCGGAGCAAACACAACGCGCGGGGGCGCGCGTCTATGAATAATCGACGTTTCTGTCCCCCCACGAGTAGCGTTTCTCTCTCTTTTTTGCTCTATTAGCTTGGGAGTCCTGCCCCCGGAGAGTTTTTTTTTTCGGGCGCGTATAACAGATCTACTCCTTTTTTCGCGCGAAGTCTCGTCTCCGCCTTTTTCTTTATTCGTCGTATGGCTAGCTGACTGCTGCTGCTGCTGCTGCTGCCGAGTTTAATCCCGCATGAATATGTAGAAGCTGCGACTAGAGTGAGTGAGCGAGAGAGAGAGAAAGAGAGACTAGCCTGCGTTTCGCCAGATATCGACGATGGTTTTTTAACCTTCGCCCACGTTTTTCTTCGAATATATATGCGCGAGCGCGTACGCGCCTTTGATTATCGTCGTTTTCTCACATGCCAGCTCTCTCCTCGTTTCCTTTTTGTCTTTATGGATTTTTTCGGGACTTTATGTCATCGATTTCTGTCATATTTAAATTCGATTTCCGAGAAGATCGGCCCGATCTGCAGCGAGCCTTTGGATCGAGATGAGAATATCGAATCAAAGCGGAGGGAAAAAAATGCTCGAACGAGCGCATAAAGATATTTTATTGCTTATAGGCTAATTTAAATTTTTGCTTTTGTTGTACTTCTCCGCAAAAATTTATCGATCTCACTTGGTTTTGCTAATGATATTCCATTTTTTGAAGTATCCTCCTCTGAATGTTTGAAATAATAATTTACTCCTAAAGTTATTTATAAAAAAAAAATTGTTTCCGATCGTGTCTTTTCTAATCCTCAGGATCTTTTAAGATCTTTTTAGATCATTACGTTTTTAAACTTAATTTATTAATGGCATACACAAATATAATAATTTCAATTTGTTCAATTTTCTATAAATTATCATTTATACGATAAAGATTAAATTAATAGAGATTAAACACAATTAAAAAGCATCTTCTCAAGTTTCAATCAATATTTCAATTTTCTCAAGATATAAAGCTCACCTGCAACAAAATCGTAAACCAGAATCTAATCTTCTCGGAATCACGAACTTACAAATACCTTAACAGTTTCTTAAATTTATATTGTAAACTTCTCCTCCATTCAACCAGAAGTGTTTATGCACCTATAAATTCCGTCCAACCACCTCCTCCTCCTCTCTTTTTCTCTCCCTCCCTCGAGCCGCTTCAAAAGACGACACCCACACTACACGATCGTAAAAAATACCCAGCACGGATGCCAGTGTCGCGCGATCACGGCCCATTAACACCGGAGGAAAATCTTCGGAACGCTCGTATATAGATTATACGCCTCGGAAACCGGGCGACACGCGTAAAAGAAACTCGAGCAACAACAGCAGCAGGAATCGTCGTTCTCGTCCCTGAAAGTCCGTAATATTCGCGTCAGTTCGTAACTACGTCGTTGGGCGCTGCGTAACAACGAGGAAGCGCGCGAACTCGTCCCGTTAAGCGTTTAGCGCGAGCGCACTGGTATACGATAAAAAAAAGAGAAACAGTTTCGTGGGTCTTTGCGCGTGCGCGCGGAGAGGTGAAATGAGTAGGAACGAGCCGAGCGACTCGTCATAAAAGGGCCGTATATTACACCGAAACGAGGAAACGAGAAAAGAGTTGACGCCGCTACGCGTGCGCGCAGTTGCGTTACAGGTGCAACTTTATAATGGCCCAATAACAATTAGCTCCGGACTCGGGGGAACACGATTTTTAAGTTCTCTCTTTCTCTCTCTCTCGCCTTTTTTTCATCGTTGTTTTGTCGGCTTTGCTTACATCCTCTTTTTTTCTCTTTCGTCTCGTTGTTGGCTATCATGCGCGCTGTAAAGCTCGGGTGTTGAGTGTATTCTTAATTACTTTTGACACAATGCAAGCCGTTTATAACGTACCTCTCGGGGTGATTGCGTGTTGTGCCCATACGAGAAAAAAACTCATTCATATGCAGCTCATTTGGCACCGCTTCCTGAATATACCCCTCCTGATCGGGAAAATTATTTTATTATAATTTTTCTTGAACTTACACGCGAGATTTTTATCAAAATGATAGTGGACAACGCCATACGCGGAATTGAAAATATGCAAATATCTCATGCTCATTTGTACGAGACTAACTAATTGCGCGTCAACAAGGGCGCGGGATACATTAGCCCGATAACAAGCGAGTAACAGTACCTGGAATTAATTTGCCCGTAACATCAAGTACAGCAAATTTACAATGGGCCGTGTTTACTTTTTAAAAAAGAAACGAGCCACGGGAGCAAAGGGGCCCATAAAAACGAGCGACCATACAGGCCAACAGCAGCAGCAGCAGCAAAAGAAAAACTCGGCTTTTATGCGAAAGAAACATCATCTATACAAGGTATAGGCCAGCACACATTATTACCTTGGATTTTATAGGGTTACGTCTCAACTGGCGCGGGCTTTACGACACGCAGGGCAGACGAACGGCCGGTTTTCGGTGCGGTCGCGCAGGACCACCGCCGCGCACTTTTCTCCCCTCGCGCAGCGATATATACCCGCACCTCGCGGGAAGAGAGAGAGAGAGAGAGAGAGAGAGAGAGAGAGAGAAGACAAGAAAATAGAAACGAGCTGTAAAGGGGGTGGGCAGAGAGAGAATGCGCGCTAAAGAAAGAAAGGGCTACGAGAGGCAGTTAAGTTTTATTGCGCTTAAGAGAAGATCTCTCGGGGGCCCCGACGACGACGATGGCGAGTCAGGTACCGTTTTTACCGAATCGCTCAAGCTTTCTTACAATGTTTGCATACACGATTTGTCACGAGCGTTACGACGTCGTAAATTATCGCGCGTGCTCATGCAGAGCTGCTCTCTGCGCGCGCGCGGTCCACTCGAGAAGGAGAGAGAAAGAGAGAGGGAGAGGCTTCGCTCGACCTACAAATCACATTAAAACCTCGTTACACGGAATTGGAGAACACGAGAGAGAGCGAGAGAGAGAGAGAGAGAGAGAGAGAGAGAGAGAGAGAGAGAGAGAGAGAGAGAGAGAGAGAGAGAGAAGTATCACGCGGCGCGAGCTGCTCGTCGTCCGACATTTATTATGGCGCGCCGCGCGAATCGTACAAGCTGTTGCGTTTCGTGAGGTCGCGCCATTTTTACGATCTTATTACGATGGCGTTTGCGTGCACGCGTGCGTGTGTATATGTGCAGTGCGTGTGTATTCTTGTTTTTAGTCGAGCCAGTGTTTTTTCCATTTGTTCGTATACGTAAGTGGGGGAGCAGAAGAGAAAAGCTCGCGCGGTTATTGCGCGATTAGCACGAGAGCAAAGGTGGCGGAATTCGTGTACAGTCGTCGTTGCGCAACGCGTATATAGCGGCATCTGATTTGTTTTCGTAAGTGTGTGTGTGTGTGTATAGCGCGCGTAGAAGAAATTACGGGCGCAGCTCTCTTTGAGGGCTTTTTATTTTCGACACACCGGCACGAGGTTATAAGTATACGTTATATACATTGTCATTCTGATTAGGCCTCGCACGCGCACACGCGCTTCATTTTTAATGGCCGATTATCACGTTTTCGATGATTGATGTTCTTTGCGAGTGTTGAAGAACGTGTATATGAAAAAAGCGCTGCTACAATCTTATTTTCAACCGTGAGGTGGACGTATCGGTGTTACCACGCGAGTGAAAAATAATAGGTTGTAAAATTTTTTTGAACCTGGGAGAAATATGGTTTTCAAATTTTTTTTCGCGGTTTTAATTAAAAAATTTGTATTTATAATGTGTAATGTTTAACTGTCTTGTTTCTTTAATTACGTATAATGTATTTAGCAAGTTACTAAATAATTTTTTATACTTCACTGACATTAAACTATATTAATTTCTTCATACCTGCGATTGCACTTTAAAATACCATCACAATTTCAATTACACTTATATACGAATAATATACCTTTCTACTCTCCGATCACAATCACAATAATTGTCATACAGGCTAGAAAAATGTTTGACAAGAAATTATCATCCGAAAACCAACACCATTTGTAATACAAGCCCCTGGCGATCGCACTTATCCAAACAAACAATCAAACTCACGACGACGAAATCCATCTCATCTGCAATCCTCCTCATCGCTGCTCCCCAACTCATCCCCAGCCAACCCAACGCGCCCCCCTACCAAAATTCCAATAATAACAAAACTGGCACTGCGATGAGGGGCGCGCATTAAAGCGTGCGACAATAGCGCGAGCGTACGCGCAAGCATCCGGACGCGAGTTGTTGGTGGGACGAATCGCACGGCGCATCAAGACTCGTCGTCGCTCTCTCTCTCTCTCTCTCTTTCTCTCTCCTCGGCATTCCGAACCCACCAGCGTGAGAGAGAGAGAGGGGGGGGGGAGATAGAAAGCATACCGGGGCAGCGCGTCTATGCATTCCGCAGCCCTGACACGCTCTCGCAGGAGTCACACGAACGCATAGAAGGGGGATGATCCGTGTCATCGAGGGTCGTCCCCTCACTCGCGCTCTCTCTCTCACTCTCTGCACACGCGATGCTCTTTTTTCGGTTGCCACTGCGCGCGCTGCGGAGTCGAGTCGTGCCGGCGGTCTTTGAAATTCCAGAGATGGCAGATGATGTGTTTGTGTGCATGGGTGTGAGTGTATGTATATGTGTGGATTGGAGATGGAATAATGTTATGGAGAGCGGAGAGATTTTGGATGGGTTGCGAGCCCAGAGCCATTGACTTTGATTAAACGAGCGTGGAGAGATGGAATCGCGAGACAAGAGGCGATAATATCGATTGCGATTTGGAAGGACACGGTTTTGAGAGCAAATGATATTTTTATTTTGAAGAAATTTGAGCGTTGAGTTAAGTTCTATATTCTGATCTCTACTTCTACATGCATTATAGAATTTACTAATATCATTTATAAAATTAATCTATTATTGTATTATTGATTATATGCTACGAGAAACAAACATATTAATAATTTATATCTTTCTGAATTTCATGCTCCGGATATTCGATGTGAATTAAATTGGAAATAATATTTTTAGAATTGAATCTCATTCTCCGATTAAATTTCTAGGCACTTCCATGAATAGAAATTATGACAAATGAAAAATAATTACCGTAAGTTATTAATGCGACAGCAAACAAAGTAAAACTAGCAATTTATCCTGGATTAACACCTTTGCTACGAGCCATCTTTAAACGCCAAGAGCTGCAACGAACCGCAAGTTTATTTCCCCAAACAGTCGTCGAGGCCGCGCGTATAAAGCAGATCAGAAAAGTCAAACGTCGGGGTGCCGCGCGCGCGCACAATACAGAACGGCGAACGATTCAGGTATATATACGAATATGCGTGCATCCGTGACGATCGAGCCACCACGGCAGCACTCGAATACAAGAGTGAGAGAAAGAGAATTCTAGCATCCTGCCTGCGAAAGAAAGTCAAAAGAGGGTGGCGCGCATGTGGGATACGACCTACGTAGACGCGTTTCGAATGCCGGGCCTCTCTCTCTCTCTAACACACCATGGGATCGCACGCACACGGGACCCAGCGGGTGGCGAATACACGCGCACTCTCCTCTTTTGTACGTTTTTCCTTCCCTCGCCGTTTCTTTCTCCGTGCGGAGAGAGAGAGTTGGATTTTCGACGTCTCTCCGAGAGCCACTCCGGAATATGGGCAACGGAGACTGTGGCGGCTCATTTCGCTGCGCAGACTCGTTATTTGCCAGCGTGCGGAGGTTTCGGCTCCCTTTTAAATAATCGCCCGCTGCCGATTGGGGAATAGCGCGCGTTTTGTGTGTGCGCGGGCAGAAAGGGATAAGAGGAGGCGGAGGTGGGGAAAGAGAGAGAGAGAGATGCATCGCTGCACCGGATTGCATTATGCCCTTCCACGAATTAAACTAGCGAAAGAGGGAGAGATAGAGAGTGGAAGGGAAGGGTTTTAATGATATTGGAATCCATGTGGGAATGTAATTAGTGGATGCGCCGGGGGAATGTGAAATTTGTCTTTGGAGACTTCTGGATTTTGAGACTCGTTCGAGGAGTAATGGCTTGATTTCACGGTAAATCGAACTGGTCGGTCATTCGGCGGGTAATGAGAGAGAAATGCATTTTCCGAAATAAAGAAATTATGGCTCAATTAGAAAAATACTAATCTACCCACGGTGGTGCTCATTTTAAAATATTTATAAATATTTTTGCCAGTATAATTACATTCAGATATTATAGGATTCTATAAATCAATAATTGATTTACTATATCCGTGCCGCACTAAATAAATCCATAACGAGAGCTAAATCATTTTATCTACAAAAAAAATCACCATGTCTCACCTCGCTTGATCACTTAAAGCATAAAACCACAAAGTGGCTGTTACCCGCCTATTTACAAGGCCAGCTCGGGGCAATCAAGCGATTGATCAGCACAGATCCGCGTGTGTCGATGGGTATCTAAACGTCACCGAGCTGCACACGCGTATACACGTACACCAGAGATGAGAAAGGCGAGAGGGCGCCGAGCCCCTCACTCGGATCGAAAAAACGAGGATGAAACACGCGCAAGGAAAAAGTCGCAGTAGCTCGCGCGCACGCGGACGCGTGACAAAAGCGCGATGCGACGCAAAGGTGGCAGGGAGAGAGATAGAGAGACAAGGAGACGAGGACAAACATAATTCAGAATTATCCCACTCCCTCTCGCGCGCGCGCGAGCAAGGCGGTCCCGTCTCACATATATCACTCCCGTGAAGGGGGTTGTCCCTGTGTGTGTAGGATAGGCTAAAACGCTACTGCTTTCTCGCTTTCTGCCTGTGTCCCTCTCTTTCTCCATTTCATCGTCCTTTTTTTCTCTCTCTCTACGTCCACGTGACCGCGCGTACGAGCGCTCGCTCGCGCCCGGGCTCGATCGAAGCGTTATGTGTGAAATCGCGCGACAAACTCTCACGTGTGTGTCCGAGTCGAAAGGTAGATGTAGTGGGTGTGGGTTGTATAAATCCTAGCAGGTGTCGGCTGCACCTGTCATCCCGCGCCCGCTGCTGGATCCTTATCCTTGCGTCTTCTGTATGTATATATACGTCTATGATACTCGTCCGATATCCTGCGTCTATTCTTTCGTTTCTCCTCTGTTATATACATCCACGGGGTGTGCGTTTCCACGGGGGACTCTTTCTTGATGGCTGCTTTCTTCTCTCGGGTGTAGGTATCGGTGCCAGGAGGTTAATTTCGTCACCGCAGCCGAGAGAATTCGAACTGTCACATCCGTCTCTGCGGACATTCTTCGATGACTTTGCGCTTGTTAGGACCATTAGCGACAGAATGGATTTTCAGTGAGTCGCACAACGATTGCTTTATTAATGATTCTCACGCGGCAAGTTGCGTATAATGATACGCGTGGTCGAAGAAGCATTCGAGAGCTGTTCGGATGTACTTTCGAATTAAAAATGCATCGCTGCTTCGGCAAAAATGATTAATTGCCTTTTTTCGTCGCACACAACACACGCGGTTTCCTCTTCCATTCATGCACCGACAGTACAACTTCATAATGGTATGTTTGTCTTGTCTCTCCATAAATGAATGAATTTAAAATAGATATAAGCGATCGCGCACACTACGTTTTATTATCCTTTTTATAAACATTTTATTGTCGCGATATTTATGGCACGCCGTATACCGCCAACGCAAAAGAAACTAGTCTCACTCTCTCGCCTCAGCCGGTAAAAGCATACAGTGTGCAAACAACGGGGCTGCGAACGCGCGTGCGAACGAAATTTATTATCGAGACATTGATGAAGACATTATGCAAATAAGGCAGCATTGATCAGAGTACACTTGACATTATTAGCCTTACAACTGTATATAACTTGCAATGAGCAATATATATACACACGCATGTATGCGCACAGACGCGTATACAAAGTGTCTGCTTCGCAGATTCTCTCATGCACAACTCACTGCACCTCTATATAATTTCCGTCTTAAATCAATATCGGGCCAATACATCATCGCGGCACTAGCTCACGCACCCATGCACACGAGCAAAAATGCATGTACGAGGAAAAGCGAAAGTCTCACGTGTAAGTACACGCGGCTCCTCTTCCGCCCACGCGAATAGCTCTCTCTCTCTCTCTCTCTCTCTCTCTCTCGTCTCTCTCACGAAAAGCGGCCGTGTCTGCGGGGCCGTTACACTATACACACATCGTGTGTGTATACGCGGGTTCGGTATAATAAGGCCGCGCGGTGGTGTGTGTATATACACGCGTCGTGCAACGTTCGAACGGCTTAATTATGCTTTTACGGGCGAGCGGCTCGTATTATCATATTATCACGAGGCGTAACGAAGGCGAGATCCGCCGACGCTGCCACCGCGGAGGCCGTAAGTCGATGCGCCGCTTATAAAACATTCCGCGCGCCGTGTACACGTGTGTACTCTCACGCGGTCGCTTATACGATCGCGCGCACACACACACGTACATACATTCTTATACGATATGTATACGTGTATGTGCACGTACGTGTGCGCCGCTTTAAATACGCCGGGGCTTGACGCGACAGTTTTACCGCGCGCTGTAAAACAAACCTAATCTCCCGGCGGTGCTACCGTTGCCGCCGACTACATCGCTATCTACGTATGCCGACGCCGCCGCCGCCGCCGCGTGAGCTTATTTGCACGTAGGTGGATGCACGAGCAGAGCAAGCAAAGGCTTTAGCCGCGCGAGAAGTAGCTCGTATACGTAAGAGCCGTCGTGTGTAGTGGTATAGAGGAGCTTGGCGTTTACGTCCGAAGGGATCTGCAGAGAGAGAGAGAGAGAGAGAGAACTAATTATTTTTCTTACCCTCTTTTTACGCAACCGCCCGCGCCTTGTTTTCGTTTGTTTTGCATGCGAAAGGATTTTTTTCTTTCTTTCCTTTCTTTTTGTCGGTTACGCTCGCGCTTCTTTTCCGCGCGCGTATCGCGGTACTTAGCGCAACTACACTTTAAACAGACGGCGGTGGAGGGTATAAATGTGCGGAGAACGCGCCGGGTGAGGGAGAGGAGAATTTTTCTTTTGTAATTGCGCTTAGTGGACGAGGTTAGAGGGGTGTTAAAAGAATTCGAGCGTTTCGTTAATTTTATCGTACCGTTTACCGTTCCGTTCTAATCTCAAGCGTTATTCAGGATTGAATTGAAAATTGTCTTTTTGTTTGTTTGCTTGATTTTTTTTTCTTGCGTAAGGTAGAGCAAATACGATAATTAATGACTCATTATATGATTGTGTTTACGATGTGTTTTCCACGAAAAATTTCACACCGCATTATGGCAATCAGCACACGCATCATAAAATAATTAGTCACTCGCATTGGTAAAGCCCACAAAGGCGCAGCAGGTAAACATATTGTGGAAATCATTGTGGAAATGATGTAAGCAATAATGGGGAAAGGAAAAATGAACCAATGACAGCTGGTCATTGTAAAGTAATTATCGAATTTTTCCGGTAGCCAGCTCCGATTTACATAGCGGATCATAAAATCCCTAGAGGTTTTTGACAGATTGTAAAGAAAAATGAAAACGTAATGTCCATAGTTAATTTTGTGCCGACGAGGCCGCGCACTTGTTTGTCATTTTCTGCCTTATCTAAATTACTATAACGCGACTGATGACTGTTCCACTAATTCGCTATACGATCGCCATAGTGCCATATTAAAATTGTCCCTTTTTATCTCATAAACGATGCGACGCAAGGCAAAAAGCACTCCTTAAAAATCCATTATTTTTCCCCACAATCTAACAGGGATCTTGAGCGCGCGACTCCCAAGCAGAAAATCAACTCGGCGCATCAGCGCACCTCATTAAGCGACTTTTCGTATTCCTCAAAAGTCCGCGTCCGCATCCCCCGCTCTCCAGCAAACTATCGAACGTGAAATTTTGCAAATGATATTCATTATTGCGAAAACTCGAATTGTTTCGCCTCTGCGCTCGCTCGCTCGCAGGCAGGCAGCAGGCACGGGGAGGAGAGACTTTCAATTTCACGGCAATCTCCCCGCGCGGCCGCGGAATCCCCCCTAATACATTCATACGTCACTCCATTTTCCATCTCTCGGCAATCTCTCCTCTCTCTCTCTCTCCTCTCTCTCTCTCTCTCTCCTCTTCGTCCGCACACTGGCTTTCCGTAAATCCGGCCTTCGCGCAGCGTACGCGTTCTCATGATAGGGCCACTCCCATTGTTTTCGCCGCTGCCGCCGGCCTCTAATGGAAATTTATGCGGTGGCAATCGCGAGTAAACGCGCGCTCGCTCGCAAGATGGAGGCATTTAACGAGTGACGTGAAAGGGCTACTACTGTGTGTATATACCGCGAGGTAAAAAGACGTGCGATCGTAGCCGAGAGATGGATAAAATAAAGGAAATGCCGGTGGATCGACGGTGGTGGTGGTGGTGGCGGTGCGCCATTGGGCGGCGATCGGGTTTACCGAGCGCGACTTTAACGACCTTTTGCTAGCGCCTCCCGCTGAAGAATGTGCGGTTTCCGCGCTCGCTCGGGGTGGAGAGAGAGAGAGAAAGCATCCGAAGACCGAGGCGACCGACCGTCGAGTGCTGCGCGGAGGTACCGCGGGCGCCGCCGCGTGGATATGCGGTGAGCGCGAGCCGCCGGCGGTGACGGTGGCGGCGACTGGTGTAATGAGAGTCCGCTGTAGTCTGCGTTATAGGGTGTAGGTATGCTGCGTTTTCGGTGCGCGGAGAAATGTTTGTGCGAATGTAAGTTTCGGCTGGTACGTAATGAGAGCGTTACTTTGAATCAAATTTTTAAGTTGTACGCCAGATGCAGCTCAACGACTGTACTACTAATAAAAAGGTTTTACTATACATTTCAAGCAGGTTAATTTTGTTTTACAAGTAGGAAAAATTACTTATAGTTGAGACACGAATTTAAAATTGTAAAAAATGTTGATATTAATAAATGAAATAATGAATGATGATGAATTTTAAGTTTAAAATATATTTTAGTGTTTCCATAGTACCTGTCGTATGTTTTAAATTGTTTAATACAGTATAATAATTTAGATATGCAAATTAATCGTAGAATAAATTGTTGACAAGATATGAAAACTTTATAAGAAAATTTTATAAACGTTTTATCTTTCAATAACACGAGCATAGCATTATAGGCTCCTACACAAAAATCCAAGAATTTTTATATATCTTAAAAAGCAAAGTATTTAACAATTTTTTTTATCAACTTAGTTAACATTTGGATCATTTTTCAGAAAATTTGTTCTCGTAAGATATAACTGCATTTTTCCTGAAAAAAAAAATCTACTTAAAAACCGTTTTATCTGCACTGAGAAAACTGTCGTAGGAAAATTTACTGAAAAACTAACAAAAATTACTATATTTGATAGCAACGCGGGGATATAAGCAAATTATAAAAAATTTTGCTATAGTTCAGGAATATTTACAAGGTATCTTAATAATTTTTACTACTACACATAGCAAAAAGTGCCCTCTACATGTAGTACTTATTGCGTGCACGCCGGGAGCACGTGTCTGATTGAGGTTATGTTTCTCCCGCAATTTGAGATTATCTTCCTTTTAAGTTATCAAAAACATCGACAATATCGATTCAGTTGTTTTATTTTTACGTTGTGCAGGTGAGCTATGAGTTATTTCTTTATATTATCATAGTTATTTATTGCTATCAAATAATCATCAAAGTTCTCTCGTAAGCGAAGGTAGCCAATGTATCAGTTCCAAAATTTTGTACTCAAGAAGCTCACGTGGGTAAGAGGTTAGCGCGTCTGCCTAGCGTGCGGAGGGTCCAGGGTTCGAATACACAACCACCGTAAAAAAAAATTTTTATTTCCTTATTTATTTCTTGTATAGCTAAATTTAATTAATAATATATTAAATATTGTATAAATATTAGGTATCCTATAGATATAAAATCATGAAAATCAATTTTTTTTAAGTTTAAGCTTGGCTACAAAAATTACTATATTAGTTAGCAAAAGTACCTAAATTTCCATGATATCCCATCGTTGCTATAAAAAATAGTAATTTTTATTAGCTTTTCAGTAAATTTTCCTACGACAGTTTTCTCAGTGTGCCTTTGACAGTTCAACTATAAGTTTTTTTGTAAGAATTATTGTTTGTTAAAAAGTAAGCTTATAAAAAAAGTATTTTGTTACTATTTTTTCCAACCTCAAAAAAAAATTACCTTTTAGAATGATAAATTTTATTTCCCTAGAATAATAGAATAATCGTAATATTATATTTCTATATGAAATGAAAACCGGAATTTAAAAGAATGCATAATTACGTTGATAGACTAGAAATGAATGAAGCTTATTAAAATAAAATCGGAACTGCTCATTTGAAAAAATGTTAATTTCATTTCACATCCTATATTCATTGACTTGAGTTCATTCCGCTAAGGCTTACGACTATAACAATGATTAAAATTCCATTTTTATTCAAATATCCGATTCAAAAGAAGCTTGCATGAAAAATGATTTCCTCCTCCCGATACCGGAGCTTCATTAAAATTCGCAGTTATCGTAAAATAACGATATTGCGCGTCCCCCCCCGCCCCCCCCCCCCGGCAAAAAGTGCAAAAACGCTTTATTAAGAGACCCGCCTCTCCTCTTCGAGCATAAAGCACTGCCCTAATAGTCGCTGCGCGCCGAAAATTCGCGAAGTTTATTAGCCGAGGACTACTAGCCGATATCGCAAAAAAACTTATCTCTCTCTCTCCCTCAACACAAGAGAGCGAATGAAACGATTCAACGTACGCGCAAGTAAATGAAGAAAAAAAAAAGGAACTCGGCAAGGATATTATAAGCTTCTGCGTATCGTCGTAAATCGCGACCTTCGTGCCACTCCTCCGCGTGCGCGCGCGCGCGCGAGCTGGCGGTCTTTTTATTCATTACTCTTTTTTTTTAATACGGATTCAATTCGGCCGGCTTTGATCCTTTGTCGCGGCGCGCGCGCCGACTTCTCATTGCGCGCGGTCGCAAACGGTGGCACATACACACACCGGCTCTCTCTCTCTCTCTCTCTCTCATTGTTTGTTTTCAGTCTCGAGTGTAGCCGCGGCGGCGGCGTTTCTCGAACAATTCGAGCACGTCGACAATAAATAAACGCAATAAATATATCGCCCCTTACTCTCTCTCTCTCTCTCGCGCGCGCGCCCGCGAGTAAAGGGGCGCCCCTCTTCTCTTGTCGGCCTAATATGCGCTGGCGTAAGACACAAGGCGGAATAACTGCGCTCTCGTATATAGCGCACACCGACGCGCAGCTACTGCCGCCGCCGGCTGCGTCTCCGAGGTAATGTAGGGCTTCATCCGCGAGGAGTTGAGATTCCGGCGTTTTAATGATTTTTCGGGAGGGGAGTTTTAATTGATTCGTTAGCGGGCCTGATATGTGTATGTACTTGGCGGAATGCTTGTTCGCCGTTTTTGCGTAAGGTGTATGTGAATTACGCTACTTTTTCTAATAGTGGTTAACATGTGCGAGGGATAAGAGAATTTATAAGTAGAATAATGCCTTGAAAGATATTTCGAAATTTTGGAGAGCTTTTCTGACTATTAAATAATAATGTACTTACTCTCTAAAAATGAATAAGTGAAAAGTTACTCACTGGTGCAAATAAGTGAAAAAATTAACTAATTTTCTAGTGAATATTCATTTATTACGCAGTGAAAATTTTATTCCACTGCTTCAGTAAGTGAATATTCACTAAAATATTAGTAGATTTTCTCACTTATTTGCACCAGTGAGCGACTTTTCACTTATTCACATTTAGAAAGTAAACATTTTTGCTACATATACCTATATAAATAATTAAAACAATGGAACTTTAATGATTTAATATTACGCATGCATCAATGGGCATCGGCAAATCGAATCCACGTTTGCCTCTACATTTATAGAAATTGACAGTTTTGAATGTCCGTCTTATTAAAACAGAAATAGACTTTGCTGGTCTAAAAATAAGTGTCATTCATTAGCGTAGACAATTTAATAATAAATAACCCAATGTTCTACACAGATATTGCACAGTAAGTTGATGACTAGACAGAAAGTGTTGCCAAATAATAATTTTAGCACGCGTCATTTAGCCAAATTTTCATTTCAAATATTGATATTAAAATCTAAACCACATTATTCTATATTTACTTTTGATGACTTAGAAAATAATTTTCAAAATTTTGTTGATAATTTTTGTTTAATTTGTTTTATTATTATTCAACTTTTCCTTTTAGCAAAATAGTGTCGATCGAAACAAAGTATTTTTATTGTTATTTTAATGGGCTGTAGGCATCTAATTATCTTATGAAATTTTATAGCCAACTTGACGTTGCACTTGATAATAAGTTTCGTCTATACGCGCTGCCTAATACGCATTTTATTAAAATTCCCGAAGACTCACATTTTTTATGATTTAGTCGATTTTTGTATTGAAAAGCGCAACGTTTAAAAACAGACAAACAGGAATATTGTAGACATGAACATTAATAGACCGATAACCTTCGGTCGGTGTTGCGAGCCTCGCGATTAGCATTCGCATTTGCATATTGACGGGTTTTCTAAAAGTTATGAATATTTTACGTCCCTCGTATAACCTCCAAGTCTCTCTCTCTCTCTCTATCTCTCTCTCTCTCTCTCTCTCTTCTTCTTCTCTCTCACTGCGCACCGGCTAGAAAAGAAAGACCTATTTGCCTCGTTACCGTGGTCACATAACGTCATAACGAATTCGTGATTGAAACCGCGGACGCTGTATGCGCGCGTTCTCCTTCGGCTCGATCGTTGATAAATATTGCAAGCGTCCATCATAATTAGGGAATAACTTTGTAATTAGACGAGGTAAATCGATGCAGAATATTGCGCCCGCGCAGCGAGATTTATTGAAACGTCATTTTACAGTTTACTTTATGGTTCAATAATAATTAATTGAGCGAAGTCCTAATCATCGTTCATAAAGATAATGGCTAGGCACGAGTGTAAAACTATTACGGATGTGTTCGTAATTTTCAAGTGTCCTTTTAAATGTTAATGCGATTACTTTGAATTTTAATGTATTTCTCGGAGGATCATGAAATTATTATACTTATTTGATGCAGAAACTAGAAGAAGTAATAATTTCAGTGATATGACCCACATTCAGTGATAGGACCAAGATATTTATAAATATCTTCATAATTATTATGCTATAAATAGAAAATTTAAAGGAGCTCATATTTAATCTTTTATTATAATTAATCACCGTCTTAATGTTTATTCTAGGGTGTACATGTTTTTATTGTAATTAATTTCTTCTATAACATAGCATAATTGTAATTTATTAATTCATTTGAATATTGGAACAAAAAATATCATAAGAACAAAAAGTATAATCAATAACAGCTCGGAGCTGAGTTGAGTATCCGCCGAGTGTGAAAGATTCTCGCGAAAGCCGAGAGATGGCGCCACTCTTAACTTTCGCGTACTTTGCAGTATTTTAGTTTCTTTCCGATCGTTAAATTAATATGAGATTTATGTAGAACGTTAATTATGTCCGTACGACAACATGATAATTAGCAGTGATTAATTATATAAATGAGTCAAATTATGTTAATAGTGTGAGTATTCGAACGAGATCATATTTTTCTCAAAACGAGGATCAATAAATTTTTTTTCTGTTAACTGTTTAACACCTGTACATTTATTATGCTTATATTAATATTTATATAAAGTTTAATGAAGCAAGTACTTAATTTTACACTCCAATTTAACTCTGTAACTAGTATTAATTAATACAATTCCGTAATTATTTTACGTTGTGCTTATAGTAAACATGTCTTACATTGTGTTTGAAAATTCCTACCTGCAGACTCACCTTCCTGCATTTTTCGCAATCATTACATATGCAAAAATTCGTATTTATATTTCAACCTCCTTTGATATTTACTCAAAGAAATTATTTTCATAAATTGATTTTGCGATAAAAATTTTTCATGAAATACGTTATGTTTACAGAATTCAAAATTCGAAGGCCATTAGTGGGAACTGCCATCTCTGAACTGAACTCAATAAAAAAAGAACGATAGTGATAATTTCCAGATAAACACAGTCGCGGTTCAAACATTGTTGCACATAGGTTAGAAATAATATTTACGTCCTCCGTTTGCACTTAATTAAAAGAATTAATTAAAAACTCGCCATATGCCAATTGCATTTGCGGAGAAAGATAAGTTCCATCAGATTGAATAAAAAAGTAATTCGTGTCAGCGCTCGTATCATAACGCGAAAAAAAATTATGTCGGAATTACCCACGGTCGTAAAGAAAAGCCCGCGCAGGCGAGCGGGGAGTGCGTTACCGTCGCATGGGCGGCGTGAAATAAACGCAAGGCGCTCATACGCGTACGGGCAATTAAACGCGTGTACATTATTGTTATCGCTCGTAACTCCGCGACGCTGTAATAGGTACGCTCGCAACAAAGTCTGCAATATTCTACTTTTCTCATTGTGAAACATTTTAGCCCGCGCGCACGCACGCGGTTAAGGCTCGTTTCGTTTATTTTTCGTTATTATATATGTAAATCTTTGGACGTGAAAATCGAAATTCATGATTGCTCGGTTGTGAAAATATTTTCGAAAATAATGGCATTTTTTATAAGCGGCATGAATCGTTAACCCTCTGCATCAGCAACGCAACGTTATATACCTTTAATCTGAAATACTCTGTTGAAAAATTAAACTGCATTTTCATGATATTTCAAAAATTTAACATTTGTTATTATTTTTTTAATTTATTACGTCACTTAATGACTTCTAATATTTTGTCTACTTACTGTGAGTCACGATATTAGTTTAAGGTTGTATTGGCCGTACACTGAAAAAAATAGTCTATGAAAAATTATTAACTTATCTAGGAAAGTTTACTATATGTTGTATGGGAACAAGGTGACAGACTTGAATTGTTTTAAATTTTACAATGTTTTCTATCAAATTTTACAATACTGGAAAGTAAAGTGGAAATCCATCAAGAAAAAAAAATCTGCAGTGATCGGGAATCGAACTCTATACTGGGCCAGAAGCTGCGCTCTTACTCGCTGTGCCAACGTGTTCTTACAGGTATGGTGTTTCGACTCGTCTATATATGGTACAGCTTGAGGTTATGTTGACTCGCCGACTACCGCCATTAGCAGATGACAACTCAATTTTTACTATGTTGGCTTGTAAAAATTCTTATACCTTCTGTCAATTATTAAAATGTCTGAATTTTACGATGTAGTATAGTAAAATTTGTGACAAATTTTTGGCAAAAATTATACAAAATATGTACTAAAAATTATTTTATATCATATTAATCTTTCACTCTCAAATTTTTTACTATGTTACCTTAGTAAATTTTATAGCCATTTCTATTAATTTTTCATCAATGTTATATTAATAATTACTAAAAGTATACTAAATAGGCTCAGAATACAAGTCTGTCACCCCATTACTAGCGAACATAGTAATTTTTCAACAAACATTTTTCTCCGTGTAAGATCCCATTCAAAAGTTAGTTTTTCACGTTAAAACTGCGATAAATAATTATGTAAAGCAGTTAATCAATTTTTAGTTCTCGCGATCAATGTATTAATGCAATTGGAATATTATAAGCTTTAAAAATAAAAAATCAAAGCAAAATTGTAAACTTGGCACTATTTTTTTTAAATCCTCAAAATGCACTAATTTCAACGTAATGACGATTTTTAAAAAAATAGTGCCGAGTTTACAATTTTGCTTTGATTTTTGATTTTTAAAGCTTATAATATTCCAATTGCATTAATACATTGATCGCGAGAACTAAAAATTGATCAATTGCTTTACATAATTATTTATCGTAGTTTTAACGTGAAAAACTAACTTTTGAATGGGACCTTACGGCCAATACAACCTTGAAGTCTGAGATATGTTCAAAGATATCTAAATATGAAAGAAATCGCAATAGTAAAGTGTAGTGCTCCGAAAAACTCAAGTTATAGGCAATTTTATTTTTACGTACATTATTACAGGCGTTGAATAGATAATCTTTTATTTGCTTTTTTCAGAATTAAAAATTGCCAATTTTTAATAGAGTTATTAGAGTTCGAAGTTGAGCCAAAAAAATATAAGATAAAATACACCAAGTTGAGCTAAGGATTTTTAGAATGTATCCTCTCATTTCTGTTACTTTTCTAGTTAGTCGAAAACAATAGCCGTTTCATAGTTATTTGTGAAATGTCTTTCAATGTCTTTCTCGAGTCTTTTCTTTCCATTCCCAAATCACTCGACGAAACTATACATTACACTGTATCGGCAATATTTCAAAACATGTCACTCAAAACCACCTATATCTAAACGAGATTTTGATTATTTTAATATCATTTTCATTTCACCGATAAGCGCGCTCCATTCGACCGAATTCAAGCCGGTCTTTTCTCCTCGCTTTATCTACCATTAAAGAATCATTCAATTTTCCCCCAGCGGAACCTAAATGCCCAAAAGCCATAACTCTTAAGATCCATTTTTTTTCTTCTCTTCCTCGCCACCACCACCACCACTACCACTAACACCAGCAGTGTGCCGTGGCTATCCGAGACACTTTATTTCCGCGTCTCAGCACCTTCTTAAAACGCGAATGTGCGCGGTGTTCGCCGGGGAGCGATTTGGGCCGGTTCAAAACAAGCGATTTATCTTTTCTGCGCCGGTGGCTGAATTGGCATCGGAGCGAGCAAGCGCGCTGCTGCCGCTGAAAAAGAAAAGCGCGCCCGCGCGCGCCGAAAAGATATAGCCAGCCGTCGGAGCTGCGCGGGCTCCGACCAGAAAAAAGAGAAAAGGGGGTGTGACGCCACGGGCTTACTTTTGCCCAGGGAGTTGGAGTGAGAGGGAGAGAAAGAGGTAGAGAGAAAGAGAAAGCAGAGTGTGGAACCGCCACCGGAAGAAATGCAGCCGTGCACTGCTGCCAACTGCCGGTGGCTTTACTTACTAATGCACGCCACTTACGCTCTCTGCGGGCTCTGCTTCTTCGTAGCGCGCGCGCGCTGTAGATATATACCCCGTGTGAAAAAGGAACGTCCTTTTAGTTTTTCGTGTTTGTCCCGATAAGTATTGAAAAAGTTTGAGGTAGGGTGGCTGTTTGCGCCTTTTTTGGGGGCAGATGTGGCGTGAAGATGATTCGTTTGGAAATATGCATTAAGATGCACTTCTTTGCTTTGAAGATGATTATTCTGCTCCAAAAATTGCATATCATTATAATAAAATGTATTTCATTTAATAATAACTTCAAGTAATTCTAGATATTTTTTTAAAACGTATTTTTATAAATTTCGTTATGAATAAGTATAATATTTCTAATTTAAAATCATGAAGGTTTCTTTTCAATGATTTTTTAATTCTTGATTTGCAATTTGATATTTAAATAAATATTATTTGTCACAACATTTTCTTTTATTTAAAACGATAAGTTTATGACATTTAAATAAATATGTTTCTACATTTTAATCATAAAAACATTGTTTGGGTAAGGATACTGTGATAATCATGAATACACGCAAAAAAAAAAATGAATAAAAATATCAGAAGGTATATGAAATGTATATTACCAGTAATATAACGATAAAACGAGCCGGACAACAAATTGAGTTTCCGTGATAAATCTAGAACCCGTAAATCACAATTTAACTACAATGCGCACGATAAATACGAAATTTCACATTTTAACATCGAAGCCGCGAACGGACGGGGAGATTTCACACAAGTATCGAAAGCCGACAAATAAAAAACTCGCGACGAATCCCTTCACGCTAAATTTCGTATCATTAGTCTTTTTTGCAACGCACACATACACACACTCCAGCTCGTGTCATCTTTTTATTCTTTCCTCTCTCACTCGCTCTCTTGTCCCTCATATATACCGCCGATATGCGGCTTTCGCCTTTTATTTCCCTCTCTGCGCTTATTCGCGCACACTTATATACACACGCGTACGTGTACATGAATCGCGCGAGTCCTCGACCTTTGACGGTGCAGCGTTTCTTTTTCTTTCGAGCTAGTAGTCTCTCTCTCTCTCTCTTTCTCTCTCGCGCGTGCGCAACGACGACGACGACGACGCACAAACGGACGTTAATCCGACGCGATGCAAATCGCGTCTCGAAGACATAACCGGTCGCGCGCACACACACATCCCGCGACGAACCAGAAAAATCGCGACGACTATCTCTCTCTCTCGCTCGCTCGCTCTTTCTCTTCTTCTTCGGCGAAAACGAGAAGAGAACGCGCGCGCGCGCGCTCGTCGTCGACACGCGCGCTTCGTCTCGGATGGAATTTCTGATTTGCGCGGGGCTCTACGGCGGCGGCGGCGAGAGGAGGAACGAAGAATTTATACGGACTGCCAAGTGAGAACGAGAGAGAGAGAGAGAAGAGCGAGAGAGTCTCTCGAAAACGTCGGCGACGTATATACGCCTCGGGACCTTATAAATATTATCCCGAATCCGTATCTCATAACCTTAAACCTCTAAATCTCGCTCTCGTCGCATGATTTAGGGCGTATACGCCGTGTACTCTTCTTTCGCTATTTTACAAGTGTAAACGGGAAAGTTCGTCGCCCGTGTGGATTTTGAAAAGGGCGCGAGCGCGCTGATATCGTCCTTCGCCCTCGCGCGCTGTATGCTACTGCGCCGCAGCAGATGAATAATGCCTCGGAAGTATTAGCGCGATGAAGTATGCCGTAATGATGCGCTCGCTCTCTCTCCCTGCAGCAGCGGCGGTGGTTCGGAATTTTTGTTTCTTAATGAGGTCCATTCGCCCCGAGTCCGTGCATTATATCATCTTCGAGGTATATACACATTTTAAATCATCGTTTGATGAGTCGAACTGTGTGGCAACAGTTTTTTTTTGTCTCAAGATGGGGTTTAAGTGTTCTAAGAATGAATGTAAAATCGTTTCATCGAAACTACTTCGTTACTTTCTGTATTTCGTTTTTCAAAGGTATAACTTTTGACGAAAAAGAGTTCTTGTACGTTTGAAATATCGTCGCGAACGTTCTGCTGTTTCTGAAACGTTGTTTTCATACTGCCAAAAATAAAATGCCCCAGATAGCATCAAAGTATTCACTTACATCTTTAATTTCAATGTAATAATTCTATCGATATTGATAAGATAGAGCGGTATTTAAAAACGATTGAAATCTCAACTGATACCGAAGTTTCATGATTAAATTCACGTCCGATATATAGTATAAATTTGATTTAATCAAGCATGTGTGTAATTCTTCGGGCCAGCATTCCGGACCCGGTCAATCAATGCGCCCACAGTCGAACGTCAAAAAGTCGCCAATAAAATATTCAGAATTCCATTAACGTTGATCCCGCTAAATCTCAAAATCGAAAATCCTACGAACTGAGGAATCCGAGGAACACCATACCACGGCCCAAAAAAGGAATACGAAAGATATATAATAGAGAAAAAAGGCGATACACACCGTATAAATATATCGAAAGAATCCCGTAACGCGCTCGCGCCAGAATTCAGGGCAGCCTCGCGACAGACGTCGAGTCTCTCGCTTATATTCACGGGTTCGCTCGCGCAGGTATACGCTCATCTCGTCGAAAATCGAAAAAGGCGAGAGAGAGAGAGAGAGAGAGAGCCAGAGCGAGGAAAATAAAAGAATCAAAGAGAAAGAGACGCAGAGATATACACATACACACGCGGGCATATGTAGAAAGATCGGTCGCGCGCGCTCGCGATCTCTCTTATGCCTGCATCTCTTCTCTCTCACTCTCCCCCCCTATATAGCTAGAGCGGCTCCCTTTTCCATTCTTCTCGGGCTTTCGGAAACCTCCCCCTCGAGGCGGAGCAGCAACAGCAGCAGTACGCGCGCAGCATCGCAGTGTCCATCGCTCTACCTGAGATCCACGCGTTCGCTCGCTCGCATTCTAATAATAATCTATGGGAACTGCGCCCGCGCGCGCGAGCGATGTCCGAGAGAGTGAGTTCTGCCTCTTTCTCTCTCTGCCGGAGATATTCGAAAAGAAGACGAAGAAGCGGAGGGGGAGAACGAGCTAGAGAGAAAAAAATAGAGGATAGAGGAATTAGAGGCTTAGCCCGGCCGAAGCCTATTATGAGCGCAGCGGGTGCAGCCGCAAAGAGGGAGAGAATGGGAGGAACGGATTCGGGGAGAATTTTTCTCTACTCCGACTCCGCGTATATATAGATATATACATACGCGTGTACGCGAGCGAGGGAGGAAGAGGACGAAGAGAGAGAGAGAGAGAGGGACAGAGAAGTTGTCGTTGAAAGGCCGCCTGTCGATATTTAATGCGATAATGTCGGGCCGCGTGTGACCGAGTGTGTCGGCCGATTGACTGACTGACTGACGACGAGCTGTCGCGGGTTTTTTGTCTTTTAACCTGTGCGCGCGTGTGCGACTATATATACTACCACTCCTCCCGCGAGACTCTTTTTGCGCGCTTCCGCGCGCTCTGCTTTCTCGTGGGGGCCGGCCGAGCAGCTTGCATCAGGACTTATTGTTCGAAGGAGAATAAGGAGGAGGAGGACTGTGTGGCCGCTGATTGAATTCTCATTTGTGCGAGCGGGAGAGGATGTTATCGCGCGCAGCGATCTGGAGAGGCGTGTTGAGGGAGTTTGTGTGTTTATTAGAATTGGAGGCATAAGTCAATGCGCGCGTGAGCGCCGTCTATATAGCAGAGCCGGGGAAATTGTTGATTAAGTCATCGGGAATAATGACGTGGTGAATGTTGCGCTTGGTTCTTTCGCGCAAGCGCGGCGCAATGGGCTTTTGGTTTATGGCGACTGCGAGCGCGAATTCGCGCGCGGGCGAAGGTGTGGTGGTACTCTGCAGCTTGCAATAAATATTCTTCAGGCGTATTGAATACGTAAGAGATAGGGAACGCGATAAATTTTGCGCGGGGTTTTACCGTAATCAAATTAGAAATCAATATTCTCGGTCGATAAAGTGGTAAAGATACTGTGCGGTGAGTTTCATATTGTATGGGATTCTTTTATTATATTATACTCTTGTAAATTGGTTTGCCGCGCATTTAAATTTTAAGTGGAGCATAATTGAACATATGCCTTCTAATCCTGTAGAGGTTATACTAATAAAAAATCATGATTATTGATATATTCATCTTTTAATGGAACACCTGTCATTCGACTAATCAGTACGAATGACTTTCCAAAACCGTAACGTCTATCTAAGGCCTTTCGAGCTCAAAAGGTTTGAATTAAAATTTATTTATTATAATCCTACACTATTCCATCTTTTAAAACACACAAACACTAAATAATGTTTAAAACTATATATTCCGTTCAAAATAGAGCCACAACATCACCCATTACCGACTCCCAACACACCCGAGCGATTCTTCCCACCATCCTACACCTCAACCTTCCTAAATTCCATAGCCCGCTCTCGCCCGGTCTCCTCCTCGCGGCGGCGCTTGGACTGCCCGCGAATCGCTTTTTACGCCACACAGCCGTCGCATGTGCGTGTGTGTGTATGGGGGAGGGTCTCCGGAGAAGTTCGCGCGCGAAGGGTACCTTAAAGAATGGTTTCCCGCGCCGCATCATTCTTTCGCGCCGCCGCCGACTCGTCTCCTTCGACGCGTGTTTACACCCGAGCGTCGGAGAGTATAAGAGTCAGCTTTTTTCCTATTTGATTCCCGGAAACGAGAAGAGTGAGAGGATGCGGTGTCGAGAGAGCGAGAGAAATGTCGGTTGGCTGAGATAATCCGAGGCTGAAGTGTCGCTGCGCTGAGGAGTAGATTTGGTATAGGGCGCGTCAGTGGTATCGGTTTGGAGATGCGAAAGGAATTGATTCGTTGAGAATTTATAAGGTTTCTAGAAAATTTCTTTTTAATATCCCAATTTGAAAATGTTGTTCGAGAAATAATTATAAATATATATATGCTCGAGTGAAAATATATTATCATGTCGCGGAAAATTATGCAATCTTTTCGTAATAAATATTATAATTACATTTTGCGCATGAATAGACCGGTGCTGTGCGGCAAAGTGCAATGTAATGTTAGCCTGCGTAAACATTTTTTTCTACTACGTCTACAAGCACGAAGTGCATCAGCCGCCTATGCACGCGCGTGCGCTTTTTACGACAGTGTTATTCTTGTGCTATAATTATTTTATTATCGTAATAAAACCTTAAATGAGTGTATTATTCCCGCTGCGTCCTCAAAAGCTATATACGCGCTAAACCCGACAGTGTAGAATTACTTTCACAAAAAAATAAAATAAAAACGCGACTCCTCGTCATTATTTTATCAAACGCAACGTCTAATCCACATCCCTCAATATTCTCGTTACCTCTCCTATTAACGCACAATAACCTCGCTGCGCACTCGAAAATTCCAGCCGCCAACGTATGTCCACAAAAAACACACGAGATCTCCGCGGTCGCGCGTACTTAAAGACACACACATGCGTTATACAAAAAAAGGATATGAGAAGGGGGGGGGGCTCCACAAATTTATTACACACGCGCAGTTCAAGCGTATACAAATAATCTTGACCCGTGGCGGCCATCAGCTCGAAAATCGAAGCTCGATGATTAATCATCTCGTAAAAGCTGCGGCGGGCCGAGTGAGTGAGTGAGAGAGGAAAGCGGCCATCCCGCTCGCCGTAAAAGACAATAGCCATAAAACCGCGAAAAAACTTCGTTACGTTCGTGGAGCCACGATATACATACGTACACGCTCGCGCATGCCTATACCGAGTTAATATACACAAGCCGCAGCCGCGCGCGGCGCGCAACACCCGCGGCCGCCGCAAAAATAGCGAGGCCGGCGAGTAGTGAGCTGCATGCATACATATATGTATATGTACACACGTATACACACATGCAGCGCGTCTCTCGCGACTGCGGCCGCGCCATAATTCACCATCCGCATAATTACGGGGTGTACGTATGGAGAGGGAGAGAGAGAGAGCAAGCGAGAGGAGAGGTCTCGCGAGGTCCGCGCGCTGCATGCAGAGTATCGCATCGACGCACGCATACACACGCGTATACGCGTGCGATCCCCGCCCCTGGCGTTTACAGCGTTGCGGTCGTTTAGGAGGCGCTTGTCACCTGTCCCGAGACATCTCGTAAATAACCGAAATAACATCTCAAGTCCCCGTGGCCACGCGTTACGCGCTTAGACTGCGTGGGCTGCGTGTACACGTGGTTTTATACTATGTGTGCGTGGGTACAGTTAAGAGAAAGAGCGAGCCGAGAGTTACGCACTCGCGGATAATCAAAGATGAACCGGAGGGGAGGAAAATACCTCGCGGCTTGGATGTAAGGTGATAAATGCCTATAGTATGGATATTGGCATTGTCGCGGAGGGTCTATTGAACCGTTGTTTTGAGAGATGATTGTCGTCGGGGTTTTTCGAGATCGCTATCGCGGTTGTATCGATCATCGGGGAATCTGCGATCAGATTGAGCGAGAGTGTAATTGAAGCGATTGTTTATTGCGTTGCTGTAATAATTGACCGGTAAATCAGTCAGTTGCTGTATAGAGTTGTAGATACCTATGGAGGAGGCATTTTCTCACATGGTTTCTGGTTTCTTAATGAATCGACGACTATTGATACATCTTCATTTAATTGTCTTTGCTATAACGTATAGACATATATATCTGCAAACCATCACATTAAAATATTACCAATGCTCAGATCATTCTTTACGGTTATTTACACAATTTCATCAGAACGTAACAAACTTAGTTTCACATAAGCAATCTCACGTTCAAAAGTCAATGTGCGAGCAACATTTAAATACTAATTTATCAGCATGAAAAGATCATTATACACCTATCCCCCTTTTCCGAGCACACGCAACCATTTTTCCATCACACACACATACACACATACACTACTGCATGACTGGACGCATCGATGGCATCAACCTCTCATACCAGCGCGAGAGAGAGACGCACTCATACCCAGCACTTAAGACACCCAAAGACTCACTAGAAGACAAAACGGAAAAGAGCAGCGTCACCGTCCGGGATTCCAGCTCGAGGCAGAGTCTGCGTGCTCTCGAGGAACCTTGAAAGCGAGCCCTTTTTTTCTCTCGCTCTCGCCTCCTCTTGTTGTTGATCGCGAGATTCCTAGCCGCATGGATTCGGGATATTTCGCTCTCTCTCTTTCTCTCTCGGCTGGCCAAGAGCGAGAACGCATGCGCTGTTATGTATAAGCCGTTAGCTCGCGGCCTGGTAATTTTTACGTTCTGGATGAGTTATGCCTTGGCTTGGACGATCTATTAGCGGCTAGCTTGTATATGGATATACATATAGAGGGAGAGAGATAATATAATGCGGGATTATGAAAAAGAGACTGTGTATAGCATATTATAGCTGTGGGGGAATTAAAATAGTTCGGATGGCTGGTTGCTACGTTGTTGTGCAATTACGTCCATTGTTTTATCTAATACCCTTTGTTTTTAGAAATATTTATGGTTTTCTAATACAAGATTATTTTTATTCTTTCTGATTGGCACTCAACGTCACTGTTGCAGTGAAATATTAAAAGTATATTTCTAATTCTTATATTCTATTTTCAGTATGCAAAGTATATTCGATATTACCTTCATTTATCTCTGATTAAACTATGTCTTTTAAACGCCGTAAAGGCCACGGCAAATACCTTTGAAATACTTCCTATCCGGATTAAAAATGCAACCCTTTGTCCTGCCCATCTTAAACTACCTGTAGAAACTACAGCAGCAGCAGCAGCAGAAGCAACAACGGGATCGTTAAACCCACGAACGAACCGAATAAATAAAGTTGTCCGGCAACAAGCCGAAAGATCGAATCGCCTCTCGGCGTTATTAATGACCTTATTCGGCGCTAGATTTCACACGAACGCCGATTGATTAAGCAAGCGCCAAACAAATAAACGAGACTCTTCTCTCTCTTCCTCTCTCGAATTTCACCGGCCTCTCGCTCGCCCGTTCATTTTTCATTCATCGAACCTGCGCATATATACATACACGCACACAGGCACCTCTCGGCTCCCACAGCGCGCGAGCACAGCACCATTGTGTGAGCAGGCACGCGCGCAATGCCGCGCATAATCAATAACCCCGCGTAACGAGGCGCGCGCGCTCGAGAGATATCGGGAGAGACAGAAAGAGAGGCGTCGAAGCGTCTCGGGAGAAGAAAGCCAGGGCGAGATAAAAAGAGCGGATAGAGGCTTTTTCACCTGAGCGGGTGACTCTGCATCTTCCGCTGCTGTTGCGGTGTGAAACGTTAGCGCGAGCGCTAAGTGGCGGCTAAGAGCTCGAGTATAGAATCGAGAGCTGAGAGAGGCCTGTTGTAGATCTCTCGCCTGGAGATCGGATCGACCGATCGAAAGCTCTATTCTGCGCTTTGAGGGCCCGCACGCGTACGTGTGTGTGTGTGTGTGTGTGTGTATGTCCGTTATAGCGAAAAGCCGGCGATGTCTTTTGGTGAGCGAGTTGAGTTTCCTGAGGGAGAGTAAGTAACAAGAGAGAGAGAGAGCCGCGCGCGTCTCGAATTCCACGATAATGATATACCCGTATGATCTTCGGGCGATCCTTTAATTATAGAGGACACGGGAGCGACGGTGTACGTATACCGTGGATAGGGGGATCGCCTGTACGTGTGTGTGTCTGCCGTGGTGACACTGATCTTCGCTGGATTCTCGAGCGCACCGAGCATATGGAGGCGCTTTGTGTGTGGATGGTCGAACAAGAGATTCATCTTTTTTTACTCGGTGTAAAGTTAATGGTGCATGATAAGTGACAATGTTTTTGGCTGGATAAAGTATAGCGTATATTTAAGAACGAATTTATGTTTCTTAGATATTAGTTACATTTTACATCGGAGTGTCTCGAGGCTGACGATTACATCTTTACCTTTCATAAGCAATTTGAAGTCAAATTAAAGTGTGAATAATGTATCGATGAGTTTGTTAAAACTGTTGATTTATATTTAATTTATAACGTACGTTTCTACTGGGGTTATAATAGCAGGTGTGGCTTAA
Organism: Torymus aiolomorphi; assembly: GCA_036365515.1. NCBI lineage: Eukaryota > Metazoa > Arthropoda > Insecta > Hymenoptera > Torymidae > Torymus > Torymus aiolomorphi. The sequence continues at coordinate 131,640,820 of CM070877.1, forward strand.
ATATATAGTGTTGAGAACCATGTAAAACTGACGTTAATAAATTAAAGTAATAACAGTTTTTCTTACTTTCATTAATTCTTATTGGTTTTGTAGTTTATAATTAGCGAGATACTTTTATCGCAAACAATGTATCTTCTAGCTGATTAATTATTATTAAAATCTGAAATCGAAAAAACGTTGTAGAGTACGTGCTGAGAGACACTCTTAATATATTATATTTCATACTTTGAAGCATCTTTTTATAAACGTGTATACCCTGGTAGAAAATTAACCATGCTTTATAGCTAACGTGCTAATTAAAGGGAAGCATTTTTAGAAAAAATCATAATGCAAAATTAATATAATTCATCTAAAAGTTCTTCTATTACTTAAAATACATATTTTATGAAGTGTAAATACCATAATTTATTTCGGATTGGTACATAATTATGAAATACAAGCAATGTTCGTTTTTAGCCATAAAGTTAACTGAAAAATAGCTAGCTTCTGGTTAACATTTCTACCAAGGTATGCGTGTGTGTATTATGCATATGAGTATAACTTACTTAAACTTATATTATTTTTGTAATCATATCGTATATACCTCCCATTCATATTAAAATTAGCCCACAATGAATTTTTCAACGCTATAAACATAAAGAAATCATCGGTAGCTTACCCTCATCCGGAGCTTTTGCACCCATATTGCTGCGACCATTAAGGCTTAATAGGTGATCTTAAAACGCTTCACCTGCTTTATTGAAGTACTAATTTCATGAATATTTATCGAGCTCTCGTTTAACCAGCCCTCGACAAACCAAGAATGAGAGAGAGAGAGAGAGCACAAATACGCGTACGATTATAAACATGTGGGTAAGAGCGAAGCTACGTAGTACTTAACAACTAGGCTAACCGCATATTTAGCGAGGTAATTACTAGGAAAACCCGAGGTGAGATCGCTATCGGTGCGCTTCCGTACTCGCGCATGGATCGAACAAAATTTCCACAGCCAACGCGCGCAAAAAATTGCGGAGTGTCTTCGTTGACACGCGAAACATTTACGAACTCGCGCTATTTCGCTCCTAGCTTGACAGATGTGATTTAATTAACATTCCGACTGTCTGTGAACTTTTCTAATTAATTCCATAATTTTTCGAAGTACGCGCGCTTTTCCTCTATAATTGTCGGTAGGAGAAATTGTTTATGAATAGGCATTTCACCTGTCGTTCTAAATACGCATGTTATACATGTGTGTGTGTGTGTGTGTGTGTGTGTGTGCGTGTGTGTGTGTGTGTGTGTGTGTGTGTGTGTGTGTGTGTGTTTGTGTGTGTGTGTGTGTGCGTGTGTGTGTACGGAAAAAGTTTCCAGTAAAAATTACTCCTTCAATGACTAAAATTTAGTATACTGTAGAGGAAACCGGGGACATACTCGAAATGTATTGAATTTTAGAATCCACTTTACCAAATTTTAATATTTCGGAAACTAAAACGGAAATTTACAATTAAAAAAATTTTTTTTCGCAATCTACACTGAGAGAAGAATATTGTTACTGTTAACATATTTATCCATTTGAAATACAACTATTTGACATTTTTAAGGATAAAATGTGATATTGTAATAGTCACAATATCTATATTAACTAATAGACAATTCAGATTTGAAAATAGCTGATGGTAGAAGTTCTTGTAAATTATAGTTTTTTAATCGAATAGCCAATTTTCCACCACGATGATGTTGTTATATAACAAAAAGGTTTGAAATAAAAACTCCATTTAGTTTTTTACTGTAATGTTTCAGACATTTTTATTGTTTATGTCCCTCATCAGGATAAACAATAAAGATGTCCGAAACGTTGGAGTAAAAAAATAAATGATGTTTTTATTTTAAACGTTTCTGTTATAAAACAACATCATCCTGGTAAAAAATTGGCCATTAGATTAAAAAATTACTATAATAAGCATATTGTAACTATTACAATATCAATGTTCTCAGGTAACATATTGAAATTGTTTATGAGAACATGATAACTTAACTATTAACATGGCATTATAACTGTTACAATGCCTATATTTGGTCATATTTAAACATACGCATGTTAACAGTTACAATGCCATGTTAACAGTAAACGAATCCTTTTCTCAGTGCATATTACCGACGTTATATTTTAGATTGTGAATATACATTAAGGGGGTGCCATACTCGTACTATTATAAATCAAGAGAACACTCTTCTGTATTTTTTAACGTTCTATCATCCAGTCAAAGTTTGGAGTCGAAATATCAAGTCATGTTTGCAAAAACTTTGAACAAAGCGAAATTTAATTTCGTTCAAAGTTTTTGAAAAAACGGCTTGACATTTCGACTCCAAACTTTAACTGGATGATAGAACGTTAAAAAACACAGAAGAGTGTTCTCTTGATTTTTTGTGATTCGACGTATTTTATTTTTAATCAGTTTGAAACTATGTGAATTGCTCGGTCGGTAATGGTAGGACCATGGAACCCCGTTAAGTAGAAGAAATAAATAATTTTTTGTATTTGAAAAAAAACGCAGAGAGCTGGGATCGAACCCGAGCCCGCCGTGCGAGAAGCCGCAGTCTTACCGCTACGCCAACGTGCACTTACACGAAAGACGTTTCGACTCGTCTACATATGCTACAGCTTGTGTAGTTCCACAATAGGACAAATTCGACATCTTAATAAGTTAATTAACTATTTGTTTCACGAAGGATGTAGTACACGAGTTTCTAAATTAATAAATATTTGTAAAAATATGCAGGTTATATTTTATAATTAATTTTATAGAAGAGAAGGTGATAAGTAAATCTCTTTTTAGGTTATGTCGACTTGCTGATGTTGTCGTTAGCAGAAGGTCTCGTAATTTTTCATAAAGTGACTCATAGAAATTGCTACAATTCTATCAAATTTTAGTAAACTAGCTCGTAAAAATTTGCTACATCTTCTATCAAATATTAGTGTTTTGAAAATTTAGTGTAGTAGGTACTAAATTTTATATAAATAATGTAGCAAATTTTATAACCATATTTATTTATTTTTAAAAAGGTGTATACCATTAATTGCTAAAAATATATTAAATATCTTGAGAATTTGAGTATGTCCTCAGACTAGTAGAGAAAATAGTAATTTTTAATGGAAACTTTTTTTCCGTGTATATGTAAATATGTAACTTCATGTCAACTGTTGAAGGCCAAAATTTTAAAATTGCTCAAAATTTTTTTACTGATTTCAAATTAGCCCTAAAACATAAATATGCAAATTTAGAGCAAAATATGCAATCGTTCTGAAGTTAGAATTAATTGAAAATTTGAAAATCTTGATTTTTTTCATAAATCTTCAATTTTCATGATTTTTTAACTCAAAAACTTGAAACTTTTTGTTTAGCACATTAAATGCGAAAAAGTTTGTAAATTATAAGTAGAATTACATACAATTTTTCCAAATTGATCAAACAAATTTTTGTCTTTAATAGTTGAATAACATTCCTTCACTTTATGTGAATGGGGAACTCGACAAAACCTATTTTTTGTAGCAAACCCCAAAAAGTATTTTTAATCTATTATCTTTAAGGTAATGTGTACTTACCGACAAATTTTAGAACATATATATCTTTTGCAAATAATAATAGAATTACTAAAAAAAAAAATTGAGTATAGTATTTATATATACGGAGCGCCTGACAGAGCTGTTTTTCCAAAAATCTACTCAGAATTTATTTAATTAAATAAAAGCCGCAATGTCGATAAGTAGGGATCTGTAATACTTCGAATTTTGCCAGTTTTAAAACGAGCGTATCTCATGGAAATGCTGATAGAATCGCACAAAAAAAAATCTGAGCATAGTATTTACATACACGGAGCGCCTGACAGAATTGTTTTTCCAAATAAACGTTCGAATGTTTATTAATTAAATAATGAAATTGGGTTGATTTTGAGGTTCACATCGCCTTAAGGAAAGATTTTGTTTTTAATAGTAGAAGGCCACAGAAAAAAGCTATGGACTTTTTAAGGAGTGAGAAAAGGCAAAAAACACATTTTTTGGTCATTTTTTGGCACATCCAAATATGATTATAGTCATATTACAGCTAATGTCATTTCATGAAATTTTATAGGTTAGACTGTTGCTTTTTCTACAAAATATCTATTATGCAATAGACTTCCATTCTAGAAAGTATTGCATTGAAATGAAGTTATGACATATAATATATATAATTTTTTATGTATGCCATGTACAAAAAATGAGTAAAGCAAAAACTAGAATATCCGCTCTTCATTATTAGAATATTATAATATTGAATATTAAACATATTTATTAATTTTGCATAGTCAAACTATTTTTAATAGTTATTATTATACTGTAAATAATGTTGAATGAATGACGATAGGCATACAAGTAGCATTAGCAAAAGTATTTGACACGTGTAATAGTTTTTAACATCGAATATGATATATGCCATAACTTCATTTCAATGCAATACTTTCTAGGATGGAACTCTATTGAATAGTAGATATTTTGTACAAAAAGCAACAGTGTACTTATAAAATTTTGTGAAATGACATTAGCTATAATATGACTATAATCATATTGAATGTGCCAAAAATGACCAAAAAATGTGTTTTTTGCCATTTTTCACTCCTTAAAAAGTCCATAGCTTGTTTTCTGTGGCCTTCTACCATTAAAAACAAAATCTTTCCTTAAAGATAATAGATTAAAAATACTTTTTGGACTTTGCTACAAAAAATAGGTTTTCTCGAGTTCGCCTTTCACATAAAGTGAAGGAATGTTATTCAACTATCAAAGACAAAAATTTGTTTGATCAATTTTTAAAAATTCTATGTAATTCTACTTACAATTTACAAACTTTTTCCCATTTAATGTGCTATACAAAAAAGTTTCAAGTTTTTGAGTTAAAAAATCATGGAAATTGAAGATTTATGCAAAAAATCAAAATTTTCAAATTTTCAATTAATTCTAACTTTAGAACGATTGCATATTTTGCTCTAAAATTGCATATTTGTTTTTGGAGCTAATTTGGAACCAGTAAAAAAATTAATTTATTGTTTATTTATTAATTTATCGTTCCTATATGTATAGCATATAGTTCAAAATATAATATATGTTTATTCATTCTACATGTTTTAAAATGATTTAAAAATTTACAATGATTTAAAAATTCATTAATATTTAAAATTTGACCTTATTCCGCTCCGCCGTCGATATATCGCATACAAAATAGTCTATAAATTTCAAACTGATACATGAAGTGTGATTTTTCAAAATCACGATTTTGAAAAAAACCGTAAAAAAATTTTAACCTTAAATAGACGATTCTTTTACCTAAAGGACTTATACGATAAAGATACAAACTCTACATTTCCACAAAATTTCAACATGATTAAATTAATTTTTGTTTCACTAGTTATCATGCGACAAAGAAATTGACTTTGTATAAAATACGGAAATTTTCAATATTAAATATCTTAAAAAGTAAGCTTTCGATTTTGATGAAAATTAGCACACATATTATCTATATCACATTTATCATATTGTCTATAAATACGGAGCTGATATATAGAGCCGTTCTCGAGAAATTGCGATTTGAAAAAAAGGTTAAAAAACTCTAACCTCAAATATCTCTGAAATTTATGAACCCATCATTTTCCCCACAGAACTCGGCTGAGAGCTATCCAAAATCTACCTCTACAAGGAATTTTGAAGCGATTAAGTCAATTTTACTCCCGTAATCGTTGGACATACAAAACTCATTTTTTTCATTTTCAATTTTTTTCTGAAAACTAGCCAACAGAATGAATTCAAATTTTTACAGACTATAGCTATTTACATTCTGCATTATCATGATTTTTCTCAAAAAAATTAACCGTTTAGTTTGAGAGTTATAAGCTTTAAAAAAACACGTTTTTGTTAATAACAAAAGAACTGTAATAGCTAGAAACTTTTTTTTTTAGAAAATATAGGTATTTTAATTCTCTTTCGAATGCTACACTGACAGAAAAAATCTGGTAAAAATTCTTATGTTGTCGTGTAAAAATTACCATGTTGGAATCGTAACTCGACCATATGTCGGATTTTTAGTAGAATTTGCAATACACGTAGGAAAAATTCCAAGTCTAACATGGGAATTTTTTTATAACTGATTTTAAAGAGCGAAAAAAATTATTTCATCTTTTTTTTTAGGAATGGGGGAGGAGCGAGTATCAGACACATAATTATTATATTTAGACAATACAGAAGTTATTTTTGAATTAAACATGATTAAAGAAAATTTATTAAATAAATTAAAAATTTTTGACGACATCGAGACTCGAACCTGGAACCCTTGGCACGGTAGTCGGGAGCGCTAACCACTTACCTATAAAGACATATGTCCTACAAAATTTTGGAACTTGTATATCCCCAAACGTAAGATATGCGCGCTAATTTTATAACAAATTATGCTTTAACTCGAATAATACTATTCTGTATTTTAGCATAATTTATTACAAATGTTATATATTAAGAATATTGTTTAACATTTTATAAATATTACCAATACCTTAAATTAAACAAGCTCATTTATTTATTAATGAATTTGTATTTTCGATATAATAGTTTTTCACAACCTTCCTTAAAAATATTACAAATAAACAATTATTTTAAAAATTGTCTCATCATAAAAAATAAAAAAAAAATAAATAAAAACAAGTATATTGGATTAGAACGGCACATTCAGTTGTTGCGTTTAGCGTTTGTGTTTTGTCTCGATGTTGCCAAGGTGGATTGAGTTTGTTGACATGTATCTGTCTGAATCTTTCCTATTTTGACATTGAAGAGGTCAACTTTTCGTGCACTCGCGGGCTGTTTACGATTGAACGTGTGAATTCTTATTCTAAAACTCTCTCAATTTTTACCATGCTAGCCTGGGAAAATGTACAAAAGATAAAGTTCCATTAGCCACGTGTTAATTTTTACTATGCTGGCATAGGAAGTTTTACTTGTGACATTGGACTTTTTCATATAAAAGATAGTAGGACTTGGTTAGAGGGCGTGAGTGCGTGTGGACGTGCGCGAGGCAGCTCTGCCAAGAATTTTGTGTTTTTGTAAGAAATAAAAGCGTTTAATATTGTAAAAGTAGTAGAATAGGTAAAGTAGACCACAAGGTTTGTAGGGATAAATAAGTTTTGTATAGGTAGGGATCGAAAGGGCAAATCGTGACGTTTCAAGACCGAGTCGACGTTTGAGGTTAGCTAGGCTAGGTAAGCGTACAAGGCGAGGAAAGAAAAATGGACACAAGAAATGCAAAGGATAGGAAAGGCAATACAGACGTAAAGAATCCAAAGGATCAAAAGGAGGCGAAAGAGAAGGGTAAACAACAGACATTAGAAAACGTGATGAAGAAGACGGTAACATTTGCGGAAAGCAGCAAAAAATCACCGAAAGGTAAAACGGATGTAGAGAGGGACAAGGTAATCGAGGAATTCAAAACAAGAGTAACAGAGGAGGTAAGAAAGATTAGGTCAGAAAAATTAGAATTAGAAAAGGTAAGATTGGATATAGATGCGATGATAAATGAAATGAGTGAAAGAGTAGAAAGGTTAGAGAGAAAATTCGTAGAATTCGAGGAGAGGGGGAGGGAGTGGGAACAGCGCGCGAGTGCATCGGAAAGCTTAATGAGCGAAGCGTTAGGGGGAGACACTGGGTCGGTGAGGAGTTTCAAGAGCGGCGTATCGGATATGAGTATGCGAAGCGCGATTTCGTTATCGGACAGGGAGATAATAAAAATGAAAAGGATGCTGAATGATAAGGATAGGAATGAAAGGAAAAATAATATCGTTATAAGAGGGATAGAACCTGAAAAGGAAAACTTAAAAGAATGGGTAGAAGAATTTGCTGAAGATAGGTTAGGTGTAAAAGTTAAGGTTGAATACGCGAGAGTAAGCGGAAAAGTTGTGGTAGCAAAAATAGAGGGGGAAGGGAAAAGTGAAATAATGTCGAATAAAAATAAACTGAGAGGAACGAAAATATACATAGAAAATGATTTAAATATAGATGATAGAAAAAAGCAGGAGGAAATTCATAGATGGGTGAAAGAAAAGAAGGAGGAAGGATGGAACGTTAAAGCAGGTACTGGGAGGGTATTTTTCAAAGGAATATGGAGAAAATGGGAGGAAAGAGAGGAAATTGAAAAGGATATGGAAAATATGCAGACAAAAGAAAAAAGGGGTGGAGACAAGGGAGAACAAAAAAATGAAACTAGGGAACAGAATTTCAAATAAGCCCAGAAAGGGGAAATACAAATATAGGTAGGGATGTAGGTAGGGCATTTCAAAGTATTAATAGTATGGTAAAAACATATAAGAAAAATAAGGTCAATCAAAAAATAAAAAACAGTGTGGGAAAGAAAAGTTTTAAGTGCGAGGTTGTAAAGTATAAAAATAGTGAGGAAAAGCATATTGTAAATAGTAAAGGAAAAAAGAAATTAATCTTCTGGAATATAGCAGGGGTATGGAGTAAAGATAGGGAATTTTGGAATTTTATAGAGGAAGCAGATTTTGTCAGTTTATCTGAAACGTGGTTAGAGGAAAAGGATAGAAAAAGGATAGAAAATATGCTGCCGCAAAGCTTCTGCTGGAAAATAATAACCGCAAGGAGAGAAGCAAGAAAAGGTAGGGCAAAAGGTGGTTTTATAATAGGCATAAAAAAAGATTGGAAATTGAAAAATGTACCAGAAACAGAAGAAACTGAGGAAGGACTAATAAAAACAATAATAGAAGGCGGTGGAGGAAGAATGGTAATATGGTCGGTGTATAACTCTGGAAACGTGGAAAAATACATGGAGCACTGGAAAAATCAGGAAGAAATACAAGAAAATGACACAATAATTGGAGGGGATTTCAACATCAGGACAGGAGAAGGAGGTAGTTTGGTGGGCACACAAGGCAGCAGAAGAGAGCAGGACAAAAGAACAAGTAAGGATAGAGTTTGTGGTAACGGAGGCAGTAAACTAATAGATTTCTGCGGAGAGGGAGGATGGTCGATACTAAATGGAAATTTTGAAGGTGATGAACAAGGTGAATTTACCTATATAGGAGCAAAGGGAAGTACAGTCATAGATTATGCTATAGTAAATGAAAAAGCCAGAGGAAAGGTAACACAGTTTATGGTTGAGGAGAGAGTAGAGTCGGATCATGCACCCATCAGTGTGGAAATAGAAATAGAAAAAACAGATGCAAGGAAGGAGGATAGGCGCAGGACTAAAGAAGAAGTAAAAACTAAAACGGTGTATGCATGGGGAGAGGAAGAAGTTTACATTTTTAAAAATAGGACGCATGAAATAGATATAGAAGAAAAAGCAGAGGATACAGTAGAAGAAAGATGGATGGATACTAAAAAGATAATTGAAGAAGCAGTCACCAAAAAGGAAATAAGAATAAAAAAATGGAAACTAGGTCACAAAAAATGGTGGGATAGCGCCTGCACAAAAAAGAAAAGAAGAGTAAAAAAAGCGTATAGGAAGTGGAGGGAAGGGGAAGAAGTCAAAGAAAAATATCTCGAAGAAAGGAAAGAATGGAAAGAATTATGTAAAACAAAAGAGAGGGAGAAAAAAGAGTACGAGGAGGATCAGCTGAGGCAAATCAAAAACGAAAGCGACGTGTGGAAGTATCTAAATAAATCAAGAAACAAAAAAGAGAAAATGAATTGTAATGTGGATAAAGAAACATGGAAAGATTATTTTGTAAAGCTTTTGGAAGGAGCAGAAACGGTTAAACTAGGAAAGGACAGGCAAAAATGTGAAGAAAAAGAGGAGAAGGGGAAAGAGATAATCACGGCTGAAGAAATAGAAAAAGCATGGAGTATACTAAAGAAAAGGAAAGCAGCGGGACCAGATGGTATCCCAAGTGAAGTATGGCTATACGGAGGAAGGGGCCTGATAAATAAACTTGTATGCATAATAGGGAAAGTTTGGGACGGTCAAGGTCTACCTGAGGACTGGAAAACAGGCGTAATAGTCCCACTCTATAAAAAAGGGAATCCAAACGAGGCGAAAAACTACAGGGGAATCACACTCATGTCAACGGCATACAAATTATACACCGAAGTAATAAGGAAGAGGTTAGTAAAAGAAGTGGAAGATAAAGGGATACTCCCAGAGGGTCAAGCTGGTTTTAGGAAAGGGAGATCGACGCTGGATAACGTATATGTATTAAATCATATAATACAGAAAGGAAAAGGAAAAGGACTCAAGACATATGCTTCATTCGTAGATTTGAAGGCGGCCTTCGACACGGTTGACAGAGAGCTGTTATGGGAAATCATGGAAAAGGTAGGAATCAGTAAATACATAATAGAGAGGATCAAGGAAATATATCAAGAAACGAAAGTGAGAGTTAGAATTGAAGGAGGCTTTTCAGAGGAATTCTGGACAGTGAAAGGATTGAAACAAGGATGTGTGCTGAGTCCGATTCTGTTCTGCATATATATAGCTGGATTAGAGGAAGATTTTAGAAAGAGGAACGTAGGAGGAGTCAAAATAGGAGAAAAAAGGTTATGGTCCCTAGCGTACGCTGATGATTTGGTACTGTTGGCAGAAAACAGAGAGGCGCTGGTGGACATGTTGGACACACTAAAAAAGTTCTTAAATAGCAGGAAAATGATACTGAGTGAAGAAAAAACTAAGGTTTTAGTATTCAACAGAGGTAGGAGGAGCAAAAAAGAGAGGTGGAGGTGGGAAGGAAAAGAGCTTGAAGAGGTGAGATGCTTCAAATATTTAGGATTCACTTTTAATAGGGAAGGAAACTACAAGGATCATATAAAAGATATACAGAAAAAAGGAATGACAGCAGCCAAGAAGGCATGGGGGCTAGGAGAAAATAGATGCAAAAACGATTTTGCAAGAAGAAGAATGCTGTTTAATTATTTAGTGAGGAGTGTGATGGAATATGGTTGCGAAATATGGGGATGGAAAGAGCGAAAGGAACTTGAAAAAATACAGATGGATTACTATCGATGGATACTACGATTGGATTTCAACACACCAAGGCATATTATGTATGAGGAAATAAAAGTTGACAAGATGAAGATAGGGTGGGGTAGCAGGGCAGTTAAGTATGAAGAGAAAATACGTAAACTAGATGACAGTAGACTAACAAAACTGTGTTGGAAGGAAATGTCTACAGATGCAGTACAAAGTCAGAGCTTATACACCAAAGAAAGAAAAGAATTTTACAATAGTCTGGGTTTAAGTGAGGCAGAAGTGGAAATTATGAGAGCAGCAGAGAAGGAAATTTACGAGGAAACAGAAGCGAGAGAAAAAGATATAGCGAGGCAAATTAATTTAGGAAAAATAAGAGAATCAAAATATAACGCAGAATTTAGAAAGCTAGTGGTAGACAAAGTTCCGGCTTATTTAAGAAAACATAAAAAGGGAATTGAAATAGATATAATAGCGAAAATTAGGTGCGGGAATTTAGAAAGGGCGAATAGATATTGGCTAAAGGAGGGTGATAGAAGTTGTAGGATATGTAAAAAAGAGAGGGAAACATTTGAACATATAGTATTAGAGTGCGAGGATGCGAAACCAATGATGGAAACACTTAGAAAGGAGGGAGGACTGAGACGATGGAAATTAGTTAACGAGGTAGGAAACGTAGCAGTGGTTAAGGCATTCAAAAAGTTTATAAAGGAAGCGGAAAAGAAAAGCGGCGAAAAAAGTAAGCAAGCGTAGAATAGGGTGCGAGCTGCCTCAGGGGTGGAGTGATGAATGTAGTGTAATGTAAGTTCAAGTGTGTAAAGCGTAAAAATAAGCAAGGGAAATTGTTCAAAAAAATAATTGTTTAACTAATATAAGATAGGGCACATGTATATATTGAATGGTTCTGCGAATACAGTTGGTAACAGATAGGTAAAGCAAAAATAAAGCGTAAAAAGGCGTTACCGCGTATAATCAATGTATCAAAATATTAATAAAATGTAAAATATAAAATGTAAAAGTGTTAAAAAATAAATGTAAAAATAAATATGTAAAAAATAAAATGTAAATGCGTAAGGTGTACAAATGTGTTCAATGAGTGTACTTATATATAGTGAAAAGTGGAAAGAATAAGACTGTATAAATATTTGTTAGGCGAAATGATGTAACAAAATTAGAGACTAGTATAAGGTATGGATGAATGTGTGAGGTTAAGAATACTTTAATGTAAACCAAGTCCATTTCTGGGCCAAATAGGCTGAAATAAAGTTATATACTACTACATATAAAAGATAGTAAATTTTTCGATTTTAAGCAGTTGTGGGCAACTTCCAAGAGCAACATAGGAATTTTTCCCCGGGTTTTTCTGTCAGTGTACCCATTCGATTCAAATATCTCGATTATATCATTAAAAAAAAAAGCAAGAAACAATTTTGAAAAAATCGAAAATTCGAAATAAAACAAAAACGCATCGGCCTAATCAAAAAACGGATTTTTGACCCGCAATCACACAAAAAAAAACAAAAATAATGAGACCTGTCCGGTTAAAATCGACCGAGTAGAAGCTGAGATCCAGGTGTACACACACACACACACACACACACACACACACACACACACACACACACACACACATCCATACAGCATTTTTCAAAACCAAATATTTTGATTCCTAACACCTCGGAAAACAATTATAACATGTTACAACAACTCAAAAAATTACTATTACAAAACTTCCTCTAGGAGGAAGCAAATTTCGAGCAATTTTCAAATTTTGGCCTTCAATAGTTCGCATGAAGTTACCCCCCCCCCCCCCACACACACGTATATGGGTTACTTAAATAAAGCAATTATTGATAAATACATTATCTAAAGCATTAGCTGCGTGTAATTATAAAAGTAATAGCATTATTATCGAATATGTCAACGTGGTTAACATACTGTAACAGTCTATTAAAAAGCATATACTTTCACTTATCACGACGTAAACAAAGTAATTATGAACGTCCACTCGTTAACCGGATGTAAAATATCGCGAGACCTTGCACGCATCTCTGCAAATTTATGTTTTTCAGCGACCAGTCGGCTCCAAAAATTCAGCATATACGAGGGTCATTTGATAAGTACCTAGCCTACAAATGAAAACACCAAAATTTTACAAAAAATAAAATTTATTTTTCAATGTAGTCTCCTTTTAGTTGAATACACTTGGTCCAGCGGTGTTCCAATTTTTTTAACCCCGTTGAAAAAAATGTTTTCTCTTGGTTTGCAAAATAGGCCTCCGTGGCGGCGATTATTTCGTTATTGGAGTGGAATCTCTTCCCGGCGAGCGAATTTTTTAGGTTCGGAAACAAAAAAAAGTCGCACGGAGCCAAATCTGGAGAATACGGTGGATGGGGCAGCAGTTCGTAGCGTAATTCGACCAATTTAGCCGTGGCGAGTGCAGAAGTGTGAGCCGGTGCATTATCGTGGTGGAAAAGCACTTTCTTTTTAGACAAATGGGGCCGTTTTTCTTCTAACACGGCGTCAAATCGGCTCAATAGTTCGGCGTAGTACTGTCCTGTGACCGTTTTGCCCTTCTCCAGATAGTCAATAAAAATCACACCTTGAGAATCCCAGAAAACAGTGGCCATCACCTTTCCGGCCGACGGGACCGTCTTCGCCTTCTTCGGAGCAGGTTCACCGGGTAAGGTCCACTGTTTTGACTGCTCCTTGATCTCTGGAGTGTAGTAGTGAACCTATGTTTCGTCGACGGTCACGTAACGACGCAAAAACTCTTTTGGATTGCGATTAAACAGCTCCAAACACTGCTCTGAACTGGTCACACGGATGCGCTTGTTGTCTGCAGTCAGCAAACGCGGCACCCACCTTGCTGACAGCTTCCTCATGCCTAAAATCTCATGTAGGATATGCCACACGCATTCTTCTGAGATGCCTACTATCGCAGCTATCTCGTGCACCTTTAATCGGCGGTCTGACAAAACGATATCGTGTATTTTTGTCACGTTCTCCTCCGTAGTGGCTGTTTTCGGAACACCTGGGCGTGGATCATCAAAAACCGACGTACGACCACGTTGAAACTCGTTATACCAAAATTTAACGGTCGCCATCGAAGGAGAAGCATACACTGCATCCAAGCGTTCTTTAATTTCACTGCGCGATTTCCCTTCCAAAAACAAGAATCGAATCACCGACCGATATTGTTCTTTCTCCATTTTTTCAAAAATCAACGGACACATTTGCTTTCACACGCTCTCAAAAATAAACTACAACTCCGATCCGGCTGAAATTTCGTCTGTAACCGTTTACAGGAAGATACTGCACTGTAGTGTATTTCTGGTACGATAGTGGCACCATCTGGCGGTGAGGCTAGGTACTTGTCAAATGACCCTCGTATGTACACACAGAGGGAGGCGAGGCAAAGAATACGTGATATCGAGCGTCGTCTCTTCGTGTTTTCTTTCGGGGGGAGGTATTTTATCAGAATGGTAAAATGTTAGATGGATATTTTTTCAGAAAATATACTATCATTTAAATTATTTTTCGAATCCGATACTGTTGATTCCGAACAGGAGTTGTTCAGAACACACAAGGAATTATTTTCTAAAAGAAAATATCAGAAAAATTTGCGTCTATAAAAATTGAAAACAGATTGCATGAAATTATAAAAATTCTTTTTACTAGAAAAATAAAATTTCGAAAAATCTCAAACGTTCATTCCTATACGATTTTCAGCTCATTTGTCAACATTTTAGCTTTTCTAAATCACTGCATTTTCTACAATTTAATCGTTAGGTAGAAATGGCATTCGAAAAATTGACATGACATATCATATAAAAATAATTTAATGAAAATATTATGGCCTTCTTGCTAAATTTTTTCTAATTTTTATATATTATACATTTTTAAACATTCGGAAAATTTACCCTTCTATCATAAGATATTCTAATTTGTTTTTTTACCTTTCTGAGAAAATATCCATCTAACATTTTACCATTCTGATAAAACACCTCCCCCCTTTTCTTTCCCAGACGTAATTCTCCGCGAGCGGCGTCGGCGGTGGCGGTAAGAAAGAAAGGGAAGGGGAGAGAGTGCGAGAAAGAATGAGGAAAACGAGCGGCGGAGCAGACAAGTGGGCAGGTAATTCGGTCTTTTTGGAGAATGTATGGCCCTCCCGACCTTACACGAAATGCATCTAACTGGGCCTCGAGGCTCGGCAGCCCGGCAGAGGAGATAAAGTAGCTCCGGGCTAGAGGCAGCCTTACCGTCACCAGAAACTCCCAAGACTTCTCTCTCTCTCCCTCTCTTTCACTCCCTTGCTCTTGCGCTCGCGCCCTTTCTCCGTTACCGTGGCAGGTTTCTACCACTGCAGGTTCGTGTCTTCTTTTCTATCTTTCATATGCCTTTGTCGATCGAAGGTTTTTTATGGTACTTGATGAAGCGAATAAAACGGTTTAATAAAGTTTTGCTTGATAGTCGATCGAATCAAAATTTAATCTGCCTATAAGAATTTTTATATTTCTTTTCTGAAAATTTAATTTTACTTACTCTGTATAAATGTAACAATACTTGATAAAAGTCAGAAAGTTTTGAATTTATAACACGCAAAGGTGTAAATTTTACAATTAAGAGATTCATATCCAGATATGAGCCGAATTTAAAAAGGTTTTGCCAATTTAACGCAATTAAAAAATTTCTCAGTACCTCGTATTTTATTTGTGAATTGTATTTATATCGTTATCACAATAGCAACATTTTAAAAACTCCGATAACTTCCCCGAATAAAAGGAATCATCGAGCGAGCAAAAAAGAAGGAACATCGAGATAGAATATAAAATTAGGACCATTCCGAAAGTTTCTCAAGATAAATCCGAGGCGAACTGTGTTCAACACGGCCAGTGGCTGTTAATACTTTTAAGAGGGCACCGCTTCTCAATGCATCATCTCCCAGGCTCCAAGTCTCATCGCGATCAAGGATGAGAGCGAGAGAAAGAGAGAGAAAGCCAGCATCAAGAGGCGAGATCTCGCGGCGATACCCTCGCGACCCGAGCCATCGTTTTCATCCCACATGTATAGCCGCCGCGGTCGCCTGTCAGTCACTAAAAAGTTTAGTCACACTGGAATTTCTTCGGGGACTTCACCACTGCCGTCGCCGCTGCGTCTATATCCTCGTGCGATTACCGGCCGAGATGAATTTTAAGCAAGTGAAAAAAGTTTCGCACAAATATTCCCTTACGGCATAAGCGTGGGGAATTTTTTTCGGGCGCCTTTTTGTTGAATCTCACATGTATGTGTGCGCTAGTCGGCAAAAATTAGGCAGAGTCTGACGCAAAAATATCTCCCAACCCTTTTGTATTGTGAGATATGCTCGAGATAGAAAAAAAACGTTATTTTAGCTCAGTCCCTGGTAGAAAATAAGCTAACGAAAATAGCTGGTAAAGTAACTGTACGGTAATTTTTTTAGCCAACGGCAATGGTTCGGAAAAAGAACAAATATAACATTTCAAAAACAAAAGAAGTGTCATTTATAATATAAAAATATATAATTTATAGTATAAAACATTCATTTATCATAAAAATATTTTTTTTTCACACTGTCGGTATAGCAATAATAACAATTAATATTGTTATTATTAATTTGATTATTTTTATTGTATACCAAATGAATAATTTATTATTTTAGTAATTTTGAAAATTAAGGATCTGTAGGTCAACGACTCATTAACTCAATACATAAATTTATAGAAATTTTAATTCGATCTCTATCTATTAAATATTAAAATATTTTATATTTATTACTTTATGATAAGCAACTTTGTAATCCAACCTCCTGTATTTATCTTTTGTACAAAGGGTTTTAACCCGCGTCTAATAAATAAATAAATAAATAAATAAATAAATAAACCAACGATTGGTTCAACTGTTGGCCAAGCGAACCATCATTTTGTGACGAAATTAGTAGCATTCTAAAGCAAGAGTTGGTTAAACTGTTAGCGAATTCGTTTCGATTTCGCTATCCGATTGTAAACTATTGGTTAATATTTCTACCAGGGATATATCAAGGAATACATTAAAAATTTTTTCAACGAAAAGTTCGTGCTTGGAACAAGTCGTATAGTGTGCATAGTAACGATAAATATTGAGCACACGGCGATAATTTCTATATTTAACCAAGAAATTGTAGCACCCAATCATAGTAACTTATTATAACTACATTAAAAACGCATTAGAACAAAATTCTTTGTTACATCCAAGGCAGTTATAATACTTGCGAGACAGCAAACAATTATCAATAAGCAACGTTGATTTTCCGGCCTGTTCGCATTAACTTTTATCGCGTAGTTTTTGAAGCGCTACGAAAGCCAGTGCATGAAACTGCTGCCTGTAGATAGTGAACTTCAAAACCTGTCCTCGCATATAACGGGTTCGCAGATAAAAATAATGGCTCTATGATCAATATTAAAATTTCATGGTCGGAAAAAAGAGTTGCGCCAAGAATCCCTTGAAAGAGCCGAGGTTTGAAGTTTCGAAATTTTGAAAAATTACGCCAATATCACCTGCGTTCACATAGTGAAAAAAAAGCAACCGTACAAGAATCGCTTTTTTATTATTCATGATTCACTTCAGTTTTACTCTCTTCTATTTACCACATTTCAGACTAAAATAATCACGAAAAACACAGTTTTATGAAAATTCATGTACAATTTGTACACCGAAAAAATATACCATTCGACCTATAATACAACCATCGACTCCGAAAGCAGAAAAAAAGTAAGCCAGCAGCAGCGCTGCAGTTGGCAGCCATTCTCGATTAATCACATTAAAGGCTCAGGGATGTATCTCTTTCTCTCTCGCTGCTGGAGCAGCAGCACAGCGCCGCGTGGCAGATGGGCATGGCCCGGATTTGGCCCGCGCATCAGCTGATTCCGAAGGGCGCGCACGCGGGCTTAACGATGCAGCCACGCGCTTATACGTATATACGCCACCGGTTCAAGGACGACGATCGTTTGATTCGAGGGAGAGATGAAGCTAGCGTACACGTGTATATATATATATATATATATTCGTCATCACCGGCGAGCGATGATCGATCACACGCGCGCTCCGGGTTATATCCTATCCTCCGCGTGTACACGCGCCTTTCACGGCTTATAACTCCTAGTTTTATGTTAATGCACGCGCGCGTGTGTGTGTGTGTAACTTTCTTACCCGACTCTTACGGATTTGTACGATACGTTGTTGTATCGATTAGTAAGTGTAGCGGTAGGAGAGCGCGCGCGCGCTCGCGCTCACACGATGCCGATGTAAATGAGCTTTTATTTCTGTAAAACACGTACGGGGCGTCTAATGACGTCAATCATGTGTCTAAAAATTCTCTGGCTAAAACTGATATTAAATGAAAAGGAGTTAATAATGAAGCAACTCACATGCATTCCACATTTAAATTTCGTTAATTATTATTATTGTTATAAAAATGTTAGCGAATATATATAGTTTCGTGCGAGTTATACTCCTCGTTGGTTTATACTTTTAAACGCACTGGT
Source organism: Torymus aiolomorphi (assembly GCA_036365515.1). NCBI lineage: Eukaryota > Metazoa > Arthropoda > Insecta > Hymenoptera > Torymidae > Torymus > Torymus aiolomorphi. The sequence continues at coordinate 131,659,325 of CM070877.1, forward strand.
GCGAGCGCAGACGTATACACTCGCCTTCTAATGGAATATTTAAATGAAAGCAGCGTTATCGGGCACGAAATAATAATTATTCTAATTTAAATATGGTTATTCATTAAGCAGATATACAAGCACACACCGTATCAAATGTACGAGAAAAACAGTAAAGTGCATTGAAAAATACTCCCTCCGCGTGCACTGTGCCTATATATATAATGCATGCGTGCACGCGGCTGACCGCTGCGTGCGCACTCGATGCATCTTTAACTTGAGTAACGTTGCGATTAGCATAAATGCGTGGCGTTGAGCCTCCGCCGCTATCAATGACAAAACGTTTTCCCATCTATTACGCATACGCGGATTAGCAAATCAAACAGAGTTCTTCATTGTGTACGAAACGCTGGGAAGGACGATTCATCATCTCTCCCTCTCCCCCTCTCTGTCTGATGGCCTTAAAAATATTTTCGTAACATCTATTATGAGTATCGACGCGCGTTCTAACGGGGCTCGTGTTCCCGCACCTCTCTAATCGGCCAATGTTTTGATTATTAATCAAGCGCGATGAGCGAGTCTGAGAGAGTCTTATCGGTTCTCCGACACTCGGCCGTATTACTCTTTCTCTCGTGCGTGTGTATCTCTGTGGCCTTATGGCAGTGAGAAGTGAGAAAGAGCCCTCGCAGACTGAATTTATAAACAAGCCGTCGCGCGAGGAGGAAGAGGATGCCGACGATGAGACGTGAGCCGGCGCACCAGACGTGGACGGTGTATATCGAAGGCGGTGTGCGAGAGGAGTATATATCTGCGTTGCGAAAATTTGTTTGGAGAGCTATCGTCATAATATTTGATGTTTCGCCTGATTAAACGGGTATCGATAAGAAAAAGAGCTAAATGTTTGAACGTATTTTTATACTTTGCGTATAGAACACTGTAACCTAATATATTCTATAAATAACGTTTCACAGATATTGGCTGATGGATTTAATTTTTATTACAGCAGCGATCTACGTATAATTCACAAAAAGGAATAATGTTCAAAATTGCACTGAAAAAAGGTTTAGTAAAAATTAATAATACTTTTGTGAAAATGACTATACTTTCTCACAAAGCCAGCACAAACTGTAAAAATCCAAAAGATTACTATACTTTACAAGAAATTTTGCTAGAAATATAGGAAAATTTACTATAAGTATTATAAAATTTACTATAAAGTATATAGTCATTTTTTGGGTTTTCACAGTCTGAGGTAGCTTTATTAGACAGTATAGTAATTTTTCCAAAACTTTCTTCTCAGAGTGTTAAAATAACTAGATATTTCATTAAGCAATCATCAAACACCAACGTCAAAGAATAACGAAAACGTTCTTTTTCTCCCACCTCGAAAACCTTTCTTATTTTCTGCAATCAAATCCAATCTAGGATAAAAAATCCACCCTGCTTGTTCTACAAACTATCTGGTAGAATGCACGGGTGGCTGATACACCCGCGAATCGAGCGTGCGGACGTGAGTACGCGAAGCTCGCGCTGGCATGGAAAAAAGCCGGAGCATGCATGTGTGTGTGTGTGTGTGTGTGTGTGTGTGTGTGTGTATGTGTGCGCGTGTGTTTCAACGAAGAGAGAAACCAACTTCTCCCGCGGGGTAATTCGACTCGCCTAATCGGATCGGTGTTGCGTTTCGCCACGACGACGGCCGCGTGTGCGCGCGCGCGCCGTTCGCGTGTGTGTTATTCGCGAAATCGGGGAGGGAAGGAGAGAGAGGGAAGATCGGAATCGAAATCGTTCGTGTCTCAGGCGAATAAAAACGATATTTTCGTTCCTCTTTTATTTTCGGTGTCGTGCGCGCGCACACTGGGACGTCATAAATATGCATTAGATTCCGTTCGATTATCAAAATCTGAATACGCGATAAAACTGTGCCGACGCTGTCGCTGTTGCTGCTGGTGCCTGATGCTTCGCGCGTGTTTTACGCGCGTCTCTGTTGGTATATATCTGTGGGTGTGCGTGTATGTGTGTGTGTGGGTGTGTGTGTTTGTGAGGAGCGTTATCGTTAAAAATTCAGCGATAATTAAGATACTGTCAAGAATGTAATGCAATATAAAATATTGCGTGTTTTATTCGAAGCGACGCGGGCACATGTAGACGTGCCTTTTTATCGGATATTTATGCGAAATTTTTGATAAATTTTCCCTGTTCTCGTTAATTAGCCGTCGCTTTATTTTCAGAATCCGGGGAAATTCTAGATCGGAAATTTTCCTATCTTGCATATGTAGCTCACTGGCGATTGTGAACACCTGATATTTTAATTCGCTCATGCTAGTACACCTGATATTTTTTTCTGAATAATTTTGTTCATCTGTCATGAATATAACTTTTAACAATAAATAATTTTGTTATTTTAATCACATTATCTTTATTCATTATTTACACATTATGAATAAAGCTCGTATAGTCAATGTATTTTTGGTAAAAATAAATCTTCCATCAGCTAAATGTATTTATTTATATTAGGAAGTAAGTAAATAATTTAACTTTCAACAGCAGGCAACCACAAGCATTTGTTTGCAAACTGGCCTAAACCGATTCCAAAGTTAAAACCACAATTAGCTCAGTCGAAAAATCACTGGGACACTGTGTCCCTAAGCATCATTATGCCTGTATAACGATCATCAAGGGGATTCGCAGCGACAGATATACTTTCGGGTAAGCAAAGTTCACCTCCCGCCGCGCACGCTCTCTCTCTCTCTCTCTCTCTCTCTCTCTCTCTCTTTAACTCTACTCGGCTTAACGGCGTACGTCAGAGACCGAGAGAGGCCGACATTGTGTCGTCGTCGTACCTCGTGCCTTCTCTCTAATAACGGATAAGTCAGTCACAGGGGCGTTTCATAGAATTGTACACGCCGAGAGAACGGGTTAGGAGTCGTGCAAATGCGCGCGCGCGCGCGCATACAATTGTGTGTAGCGGTGCCTCTGCGGTCCGCGTGTCATTTTTACTCTCTGACCCTATCCCCGCCGGCGCCGCTCGATTTGCATCGGCCCAGAAAAAAGGCTCCGAGTTATCCGTCTTCGCGTGCTCGTATGAATATTTAAATCTGTATTACTTTTTTATTGGATTTGCATAAATTTGAATGCTGGCTTTTTATTAATATAAGTTGCGCGGATAAATAATAAAAAATATTTGCAATTTTCGTTGCAATATTTTTTGTATATTGGGTTCAAAATTCATTTGAATGATATCTCAGTGCAGCTGCCGTTTTTTCATCTACACGGAGAGAAAAATTTCAGTAAAAATTACAAAAAGTTCCGCAATTTTTACTGAACTTTTCGGTACTGTGGTAACAGACTGCCAAAATGAGCGGATTTACTTGACTTTCTATACTTTTTATAGAGTTTTCAGTAAAAATTACCGAACTGTTCAGTAACTTTTAAGAGAAGGTTTGGAAGTTTTCGTTGGCGTAACGCGCGGTGGCGCTTTTGACTGTTGTGCGCATGCGCGTTCTTGAATTTCAGCGAGAATTACCGTGCACAACCGGTAGATGGCGAATATTGAAACTCGCAAGTGACCACGACTTTCCTCAGTTAGTATATAAGTCCGCTGAGTTTCTAAAGGTCATATGTAAGCGTTTGCGTATTGCGAAATGTAAGGCATTACTTAGGTTATGTGTAGTATAGTAGTTAGATATGTTTAGGACTTTAGATATAAAAATTTCCTATGTAAAAGCGGCGTGCATATTTACATCTTATCTTACACCACAAGGAAAGCAACACTGGATTCCCAACTATTAAAATGGCGATAAGTGCGATTAATATAAATTATTCCCATAAATAGATACATTTTTTTTAATTACCATATTCGCCATATTCTATAAAATTTATAACTCAAAAAAGAGTAAAAATTACGGAACGGTTCAGTAAAAAGTAAGTGCTTAGAAAAATTACCGAACTGTTCTGTAAAATTTACAAAAATATCAGTCTGTTACCATAGTACTGTGAAGTTCGGTAAAAATTATCGAACTTTTTGTAATTTTTACTGAAAATTTTCTCTCCGTGTATAAATACTTAAAATATGTTCTACAATGATGTCACATTTAAATAATTAAATTAAAAATGTATATGCAATATATACAACAAAATATCCGATTCCAAATCAAAATTATAAATTCACGGGAACATCAACTCCATGTTTGACACTCGTCCATTAAGTTTCCAGAACTCGGATGATTCATTTATAACCGTCTCATGCGAATTTATTATGAATCATAACACTCTCTCGGCGCACGGGAGTAAACCACTTTCGTATAATATTCAAAAAATCAGCTGGCACGGAACGTGGCCTGTTTCCGGCCTGTCTCCTATACACACCGGCATGTGCACACACAAAGCGAAAACAGATCCTTCTACGCCTCGCACACCGGGCGAAGGCCGGGGCAGCATCGTCGCTGCTGCTCTGCTGTCCGTCGGCGGCGCGCTCTCCGCAGCCCCAAAAGTCAACTCTCCTCTCCGTCTAAGCGCAATGTTGTGACAGACCAAGCAACCCATGCCGTGAGTCTTTCGCCCTCTGCAAAATGGACGTGTAAGAGATGGAAACTCGCTGCCGCGTGCTGGAGGTATATTACACACACAGGGTAGGGAGAGATGGCTATCGACAGGGAGAGAGAGAGAGAGAGAGAGAGAGAGAGAGAGAGAGAGAGAGAGAGAGAGAGAGAGAGAGAGAGAGAGAGAGAGAGAGAGAGAGAGAGAGAGAGAGAGAGAGAGAGAGAGAGAAAAGCTGATGGCGCACCGTAATTCCTGGGCCGCACGGCGGCGGAGGCGGTGATTTATTGCGAAACAACTGGGTTAGAAGTAACCAGGGGCTTTGGGCAAGGCCCTCGCTAAGTGGACGACAATGCCGCGCGGACACTCACGAATTAACTCCGAGACCCCGGGGCCAAGCGAGCGAGAGCGAGAGAGAGAGAGAGTGTGTTGTTAAACTTAATGGAATTAGCCGAGAGAGCGCGCACGTCACTCGAGCACGGCTCTCTTGTCGTGTGCAGTCCCACACAGTACACACTCTCTTTACCTGTGACCAAGGATTTTCCGCCGGACGGATTTCCGAATTTTCCTCACCCCCGACAGCTATATGGCAGCGATATTTATGACGGCAGGCAGCCAGGCAGCTCGAGAGCCCCGTAATCGCCGTCCATCGGAAGACCCGTGCTGTGACACACGGGACATTGCGGTTAATTTCAATCTCTTGCTTCACACTATCCGATTTCCAGGAAATCCAAACCAATTTAAAAGCCAGCCGCCTAATTGCGTTTAGTGGCGCGGGGGGTATATAGCTGCAGTGCACTGCAGGCTCTTTTTCCATCTAAAGCCATTATTGCCACGGTAGGGTATTGTTGTCAATGTTTGCGAATGTAGTAAAGAAACTTATGACAACTATAAGTGATTTTTAACCTGTATACCTATTTGACTTTTTGATTATTTTATAGTTCTTCTAGTACAAATGAAAAATTAACTAGGAGCAATAAATTATTGAAATTTCGGAATGTTTAAACTGTCGTCATTTCAAGCAACTCGAAGATCATCGTTCCCATTGTTTATGTAGTGCTACTGGTATGGGCAAATGGATTAATAAATGCTTAATGAGTTTGTCACCAGCTGCATCCAACGAATAACATACAATCACCCAATCACCTAATTTAAGAAACATGAAATTACCACAGACCAACAGCCCGCACTGTAACGCAACGCACCCATCAGCTGCATCGCCGGACGTATCGAATTCATCGCAACTACCTTCAAGGCCAAGTCTCTCTCCTTCTCTCTTATCTTTCTTACTCCCTTGCCAAAACTCTCCACCGCTCCAGTCTATACACAGTCGTGCGTTTTCCCTTTCCCTTCACATCTCTACATACCACCGCTGCAGCAGCAGTAGCAGCACTTCGGACGGGCGCGAGTCATAAAATCGAGCCGCCGCTGCTGCTGCCGGGTCGACCGGAGTGATGTCGGTGACAGCCGCGCCGCGCCCGTCGGCGCTATTACTCACCCGGAGCGCCGCCGCCGCCGCCGCCAACCAACCCCTCCCGCGCGTATATGGCTGAATACCATTCAAAGTTCGAAGAGCCGCGACCTAATTCCTCTCGGCGGCACGCACACGTGGGGGTAGCCCCAGCGTGATCAGCTGTTCCACGATGCTGCTGCTGCTGCTGCTTTCGTCGCCTGATTGTTTATGGAATATATGAAGGAGGGGGAGAGAGAGAGAGAGAGAGAGAGAGAGAGAGAGAGAGAGAGAGAGAGAGAGAGAGAGAGAGAGAGAGAGAGAGAGAGAGAGAGAGAGAGAGAGAGAGAGAGAGAGAGAGAGAGAGAGAGAGAGAGAGAGATGAAGCAATGCACCCCTTCTTTTTTTTAGAAATGATGGGTGGGGTGTTTGGGTTGGTTTTTCGAAGAGGTGTGTGTGCTCTTGTCGTTGGTCCTTCATGGGGTGGCTTTTTTAGATTTAGTGCGTTTGCATGTGGAGGAAGTGTGTTGTCGTATAGCTGGAGCCTGTAAAATAATATTATATAAGTTGTAGATTTATATGAAGTTAATGGTGTGTAGCAGTTGCGTGCACGTTGAGTGAAAGGAAATTACGTCTGTTATCTAAACAATTTCTTTTTTAGCGCAGTTCTGGTTAATGGCGTTTTTATCCAATCAATAATGACATAGTTTCAGCTTCATGTTAATTTTCTTATCGAGACAGGGATATATTGTTGATGTACAGCATAACATAGAAAATGTTAACAGCGTCCTCTTTCACTTTTAACATTTGCATATATAATCAAGCGAAACTTTATCGACTAAACACATATTAAAACGTCACTTGTTGTACGATATCATTCGCCATACTGTTCCAAACACTACGCACCAATCCGAAAAAACCCATAAAATCATCATTTTCTTCATCAACGTACTTTCCTTTCCAAACACCTAAAACTCCAAAAAAGAATCCACAAAACCACCTCAAAAAGAACTCCAAAATATTCTTCACTTCCTCGCAGCAGCATCATCGCCGTCGCTCGCGCGTAATCGTGCCTCTATCCTCTTGTACATACACGAGAGAGCGAGACGACGCGACGGCAGCAGAAGCAGCAGCAGCAGCGGTGGCCGTGCGCTCACGCGCGGCGGCGGCAGGCAGGCAGGCAGGCAGGCAGGAGAGGAAAACACGTGTGTGCCGTCGGCTGCGGCGTCGGCGGCTAGCGGCGGCGGCGCGGGGATACGTCGCCGTACCAGCAGCACCACCTCGGCCGCCCGTGGAGCGGGGATGACTCCCGCTAGACGAGGACGCACGATCGGCACAACGCCACGCGTGCGACGAGGACGCTGCACAGTTAGTTACCAACTCGGCCAAGAGACGGCGCCACGGTTGCCTTCCTCGCCTCGTTCGAGCTGCTCTTCCGTCTCGCTCTCGCCTTAGGGGAACCAGGCGAGTGCGAGCGAGAAGGGCAGAGTCGAGCCGGGCTCGCGATGGCGGAGTCCGGCGATTCGTCGCTCGGCCGCAGCGGCGCCAGGGTCGGTGGGCGGCCCCCACGGGCCATTCGTCGGCCCCCGCGGGCGGGCGTGTCGGGCGCTCCCTCCCACTCCCGCGCGGCGCGCGCCGCGCTGATTGACAGTTAGCGAACGACTGCGGACGGCGCAGGATCCTTAAACTCCGCTCGCTCGCCCCGGCTCTGTGGGAAGTTGTGAGAAGACGCGCGCATCACCGCGCGCCGCCTCGCCTCTAAAAGAGAGACTGTGTCGTCGTTCCGTCGTCGTCGCGTCGTCGTTACTCGTTCGCTTCGCCGCATATACACGCGCGCCAAATTTTATCGTATACATTCTCGCTCGCACGCGCGTATCTTCCCCGTGTTTTGTCCCATCGCATCTCGCGATATACCAGCACACCTGCTTGGTATATCATCGTCGCATCGCTTGCACAGTATAGTTTGTATACTGTTTCGCGCGCTCACGCGTTCCCATCGTCCAACGGAGCATCATCGTCTTCGTGGCTGCTGCAGTGTGTGTTGTTGACTCTCACTCCGGTGTGTGTGTTGCCGATATAATACATATCCAGCGGCAGCTGCAGTTGGGAGAGAGAGGAGTCTGTGTGTACACGCGAGCAGAGAGCACAGTGTGTACGCATCCAGCCGGCTGTCCTCTCTCTCTCTTGTCTCCTACTTATCGTCCTCCGTCGACTTCGGTTCCCCGAGGCGCAGTGACGCGTGCGTCCTCGACTTCATCTTCGTCAACGACTGAGGCACCAGCACCGAGGGCATGATACTCCAGGTCAGCAGTGTTTCAGCGAAGTAGAATCATCACACAGACATACACACACGCGTGGGCCGTGTGTGATATGCTCGACAGGAGCTGCGGCAGTATACGCTAGGAGTGTTGTTTGTTCGTCGTCGAGGTGGATCCTCGAGCGAAGGGCCAGCAGGAGCCAGAGTGAGAAGGATGAGGAGGCACGAGTCCACGTCCACTTTATCAGCGTTGTCGTCCTGGCGAGTCACCGCCTCTCTTTGCTGACGAACACGGCAGCACAACAGCAGCATTATCATCGTCCAGCATCCATCGCAATCCAGCAGCTGAAGACACGACATCCTCGTCTTCTCTCCCACGTCGTCGTCGTCGTCGTCGTCGGTTACACCGGACACGTTCGTTATTTCCTGCCGACGGCTCGTACCGTCGCCTCCTCGCCACGCATCCGCGTCAGCTGTTCCTCGCGGCCGCGTGCGACGGTCGTTCCTCCACCGCGAGTGTGTTTTTTGTTGGTTGACAGTGAGACAGAATTCCGCAGGATCTACGTCGCGCACACGTAGAACCACGAAAATAATAAAGAGAAGTGTGCGACTCCACAGTGAAGTTTGAGTGAAGGGAGAGGAGGAGGAGGAGAGGGCCGCTCGTCCTTTCAACCGGGGGAAAAACAGCCGCTACGGTGGCTCAGCACGCAGACTTCCCCGGCGCGGCGGCCAGGGTGTTCATGGCGCAGCCCAGGGGGGTAGGTGTCTTCACTCACAATGTTTATTTATTGCTACAATACGCCCACGCGATTCATGCAAATCGCCGTCTTGACTCTCCTATAAATACACGGCTTATAAGGCTGTAAAATCGGACGGGCGAGAGAGGTACAGGTATGCATAGTGCCAGCAGCGAGCGAGCTCGCCGTCCGACGGATCGATGAGTTGTCGGCTGTGCTCGGGCCGCGTCTCGGATTTTTGGTATCGCTGCAGTGCTGCACACAACGTTTTATGCGGGTTTACGATTAGAACGCGATGGAATAAATGCTGGGTGTTCCGGTTTTGAGTGTGTGTCGCGTTTACTATGTGAATTGATATTGGAAAAGTGGGAGTTTTGAGGTTAGGATTCACTTGTAGGTTAGAGGAGATATCTTTGTGAGCGTTGTTGTAACGTTGTGAAAGGGTTTCGTGGATAAATGTTAGATTAATTATATGGGAAAATGAATAAATTTAATTGAAAATAAGTTAGTTTTGACAAAAATGCGTTCAAAAGTGGTAAATAAATGGTTTTATTCGTTCAAACGGTAGAGAACGTTATCTTATCACAAAGTATTACATAAGTACAATGATTTAGTAAGTTTTACCACTCGAAAACCTTACTTTATAATCCATTACTTGTATCCAACATTTAAATTAACGTTTCGGAGCAATGTAAGCGATTCTAAACGAAGCACAACTCCAAAATGTTTATCGGAGTTCTCCACGCTCCAACAACTGAACAAACATGAAATTCCGAAGCAACAACGTCTGTGAAAAGACATCGGGGCATTGTCAGCTCGTGCAAGTAGTTCTTTATGCGCGAATTTCCAAGTTTCATTGAACTCGAGCAACGACGCTCTCTCCCTCGAGTGCGAGGAGATAAACGCTATCGTACAACGCGCGCGCGGCTGGCTTCACTCCGGGTCTGCGTGTATGTGTGTTTACGTCGCGCCGATTGACTAGTCCGACAGAGAACCGAGCGCGTATTGCGAAAAGCCGGGAGACACGAACAAAAAAAAACGTAAACTTTCTGCTCCGAGTACGCGATACAGTTGATTCTTCATTCTTATACCGAAATCCGCGCGCTGGCTGGCATCATGAATGAACGCGTGATTCTCGTTATGCGAATTCTCGCGCGTTAGCTCATCGATAGGCGCGAGCCGACGCTTTGTTTTCGTCAAAGTGTCGTCGACCTGGTGGCCATCTGGCTGCTGTCTGTCCGGCCGGCGACAAAAATAATAATTTCCTCGTTAAGAAGTGCGCGCGGGCGAAACAAAAGTAAACATTGGAGTGCGTGCGCTCTATCTCTCGCGGGTAAGCAGCAACGCGCCGAGTGGAGCGAAATCACGGCGTGAAATTGCAGGGCCTTGCACAGATTTTTTAATGGGCCAGTGTGTGCAGGCGCCCCCCATCCCCTTTTGCTTTTTTTTTCAGCTGAAATGAATCCCCGTGGTTTCGGAAATGCACTCTACACGCGCGCAGCAAGAAAGAGGCGATACGTTCGCGGAACCGATTCTCCGGCAGTGTGTCTCACGCGCACGCGATCCAAGTGACAGGAATTTCAAGAATCATTTAACCCTCGTGAAACTAGTCGTTTCCCTCTTTCTCTCTCTCTCTCTCTCTCTCTCTCTCTCTCTCTCTCTCTCTCTCTCTCTCTCTCTCTTTCTCTCTCTCTCTCTCTCTCTTGCTGAGATACGTCGTCGTCGGGATAAACGGCTCTGCGCACGCGCGCGAGAAGTGGCGATTCCGTGAGTTGTTCCGCGAGAGCGCGGAATGCCTCGTTCCGCGAACGAGCGGAATTAACGATTTGAAATCTTTTTCGAGAGACAGAGAGAGAGAGAGAGAGAGAGAGAGAGAGAGAGAGAGAGAGAGAGGCGTGCTGGGAAAAAGAGAAAAATACATGTGCGCTCGCTTGCTCGCGAGGCTACGTTCCTTACAAGTCGTTTTACCGAGAAGCTGACGATTCTATTTTTGATGCGACGCAAGGCTCCCTCCTCGTCGTCGGGAGCGTAATTGACGGGAATTCAGCTTTTCAGAGTTTCGTTAAATTGAGTCCTTCGAGCGAGCGCGCGTTCTATGTCGCGTGCGCCAGTGCTCCCGGGGCTTTCGTTAGAAATTGTTAACGACGAGGAGACGCGGCCGCTCACCGCCTCTTTTACCTGTCACAGCCAGCGCGCCGATTTTCTCCATTTTCTCTCTCTCTCTCTCTCTCTCTCTCTCTCTCTCTCTCTCTCCTTCTTCCGTATATGTTTGATTAGTACCTGCAATGTTGGTACATTTTTTCTTCTAAATCTATCTCTCCCTCTCTCTCTATCTTTCTCTTTCTGCTACACCGAACGGGAGAAATAATGACTGCCCGGTGGACGCCGTAGGAAATTAACAGCGGTTCGATTGGTGATTTTCTGCGAGAAAAAAATTCGCATGTACCGACACAGTGCCGAGAAAATGATGGATAACTATGTGTCTGCATTGCGATAAAAACACGTGACGATCTATACACTTACAACTGAATTAGCGAAATATAATTGATTTTCTATATTTTGAAGAAAAAACCCGCCAAACTTTATGCGGCAGTCGTAATTTAACGAGCGTATATATAGCAAAAAAAAATCTCTAATAAGATTAGCTCATTCTTCATTCGCGGGAAATCAATAAAAGCGAAGTGTGAATATAAATTCGCCGCATTAGATTTATATACTGTTACGTGTAAACGATTAACAAGCATAATTTCAAAAAGTTCCTTCGCCTATACTCTGCCGAGACATTCTTCATTGCCCAATAAATTATAAACACGAACGCTCAATAATTCAAGCGCGCGCGCGCTCACTCGCTCCCCAGCTCGCGCTCGATGTGAATCTCTCGCAAATTAATAAATCGATACACACACTCACACACAGGCTCTATAAGCGCCGTGTGGGTGTTTGAGTTATAAATCCGCGACTCGTGAAATATGACGTCCCGCCGCCGTGCGCAAGGTGCAGTGTATACGAACAAATTATATTTTAGGACGCGCGCAAGAGAATCTCTAAAAAATTCAGACACGAAAATTAAAATAATAAAACGTTGTTTATATGCTAGACCTATGCGTAAGTGTAGTGTCCGTCCTTCTTGTGCATGGATGACGTTTTGATTCGGATAAGCGAGCGGGAAAGTGTGAGAGCGTCGGCGGCGGCTACTCGCCGATAAAAGGGAATTTGAATAAAGTCCGTTTATCGTGATCGATGATAAGGCCTATAGCCGATTCTCTTCTCTCTCTCTCTCTCTCTCTCTTTTTCTCTCTCTCTCTCTTTGTTTTGCGCTTGCCGGCTTGTCTGTTACACACGCGTTTCCCTTCTCTCTTTCTATTCTTCTTTTTTTTCTTTTCTTCTTCGGTGATTGTTGACACATGCAGTATGCATTACGAGTGCGTGGAACGCCATAAAAAATGTACGAATGTTAGCTTTTCGCTTCATGAAGTCGCCAAGGCTGTCGCTACACAGACATACACGCCGACGGCTTTCATTTTCCACGCTCGACTAGCGCGCGCGAACAACGGTGTTGTGGTACTTTGAAATCGCGATGACAATTTTTGTCGTCGCTCGTGTTCCGAAGTGAGAAAAATACGTATATCGTGTCGTGCGCTGAAGTATTACCGAGAATAAATAATAAGAATCGAGCGATAACGTTTAAATAAGGCGAGGCTAATTTTAAGTATACAAACAAGAAAAGAAAAATGAAAATGTATATACCGACACTACACGTATATAATACGCTTATTTCTCAAGGCGGAATGATTTTCGAGAGGTCAAGATCTTTCGAGTGCATATATTAATTTTAAAAATTAAGAGAGTGTCGAGAGAAAAGACCAACAGACATAAAATCAAGCAATTAAAGACGAACAATTTATTAAACCTCGCGCGGCCGCCTGTCAAACCTCCGCGCCGATAAAATCAGAATTCACATCCTCACGTCGAGCATTTTATTTTCGCCTCAAAAACTTCTCTCGTTCAATAAGTCAGAGCATCCGTGTGTGCGTGTAGTATGTACCGTTAGCGACTCGCGAAAAAAATGCTCCGCGCGTGCCCGCGAGACAGGGAGAGAAACTCTCTTTCTCTCGCACACGCGAGCACTTAATTACGCTGACCCAAGCAAGCCAATGAGAGAGAGAGAGGCAATAACAACGACGAAAATAATAATCGGCAAATGCGGGAGAGGGACAGGCGAAATAACACGCTCGGCCCTCCGGCGCGTCTCAATTCCAAACTTGAATCTTTTTTCCGCTCTTTCTCCGATCTCGACTCATCTGTATCATGCATATACATGCATCGTCCAAGATCTTCCGGCCTCTCAATTCGTGTATTGAAATACTGCACATTATTTGGTCTACTATATATGAAAGCTACATGTACTTAAGGTTGTCGTAGGCTATTTTTAGAAGATTGTTAGACTGATAACGATTCTAAGGCTTAACGTAAGTAATTTCTGCTCTAATAAACGCCACACACATTTCTCAGTAAATTAATCCACCGAAGCACACCTCAAAGGTGCAAAATTGTATTATGGCTTGGCTTACACTGTCTCCATCGCAAAAACTTAAGTGATTCCGTTGTTACGATAACGTTGAACATTTCATCCGCGTTTCTGGTTACATTCTCTCTCTCTCTCTCCCTCTCCCTCTCTCTCTCTCTGCTACACTCTATGCGTGCTTTCCATTTTTATCGGGAAAAACTTTTGCCTCACTGCATTCCACTACTACTATTCTCAAACTCTAACACATCTAAATCTCTTTAAGAATTCACCAAATTTAACTTTCCATTTAGCCACTAGCAGTCATCCATTTCGGTTTTCCCACGCTCACGACAATTCTATTTATTTAATAGTCATCAGTCCATACGTTCGCCCCAAATTTCTAATCCCCTTTGCTGTTACAATCCGGGCGCATACTTCCTGTCAAAAGCGCACGATAAGACCTGTCAATCCCGGCATTCCTTCGTCCTCGGCAAATTGCCGAATATAACCGCGCTCTCTCTCTCTCTCTCTCTCTCTCTCTCTCTCTCTCTCTCTCTCCCTCTCGCGTGTGTGCGAGTTCCCGATATATTTTGAAAAGACGAGAGTTCGCGTGCGCTCGAACCGGGCGACTGCATAATATTCGCTCTCTCGCTCACTCCTTCTCTCGATAACTCTCGCCCTGTCGCATCAGCGGCGGCAAGGTCGACGATCTCTGTATAAACGCGGCGCATGCGGGGCTCGCGAGCAGAGCAGCACCTTTTCGCTGCCATCGCCGCAGCTGCCCACTGCATATATATACGGAGAGAAATTTTGTAGTGAAAATTACAAATATTCGAGGCAAAATTACCAGTTTCTATGGTAATGGATGGACAGACTGACAATTTCAAACTTTTTACCAAAGTGCCTTGGTAAAATTTTTTTTAGTTAATTTAAATTAAAAAAATTAACTTTTTTTATCTATATTAATGGATATATAGTATTTTAATATAGAAATAGAAACAGAAACAAGGATGAAAAAACATTAAACTGAAAAAAAATTTTTACGGAAGCGGGATTCGATCCGACGATCTTTGGGTTGAGAGTCCGACGTTCTACCGATTGCGCCACGGAAGCTGTTACCAACAGCCATTTGAATCGCCGTTATTACTTACTGAAAATATGTGTATTGTTTTCATTTTAACGTCGCGCACGCCTCTAGTATCAATCTTCTGAAACACAATAATGCGCAGTGCGCATGCACGAATACACAAATACCAGGTTATTTGGCAAAATTTATTAGTTTTCTTAGTAAAAATTCTTAGGTTACCCTGTAAAAATGACTAGATCTCAATTTTTACCAGTGTGTCTGGTAATTTTTATTCAGATAATTTGGTATTTTTTTAAGTGGTTATGGTAGTTTTTCCTGGGAAACTTATAAATTGTATTAGAAACCTGGGAATATCACGGCTTTTGACAGTCTATCCATGCACTACCAAGGCACCTTGGTAATTTTTACTCTAAAATTTCTCTCCGTGTACGAGCCGGAGGATATTTTTTGCACTCCTTTAGAGCAGACGCTTTTTTGAATTTATCTGTGTCATTTTTTGTGCCGGCTGAGCGAGCGCTCTTGTGTGTGTGTGTGCGTGCGTGCGTGTGTGTGTGTGTGTGCGTGTGTGTGTGTGTGTGTGTGAGAGAGAGAGTCTGCGAGGAGATGTCCCTTAAAAAGTTGAAGGCATTTTAACGAGCATTTAATAACGGGCCGCGCGGGGATATTAATAATTTTCAATTCGTCGATTTCATTGCGAGTTTTTCATATGGTGTCGTTGATGCTTGATTGGATGTTTTATTACAGAGGTTAGGGAAATATAGATATTTTACGTCGAAAAATTTTGTAAATCGTCTTTTGTCAGTGTATAGAATTATCGTCAGCTTAGAGACGATGATAGGAGACTAAATATTAAACATTCATTCAAGTGTCTGTCAACGTGGCGAAACAAATATCTGGTGTATGTTTACTTTATATTAACAACGTTTCAGTGGCTCGTGTATTCAAAACAAGTAAAAACTTTAATGAATTATTGTGACGAGTATTAGGAAGCATGAATTAACTACTATACGTCATTTTACGATACTGTTTATACCAGGTTGTTGATATCGGGAAAATTCCTCTATTTACAAAATATTTATCTTGTACAAGTCTTGAATTATAATTATATTATTATATACTACTAACTTGTCAATCTTTTTCCAATGAAACTTTAAATAATTTTCATTATTTGAACATACATATTTCGTATTGATTACTTATTTGATAGTCTAATGTGCTGATTTAATTATAAATTTACTTGATGAGTATTGGAAAACTTCTAAATTTATCTCCAGCAATTTACATCTATATTTATAGTGATGAAACTGAATTACCTGACAGCGCGATTATTTTTTTTAGCTGTGAAAAAAAAAAATTGGAGAAATAGAGGTAGTACAAAATGCACCTTATGCGCATTATAATTTTATGTCGAGCCGACAACATGCCATTAAACGCGAAAAAAATATAATTGAATATTTCATCTGTCGGCTTATCGAAAATTTTATCGCGCGCCGTATCTGCCAAGTGTATTGATACTAAGAGAATATATATATATAATAAAATAAAATAAAATAAAAGAGACATCTTCCATCGGCAAAAGTGCGTGTGTGTGTTCGCATAAAATTTGGATGTTCAAATTTTTTTACACAAGATAAGTCCGCGAGTTTGGCGAGCTCTGTAACGACGGCGCGCGCGCAGGGAGCCTCTCAAACAAACTCCGTTCTTGGAATCCCGATAATCTTGTTTGCCATCAGAACAAGTCCTCTTTATTCGACAGCCCGGTAAACTTTGTTCAACTGAAAGATAGTCAAACAAGCCGCGCTCTCATTTCCCTAAATTCGATATTAGTTACACTCTGAACAAACGGCGTGATCGCAGCTTTGGCTCACTCTTTTTTTTCTTTCGCTCTCTTTTTTTTCTCTCGTTTTCCTCTCTTTCTCTCTTATCCAGCTTGTAATTCGTTTGAGTGGCTTTTTCCTCGACAGCTGCGCAATGGGTTAGAACAAAGACTGAGCTCGCAGAAAAAGCAGGCCGAATCAGTGTAACGACAGCTCGACATTCATCATCGACATTCTCATTAGAGGTGCGGAAAATCTCGAGCTCGAAATTAAACACAGAGAGGCACGCGCTCGCACGTCTAGAAAAGTAATGTATCAAGATGTTTCACGTCGACAAAGACGTAGAGATTGAAAAAAAACAATTCGATCTTGTAAGTCAGCTAAAATTGGTTGTAGCTAGCTGGATTTGACACGTATCCGCGTTCTGGTTAATCAATTATATACCTGCCTATCAGATTATTCAAACTCACTGTGATTTATTTATTTAAAACGATAGAGATAGTCAGTGTATTGTAAATAAAGTGTATTTTACATGACTAAGATATTATAGCTTTTTTAACAAAATGTCGATATTTTAGAAACAGCACAACCAATTATTGATAAAACATCTTAATCTTTTTTGTTTCTTAACCGATTTTAATTTTCAAGGTCTCATTTTGTTCTTTAAGTAATTTCATTTGGACTTGCCCAAGGAAAAATTTTAAATTACGATATTCAAAACCAAGAAAGTTATAGCCAATTAAAAAGAAATATTTTTTTAACCCCGTGCATGAATTTATAAACAATTGACTAAAACTTTCTTGGTTTTGGGTAATTTTAAATTTTTCCATCGGCAAGTCCCCATGAAATTACTTAAGGAACAAAATGAGACATTGAAAATTAAAATCGGTTAAGAAACAAAAACGATTAAGATGTTTTATCAATAATTATTTGTGCTGTTTCTAAAATATCTACATTTTGTTAAAAAAGTTATCTTAGTCATGTTAAATACACTTTATTTATAATAGATTGATTATTTCTATCATTTTAAATAAATAAATCACATTTCAACTATGGTTTCTTTAATTTTAGGTACCCTCTTCATTTAGCACTGCTTTGACTAGGGATTCATGAAAGAATCACCTTAAATCACGAACCGAAACAAAATCAATGAAACAAATATTTCAACAATTTCTAATAACAATCATTTACATCGTCACATCGAAAATTTCCGGTACACCTCTACTATACCGTATCGTCTTAGAAAAAAGTCGTACGACTTTTATGACCGCGATAAATATCCCCCGCACGGCTCTTTTTTGCAACAATTTTCCCGGCTAACGCGAGCCGACGTCGCGATATGTTTTCCTCGCGCAGATACACAGGCTAAATTTTCATCTAATCGAAAGCGACGCTCGCGCTTTTTCCAACCCCCCGCGGGCGACAGAGACTTTATATCCCCGTGGCGGGATGACTTTCGCTCGTATTACGGCGATAAATCGCCCGACACACACGGCCGTCGATTCCTCGCCTGGCGAATTAGTCGCTCGCAATTAGCGATTGCAAATAGGCATGAGCCGCGCGCGTTGATATCTTCATACTAGGCGCGAGCTCGAGACCGCGTGATTCATTACAAACGCGGCTTTTTTCAGCTCACGCGCGCACGCACTACGCGAAGAGATCGATCGCGGGATGGGCGGCGCGACGGGTTCATCAACATCCGTGGCACGCCGCGCGCGTCGAGAAATAGGTTATGCGAGAATCGCGAGAGCCTTTAATTTCTCTTTCTTGTTGCGCTGGTGCCGGCATGGATCGTTTAACGAGAGAAGGAGAGAGAGAAAGAGGGGTTTAGAATTCATCGTTCTGTCTTTTCTTCTTTCACCCGCCTGCTACTGTGGGCAACGCGCGGCTCTGTGATCTCGAGCACGCTGTAATTATTATCGATCGCGGAACGGTTTAGACGGGAATTGCCGCGGCTTTTTGTTGTGCTGTAGAGAATTATAACGATCGGATGATTAATTAAAATTTTCTACTGCCCGAGATTTCTTCTGCGCGGCGTTTCTTGCTTTCAAGAGATTTCACATTGGTCGACAAACATTTCCTCAATATGCAAATCGTGAAAACACTTGAAACGAATTCTTAACGTATATTATATAAGAAAAAAAATAATATTTCCATGTTAAAATAACTTTTAGTACGATAACATAACAGAAGCTAAAAATAAGAGAAAAGCAAAAATAAGCTTCGACAGCTAAATGAAAAAATATTACACGCGCATCACTGTATAGACGCTCTCGTTTGTCCACCGTATCCGCTTACCCGCGTCACAGTTTACAACTATTGCAGATAGTCGCTACCCGAGCATGAATAGTTTTATCAAGCGCACTTGTTTTCACAACGTATAATTATCGGCGGAACGCACATGTGCAAGCTGGCGGGCGCATGCAGGTTCTTCTTCTCGGGGTATATGCTTAATTCACCGGGTAATTACGAGTGACATCGGCGGTTCGGAACTCAATTGAAAAAGTCCATAAATTTCACGTTCAACATTCATAATCGTCGCTGTGAATTTCTGCATTATTGGTATCGTCTCACGTAATTGTACGCGACGATAAATTTTCTTTTTTCGTGTAAAAAATTATTAGAAACACTTACTATCTTATTTTTAAAATATTCTGTATTTCTTTTTCTTCGGATAATTTATCGTTGACGATTTATAATAATTTATATGTGTGCTATAGTTTAGGTTTATTTTCAACGAATTTCTCTATTAATTTGAAAAAATTATTTTTCCGGAAATGACGTTTAATTCTTCTAATTATATACTATATGCACTATAAATTTCTTCGTTATTTTCTAAATCACATTTCCATTATCACGACGGATTGTCAAATTCCAGGCGGATTTCGGAAAATATTTAGCTGCAAAATTTATCAACAAAATCGACAGTTTTAATTATACCTCATCGCAACTCGTTCCATAAAACTTTAATTACACGGCTATTATTACCCAACCAGTATCAGCCGCAACTAAAAATTCAAAACACCTCTCCGACTGTATAAAATTCTCTCCGCAACAACTCACTCACGCGAATCCTCAACACCGTCACATACACATGCACAACCTATTGGCACGAACCAATAAGACGCTCATAACCCACACCCCAGACGGCGCGTAACAGTACCTCTCACTGCGCGCGCGCGCGGAAAAAATCTCAATGGAAAATAATTAAATATGCATGAGCATCTCGGGCCGCGTAAAACACACGTGTAAGAAAAGGGCCCCGGGAGGATATGCGATGACGCGGAAGCCCGAGCCAAGTCCGAAGTTGGCGCTCGTCTGGCAAGTTAACCGAGAGAGAGTGAGAGAGAGAGAGAGAGAAGCGTGCGCGCGTCTGGACGACATAAACTTGAACTCTCGCTCGGCAATAACGATATCGACTGGGCGCGAGCAGCGCTATATACTGCGCACTCACGCTCGCGCGAGAGGCATTCTAGAGCACACGGCAATTCCTGGTGTCATTACCATCACCAGCTGCGGCCGCTTCGAACTTTGCCGGGGGTGTACGTGTATACACGTGTTAGGGGCGCGCTCGAATGGCCGTACCTTTAATGCGTTTTCTCTCTCGCTCTCTCTCTCTCTCTCTTGCTGTCCCGAAAATGGGCCCCGCATAAGAACCGCCGTGTTACAGACACCGATCGATGCGTCTATAATACGCAGATTTCCTCTACTTTTTGAGCGCATTTTTTTTTCGCGAGTCGTGCGCACTATTGCGCTGAGTGTGCAAGAGTCTTTATCGTTTCTGTAATTGCACGCTCGCGTGGATACGATTATCGCGAATACGTTTCCGTTATCTCGGCCACTATTTCTGGGGAATAATTATTGTAGACCGCGTGAAATGAATGTGTGTTTTTCGGTGTATAATAAAATGCTTCAGGTCGTTTGCATTATTATAATTGTTAATGAATACATTAACGGCGCCGTTCTGTCGCGAGGTGTGCTTATAGATATAGCGAACGAGGCTCTATAATAGTATCCGTAATCGTTTACAACTACGTATGTATGTATATTAATTCTATCTTTGTCTTTCGCAGTACGATGATGGGCTGCACGGGGGTTACCTCGAGGGTGGCAGCGGTGCGGGCATGTACGATCCACACGGGAGTGGTCGCAGCGTGCCCGGCATCCACCACAGTCCCCACCTCGGGGCCATGGGCCCGGGCCACCCTCAGTATCCACCGCCACCGCCACAGCCACCCCACGTCCTCGCGGCCGCAGCGGCCGCAGCGCCAGAGGCCCACGTCAAACGTGACAAAGACGCCATTTATGGGTAAGTGCCGTCAATATCTTTTTATTTATACTAAATATTGTATAATATAGATTAACGTTTAGATTTCTAACTATTATTAAGATCGGAAATTCTTCATTATATAATTAATGTATCGTCGAATAAAAAATAAACACACTAGCTAGGCCTGTATAATCATTTTTTCTCAAAGATATTTCAATTACACGGAAGATCCACGCTTGATTTAGGCTCGCGCGAAATCCCGGTGAAATGGGCGCTTTTAGCGCGCGCGCGCGCGTGCGCACGGTCGTCGCCTCGGTGATTTATCGTCGCGCATGGGCGCTCGCTCGCTATATAGCGCGCGGGCGCGAGATGCCTCGATTTCTGGCATCCCGGGAACGGGAGCTTATTATTTCGCGGGTGCTATACCCTGTAATTTGTCCACTCGTCGTGTGGCTGGGCGGGCGGGGATTCGAACTTTCCTGGAACGCCCGGATATTTAGGCGGCCTATACTCTCGCCTCCCCTCCTACACCCCTGTTTACCTCAGCGAGCCTCTGGTCTATCACGTGGTGTATAGAGTAGTAGCTGCTGCTGTAAGTATATAAGCAGACGCTCGCGGGGTGATGTTATGTGTGCGTGCGCGTGGATTCTTGAGGAATGTCTCGGCGCGTTCGACTTTTCGGTTCAATTGAACGCAATTACATTTTGTTAAAATGCATTTTAATCGGCCGTTAACCATAAATTATTTACGAGGCAATTTTTACAGTGATTTTGATTTATTTTGATTCGTGTATATATACAATATATATATAGTGATATTTAATCTTTTTTACAACTTCGATACTCCATAAAATGTTTATTATCAATTACCATAAAAGTTGATCGAATCAATCAGCACATTTTTATATGCGCCATTCTTCACCTCTCTCCCTCCCTCCCTCTCCCTTTCTCTCTTGTTCCCTCTCACTCCTACACACTTCTCTAAATTGTGATCTCAACAGATACGCGTATATATATACCGGCGTAATTTATCGTCTCCCGGCATTCCCCAATTATGTTCGATCGGAGTCAAAGAGCCTAGCGCATTGTTATTCCACTCTCGCGCTCTTGCTCGCAAGGGACTGCTACTCGGAGAATTTTATGATCATCCTTCTTCGCGAGTTTCGCCGGCGTCTACACTACGATGGAGCGAAGATCCACGCGCGCGCGCGCTTTACGTAAGACACACACGCGCGCGCGAGCGCGAGGACGCTGTGTGCACGCGGGACTTACGCAAGCGCGCGCCGATTGCGAATCGCGTCAGTCGCTGCCGCCGCGGCCGTCGATGCCGTCAATGCGAGAAATCCAAGGAATAATCCTTACGCGCGGACCTTGAGAAGCACCAGAGGGATTCTTGCCTTTTCAAAACACACATACACTCGTGAGATTGGATAAACATTTCCTTTTCGCTCTGAAATTCCACGCTCGTATAAGGACAGAAGCGATTGCACCTATATACGCGAAATCCCAATGACGCGGGCATTCAGATTTTTTTTCGCTTCTAATTGACTGTTCAATCGGGATAAGATGCCATGTACATATAGATTCACCGAACGCTGGTATTTCGCTCATAATTAAAATCAATTTCAAAACGCTATCTCTACGTCTGGGATTGTATTCTTTTTCTGTATTCCCCCGCACGAAGGAGGCAAAAGCAAAAGTGAAACACGAAATCGAGTTTTCCACTCTCTCGGTCTCTATACCTCGGCGCCCCCGAGCTGGTTCTCAAAAGATAACTGATAAGCGCGCCACCGCCGTCGTCGTTGGTTAATCTACGCTCTTGGCGCCAACGTTGGACCGTCGAGACGCGCACCTTCCCTTTTTTTTCTCGCTCTGTCTCCACTACTATACTCGGCTATATGCGTGCGAGCCCTCCCGGGGCGAGTGGGAAGCGCCTCTCGTAGACAGACGGCGAACGGAGATGTGGCTGTATATGGGAGCTGGCATATGGCGGGAGACCATATCGCCGGCGAAGGAATTTTATATTTAACGTTTCCGAGAACTTTTAGATTCGTGTTTTGATATTTTTCTGTCCCCTGAAAAGATCCCTTCTTTTCTTTTTATTCGTTACTTAGTTTCTACTTACATCCTCATTTACCTGAAAAAATGCAACTCCTTCGCGATTGAAATAAACTAACGCCTCGTTACGGATTCTAATTTTACACGAACCAAAGCAACTGTATATCTTTGAAAAGAATATACCGACAGTACCGAGAATTACCACGATTAGAACCCGGCGCGTATACGTATCGATCGTCGATCGCGCGCTAAAAAATCCCTCAAGCGCCCGTACTTGCGCACGTGCACATGCATGCGTATACACACACACACACACATGCACACACGTATATAGAACTAGCGTTGCGGCGTCGGCGGTCGGACGGAAACCGCAAAACCGCAGATCCCCCGAACAATGTTCAGCGGGCGCAATCGTATATCATATCATTACCTTTACCAGCTAGCGAGCGAGCTCGCGCACGCCCGTCATTCGCGCGACACCTAGGTCGTTCACCAGTCATTTGTCAACCTCTCGCGCGTATACGTTTCGCGTCGATCCTCGTTCCCGGAATTTTCGGGGGATATGTATGTCTGTGTATGTGTGGGTATATATATGTATCGCGTGCGCGAGCGCGGAAATCGGTATTAATTCCCGCGACGGTTCGAAAATTACACTGGCGAGCGATCGCCTCGAGTGTGTGTTTATACATGTATACGTATATAATATATGTGGAAGAAAAAAGAGAGATGAGGATGAGTGTGCATGTGTGTCTCCTTGACTTTCTGGTTTTGGGTTGTTAGGGGGCCCTCTGACGCCTAATGGAAAGAAATTTGTGGATGTAATGTCGAGGAGATTACATGTCTCATTCCCCGACTGTCTCGTTTGAGTTTCTTTTTTTCTTTCACGTGTCCTAGCGAGAGAGTACAAACGAGAGATTTGATTGCAACACGTCCATCAGGTGTGCGAGTCTGTGAGTGTGTGTATGAGAAGCAGCATTTGTTTCTCACTAACGAGGTGAATACAATATCGATTATGCTTATATTGCTTTAAAAGAAATCGGGTGATATAAAAACATTCGCAGATTGATTGATTCGTTGATTGGGTCGTGACGGATGACTTTACGACTTTTGCCTCGCGGCTGCAGCTCGGACAAGGGGCATTGTAAAATATTTGGCGTTAAAATCAACGCCTAAGCGAGTAGCGTTTTAATTTAGCTTTTGCGAAGGTTATATATTAATTTATTATACCGAGAATTACTGAATCATTGTACAGTCCAAAAATAAAGATTTCATATATTTTTAAACTACAGCTGCTCAGGATCTTTAGCACTAGACGCTCTTGTACTCACTGCTAAATTAACAAAACTCAACTTTATTTCCGACGATAAACTTAATGATTTAATTTTCTTGCAAATCGCATTAGTCGTTTAAATATAGGTTTACACGAGCGCATAGAGATAAGATTAAAGGATAAAATTTATTTACCGAACTGCGTAAAAAAATCGACTTATCGACTCCATTTTTCGCGGCAGCTCCCTTTCCTTTCGTTTCTATTAGCCGCACACTGCGTTGCGACTTATAAATACATCCCCATCCTCCAATATAATAGAGAAAACAAACTCCCACGTTTGAAAAAGCACACGCGAATCGGATACACTCGAACCCGTCACTTTGGACTTATTGCACGCTCGCTCGCGCGTTATCGTCGGCGATCGCGCTTATATATACACATATATATATATATGTTATACCTATACGCCGCGTCGGCTTCTGCGGGCCGCGGTATTATAGAGATAGCCAGGGCGCGAGAATCAACTCGCCGTGAAGAAGAAGCAGCGGCGGCAGTAGCAGCAGCGTGGAAGGAAGGGACGAGAAAAAAAGAGAGAAAAGCAGCAGCAGCGGCAGCTTCTACGCCAGGGAGAGGGGAATGAGTCTCGGTGCTGCTGCCGGAGGTACCGCGGACGTAAAGACGACCTTTTTTGCACGCGCTCGCGAGCGAGAGAGACGAGGCGATATCCAGTGCGCTGCAGCAGCAGCAGCAGAAGCGCACGTCAATTTGTCGAAATTCGTTCCGAATCGTTTTATGCCCGACGCGGCTACCATACGCACACACCGAGCCAATACTCGAACCGCGCCGCGCAGAGACTCGTCTTCTTCGGTCCACACACACATATACATACGAGAGTGAGAGAGAGAGAGAGAGAGCACACACACCTTCGACCTCTCAGCGCGCGCTTGCACTGACTACCGGGCGAACTCGTTCGACCTCCTTCTACTCTGGCTCCCTTCGTCTCGCTCGCGTGATGAGTCTCTCTCTTGGTTGCTCCCCGGCCACCACACCGGTTCTCTCTCCCTCTGACCCTTCCCGAATTTTTGACGAAAATTTATGTGCCGCTACGCGAGACGTATGCGCGCGCTCGCGCGCCCGTGTGTGGAGCGCACTACAGTGTTGTGAAGGCGCTGCTGCTTTTTTGGCGTCGCTCGTGAAATTTCATATGTGCCGGGGCTGCTGCTGCTGCTGCGCGCTCTCCTCGTGATTTATGCGCGTATTTGATAAGTGCTTCGCGTAATATCTGGAAGCTCGGAATTCGAAAAATGCTGCTGCCGCTGCTGCTGCTGCGCCCGACGCTGCCGTAATACGTTGCTCCTTTCGTGAATGAAGCTCCGTTGATTTATTCTTTAATAAAAGCCTTGCATATTTGTTTTTAAACGTTTCTCTTTGATGTTGGCGCTATACGAGTTGAAATAGAATTTCAGCAACTATGAATTCGGATAATATTTTCAAATTTCGTTTGGATTTAATATAATAAAGTTTAGTAAATAATTACACATCATGTTGGCAAGAAAAACGTATGAGTGAAGATTTTTTTTACATGTGCCTCACTCGGAGAGCATCGAAAGTCGGCCGAGAATAAGAATATCACAAGAGAGGTTGCATCGTTGGACTAATCTTATCTTATCCCTTGATCCTCCTAATACTCCGTATAGTCATAGTCACTCTAGCAGAGCGGAACGTATATATACTACACTCGGCATTACGAGTTCCCAGCCTAATTTCCCTCGAATTCAGCGTTCTATTAACTTGTATTAATTGTACAATTGCGCTATTGTTCTCGATCTACGAAATAATTAGGTATTTAGAAATTACAATCCGGTAATAAAATTAATTAACGTTGAAATTATAGAAGCTGCACTGTAATTACTATTTTCGTTGCAAAATAACGTATTATCTTCTCAATTTAATCCAAAATAACTATTTTTCACAATATTCGAGTTAGACTCAAATTAAATAATCGCTATTATAACCAAATGCTCGTCATATTTAAAAAATATTTCCAATAAACAGACCTTCCACTCGGCCGAGCGGCTTCGTTACGATATCAATTAAATCTTATCTCCCAGCGATCACCTCGAGCCATCTCCTTTTTCCCCCCGACCCTATATATACCGCGCACCATACGTTTACGAGACTTTGGGCATCACGGCGCGCGCACAGAAAAGAGCGGGAACACGCCCGGTTCTCAACGCGCGCGAGCACCGTCAGGTGAAGCTAGGTCTGGGGGCTGCCGGTCAGCAGCAGCAGCGCAACAGCAGCAGGCTCAACGACCTATCGCGCCGCAGCCGTCGGAACCAAGCCGCGCGCGCGGCGTTCTCTTCACTTCTCTCCTCCTGTATACAGCATGGGGAGAAGCTGCTTTTCGTTTCAACGCTTCACGCTGAATTTCGCCTCTCTCTCTCTCTCTCTCTCTCTCTCTCTCTCTCTCTCTCTCTCTCTCTCTCGCGGCTGTCTTTTTCTTGCCCTAATTGCGTCCTCGTATAGCGGGCATCGCTAACTAGGCTCCGGGTAGTGGGGGGAGAGAAAAAATCCGTCGACAGGGCCCTTAAAATGCAAATTCCCCCTGCGAGAGGCGAGAGAGCGGGCGGGAGAGTAAAAAATTAATGCCGGGAGAGCGGCACTCGGACACTCCCACGTTGTTGGCAGAGTCACTTGTTTTTGAATGGGAGGGAAGGAGAGAGGGAATTGAAATGCGTTGTTGTCTGCGCGGATGCTTTGCAGTTCTCGCGCGCGAGTAGAAGCATTCTTATGAAAATCGCAAGAATGTTTCTCAGATTACGCGTTTCATTGAATATAAGTCCGACTTAATTAGAGTAACGTTCATTAATATTGCCTCATGCGTATATTAATATTCATTAATGAGCCTGTTTTACTACTACAAACTGTTTTAAAACTTGTAGTCATAACAAAGTATATTTTATCAGATGCTCGCGAAGCCGCAGCAGCGTCGTAAGCGGAAAAAAAATTTTATAATTCAATTTGCATTACATTTTATATATAAAATACAATATAAAAAGCTGTATATTACGGCAAACGATTGAATTTCCGATCCTAATAAGCCGTGATTAAATTTAATTGCACGTTACTCGTGTATCTTTATTCATATACCTCTATTATAAACTACATCGCTAACGAAAAATTTGTCTTTTCCCGTTACAGCCACCCACTGTTCCCGCTGCTCGCGCTAATTTTCGAAAAGTGCGAGTTGGCAACGTGCACACCGCGCGATCCCGGCGTCGCAGGTGGCGACGTCTGCTCGTCCGAAAGTTTCAACGAGGACATCGCCGTCTTCTCCAAACAGGTAAGCATTTTCCACCACCACGTACTTTTCCCAAGGCACCTCGTTAAATTGTCAGAAAATAACCATATATCGATTCTTCGCTCATAAGTCATGCGTATATATATATATTACAATATACACACGCGCGTTCACTGCGCGCCGAGATAATGCGTCTTATCGTTGCGACGGTGCGCATACGTATACACATGCATAAAATATGACAGCTTAACAATGCTGAAATACGAGGCGAGTTTTAAGGCTCATCCGATGCGCGCCGCACTAAGTATGGGCAATATAAAATCAATACGCCAGGATTGGCCGAGGTGCCGTTAATGCCGAGCAACGCGCGTTTACGTAAGTTTTTACGCGCTGAGGCCGTTGATAAGGTGTAGCGTATACGCTTGATAATCTTCACCTCTTATATACCATGCGGACTATTTTTGAAAAAGCGGGAATTCTACTAGCAGCAACTTTCTTTTCGAGCAGTGAGCAGCGGTTCTCACATTAGCCGCGGGAATACAACGCGCGGGGAGCGAAAAAAATAAATAGAAACGGTAGATTCTTAAATTGAATTCAGTGCAAAAGCTAATTAAAAAGAAAGACGGGGAAACCCCGAATTTTGATTCGAGACCGTTACTTATGCGCACGCGGGCGGCAAAAGTGAATTTAATCTCGACTTAGGAAACGTCGAGAGAAGCATCGACGGCCGACGTCAGTCGTAACACCGGGCACATACGCAGAGTGTATAGTGTGCTGCGCGTTAAATTAGGCATTCCGGGAAATGAATGCTCTCTCTCACACGCGGCGTTTTCACGCGTGCTCGGATTAGCGGCGCGCGGAATCCGAACAAAAAAAGTCAAGCACGAGGAGGAGGAGGGAAGGAAAAAAGGAGTAACATATGCGTGCACGGGCTGAGAGCAGACGACACAGCGCATTGGCGTTTTGTAAGGCGTTACTATTATTAAATCCGGACCTCGTCGACGACTATACGGCGATTGCTCTCGCGGTGAGGAGATATTCATCGAAAATCCCGGCAACGGCATTCCTAGCATCTCTTGCCTTTCGTGCAAGAATGCCTGACGCGATCATAACCTGAGCCAGCGCCGTTGCCGCCGCGGCCCCGTGAAAGTTCCCCGTGAATTAATTTCGCTCTCCGCTCGTTACGAAATTGGAAAAAATAGCGTTTTTGCGGGACGATGTAATTTTTGGCCGGAGGTCCCTCGGCTCATCGGGCAGCAAATTCGTGCGCGAGCTCGCTCGCCTGATTATAATTGAGGCGAGCGCGCGCTGGTATATATGTATATATACGACTACTCTGTGTGGGAATGAGAGAGACAGAGAGAGAAAGAAAGAGAAGAAAAAAGCGAGAAGCGTCAAATGACAGTGTGCGTACGTTGTAAAACCGTAAATATTGCTTTAATGATACTCCGGGAAGCACAATCTAATAAAATGTAAATGCTCGTTCCCTGACGACTGGGATTTCACGTTTCGGTTTGTTTTCTTTTCTTTTCTCTCTTTTTCGTATAAGTCCCTGCGAGCTCTTGCGTAACCTTTTTTTTTTAATTATAGTAGCACGCGTCTTTAATTTGATCTTTAATAAAACTAATATCAACATTTAACGCAGTGAAAAGGTATATAATATAAACACAGATGTATACGTGTAGCAGGCGAGCGGTGTGCGATTTTAAAAATCCGCGCGATCGTCGGCCCTGTCGACCTAAGACGGCGCAAAATAAAAGCAGCTCGAATTTTCGGCCGAGTGTATCACACGAGGCGAGCTGCGTGCCCAGCCAGCCGAGAGCGCCCAAAGAAATCCCGTGAAGAATCGGCCGGTCTTTCTCGCGTGCTCAACGAGGCAGAAGACTCCGGTCTGCTCGTTTTCGGTCCTCTCTCTCTCTCTCTCTCTCTCTCTCTCTCTCTCTCTCTCTCTCTCTCTCTCTCTCTCTCTCTCTCTCTCTCTCTCTCTCTCTCTCTCTCTCTCTCTCTCTCTCTCTCTCTCTCTCTCTCTCTCTCTCTCTCTCTCTCTCTCTCTCTCTCTCTCTCTCTCTCTCTCTCTCTCTCTCTCTCTCTCTCTCTTTCTCAGGTCGAACTCGAGCAGCCAAGGACACGAAGGTAATCCGAGCCACATGCGGCCGATTTTTGGGGGCCTTTTAAAACGCGCGCGCTCGCTCGTTCGCTCACTGGCATTCCTCCTACACGGGTTTGTATATACATGTGCGCACGGCGCGGCCACGTGAGCCGCATATGCGTAAAAGCCGGCGAGCTTTTTCGGTGTGCCGCGCGTGTAGGAGAGCAAGAGTAAATACGCGCCAAGAGAGGTGGTGGAGAACGTGACTTTTACAACCGTATCGCTAATCGATCTTTCGACACTTCGCCGTCTCTCTCTTGCTCGCTCGCTCTTGACTGAAAAAAAGAATGAGACATTTTAACGTTTGTGCACGGCTGCTGTCTGTGGTCGCGTTAGAATTAATGGCAGAGAGAGAGAGAGAGCCGGGGTTAAGTGATAAATCACGAAATGTTTAGCCAGGCATTCTGCTCGTAATTTGTACAAGCGCTGCGGCTCCCTTTTTTGCAAATCAGGTGTTAATTTTGGAATGATTTTGTATAATTTGGGAGAGGAGGGGGTGGAGATAAATTGGAAGGTGTGTACGCACTATAGTTTTTGTTTTTCACGCTTGCGCCTAAATAGCTTCGTATTATATTTAACCTAAAAAGATAATAGTGTTAATAAAGCGCACTTTTTACGGCTTGTCTGCTGCTGCTGCTGCTGCTGGCGCGCAGGTTTTAGTAGAATTTTAAGAGGCACGGCGATAAAGTGTCTAAGTTTCCTCTCCGTGCTCGTAGGAATTGTGAAAGTCGGTCTTCGAAACAAGCTCTAGTTCACTTCTTTGCGCGGCTTGAAAACTGTTCCTCTCCGACTCGTAATATGCAGGGAAAGTTGAGAAACCCAGGATATGAATATAAAAGAAAGAGAAAAAAAATCCACGAAATACACGCGTCTTTCTTACAACCGATTCCGCACGAAGCGTTCGATATTTTTTACATTGGCCCCGCGCCTATTACAGAGAATTTTTTGCCGTTGTCAGTGCTCGCGCGCCAGACAGCGAGGCGTTGCTTTCGTGGTGGTCGAATGAAAATAAAAAAAGAAGTAATAAAAGAGAGAAAAAAAACATAATCTGTACACATTCATGCCGGTGATGTCAGTTGCGCGCCGCGCACGCCGCGGTATCGCGCTGATTCGATAACGCAGCAGCAAAGCACAAAACTGGAATAACCTTACGTTCCTTCTCGCTATTTCGTTACGCGCGAAGGTAAATCAAGTATCTTCGCCTCTGCCTTTATGCATATTCATGCTCCGTGATGCTATTTTTAGCTACTCCTTTTCCTCTATCTATACTAAAGTTCGCTCAACTTTTTTCTTCATTTTCAGGTCGCGCGCGCTCACAATTTTCGTCCCGTGATTAATTTGCGTCTGAAATTTTGCGAAAATCTCTCCCCCTCCTTTGGACAACAACGTCGAACGTGTTTGCGTGATTTATCGTCCCGCAGCCTCGGAAAATGAATATGCAGCTACACGCTAATGAGTTAGGAAATACGGCTCTTTTATTAAATTTGTCTCGATTATAATTTACAGTCGCTTATGTAACGTACTTAGTGCGCTGAGCTTTGATTAAACTGACATTCATAATTCAAGATTAGAAAAACGTTCGGTACGCTGTACATACGACAGCGCTCCCGTTAATACAGTTTTTAAAGTACCAGTTTAAAAAATAGATCGTCGATTCGCACTAACGACAACACGCTTATACCCCTCAGCATAAACAACAAAATTACTCGCGCAGCCCATCAAAGTAGCAGCCCCTCGCGCGCGTTTTGTAGCCATTAAAAATGTAAGTCGTCGCACGAAAAGCCTTTGGAAATTATTAAAGAACTACACTCGGCCCGCGTGGCGTGCTTTGGCTTCATTATACAAGAACGAACGAACGAAAAAAAAATGTAGGTTAAGCCACAACACAAACAATACTCCGCGTGTGTACATTAACACACGATGCCGCGGCGATAACTTAATTACATACATACATACACACACTCACATGTGCCTCCATAAAAGACAGAGACAGCAGCAGACGCCCGCGTCGAGAGGCGCGCCACATACACCGTGGATTATTCGATCGCGCATACGCTTTCAGTGTATCTGCGTCGTATAGTTACGTCCTATCGCCTATTATAATCGGGTATACGAATTTTACACGTGTTATAATACGCACAAAGCGAGAATGAGAGGAAGAGAGAGAGAGTGAGAAGAGCTGCGAAATCGTCGCGTAATCATGCTATATACGCTCGCGCAGACAAATGTACGTGGTTGCTGCTGCTGCGGGACCTCTATATCGCGCTTCGTAAACGTACCCGGGGCGACGAGTCGGAAAAATTTTTTTCGTCCCAAGTCAAATCAAATACAATTATACGAGCGCGGAATGCCGCCGTCGACGCGCAGTAACACGGGTAGCAGTGCACGAGTAGCGCCTGCGTCGGAGATAGCGATAAGAGTTAAGCCTCTGCGGTTTGAGAATGGGATAAGGCGAGCGTTCGCCTCCTCGTGCGGTGGCCCAAACTCCGAGAGGAATTTCGCGCTGAATTATTATTGCGCGCTTTATGAGCGATTTAACTTTCTTAATGTTTTTGGACGTTCTTTTCCCATTTGCAAAACTAAAATTAGAGGTGATCGCGATGTCAACAGAGCAAAATGGAAATGCAATTAAATATGATAAGCATTATGTGAAGTGTAATGAAGGTGGCCACATAATTGCTTAATTTATTCATTTACTTCTGCGCGTTTGCCGTTTTAAATAATTCAGCAGCAAGTTGCGCAATAATCACGCACATTTTTTCAAAATTACGTGTCATCAAACAATCCTCCCACACGTACACACACACATGCACGCTGAGCGGAGAGACTCTTTTCTCATGTGACAGAAAAAAGCACGTTGCGCTTAGTCACTCAAAACTGCATCATTAAAATGAACAGCAGTAGCAGTAGTAGCAGCAGCAGCAGCAGCAGCCAAGTTATCAGCGCTGCTGGCTTCGCGTACAAACAGCGCGGCTGAGTCCCAGCTCGTTTCGTGATTTGAGTACATAGCTGTATCAACAGCAGAAATTTTCAGCCTCGCGAGAGAGAGAGAGAGAGAGAGAGAGAGAGAGAGAGAGAGAGAGAGAGAGAGAGAGAGAGAGAGAATCGCGCGTACTTAATTATCGCATTAGTTGAATCATTATCAGCCTCATGTTTGGCATTATCGGCGATTTTAGCAGAGAGCAGCGCGCGTACGGCGGAGGGAGAGATAAGACGCCCGCCGGCCTGTTTTGTTGCCATATACGCTCACCTGCTTTTTTCCTGCCGGGCGTATATCAAAGTGTATTCGCGCTCGCGCGCAGTACTCTTTCTTATTTTTTGTTCGCTTTTTGCTGGGAACACCATTGCCCGTCATGTTCCAACACGGACGACGACGACGGTTGTTTAACGGATCTGACTATAGTGAAAAAACTCCTTTCCTCCTGTGTCGGCTGCTCTTTTTTTCTCTATTTTGCCGTTTTCTGTGCGTATGTGTTTTCTTAATTGATTAAGTGTGCTTTTGCGAGGGTTTATGAAACCGTAATGAGCCACTTGTACATTTAAATGAAACCTTGTTCGCTTTTTGCCTTGTCGTAAATTACAAATTTTATCTTATCTCCGACGAAAAACCTTTTCTAAAATACGCTACTCTGTCGATCTTGAACAAGAAAAAAAAACACAGAAAAAAAATTGTACTATTATACCCACCCATCCGCTAAAATTCATAATAAACTCTCTGTCGTACCTCAAAGAACTGCAGAGAAGCGCAGCGCCCCACACGTACGTTTTTGCTCTCGCCGCTCACAAAAGGGGTTGCTACACGCCGCGCCGCTCGCTCTAGAATTTAGATAAGCAGGTGACAATCCTCTTGCGGACGTTTTAGAGGCGCTAAGCTTCTCGATAGCGGCCGCGTGCGTGTGTACGGGGCCCCCTCGTACCGCGGAGGCGCAACAAAAGGGGCCGCACGCTGCGAGTGGAGCGAGCGACGGGATTATTCCACGTTATTTCGCATTGTACACGCCTGCATGACTGCGCATGCGTGCGCGCATGCGCCCATTCAAGGGCGGCAGCGTGCATGTGCATTTGCAGCCTGCGCGCGCGGCCGCAACAAAAAGGAGAGCGAGTGTGTGTTGCTGCTCGGGACAATGGCCTCCTTTGCGGATTTTAGGCTGTTTTGCTCAGCCGAGGGGGGGTTATCTAAATGGATGAGCATAATTATTCATTAAGTGCGGTCCCGAGTGTTTCTTTTGGCAGTTTTATTAACAAGCATAATGTCGAGGACTTTTTTTTTTAAGTATTTCAGAGTTCTTTTGTACTTGAAGATGTTAATTAAACGATCGCCTATAATGTTCGTTTAAATATTTATTTACGTTTTAAAAAGATAAATTGTCTGGGATTCTCAGAACGGTATATACAAGTAACATAAAAAAAAAAAAAAACGAGAACGCAAAAAACGGAAAAACATGTAACCGTTCGAAGGCACATCATATCCCATCACGCGGCGTCGAGCATTATCTATCTAGCGCACAGCCTCTTTCTCTGTCTCTGTCTTACTCTCTTGCCTCACCTACGGGCAACTGCAGCACACTATATATACACGCCGCGCCCGCTCGCACACGGCGTACGCTCGCGCGCTAGGCGAGCAAAAACCGACTGCTCATTTCTACCCATTGTAAATTGATCTATTCAGCGGGTCAACCATATTATCCCCGGCGGTCGCTCCGTCTCTCTCTCCCTGCCGGAGACGGACAGAAGGAGAGCAAGTACCGGCGAGAGAAGGCAGCGACCGACCGCGCGCGCGCGCACACACACACACGTGGTGCCCCGCTGCGCTGGGCGCGCATTGTTGCGCTCTTTTTTTACCTACGGTTCTCTCCTGCTCGCTCGTTCGCTTGCTTGCCCTTATAGTTCGGGTCCCGAAACAGAGTGTGTGTGTGTGTGTGTGTGTGTGTGTGTGTGTGTGTGTGTGTGTGTGTGTGTGTGTGTGTACGTATGCGCGCCCCACTTTCCTTCCCGCTGAGACGGCGAAGACGACGACGACGACGCAACGGCGCTTGCGCGCAATCGAACAATGACGGCCTTCAACTGGCAAAAGAGCATTGTCGAAAAAACGAGAGGGAGAGAGAAAGGAGGGAGGGGGGAGAGGGACACGGTGTGCGGCTTTTTTCGGCAAAATCGCGGTGCACGCGCGGCTGATGCTGGGAGATTCGGTTGAGGTGGCCTTAGTACACCTGGGAGATCCGAATTTATATTTTATATGTGGTTCGAAGTTTAAAACTATTTTAAGCCTTATCTAACAATATTATCTTTAACTTATGCAATGAAAAGTCCGTATGGCCTAAACAACTAAAAATGGCAGAA
This sequence comes from Torymus aiolomorphi, assembly GCA_036365515.1. Classification (NCBI taxonomy): domain Eukaryota; kingdom Metazoa; phylum Arthropoda; class Insecta; order Hymenoptera; family Torymidae; genus Torymus; species Torymus aiolomorphi. The sequence continues at coordinate 131,694,085 of CM070877.1, forward strand.
GTAGTACCAATTTTCGAATCAGGGGACAAACATCTCGCAACTAACTGCAGACCAATATCATTAATATCTAACATTGCCAAATTACTAGAAACAATAATACATTGTCGTTTGCTGAGCTTTCTAAATAAAAATAAAATCCTCTCTTAAAAAAGTGATGGATGAAATCTGTCATCACAATAAGACTGTTTTGATTGATTGCTGTTGGCTCATTTGATTGGTCTACATAGAATAAGCGCCAAACTCTAATATGTTTGAATTTTGAAGATTGAATTATTGTGTTCGAGTATTTAAAACTGCATAATTATAAGAAAAATTTCATTATTTTATTTATCAAACTTACGTTATTATCGTATAATTTAAATTAATTGAAACAAACTTTTAAATTGAAACTAACTAACTTGATCATGCTCATAACTTCAAAAACAAAAAACATAAATAAATAAATAAATAATACGCGCGAAGCGCGTTGAATGTAGCTAGTATTATTAGATAATCAATTTGGTTTTCGAAAAAAGAAAGGTACCAAGGATGCGCTAGCCCTTATTACAAACATTATCTACTACAATTTGAACAATAGTATACCTACTATTCTAATAAATATATATAAAGACAACAATTATCAAATTGTCCACAGAAAAAGAGAGAAAAAAAAATAATAACGACAGTATATTTTTTAAAATATTTGTAAATAATCGTGTTATAAAAAAAAATAGTGTATTAAAATTTTATAACATAAACGTTCTTAAACTTTTAGTTTGTAAGTAGTTTGTAATTTAATGTTAAGCTTAATCTTAGTTAAACCAGGCCTAAAACACAGGTAACTAGATTACCTCTTTTAGGATGTAAGGTTCTTCAGTTATGCAGTGTATATCTCGATGTAATCTACATGTAATTGCACTCTGGTGAATAAATAAATAAAAAATAAAAAAAAAATATATACACTTTTTGATTGATTACGCGATACCAATATTCTTTTGTAATTTTACCATTTCACGTATCTAGAAATCGTTCGATAACCGAAAATTAATTTACGCCGCGAAATATAGACAGCACGATTCAGTGAAAGTGAATTCGTAAAAAGAACGCTCGATAAAGCAATCGCCGTCCCGGTAGAATTCGTACTCTCGCGCTCTCTTTCTTTCTCTCTCTCTCTGAAAATAACGCAATTACTCATCAATAAAACACTCCTACCAGGGAAACTTATCGCGCCCGGTGCGTCGTAGCTCGAATCGCATGAGATAATCTTTATCTGGCCGGTGCATCATCATCATTTTCGTCGCGCTTATCTACGCCGCTCTATCGTCGTCGTCTCTCCCTTATAATCCACCTTCTTCTTCTTTCCGACTTCTCTCTCTCTCTCTCTCTCTCTCTCTCTCTCTCTCTCTCTCTCTCTCTCTCTCTCTCTCTCTCTCTCTCTCTCTCTCTCTCTCTCTCTCTCTCTCTCTCTCTCTCTCTCTCTCTCTCTCTCTCTCTCTCTCTCTCTCTCTCTCTCTCTCTCTCTTCACGAAAAACTTCACAAAATAAAAAACAGTTCTCGCCGCGATCCGTCACACCGATAAACCCGCCGCCGCGACTCCCAAACGACACCCGCACGTGCGAGAGGTTGATTATTCCGGAAACGTCGTGGGTGTGTGTGCTCTCGCGCCGGCATATTTCCGTCTGGCGCGGGGCATAGCGTAGGAGAGCATCCCCCGCGTAGTCTAGTACGCGGCGAGCGCGATGCCCCGTTGGGATTTATTGGCGCAATTAGAATGCACCTCGGGGGCATTAAACCCTCGTAAAACGTTGGACCGCACTGACGGCCTGACTAATGTTCACGACAGCAGCGCGAGCGAGATGGAGAGCGAGCGAGCAACCATGCTACCTGCGCGCGCTGTTGCGCCTCGTGCAGAGCAAGATGGGAGAGGCTGCGATACTGCGTGTATATGCGGCTATCTGCGAGCGCTCGATCCCTCTGCGCGTCTTTCTAACCCGACGCGTGTAAGTATATACGCGGTTATGGAGTCTCGGGATCAGTAGCGAGGCGCTGCTGCTCTTTTTCTTCGTGAACGCGCGATTCTGATCTTTGCGAAAATCGCGCTGCCGAGACTTGACGAGATCTTGATTGCTCGTGATGGGTGAATTAATTTTTTTAATCGAGCGCGGAATATACTAAATATTTATAAACTCTTTGAGATTGCGTAATTTACACATTCTTTCGAGTAGTGAACAATGTCGTATAAGGTTCTCGATTTTCGTTTCAAAGGTTGATAAAATATATATTTGGTACAAATTAAAGAAAACCATAAAGTAATTTATCGAGTTCATTAACGAATAATATTAAGCTTCATTAAAATATTCTTCTCATTAAGCCGTGTTTCGGCAGTTTATTTTGAAAAAAGAGAGCCTTGCCGTCTCGGCTCGCGGAAAAAGAAAAGGAAATGAAGAGGCTTCTTGCCGTGTACCGCTCGCGCGCGTTTTGGACGATCCGACCGACCGATAAGACAGCAGGATTTACAAAGCACGAAGGATAAAGAGCGACCCGAAGAAGAAGAAGAAGGAGCCCCGGCGACGAGCGCGGAGCGAGAGAAAGAGCGTAAACAAGCGCAAAGCCGGATTATTATAATCGCGATAACGGCCGAGAATGGCGCTTTTGTCGGCCTCTGCGCCTCGTCTTATCTATTTATTGCCCGCGCGTGAACGAAAGTCGACGTAGAGCGCGCGCAGCAGTGCGCTAATAAAAATATTCGATTCCCGGGCTCTCGCGGTTATACTTACGTAATACGACGACGAGAGGGGCCCGAAACCGGGCACTTTCCGAGCAAAAAACTACTCCTCCGTGCGTGACCAATTAGTTTGCCCCTTCCCCCCTCTCGCCTCCATCCCTCTCGCGCCTCTCTTCTTTTAGCTTCTCGCGGTGTGTTGCTGCCGCTGCTGCTGCCCCTGCTTCGGAGCTGAAACGAGTTATTCTTTTTAAATTCCTCGGGGCTTATTTTTTCTCCTTCAATCGTCTAATCAAGATTTTCATTAGGCTCATTGTGAGCGTAGAAGAAGATAGGAGATGAGAAAAAAATTGCCAAGTTACGCTATAAAATTCACCTGTTAACAACGCTGTATAGCCTCTCATCATTGGAATTCGATCAAAGGATTTCACGCTAAAAGTATTTTTTTCTCAAGGCCCGCGTAGGAATGTTAAAACAGTGACGCAAATCTTTAGCGATCGGCAACGTCGAATACAACATTACAGTTATCAGATCATCATCGAACGATCATCAAATATACCTAAAACAACACAAAACTCCACTTCTCATATAATAGACAAAGATTGACTTCACACCTCGGCGGTTAAAGCTGCGCAGACCGGACGCATCCTCCTCCTCCTCTATTACACCTCCGAGTCAATTAGCAAATGAATCGCGTAGGCAAGCGAGCGTATAGGCAGAGAAAGAGGAGTTTGATCGCGATGCGGAAACTTATAATGCGATTCTAGACCGGTTCTGTCTCGCCAAGGCTGACCGAGCGAGCGTCAGTGTCATCCCGCGCGCGGCCGCCGCACTGAGATGTCTCCCGCGCACGCACTGCACGGCAGACGACGACGACTGCAAATAGAAAATTACGACGTGCGATGTGCGCGAATAGCGCAATAATCGAGCTCTGCATCTTTTTTTTAACTCTTTTCGTTTTTCTCTTGAGTGGTTTTGTATGGCTGTGTTGTGCGTGAGAGGGAAGAAAGCAGTGCTTTGCAAATATACAGCTCAATGGGATTTCGTTGTCGCAGGATAATTAATGTCGCCGATCGGGATCTAGTCGGTCGTCGGAGGAAATTCCTCGTTGTTTCCTTTTTTTTATATTTATATATTGCATAAATTAATACTTAATGTCCGTTATAAATATATTTAACGACGATTTTTATGTGTACGAGGCTTTTATAGCGCTCGTGATGACCGATCTAATCAATTAATCAGCCGCCGATTAACGCTTGATTTATTGAGCCACGGCAGTCGGACGCGACCGAAAAAACCTCGTCGAGTATACCGGACGTCTTTAAAGAATAGTTTGTCTCGGCTGACTGAGCGTATCTCTCTCGGTCTTGCGCGCCTCTGAAAAAGCGAGATGCACAAGAAGGCGCAAAACAAAAGAAAGGAGATTCCGTAGCGGTGCTACGATGCTTACACACTGTGGCGTGGCGAATAACGAGATTGCTCCGGTCAGCCTTAGATATAAAAATCTTTTCTACACTATAAAAAAAAAGGATAAACTTCTTATCCTTTTTCTGATCCGATACGAAAAAAAAAGAAAATAGTCGAGGAGACGTAAAAGCTGTCGAAAAAAAAGAACATCTTAACTGCCTGTTCTCTCCAGGTGGTAGATTCAGATAAGCAAGTCCTTTAAATCGAGATATTTTTTTCGAATCACTTTCTAAAATGTATAACGCCCACCTTTCTTTTGGCACCTATAATTGCATTGCGGTGAGCGTCCCAGGGCGCGCGTGTTTCCTCTCCCGCTAGCTGATTCCCTCACAACCGTGGATCGTATACATAGCAAACGGTCTATAGGTATATATATACACACACACACACAGGAGATACCAAAACGAGAAGGCGCGAGCCAAACTGTCTCGTCCTCTCTGCTTTTGTGCGAACGACGAGAAAGTCAAACGCGGACTACGCGCTGCCGGTTTACGAGGCCTCGTCGCTACTATAGACTCGCGATATTGCTTTACAGCAGCCTGAGGATATAGAGAAAGCGCAGCAGCAGCATCCAAGTCGTACTTTTGCATCGGGATTTTCGGCAGGATAAGCCGTGGCGGCGCCTCGCGAGGACTGTTGCTGTCGTAAAGTTGGAAGTGCTTTTATAAGGGACCCCTAGGGTCCGCAGTTGTAATTCTGATTTCGAGCCTATTGCTGCTGCGCCGTCAAAATTTTTATTACGTGGCAATGCGCAGCCGGAAAATCTTGGAGCAGTAAGGGGGGAGTGGCATCCCTGATGTTGACGTTTCCGTTCGTCTCCGCGACCCTAGACGGGTTAGTTTTCCCTAGGAAGAGAGTTATGTCCTCCCGCGTAGGATTAACAATCGACCCTGACGGACTCGCGCTTCCAAGGCTCCCTGACTTTTTTTTGCACCGTATAGTGGCCACTCTCTGCGCCGCCTAACGACTCGTACAGCCGAAAGTGAAAACACGCGAAAAAAACCAGTACAACGCCCTCCTGCCCGTAAAACGATTAATTTTTTTCCCCTTTCCTCTCTCTATCTTTCTCCCTCGAAAAGCTTTGTGCCAATATGGTACACATTCCGGTCAGAAAAACGGGGCAAAAACTAACGACACGCGCTGTGGGAGTAAGGATTCTTACAAATTGTAATCCGCGTCAGAGCCGCGTCTTTACCTGCCCGTCGTCGGTCTCTCAGGCTCGTCCGCACGCGCCAAACCGAGTCGTCGGAAAAGGGTATAGGAAACGATCGCACGCGGGCTCGACGGGAGGGAAAAAAACGGAGCAGCAGCAGTCGGCAAAGGACGAGCGGCGCAAGAAACTAGTCGCCCGCGCGTGGAGCTTGACAGTATTTTTGTTAGGGCCGCGCGTCGTGTCTTACCAGAGACACCTTCATTACTATACGCGCGCGCGCGCGGAACAGGAACTCCCATTCAGAATTCAGAGCTCATGAATAACGCACGCGTTAGAATCCGAGCCGACACTCTCTGCTGCCGACTTCTTTTCGTCAGCGCGCGTGTGCGAGCGCGGTGTATAGTGTAGCGGCATTCCGAGAGGGAAAAGAGTCGAGGCACCGCGCCGCCAGAGACTTTTCCCGGTTACGGCGTGGCGAATATATGTACGTACGTAGATCCGCAAGTAGTGGCATGAGTGCAAGAGAGAGAGGAGTTAACGTTCCGCGAACATGCGCGCGCGTTGAGTGAGAGAAATAAAATGTGATGCGCTCGAGGGATAAAACGGCAGACGGAAATTAATTAGCTGCATGTGTGTGTGTGTGTGTGTGTGTGCGAGTGGTATAGGGCGAGAGGAAGGTGCGCGCATTCTTCGGCGAGACGAAAATATAAGGCTCTAGGATAGTCATAATTTTGATTGGCCTCTCTCTTTTTTTCAGCCAGTTGAATGTACTTAAGGATATAATGAATGTAGCCTTTCGCCGAGAGATTTTAGCCTGTGATTATACACGTGTTATCAGCGAAACTTAATCTTCCTGTCGTTATTACTTTATGGCCCTTATTTGCAAACGTAATGAGTTATAATGGGCCTATCTCCGTGCCACCCTGTTTACCTCTACCAATAAAATAATTAACCTGCTGACAAAGCGCAGTGATAATTTGGAAAAATGCTTCACGAACCTGTTACCGTAATCGATATTCCATTACTTTGCCCTCGTTTACACACCCACGAGGAAAGCGCGTAGTGCTCGCGGGCAGGTAAACCGATACGCCCAACCAGTCTCTTAGCACTTAGGGCTAGACCGATTTCTATACCTGCAAATGTGGTTTGCTCGCGCTTGCAAAGGAGAAAGAGGAGCAGGAGGGGAGGCCTATTCTTCCAATTAAGGGAGCACGCGAAAAGGAAATCGTTTGGGAAGAGCCTCGACCGATACCATCGCCTTCTCCTCCCCCCTTTCATATATATGCATCTGTATAGATATACATGCCCACTAGCGAATCTCCATACCTGTACATATATACGCTCCACTCTACCCCCAATTATACATGCACAAGTTCTATAATTATTAAAGCGCACTTGTTTCTCCATCTCTGTTGCAGATCAGACAAGAGAAGCCTTACTACATCGCCGACCCGGAGGTGGACTCGCTGGTGAGTATATCACATACACACAACTTCTACTCTTCCTTATTTGTATATTCAAAGTGGCCCGCGAACGGGCAACGGTATTATGTATATACGTAATATACCGAGCGCAAGCCGGTCGAACCCCTAACGAGTCTGTGTGTCCAGGCATCACGAATGAGCATAAGCGCCGGGCGTAATGAGACCGTGAGAGAGAAGGTGCTAAAGCAGGCCGAGGGAATTTCTGTTTTTTTTTTATTACTTTTTGCTTCCTTATCTCTCTTTCTTGCTTTTTTTGAGGAAAGACGTCGGTGGCGGTACCGAGGTATGTACGTACACGCCAAGGCGCGTAAAAAAAGCAACAAACTTTTTGGTGCGTGTCTACAGCTTCCTTAGAGAGGTGAAATTTAATTTTAGAGGTGAAAGGGTACTTTGGGAATTTTTAATATTTTGTAATACACGGGTATAGTGCAAATTATCTTTTCCAATGGATGAATTTGAAGTATGATGTCACATTTCATCGATTGACATTATTAAATTGGTCAACATTGTCTTTGAAAACGTTAGTCAATATTATGCACCATCGCCGATCTGATAATAATTCATTTAGCCACCATTGTTGCAAACTAATTTCCCGCTCGTCGCTAAATATTTACCTTACCAGGAAACTCCGCGGCGCGCTAACCTTCATTAGGAAAACGGGCGACAGTCCGCATATTTCAAACTTACCTGCGAGCATACATCGTCCCGAATGACGCACCGAAACAATTTGTTTATGCTAATTCCATGCCCACTCGCGACGCTGACCGGAAGATAACACAACTACACACACACGCGCGCGCGCTACTATCTTCCACCACGCGCTCACGGTGCATTCATACATTTTTTCGCTCCACATCATATCCGCGTGCTGCTACTGCTGCTGCAGCGGCTTATGTTGTCACAACTGCATTCAGCCGACCTCGGAAGATCTGCCGGAGACAAAAAGCAACTGGGGAAACAAAAACAAAAAAAAAAAATAAAGCGAGTCAGTCGTGTGCGCGCCTGAAAAATATTGCGACTCGGCAGCGCGCGCTGCATTATGCATTCGCGGTGCCGACGCGGTGCAGAAAAATGACTATCATCTAAATTGTAAAAGGGCCGGCGGCGCGGCGGAAAAACGCGCGAGAAGATCCACCGCAGTGCGGATACTTTTGCCGCTGGCAAAAATTTCGGCGAGAGAGATTTATCGAAGTCGAGAGCGAGTTTTCGGCTTTTTGAGCGATTGTGATGGATTGACGAAATAATTGCCGAACTGGTATATATGAAATTGCTCGTGTATATGTACGCGAGAACCTCGATATGGAATAAAAAGTATACTATGTTAAATTAAGCATTTCAGATAAGGGGAGAATCGAGCGAAGACAGTGTAATCCGCGCGGGACATGCTCTTCGTTTGTACAGGAAATTGCGTTTTGTTATCGCGAGCTACATGATTTTTCCATTAATCTAGTTCTATGCTCAGAAACTGCAGCTGCAGTGCAGCCGGCGCATTATCTCGCTCGCGCTCATTACAAATGCTCGGATTATCATTAGGCGCATGTAAATGATAAAAAAACTCCAGTAGTGTAACGACTTAATGAAGGCAGCGGTAAAAGGAGGGAAGGTTCGGTGCTATATCGCGTGTCTCTCGAATCCTTCCTCGCGCTAATAAATGCCCCGTATAAGTCGTAAAAGATACTTTTTAAAAATTTCTCGCGCTCATAGCCGGCCGTAAATCACCGCTTCAGTCACTTATATCTGCAGCGAAAAGGAACACTGCCTTCCCACATGAAATTTTCGTATCTTGCAGCGTGTGTAAAAAGCTTAGATTGGCGCGACTATCTCACCCGTGTGGTTGCCAATTAAAAAAATATTTTCAACCTCGAAATTTAAATTTCGAATTTCCCAACCGTACTAATTAAAATGAATATTACCGGACAAAAGAGAGAGAGAGAGAGAGAGAGAGAGAGAGAGAGAGAGAGAGAGAGAGAGAGAGAGAGAGAGAGAGAGCAGTAATAATAATCTTCGCTCTAACGATTCACGCCGTAAAAATCTATTCGAAAGAAGACGTTCTATTCTGCTGCCAGAGAAAGAGCAAACGACACACGGACCGAACAGAAGAAACATTTAAGCGCACGGGAGCGAGCATCAGTGCAAAGCTTCCGGTGCATGCGAGCGCGCGAATAACGCCACGTATAGCCAGCGGCGAGTGAGACAAACGTCTCTCAGGAGTGAGAGAGTGAGAGAGGGAGAGAAAGACGAAAAGAGAGAAAACAAGAGAAAGAGAAAGAAAAGCACGGAGGCTCGCTCGCTCTCGCACCGTGGCTTCATTACGTCCGTGGCTAATCGCAATCTACGAGCATTGAGCCTCTATCGTAAAGGATACGGGGCACGTAACGCGTCCGCAGTTTTTGCTCTCCGTTCTCTTCTGCGCCTTCTCTCTCTCTCTCTCTCTCTCTCTCTCTCTCTCTCTCTCTCTCTCTCTCTCTCTCTCTCTCTCTCTCTCTCTCTCTCTCTCTCTCTCGCTCTTCCTTTCTGTCTTTATCGCGCACTTCGTCATCCCCTTTGGCCGCTCCTTTGTTCCCCGGGAGTTTTCCCCCTCCGATCGCCCTTACCGCCCCTCGGCTTTTTGCCGATAATTTTACAGAACGGAAAAGTCCTCGCCGCGGAATTGCCTCGCGTATATACCTCGTACGTACGTACGTATGTGTGTCGGTGTCTCTCTCTCTCTCTCTCTCTCTCTCTCTCTCTCTCTCTCTCTCTCTCTCTCTCTCTCTCTCTCTCTCTCTCTTTCTCTCTTTTTCTTGGACTGTGTGCGAAAGTAAGGTATGAGAGTAACGTGCTCCGGCGAGACGATATTGCCGTTCTTCTGCAGCGAGGAGATGGAAGAGAGAGAAAGAGAGAGAGACGATCCTAAAAACAGCTGGATGCCTTTATGATATGTTACTTCATTTGGAGCGCGTGCGCGCGTCTCTCTCCGTCGTTGCAATTTTCACTGTTGGAAATGAGAATCGTTTGTTTTGGTTGACGAACTCTCCGCGAGAGACTTTTTGTCCTCTTTAAAATAATAATATTGCCACTACTCGATTCGCTCGAGCAAAAAGTTTCTCATGATTTAGAAATATAGAAAGTTCGCGTTTTGCTCTCTTCATTCCTTCCCCCTTCCTCTAATTAAAAACGTATTTTTTCAAATTCGAGATTACTTATCTCTCTGTCATGAATTATTAATGCTCACTTGGTTACCTGAAATCAAATCAAGCCGGCGCGAGTTCACGCGACCGCGTTTCTATATACGAAAAAAGAAAGAAAAAAAAAATTGGCCGAGAGCGGTTGCGCAACGGCTCGACGTATAGTCTCCCTCCGCACGGAGACTTTGACTTTAATTCAATCAACATCTGTCGTTGGACGATCATCCGGGGGAATTTTTCCAGCATTGGGTAAACACGTACGTGTGTATGTGTATGTACGCGGCTCTCACGCGAGCAAGCCGACTGATTGTGATTTTCGCCCGAAAGGTATACGCTTTGGTTTTCTCAGTCGTGTGTGTATATGTATATAGGCATCCGCGCATTCAGGGTAGTTCCCGTCACAGTCGAGTGAGCGCGCTTTCGCGCTTGAAAGGGACCCGAAGTGCCAGAAAATCCCGCGCGCGTTCCATGCCAGCTGCTCGTGCAGAGCGAAGCCAACCCTGGAAATTTCGAGTGTGCCCTGAATTTTCTCGTTACACTGTCCCCGTTGTTGTGCGAGATTCGTGGAATTTAAGATTAATGTTGTATTGTCGTAACTGTCCGACGTGAGAAATGTCATACTACACGTTTCTAATTAATTTTATGAAATGTAATATCAATACTTTAGTATAAATCTTCGTACAAATCTTGTTTGCTCCTCTCTTAAGAATCAATTACTCCAACCCAACCGCACGCGCATACTAACAAATAAAACTACCACCACCACCACCACCGGCTCTTCAAAAAACCAGTAGCCGCTCCAATGTTTGTCAAAACGCGACACAGCCTCGTCGTCTCCGCGAGTTTGCACAATAAAGAAGCTCGACTGCTGCTGCTGCTGCTCACCTCCCGAGTTTTCTGTACAAATAAAAAGGTGCCGCTGGGGGCGCGCGCGGACACTCGAGGCTGAAGAGCACTCGAGACGACACTAGGTGGGCGGATATTCGAGGAGCAGCAGCAGCTTCTGCTTCTGCTGTCGAAGAGAGCAAAGCAAGCAAGCGCGAGCCCGCGCGGAAAGGGACAGCGCGCGGCAGTTTAAATAATATTCTCATTAGCATACGGGCGAAATGAGCCAATGAGATGGTAATTGACGAGTTCGCGTTCCGAAGGACGAGGGGGGAGTGAGTAAGAAAAATAAGACTGAGACTTCAAAGAGGTTCGCGCGCGTGAGAGACGTTTGCTACGCTTTCTCAGTACTGTGTTTGCGTTTGCCGCCACGGTTTTCAGCTCTTTTCTCGACGCCATAAATGCCGCGTCGTTCCAGTTTCTTTTACCCGAAGGTGTAACATTTTCGTCTCTCTGTGTGTAATTTAAATACATTGTATCCTGTGAAATGTTTCAAGAAATGGCCGTTTAACTTTTACAAAAGACATTCTTGCAATTTTCGAACAATTTAAATAATTAAATTCACCAACGGACACTATTACTTGGGGAAGAACAAGCGTGTCCGTTCTAATATAAAAGCAATACGCAGGCGCATCGGCGCCACGGTCTCTCGCTTCGTCTCTCTCTCGTTCCATTGCTCTTGCTGTGTGGAATCTCTTTCTCTCTCGTGGTAACGGTATCCTCGAACCAAGGATACGCGCAGGAGAAAAAGACGCATAAGGATCGGATGCTGCTGCTGTTGCTGCAGGGTCGCAACGGCAGCCGCGGCTCGTGGAAGCGCGTGTCATCCATCTCCGCTCGCTCGCTCGCGCACGCAATCATTGGCCGTTGACTTGGGCCGCTGCACAGTGTATATATATATACACTCGCAATGCGCTCGGCTTACAGTATCTCCGTTTTAGCGGTAGCGGCGAAACCGAGAAATTCTCCAAAAAAAAAAAAATAGCAAACTTTCGAAATTTTTCCCTTTTTTTTCGTTATTAAATTTTGCATTATCCTTTTTGGCTTGGGCTGGGAAGACACACTTTAAAGCTCGATTCATCAGAACCGAGGTCTGCGGTTGAAATAGGATATTCCGAAAGAGCTGAAAGAGATCCGCATTTTTCGGGATCTCCGCTCTCCTAAAATTTCGTCCAGTTTCTCGCGGCGTAACACAATATTTCGACGTCTCGTTCCCGCGCGTGCAAGCGTCTCGATTTTGTCGAATTAGAAACGAGAAACGCGCGAAAAGATATGCACGCGCGTCCCTCTCTAACTTTCTTTCACAATAAAAGTATAGACCGCGCGTGCTTGTATAACAGGCTGCAGTCACCGACGACTCGGGTGGTCCGAGGCTGGGCGCGCGTTTTGCAAGCAGCGCGACAAGAGATCGCCGTTAAATCACCTGTGCCCCCCCCCCTCCCTATATACAGCCGCATATAAGTATACGTATATATCCGTACGGGCTGTGCGCCGCACGACGAGGTATGAAATTGCGTTATTAGCAAGCTGACACGTTGGAACGAATTTCTTTTCGTGCGCGCAATGTTGACGCTCGAGTTTCGAGTTTTACGAGAGCGCACGCATGGGCATCGTTTGCGAGCTCGCGCGTTCGTTGACTTACTTTTTTTTTCTTCGCTGTCGTTCAAAAGACAGAACGCGCGATCATAATCGACGCTGATTAATTAAATAATGTCGACTCACGGATCTTGTATACACTGTCGGGGATGGTTATATATACTGCTTATCGGGACCTGCAAATGATACACGGAGAGAAAATTATCAGTAAAAATTACAAAAAGTTCGATAATTTTTACCGAACTTCACGGTACTATAGTAACAGACTGACATTTTTGTAAATTTTACAGAACAGTTCGGTAATTTTTCTAAGCACTTACTTTTTACTGAACCGTTCCGTAATTTTTACTCTTTTTTGAATTATAAATTTTATAGAATATGGCGAATATTGTAATTAAAAAAAATGTATCTATTTATGGGAATAATTTATATTAATCGCACTTATCGCCATTTTAATAGTTGGGAATCCAGTGTTGCTTTCCTTGTGGTGTAAGATAAGATGTAAATATGCACGCCGCTTTTACATAGGAAATTTTTATATCTAAAGTCCTAAACACATCTAACTACTATACTACACATAACCTAAGTAATGCCTTACATTTCGCAATACGCAAACGCTTACATATGAACTTTAGAAACTCAGCGGACTTATATACTAACTGAGGAAAGTCGTGGTCACTTGCGAGTTTCAATATTCGCCATCTACCGGTTGTGCACGGTAATTCTCGCTGAAATTCAAGAACGCGCATGCGCACAACAGTCAACAGCGCCACCGCGCGTTACGCCAACGAAAACTTCCAAACCTTCTTTTAAAAGTTATTGAACAGTTCGGTAATTTTTACTAAAAATTCTATAAATAGTATAGAAAGTCAAGTAAATCCGTTCATTTTGGCAGTCTGTTACCACAGTACCGAAAAGTTCAGTAAAAATTGCGGAACTTTTTGTAATTTTTACTAAAATTTTTCTCTCCGTGTACCTTCCGAAAATTGCGCTAATTTTAATTTCGGGCTTATAATAAATCCAGGAGCGAGATCGCGATCAGCTGATCGCAGGCTACTGCTACCATCGTGCATCATCCTCGCTTCCTCCATGCTACAATTTTCATCCTGCGCAAGAGAAAAAAGGCGCCGGCAGCAGCAGCAGCAGCAGCAGCAGCACTTTTTTCCCACAACGCGAAAGTTTATGTCTCCGCGACTCGTCGAGGGGGGAAAGGAAAAAATTGAAAAGAAGGGAGGAGGAGGAGGAGGAGGTTGCCGTGCCGTCGCTATCGCTCCTCCTTTTGGGCTTGTTACGGACGCTCGTTAAAGACGTTAATGTCTCCCGAAATATTCGCAAAAATGCAGGTGCGCGCAGTAAACTCCGCCGCGCGAGCGGCACGCATGCATGCACAGAGAGAAAGAGAGAGAGAGAGAGAGTCGACCACACCGCGTGCGCTGCTCGCGCCGCGCTCCACACCCTTTTCCCCCACTCTCTTTCTCTCTCTCTCTCTTCTACCTTTATTACTATTTTTATTACGCTTCTTGTTTACACTTTACGGCCGCCCTTCTCTTGTGCGCGCCGCTCGCCTCTCTGCGCGCAAGCTCTCTTATTTTATAACAATAATAATACGTGAAAGCCTTTTTGGATTTGATATTGTATTCCGTATATGATGATAAAAAGGACGTTTGTTTTATTTCTTTTTTGTTTGCCTTCCCCCTCTTCCCCCATGAAAATAAATGCAAAACCTTTTATTGCAACATTTCGGAACGTTGCGCTTTTTTATGGCATAGAGAAAAAAAAAAAGCTTTATTGTGATTTTGACTAAAAAAAAGACATTAGAAATCACTAACGACGTGTGCATAGAGACATAAACCACGGTATAAACACTGTAAACATCTTTTTCTCCCCAAGTCTGGCACAATCTCTCTCTCCCTCTCGCAGCCTCGACATGCAGACAGCTTCACGCTGCCACTCTCGAATTTCAGCCGCCGTAATTCACATCCGCAACCTCGTAAATAAATAAGGAACCTCTTGCGCCCGGCAAACAAATGAAGGATCTCGCGTGCGCGCTGCGTTACGCGTAAAAATAGCCTACTCGCACACTTACACGTACACATATATACGAGCGCGTCACAGAGTCATTACGCTTCAAAGGGGGTTAAAAGCGCTCGCTCGCGCGCGCGCGCGTGCATTACAACTCTTACATCGCGAGGCGTACATGGTTTTAGATAGTATAGCCTAGGCGTCCTGTGTCGCACACGCGCGTGCGTTACAGTCGGCCGCGGGATCATAAATCTCCGGCTATTAAGACGCTGGACCGTGAGTGAACGCGCGCGCGCAGTTTGATGGCCCGTGGCGTGCCTCGCGCGAGCGAGCGAGTGCTATCATCTTAATACAGGCCTGTCTCTCTCTCTCTCTCTCTCTCGCTCTTGTGGCCCTTCTTTCCGCGTGCCACGTATGTAGTGTCTCTCTATGTCTGTCTCTCCTTTTCCGCAAGAGTTGCGGTTGTCGTTTGTTTGCCTACCGCGATGATCTATTGTTGAGAATATTTTAATTGACATTTATTGTTCATTAGTAGATCAATATATAGAAATTCATTAACAATTACATTAAAGTATGACTTCAAATTCCAAAGATGTTTATTCTTAATCTTTTATTATTATTTCTCTTTATTTATTTATCAGACAAACTTTTCCACGCACGCACACTCCACCCTCCAATTTTCCGAAATTGAATCTCGCACTTACTCCCATTTGAATTTCCCTTACCGGCACAATCCCCCTTTCCTTACCCGCCCGCACCAGTCTCTCGAATTAAATGTTAATAAGGAGCTAAGAGAGCCCGGTGCGGAAAAGTGCGCGCGGGCGCGTGAAGTAGGGGGAGTATCGCTCACTCGCTCGCTCGCGGGGACCGGGCGCTTAACAATATTTAAATATTGTCGTCGGCGTGTCGAGGGGGGCGGCGTTTGAACGAACACAGCCGGAGGGTCGAAGATAAACCGCCCGTTTGCTTACACAGCCCTTCGCGCGCACGGATTTCGAGAGTTAAATCCCTATTGCCACTTCTCGGCTGGGAGGGGGGGGGGCGCAAAGAAAATTTCACGATAATATCTAATTTATTGTTTCGCGCGGAGCCGTTACTCTTCGGGCTGTCGTTTTTTTCCCCGCCTCGCGCGGCGTGGTCTGATTTTTTCTTTTTGTTTATTCAAATCTCCGGGATTTATGAATTCCATTCCAGCGAGTGCTGAATGAAACGTAATTATCGATTAGGGGGTGGAGAGTGTTTCGATCGGCATCGCCGCCTAATTTTTCTTGTAATCGTGTGCTAAACCGTATTAATAAATAAAAATAACATCAACATTTTCTTTTAAATATATGCATTCGACTGTAAAGATTTCTGCATAAATTATCATTTTTATACCCATAACTCCGCCATTCCATCACGTCGTAACAAAAAAAAAAAAAAAAAACACTCACCATCTTATAGGCTCTTACAGAAGACGCGTCACAGATGCTCACACTTTACTACCGCAGTATCTCCTGCACAGCCGACACACACCGAACTGGAGCATTATAATACCTCTCGCGATTTTCCGACAGAGAGAATACGCATCCGCGACGTCGTAAATCACGCGCTCCGCGAGTGTGTGTATGTGCGTATACCCGCACGCACGCTAAATAGAAGTATAAGGGGATAATGCTCCAGGACGCCGGCGCGACTTTATATACGCGCGCTCGCGCTCGCGGAAGAAACTCAAGAGCCGGGTATATAAAAGGAAGGCCGCGTGCAGGTGATTCGTCCGAATGCGCCTAGAGAACGCTGGCGCGCACGCGGCTACTTAGCAAACCATTGAATATTAATGGCTTTTATATTCCTTCGGCATTTGCGCGCCAGCAAGCGAGCGTTCTTTCCTGACAATGCCTCCTCGTGTTTCCTTTTGCAGGGGAATTCGCCACGCCGCCTGCCGACTTTGTGTGCGAACATACGTTGCTTTTTTCTGCCTTTTCTAATGTGGTTTATTGCCGCGTGAGTTTTCTCAGTTTCTCGGGTGTACGAGATCGAAGGGGTTTCTAACGATTTGCGTTTTCTTGTTGTACAAAAAAGACTTGACAAACGATTTGTTTAGTTGAAACATTCAAAATTATGCATCGATACCTTACCGTACGAAAGACTGCATTACTAAACCAACGGTGTAACAGTAAAAATTCGCCGAGACAAACTCTCACCGACACTCGCACACACTTCTCCGCTTAATTGTATCAATTATTATAACGAGTTAGCGACACTCGTGTGCTTGCGAGCGGGCGCGTGGCTCTCGCTTATCGATGCCTCGTGATTTACGTCTTCTGCACTCACGTGATGTGTGCCTCCTCTCTCTCTCTCTCTCTCTCTCTCTCTCTCTCTCTCTCTCTCTCTCTCTCTCTCTCTCTCTCTCTCTCTCTCTCTCTCTCTCTCTCTCTCTCTCTCTCTCTCTCTCTCTCTCTCTCTCTCTCTCTCTTCCTCTCACTCTCTTTCGCTGCGGCGTGCTATGTACGGATACGTACGCGCAGCGCGTATAGATTCAACAATTTGACCGATACACCGTGATGACTTCATTATCCGATACACACACACACACACACACACACACACACACACAGGAGTATATGCTGTCGCTCTCGCGCTTAATTATGCACGCGCCTTTGTCATTCATGAGGCATTTGGAAGAAGCGATTAGCGCGCGGTTCACACGAGAGCGCGCAAACGAGCGAAGCCGCACGGCGTTAGTCGCTCCGCTGCGTTCCGATAGCGTACATATATATATATATATATATATATATATATATATATATATATATATATATATATATATATATATATATATATATATATATATATATATATAGAGAGAGAGAGAGAGAGAGAGAGAGAGAGAGAGAGAGAGAGCGGATGTCGATGTGTTTTTCGAGCCTGATATACGCAAATGAATATTTCGTTTTCGCGCCCGTACGTATGTGTCGGGATGTGCGGACGAAGCAATTTGTCTTGTGAATTTTTCATTTGCTCGCGGCACGACGTGTTTATCTTTGCGCCGATATATATATATATGTGCGTATGCGCGTTGGTTCTTTTCCCTTTTTTGTTCTGCGTCGCTGCCTGAGAATGAATGAATGAATGAACTTGCGTGTATAAATATACCATGATTTTTGATTATTAATGGATGAGGTAAATTGTAATTTATGGGCTCGGTGCTCGGCTGTTTGTATTGATTTCCTCGTGTGCGAGAGGCTGATTTTATCTCCGGGACACCCGCTACCTTGATTTAAGAAAGAAACGCCTTCATTATTATTTCACACTTTACTTTTAAAACACTCTACACCTGCTGTACTTTATTCATCGTTCAATAAAGTTTTCCAGCAAAATATCTTAGAAAACCCGAAGGTAAAAGAAAAATGAATAAAAACTTGAAAATCAAGACTGATGAAAAAACATTACCGCACCTCCCCATTTACATTTCAATCATCAGCGAGCTCCGCCTAGCCTCTCTCTTTCCTTCCCTTCCGAATCAACGCCGCGGCGACTCTGAAAAACCTCCTCTCGCGCACATCCACTTACAGCATACACACACACACACACACACACACACACAGGGCACATGACAGAAGCCGGCGCGCAGACGATGTTAATCTCGTTCGACGTGCCGCGGCGGCGCAATCTCGCGCATGCATCGCGTATATATAAGCACTCTCCCGCCGCGGCCGTTTATAAACAACACCATCTCTTCCGCGCTTTCGCGCTTTTTCCCTCCGCCTCGTACACCGCACTACTCAACCTCTTTTTCTCTATATACGCGCAACACTTGCGTCGTCGCGGCCGCAGACGCGCTTAATTAATATCACGCGAAAACCTTTCGGCGCGCGGCCGGCCGAGACACACGAGTGCGTACTGGGCGCTGACTGATGTAGAGCAGCAGCAGCAGCGGGTGGAACTCTCTTTCTCGGACATAGAGGAGACATTGTGCGAGGGCCGGTGTATGTGAGAGAGAGACTGTACGCCGCTCTTTACGTCGCGAGATGTGCCACGGATAAAAGCGCGAGCGAGCCCGATGGCTCTCGGCGCGTTCCTTTTTTCGGTGCGGGTGTTCTGCATTTCTCGCGTAGCCGCGTCTCTTCATTAGTTCTTTTTTTTTTCATACAAGTGCCAGTGGAGTTTTTGAGTTTCTAATTTTGAACATTGGAGTGGGACGCGACTTTTGTCGAGCTGGTTTGTTAAGGCTGAGCATGCATGCGTTTTGAGAAAAACAGAGTGCGCGGGCTTGCGGTAATGATGTGTTTATATCAAGCTGGAATTCGTATAGTAAACAGCTTTTTATCCTGAAGGAAATTATGAAAGTTTAAGAGCGCGATTAAACATTAATTGATTAGCGATTTTATGGCGAATAAAAGATTTTTACCGCTTCCTTATTAATTCAGAAACGGTCTTTTAACCTGGAAAAAAAATGACTTTGAGCATAATTAATTTTTTGCCGGTAAATGCGCACTTATACTGATAATACGGGTCGTATTAAAGGCACATTAAAAAAAAAACCTATAAACCTTTAATTTTTCTTCTCGTATCTTTCCCGACGTTGCACACATTCCTCTCGTCGCTGAATATGTTTTCGCTCTACAGAGACGTTGCTGCATCGGCGGCCATAAAGCCGCGATTCTTTCTTACACGTATCGTCACTTTCGTGTCACGATAGCATCGCCGCGCAGCTACTCTCTCGCTCCTTCGCGAAGTACGATCCTTCGTCGCTCAGTATAATGTGATCGACTGTTCGGCCCACTTGGAGTCCAGCAAGCCACCACTTGAAATTCCCCCGCGATGCTTTCGCCGTCGCGTCCGAAAATGAAGTTCTCGATTTTTATCATCGTCGTAAAAAGAAAAAACGAAGCCTGACGAAAGAAACGTTTTCTCAGTGAAGTTTCTTTTTACGAGCCCAAGCTCGCTTTCACTTTTCCTTAATTAAAATTCCATTTGCATTAAGTGTATGTACGTATATATATATCCCTGAATTAGCTCTCCTCTCCTCTTCGCCATACGCGAATAATAAAGTAGCCTACTGCCGCAGGACGCTCTCTCCCTCGCGCGATTTTATGCACCTCCACTCGTTCTGATCCTCATCGATCCTATACCCCTCTTCTCCGGAGAGTGAGGGAGAGAGAGTCACTGTAATTAGGAGGCGAAAGAAGAAGTGCATTATCATCGAAGGGGGGGTAGCCCGCGCACTTCGACGCGCCTATACCCCGGCGTATCGACAGCGCGGAATCATAATGGACCATAATTGCATAAATACAATGTTAATTAACAATTAAGATTGCCGCGTGCTCGCGCTCTCTGCCTAATTGAATCGCCACACTCCAAGGGGTAGGAGGAAGCGACTTGCACCTCGACGCTGCTGTGTAGTAAAGGAAGAGGAATTTTCCGTGCGTATATGCATGCGCGGTGCATTAATTGTCGCTCGCGTTCCCCGACTCGACGGACCGTTGATATCGCGCCGGCTCGTCGACATTAAGAGCGCCCTGATAATTATTGAAATTGACCTCGGGGAGTTGTGAGCATGCCCCTCATGCGAAATTATTCGCCGAGGAATTAAGATTACGCGGGGATGGATTTTATCTATGACTCGGCTAAGGGACATTTTGTAATTACGTTACTCCGAGTAGATTGCGGTCGTATATCGGTATACCTCGAGCGAGACTCGTAAATTCTTGCTAAATATTTATTGTAAATCTACAGTTTGTCTCGTCGAAAAATGCCAACAGAAGAAACAAAAATACGACAAAGCATCGTCGGCAATAAAGCAATGAAATTAACGATTAGCATAAAACCAAAAGCCGACGCCTCGGTCGGAGAGTACCGCAGCAATCGGCACAACACGACGCACGGCGAGGAAATAAACGCGGAGTCCGAGCAGGACGTGAATTGATCAAAGGCGGTGGTGCAGGCGGTGTAAAAGAGTTGTCGCGACTCTTTTTACCTCTGTCTCACTCTCTTCTTCCACTTTCCTTTTTCACTTAATTAATCGCGCGCGACGCGTTTAACGGGCGCCGATGTGTCACTTGGAGGGCCGCGGAAAGACGCGCGAGCGCGGAAGAAACGCGCCTCATTAATTAAAATAACGATGATCGTCGTTTATGGCTCTCTGTATATACGTATACGTACGAGCTGTGTGTCGGCGCGACTTTGTGTGTACGCGCGAAATGACGAGTGTCGGTGTCACGCGAGATTTAAGCACAGCGAGGCCCGATATAGCGACGAGTTTTATTCTATCTCGCTGTGTATAATTATTACTCTAACAAAGTAATTTGCCTTACGAGCATTCTACAAACGCAGCTGACATATGCGTGGACGGGTTAGCGGTTTATTGCGGATGACGGATTATAATGTGTATACGACAATGTTGACGAT
Organism: Torymus aiolomorphi; assembly: GCA_036365515.1. Taxonomy (NCBI): domain Eukaryota; kingdom Metazoa; phylum Arthropoda; class Insecta; order Hymenoptera; family Torymidae; genus Torymus; species Torymus aiolomorphi. The sequence goes on from CM070877.1 coordinate 131,714,951, forward strand.
TATTGCATTGTAAAACGACTTTGCAGAGATGCATATAATAGATAAGCGCCTTCTGATGTGTTCGAATGATTGAATTTTATTTTGGGGACGAATGTTATAACCCGATTCTGATATCTAATATTACTGTGCGTTTATACTTGATACCACCTTACGCTTATGCTCATTCAAATTGTAAATATGCTCTCGCACCGGCTATTCTACCATAACGGAACTCTCTTATACCCGTACGCAGGCACACACACAATCACCCCGCAGAGTCAAACTGATCATTAATTCACGTCTCTTCTTCCCGTTTCAGATGGTTCAGGCGATCCAAGTACTCCGGTTTCACCTCCTCGAGCTTGAAAAGGTAAGAATGCAGCAGCACCCGCCACACACATCAATATTATCCCATCGTGTGTATCGCGTGAGCGCGCGAGCGCTCGACTTTAAGAGGAGAAACTCGCGCGCCGATAATCGCCGATAATCGCGTGCATCGAGAAGGGGTCACACTCGCGTACGACCGCCGCCACGGTGTCAGCTATATACGAAAGCGGCGGTGCTGGTGGTGGGGGGCTAAGATTTTACACCTGGGAAACCGACTGTTATGACTGAGAAGCAATTTTCCGTAATTGTAGTGAAAGCTCGCGGTCCGGTCTCTCGCTCGCTCGCTCTCTTTCTCCCTCTGTCTTTCTTTCGCGCGTCCAACTATGGCCGCGCAGTCTAAGTGGAGTGATTTAGCTGTCCGATGGGCGGTAAAGAAGCACGGAAATTGCCTCTCTCTCTCTCTCTCGTTCTCTTGCGTTTTCTAAGCTGAACGTTTCGCGTGCACGCGGGTCTCTTTCTCCCCGCAAAGATTTTTCTCGCGGCGTGTGTAACGCGTGCATCGCGCGGCGATATATAGGCGGTTCTCGCGCTAGCTCTCGCTGACGTCGCGAGAGAAATGAAAGTCGCGCTCGGGGGGTATAGGGGGGCTCGTTCGGTTTTGACTCCTCGAAACTACACGTTTTCTTTTTCGCGCGGCCTTTTTTTCGGCGAGGAGAAAATACGTTTCCCATGATCGGCTGGCTCATTTTTTTACGGCCGAGGTTAGTGTATAACTCGAGGCTCTAATAACGTTTCGCGCGGTGTATACTCTTACGCCGTATTAACCGAATAATATAAAAACTTCATCGAACAAATTATTTTCTCCCAAAAAGTCTGGGAAAAAAACGCACGAGTCGTCTAAATTGCTCTTATGTAAATTTAATCGCCTCATCGCAAGTTCACATCGATCGCGAATTCCCATTTTTCATCACCGTTGCGGAAACTTATCCTTTTTTTTTTCTCAGCGCGCACTGCAGAAATTTTCGGGTAAAAAATGCACGTAATCGCCGGCCATCGAGCCTGGCGTGAACAGATTAATTCCAATTTTGTAAATGCAAATTCGCCAGCGGCCGCAGCACGTGTGCGAGCCATAGACCGCGAAGAGTGAACGAACGAGCGAGAGGGAGAGAGAGGAGGATTCGGCCCATCGTGTAAACAACCGAGGCGTATACTCTCTCTCTCTCTCTTCCGTGGCAGAGCACAGCAGCCCTCGGGTGGAGCGCGTTTTTACCGCGATATTTTATCATACAAAATAGCGGACATCCATCGCATTTCCATCGAAATGGCAGCTGACGTGGCGTTGCAAGCGCGCACGCGGCCAATGGTCGAGGCGGATCGAGGCCCTCTCTTCCTCTCCGCAGCGTCTTTTTTCTCTCTCCCCCTTCTCGCAGTCGCGTTGCACCAGTTTGTCCGGTTTATCATGCAATTTTATAGCAATTTTCCTCATTTGCGAGAGCGATTACCAGCCGATATTCGAGAGAGCGCGCACGTCCCGGACCCCCCGGGCTAGAATTTAACTATTCCGCGCGCGAGCAAGCTCTCTGCTTCTCTCTTTTTCTCTCTCCTTCCTCTCGCTCTTCGTCTCGACGGTTCCGTAGGCCTCACGCGCGGCTACGACTATTCGGAACGATATTTCGAGTGGCGCGCGCGCGCGGCCATCTTTTCTATTCCCGACCGCGGCGACCGAGTCGATAATAGAAGCAGCACGAGTTCTACTGACCCTAAAATGCGCGTTCCACCTCGCGGAGAGTTATGCTGATTCGTCATCGAGCCGGACGGACGGACTAACTAGGTGTGCACGGGTGTGCAGTGTAGTTCGATCGCCGCAACGACAATATTCGATACATTGTACGTATTATTATTGGTTTACGACTCGCTGCTTCGCTGAAAACGACAAATTTGCATCTCGAGAATTTTTCATAGCAATTGCAGTAATATAGGTGACGTCGATTTTCGAGCAGCCAATTTACCGGCAAAACGTTACGACCGCCGCGGGCTATTTTCTCGACCACAACGAGAGTGAGAGAGACAAAAAAAGGTTCTCCAGCTCGATCGATGCTCACGACTAGCCCATTTTTCCTCGTTACACACGAAATTGATGGCGTATGCAAACTAAGAGCGAGCGAGCCTCCGCCCTCTTGAGAAAGTCGCCGCAGCGTCGTCCGAGCACTCGTATAATAACAGCGCGCTCGCTGCAGCACACTCTCTCTCTCTCTCTCTCTCTCTCTCTCAATCGCCGCGCTCGGGTAATGAAGATGAAAAGCGCCTCTCGATATGTATACCTGCGTCTCAGATCGGCTGTGTACCATGTATACGTCGCGAGAAGATTCCAGGGGATACCATTGGCCGTATAGCCGGCGGTGTGGTACCGCGCGCATTAGCATAATTACGAGCGCGGCCGCTCGGGGGCGAGGGCGAGTTTGGTTGGTCGCCGATACAGCGCCGAGCTGCCTATCTCTCTCGATGAATTTCTTACGGGGTGTGCGTATGCTATGGCCGCGCATGCCAATGTATATATACACATACACGCGTGTATGTGTACCCCCTTTTCTTTGCGCAATGCGCGCAACAAACTGGTTCTCTGTCTAAGCTCTCTCTCTCTCTCTGTGTCGGGCAAATCTCGTTATTTTTCTCTCGCACTCGCTTTTTCCGAGGCGGTGGCGACGGCGGTAAGGTCTCTTGCATCTACTTCGCACTGTGCTGCTTCTTTCTTCCGCGCGCGGTTGCGTAAAACTCTCCTTTTGCCTCGGTGTAAAGCGAGAGAGAGAGAGAGAGAGAGAGAGAGAGAGAGAGAGAGAAAGCGAGAGCAGCCGTCCTTTTACGCGCGACTCGCCTGATGTCTTGATTGCCCGGCGTTTAATTATACCGTTTAATCGTCGTGCCGCTGCTGCCGCGTGCGCGGAATGGCGATATTCGTGCCGTCGATGAAAGTTGTATTGACGGGATTTATGAAGAGTCTTTATGGCCGCGCGCAGAATTTATCGGCCGATTTTTATGTGGCTTAGAGCGCCGCGCATTTGTCACTGGAATTAGTTGGTTCTCGATGATCGAGATTTATCGGGATATAATTGATAAATTGATAGTTTGCAAATTCGTTCGCAATAACGTTATTAATTTTCGCGTCTAATTCAATTATATACCGTTCGAAAGCAGCCGGGCATTATAGACATATCTCGTTTGTATGACCGCGCGCATACCCCTTAATTTCAAAAGACACCCGGTGTATAACCTTGCGGTCCATGTTGTAGACAGCTAAACGGGGAGAGTCGTTTTGAAAAGACACGAAGAGCAAACGCAGAAACATGCAACAATGGGGAAAATCGGCTGCGTGTGTGCCTTCGCGTACGCGCGCACGCATACACGGATACTTTCATTACTACTCGCCGCGACTTGAAAAGAGAGACCCATTGTGCTCTAAAATGGGGTGCCTCGCGCGTTCCTCCTCTCTTCTTTTTTCCCTTTCTTTCTCTCCATACCGACGTCTCTCTCTCTCTCTCTCTCTCTCTCCCTGGTCGCCTCGAAAAGTCCAAAGGGAAGGGAGAGATAAAGGTGGAAATTCCTACGTTTACCATCACCGTGCTACGGCTCTCCTTTCTCTCGCGAAAATTTCGGGTCAATTTCAGGGCCCCGGGACAATGTTGAGAGACCGCAAGTGGAAAGCTTCACAGCGCGCCCCCTCGAAATTGCAGAGTGAGGAAAATAACCAAACGAGAAAGCTCTCTTCTTTCGCCGACTAAACTGCGGATCGTTCCCGAACCTTCTCATCGTGCAAACTTTTCCATGTACACGGCGGCGGCGCTCGAAAGAATCTGATCGGCATTCGGTACTTATACAACGTATATATTTTCCTTACCCCCGCGTGCACACACCGTTTCGCATACTCAAGGACACACGCGCGTACTTAGTCTTGTTATTCGCGGGAGAGATGTATGCTCTCGCTTCTTCGAACATAATACTCGGGCGCGGTACAGGAGGCCATATACGCGTACGCGCGGGTCGGAGGAAATTCAGGGCGACGTTGCCCCCCCTTGCTTGTTAAATCGGCCATAAAATGGGAATAATCTCGAATTACATGCGACACTGGCTCAGGAAGTGTTGCCACGAAGCTCTTCGTTCTCCCTCCTTTTTTAATCTCCCGGAAAGCGTCTTTTTACGCCGGCAAATTCAAAGGAGTGCTCCAGCGACTGCGCTTGTATATACGCCACGCACTTTCTGCGTTTAACGAGCCAAGGTATAACGTACTTACGGCTCGCTCGGGGAATTTCTTTTATTCGTCCAATAATCTCTTGAATTCATCTCTTATAGCTTCACGTCCAATATTATTTCTATACTGTTGAGCCAACTCGACGAATAATATGAAAAATACCGATGATTCGTGCGATTATTAATCGGTGGTGGTTCAAAGTTACCATATCCTGAAACCTTAGCGGTTGCATAACCATTTCGTAAACGAGTCAGTTCTGCACAGGTGTAAGTACCGAAAGACAATTCTCCCCTGACTCTATAACACAATGTCTCGAGTATCGGCGGCGATCGATGCTCGCGCGACGTAAGTCAATCCGTCCGAGCGACGCTAGTCACCGCGGCCGCCGCTCTCTTTCTCCTCGTTTTTTCGCCGGTCATGCGCTATTCGAGACTCGGTATCGACCCAAGAACGCGTACGACCTTGAGAGATTTTCGGTCGCGCGCGTCCTCGTGCTCTCTCGCTCTCTTTCTTCGATACATATATATCCAGTTACACGCGAGCGCTTCTAATTCCTTTTGCTCCCGTTACGGGCCGGTATCCTGTCGAAGCTCTCTCTCGCGTCGTAAATTCTCCCCCTTTCTTCCGACTGTTTCTCCCATTCCTTTTGTTTCTTTATCACTTCACCGTGGTATTCGTCTGTGTAAAACCGAACTGACACGGGGTGACTGTGTCACCATGAAGGAGAGGATGACGATTCAGGTCAACGATGCATACAGTCTAGGATCACCACCACCGGCTCGTTGATCCAGATCGCGTGTCAAGAGGCTGCGTGAGATGAGAAACTGGGAGGGGGAAGGTGTTGAATAACGCGCCGGTATAACTTCGAAGGTTTCGGTCCTGAAGTCTTCATCCACCTTCGCTATACTCTCAACTCTACAACAAACGGAACGATTTTTTATTTTCTATGCAAAGGAACGCGTGGTACGAGAGAGATAGAGGCGGCGCAGAAGAGTCTCTTCTTCCTGCCATTTTCTGCAACGCGAGCTTGCTCAGCGGAACGTGATACGCGCGGGGAGGGTAAAAAGTCGATCGAATTCCCGGAAGCGAAACTGATCCCTCGGGACTACGCGTGGTTGATCAATGACTTCCTCTCTCTCTCTCTCTCTTTCTCCCCGAGCTCGTGGATAATATCCAACCCCTCCATGCCGATGGCCCTCCTCCCACTCTCCAATCTCTCTCTCTCTCTCTCTCTCTCTCTCTCTCTCTCTCTCTCTCTCTCTCTCTCTCTCTCTCTCTGTGTATACTTTTCGCCGATACGCCGGAGTCAATGGGCCCTGGGTTAGATTTATTTTAATGGTCGCCCCCGCTCAAGAGAGGGAGAAGAGTTTCGAAGAGCGATCTTTTGAAAATGCACCGTTTAACTTTCCGGACAATCAGGCTAAATGATTAGAATTTTGGAGATGTGCGGGGCCGATGACGCGTATATCCCGTGGATTATTTATTGCCCCGAGGGTGCGTTTTGAATTGCCGTGATTTACAATGGCGTTATTAAATTCGTTCTTTACAAGCGTGATATTAGACTACATCTTCAAAAAAATATCCTTGACATCGCCGTGAGAATTGGTCGAAAAATTGCTTGAAATATTTTGGTATAAAGAAACCACCATCTTCTGGTCGATCGTTCGGCTCCCGGCATATCAAATTCTAACCAGTCCGGTATATAGCCGGTGTCCTTCGGCTCTCCTATTGCTCTCTCCCTCCCTCTCTCGAAGACTCTAGTCATTCTCGCTGCATTGTGTTATAGCGGCGCGGTGCGAGAGAGAGAGAGAGAGAGAGAGAGAGAGAGAGAGAGAGAGAGAGAGAGAGAGAGGAAATCTCGTGGTCGATGCAAAGGGCGGCCCCGCGCGGAAAAAGACGCAAAAAGGCCGCGCCCGCTCTTTCGCTCCGCTCGAGCGTAGGTAACGAGCGCGTCCAATCCCGAGGCATTTAAATGTCGCCGAATTCTTCGCCCCGTGTGCGCGCGCGCTTCTCGTACACACTAACGACCTCGCGATTGCGCCGCAGTCGTAAATTCCTTTATCAAAGAGAGAGAGAGAGAGAGAGAGTGAGCCGCCTATGTTGCAGGTTCTTCTCTTCAGTTCCCGCGGGCTTTTTCTCGTTTCTTTTTTTCTTCTTCTCTTCCGAATGAATACATTGTAGGTCTTAGAGGTTTAGTTATTTAAACCATTTGTCCGACGATTTCGTAACTCTTTTTTCCCCTTTCTGACACGCTTCGTTACGTAACTAATTTCGAGCATCAATCTTCCCATCCCGCGACTCGCTCTTTCCCACTTTTCTAAACAAGCGCGATAGAAAGATACTCGGTTGCGCGCACAGGTGAAATCACTGTATTCAGACGGCCGTATTCAGCTCTCTCGGTGCAATAAAAATTTCACCGCGGGAGTACAAAGAACCTTCGCTTGCGCGAGCGTACGAGATGTTTATCCGAGCAGTCCCTCCTTGCAAGTGTAAAGGCGCACTCTGAATTCTTCATGGGTGCACGCTCGCGCGATGCTGGAGTATGATCTGGGCTCTCTCTCTCGCGGCATCGACAAGTGCAATTATTCTCCCTCGCTGTGCGCGCATATACACAGCGCGGAGAAAGAGAACAAGAGACCGAGAAAGATCGACGTTATTGACGGCAGAAGCGGCGTGCAAGAGATGGCTCGGTTTCCCTATTGCATGTAAATATCTAATGGGAATAGGCTTACAAACCGGGGCGGCGGTGGCGGCGCGTATATAAAACGCATGCGTGTACGCGAGATGACGATGAGGAGAAGACGAGAGAGAGAGAGAGAGAGAGAGAGAGAGTGAGGGAAGGAGGGAGGGAGGGAGAATACAGAGGGAGATAGAGCAAAAATAAAGGAGGACGAGGTGATCATAATAACGCCGGTCGGACGCTCGGCTGGCTCGCTCGCTCGCCGATTTACATATAACAAGATAACGATTTTTATTTGTTTTTGCTTATATAATATATTTTTCTAAACCGATTCGAGACGCGGCTGAGCTAAAGAGAGGAAAAGAGAGGGAAGACGATGTATATGCGCGGGCTCGCGTACAAAGAAGGAGCGAGAAAGCCAGAGAGAAAGTTAAAAAACGGACGGAGGGAGAGAAAGAGAGGGACGAAGGAACTGGTCTAAGGGAAGGGCGGGCGAGCGCTGCGCGGAGGGAAAAGAACGGGCTATCCTATAGGCCTGTCAGCCCTCATTTGCATACATAACATTCTGGTCGGCTGGACACCGGTCAGACCTCCTCTCCTCTCTCTTCTCTCTCTCTTCTCTCTCTCTCTCTTCTCAGCGCTGCTGCTGCTGCAGCGCGGAGCATCGACGATCGCTCTCCTCCTTTTTTCCGAGGCTCTCTCTCTCTTCTCCCGAGCATTTTTTGTGTCGAATCGCTCGGCGGCGGCGGCAGCGACTCGTCCTACCGTATCGATGCACGCCCCGGCTCCGACACGGCCTAAAAAGCGAGCGACAATCGAGCGAAGTAGAGGAACAAGAAGCCCGGGTGGAGGGAGGAGGCGAGGAGGCAAAAAGCGTCCCTCGCTCGTAAAAATTCCGCCAGCAGCAGCAGCAGCGGCGACGGCGGCCCAACGACGGGCGCGATAAAAGAAACGTTCGCTGGCGCGCTGTGTGTATGTGTGTGTATACCCGGGGCCCCGCGTATATATATACGACGATTCGATCCGAGAAACACGCCGGAATATACTCGTTACAACCGCGAACGCTCGCGCGCGTGCGGGGTACAGGGTAAAAAATCCTGCCAATTCATTCGCACTGCTGGCGCGCGCGTGCGAGCGGCCGAGCGTTCGCGAGTAACGAATGGCTCTATAAATATGGATTATCATTTCGGCTGGGGCCCTCTCATGCAACTTTCATGCGGAAGGTCTCTTTTTTTCTCTCAGAGTCGCGATCGCTGCCGAATTTCCTCGCGCGTTAGACGATTCAATTTCCAGCTCTCTCTCTCACCGTCCACGGAATATAATGTACCAATAATATGTTTTCTCGTATGTTTTCAGGTTCACGAGCTCTGCGACAACTTCTGCCACCGGTACATCAGCTGCCTGAAGGGCAAGATGCCGATCGACCTGGTGATCGACGACCGGGAGAGCACGAAGCCGCCGGAGCTCGGCAACGGCCTCGACAGCGTCGGTCCCCGCAGCACCGCCGACAGCACCAGCCACACCGACGGAGCCAGCACGCCGGACGTCGTGAGTACCTCGCCCACCTCATCGTCTTATTATCCGCACGACGCGATAACTCCCCACAACCACCATCACATTCACCACCACCACCACCATCACGCCGCTCTCGGCAGTACCGCCAGTCCCTTGCAACTGAGCAACCAAAACCAAAGCCCAACCAGCCAAGCGGCACAGCAGCAGCAACAGCAGCAGCCTACGCAAACGAACGGCCAGAGCAACAACAGTAATAACAATAATAACAACAACAACAACACCACCACCACCGTTACGACCCCGAGTAGCGCCGCCACAACTCCCAACTCCCTAAAGCGTACGCACCAGCAGATGATGATGGCAGCCGCGATGGCGAGCACGCCGCACGCGTCCGCGCCCCCTGCGCACGCGCACGCCGCCCTCGCCGCCTATCACTCGGCCATCTATCCGTGCTCGTAATGATCGACGCCCGATCAACGCTCTCGACTAAAAGACGACTCTTTTTCTTCTTCTTCTTCTTCGTCATCTTCTTCTTCTTCTTCTTTCCGCGCGTCTTTCGCCTGATCATGGTCGACGCTCTATGCGCATCGCCGATCCGAAAAGCGAGCAGCACTTGGACGGAGTGAGCGTTCACAAGTCTAGTCTCTTCTTTCATTTTGTTTTGCTACATTTTACTTTCTGTCTCAGTTTTCTCTTTCATTGCTACTTTCTCACATTTTCTTTCACGCTGGCGTCTCTATTTCTTTACCGTCTGATGCGACGCGAGTTTTCAAGTCTGTCACTTCTGGCTGCTTGCAGTAATTGGAAATGTATATCTTAAAATGGCAATCTCTGATTTTTTAACCCGCTGACTACTTAGCTTTTAAATTTTAAATCACGGCATCGTCGTCGTTTTTATTTTTACTTTTTGACTATATAAAAATTAAAAATCTTAACCACGAGACTGGTTGTCATTTTTCTTTGTACAGATTCGCGTTACTGCTAAATAGCCGATTATATACTTTTCACTGCTTTTCGTTTTAACATTTGATCTATTGCAAACGAAGATATCAGAGATTAGACCAGTTTTCAGTAAATCAAAAAGTCGTCGAAGAGGCAACCTTTTTCATCGCGAGCTTCAATCGGAATATTCCTTACGAAATACTGCTCGATGTTGCACTGTTACCTTAAAACCTCTTAGACTGACACTTGTCTGTTTACTTTTACTTTACCTCTTTTTTCTTTGTAACATTTTTTCTCAATACATTACTACTGCTTTCATATGTACTATTTCTCTTTTATCTTCGTGCATATCTGATTGTTGACGTGTTGATCGCTCCTCTATCCTTGTCTGCACGCTTTTCTCAATAGACGATCCTTCTTCGTTCACCCGAACGCGCATGCGTGTGGTTCCCGATGCTTTCTAGCTACTTTTCAACTTTCAAGGTCACGCCTCCGAGAGAGAGAAAGAAACTTTTAGACACCTTTATCTAGACACTGATGTTTTCTTATAAAAGTGTACGTTGACGTCGGAGGCCTGCAAAAAAAATCTTGGTGATATCAAGCCGGCCTCCGCGCGTCGATTCTGCATGACGTTTCTCTTGTTTTATTTTAAAGACCGGGGTGATGAATCTCTCTGTCGCGTGACCTTGAAGGCAAAGAGAGGAAGGATATAGAGCCATGGGCGGCGGAAGGACGAAGAAGGAAGAGATCGTCTATATATGTCGTGGATCGGGTATCGAGAATCAAAATTTCTTTTTTTTTCATCATTACTGTTCATTGTTTTTTACGAAGAGGGCATTACGTGGGCGTGCGTTTGTATTTACTTTAGGGCAAATTCAGTGTAGGGACACAGTGTTAGGCATGATTAGTCCGTCTCTTACGTTTTCCGGAGGCAACTTGGCGCGACTTATTATCGCGAATCGCGTCTCGATTTTGAGACGCGATTCCTCGTTGCTCACGATGGTGATTATTATTATACGCTTCATTTGCCAAGTGTCGCTTACGACCATAACGGCGAGAGCGCGAAGCTGCCTCTGAAGGACGCGAGATCGTCGCGAAAGTCACGTGATACGTCAATCAACGTCGGATCTCAACGTTTCTGAACGTTTGTTTTTTTTTTCTTCATTTTTCTACATATACTCGTCTCCGAGCTAGAGATTTTTCGCGCGGTCGCCTAAAGTACCAAGAGCGACGCACTTTTGCGCAGCCGCCGCGATCGTTTTATTTCTTTTTTTTAATATTTTTTTCCGTTTTACTATGGTAATTGCTCGAAACGCTTATAACACGGCGAATACTTTTCTTCGAGAGAGTCGCATCGCGCTCTTCTTTACATTATTAACGCTTCGGTCTCGGAGCAAATGAACAAATGATACGCATACGTGCATTTGTGGGAACCTTAATCGTGATCAAGATATACGTAATTAATTGATAAGTCTAACGTCACAAAATGCATTTGTGTCTATTTTTAAATGAATTATATATTATATATATATATATAGATATATTAAGAATTATGAGAATCGCGTATAGGCATTTTAAGGCGTGTGTCGGAAAATTTTTTTGTTGCGGACGCGAGTTATGCGGCTGCGTGTGCGTGAGATTATTAGACTTTGGTAGTTTTTAAATTATTAGTGATTAGGTTACCATAATCGTAATTCAATGCAATTCAGAGGAGTTATCGTAATAGAGAAAACGACGGATTACGAAAGAATCGCGACTGTGTACAATAAGGTCAACACTACGGGATTGAGAAAACGAGCTAATTGCATTTCTTCCGATATATTCGTATATAATATGCGTGTACGTGTGTTATTTCGTCTTTGCGGGCGTTTGTTCTCGTCTATAAACGAACTACGTAAACCATTTCGATGAACTAAAAAATAATAAATAAATAAAAAAAGACGGCGTGCTCCGCTAACCGATACGTATACGACGTCGGGCGCCGCGCGTAAATATCGGAGTTTTATTTCGCGCGCATCCGCGAGAAGTTAGACACGTTTAGCTATAATAGGCGAGAGAGAAAGGAAAGTTAAGGGAATTGTGTGCGGTCTGCCGTGTAAGGAGAAAAACGCTTGTATATTCTCTTTCATTGAAACACACGCTAGGAAACACGAATATTTCAATATTTCTTGAAAAAAAAATAAAAAGAAAAGTTAAGAGAGATTTTTCAGAGAAAAGCAACGTGCTGGCATGCGCGATATGTGTCATATTGTATTGCTATTATTGTATCGGGATCGGTATATTATCAGAAAACAGCGCGAGAGAAATGACTAAAAAATGAAAGAAATGTATAAGAGAGAGAACTGCCAAATTAAATAAGTAAGCAAAAAGGTTAGTCAAAATTCAATTTTTTTTTCTGTGTACAATTGTAAAGCTAGAGCATTCGAACTGAATATCAAAAAGAGAAAGAGAGGAACAAATTTAAAAAAAGAAACACCCCCCATTTTTCTTAAGTCAGACTAGGTATCGGTACTCGTAACTAGGGAGTTGTGTGAGGTACGAAGTCCTGGCCGGCAGGGCGCGCGAGGTCCACCCCCCAATCCCCGTACTTACCCTAATTTTTTCTGCTGTTATATAAAAAAAAAAGATGAAAATCAATAAATCAATAATCGTTGCTTCCGTGCGGGAGAGCGAGAGAATCATGTTCTCTCTGTCTCTCCGCCTTACATTACGCGTCATGACGAAGCAACTTGAAATGAAAAAGAACAATAAAAGAACTCGGATGCCAAGCAAAGTGCTCTGCCGCCTCCTTTGGGGCGTTCGCGTCTGTACGGTGCAAAAGCACGCGCGTACACATACACACTGTGTGTGCGTATGGAACGGATCGTAAGAAAAAAAAATGAGAGCGTTCCCCTCGCACTCTTCATGTGTGTGTGTACGTACGCACAGTATACACCCTTCCCGATAAATCAAAACGATACACGTACATATACGACTCACGAAACACATACACATACAGACACATAGACACAGACGCGAAGCATATACACTACATTAACAACACGCGAGAAGAGCGCGCGTGTGTATATATCGATGCGAGTGTGGTACCCAAGGGTGAAGCGCTCCAATACACGAATATACACACATACACACATAGTGCATACGTCACAGTGTAAGAGAGAGAGAGCGAAAAGAACACCTTGGCGACCCCGTAACTCGACGCAGGTACGGAGGCCGACAAGGCGCGGAGTTTTGATAAAAGTATAACACAATGGAGAGAGAGAAAGAGAGAGACGAAAGGGTGTCCCCCCACTCTCTCTTTCTCTCTCACTCTCTCGGCATTTGGACTCGGCACTCGAGGCGCCAAAGGAGAACTGCACTCGCACGAGCGAACGTGGCATCCGAGCTATACATATATATTCGAGTAAGAGAGCGAGAGAGCGCGCGAGAAGGTGTGTGACCTTGAAAGCCACCTTCTTGCTCCTCTCAACTCGTTCATTCTTCTTATTTCTTCTTATCTGAGCTTCTTCCAGAAAACAAAAGTACGGAGTTTGGTGGGTGGACTCTCGGCGCCCTAGCTGGTCGGAACCCTAGTTACGAGTGCCGAACCTAGGGCCGAGATGTCACCATCTCGGTTATTGTTGTTGTTCACCAGATCAAACAAATGAGCCCCTAACCCCCAAAAAAACAAAAATACATGATGTCTGGTGATACACATTATATGAGAGATATATATATATGTTCAAAAAGGCTGCAAAACATATATATATATATATATAAATTAACTCAAAAGAGCGATGCGTTTGCGTTATACGACTATTATATGCATTGTTTTATAACTCGGCAACGAGTGAGTGTCGCTTACGAGCACACGCGCACACTTTTTTTTTATTGTACACACTCTTTCAATAAGGCATTATGATTTGTGCGAATGCGATATATGAGACTCGGAAATGCGAGGTGTTTGTTCATGGAATTATAAGATGAGACTTATTACTATATGTGAATATAATTTGATGTTTTTTTATTATTATTATTATTATCGTATACATAGTGAGAAAGGAAAAGAGTTTGAAGCCGATGGACGAATAGAGTTTTTTTTATATATCTAGATTTCGATGGTTAAGTTTGAATTTGCGAGAAGTTTCTTTTTATAAATGCAACGACGAGCGTTTCGGGAGACGTGTGCGCTCACGCGTGCGCCTGTGCGTGGGTGCGAAGGAACGGTTTCTGTTTTTCATTTGCTTTTTCGGCTCCGTGAGTGCGAGCGCAGAGAGACGCACACGCGGGCCTCGTGCGTTGCATTTGGATTTTTGCGAGCGGGCAGTCTCGACGGCGACGGTCGTAGGCGCGAACGCGAGACTCCATTCGTCTTTTTTTTTTAATCCTTCCGATTATATGCTTGTTCTTTTTTTCTCTTCTCCCTCCTCCTCTTCATCTTTGTTTTATTATACTTTTTACACGTAATATGCATTAACGTTTATCTCTTCACGTATATTTCGAGCCGCGGAGATGGACGGATATTATTTAGCGTAATCACGTGAATACTTAGTGCCATAGAATTTGCAGCAGCGAGGAGCGGTGGGCGCATTCGGCGCGCAAAGAGACTGTACTTAATTAATTAAAACGTTCTTTATTGAGGAAGGTTAGTTTAAATTCACGCCGCGGCTTGGAAGAGAGATGGAGGGGTGGAAAAAAGCACAAAACACATATATACACACGTAGGTCGACTGTGGCGCCTCTTTATTATATGTTATATGTATATGTGTGTGTTATGTTCTCCGTTTCGTCCGTTCGTTCGTCCCGTCTCGCGAGCGCGCAGTGCAGTGCTTTCATCTTCTTTTTTTGGATCTTTTTGTAACAATACCGGACGAGCGAGTTGATTCATTTTATACGTCTATATATATATAGAGGTAACAAGGAAAAGCAGCGTGTATACGAGATTTATAAATAAATAGATTATTATATATATATATACACACATCGAGTCGCGTGAATATTATTTCGCTCGATCCAGCATTAAAGCGAATGACACTATAGCCGTCGGAGGATGCATTTGTTGATGTCGTGTTGAATTTATTATTATAAACGCATTAGGTAATTTCTTAAATATGTTTCCTTGTTTATATAAGAACTAGTAATTGTTTGTTCGCATTTGTTAAAACTTGGTGCACACACACGTATAAGACACACACGTAAGAGACGCAGAGAATTTTTACTTCTTTTTTCCTTGTCGCGCGTTCCTATATACTATATACAACTTTTTTAATTATTGCTGTACAGATCGAGTCGATGGACTTTACATATATTGTATATATGTGTATGTATATAAAAGCAGACTCCGGCTTTAGGCGCGAGCATTCGCGACGCTCTTTTTTCGTCATGTGTTCTGTTTTTTATTATTATCTTTTTTTATTGTTCATTTCCTCACGCGACGGCACGTTTTTGCGCCTCTGTTTTGGTCGGTTTATTAAAGCGTCGTATAGTAGAAAAAAAATCGAGAGAAGACGTGTCCGCGCAAGTACTCGCGCCTGCTAAAGCCGATGTCTGTCGCCGCAGCGAGAGATATTCATATATAGAGAGCACTCGAAAAAACGACAGTTTTTCTGAATTTCACCCAACGTGTATGATGAAAGAAAAAAAGCGTGTTTTTTTTTATGTATACGCGACGTGCTCTCCGAACCTTTCAAAATCAAATTTCGCTCCGCGCGAGCCCGAGAATCTTCGATCACTCGTCGCGATGGAAACTCGACGCTCTATTCATGGACGTCGGGGGGTGAAATTTCATTTTGCAAATATTTGGAGAGTATACGCGATACGCACACACACACACCGAGTCTCTTATAATGAAAAGACGCGCAAAACTTACGCAGCGGCATATGAGTCTTCTTACCGACAGGAATCGTCAATGTATGTGTGTTAATATACATGGAAAAGATGAAAAAAAAGACAACAAAAAATTATGGATATTAAAAAGCGAAGATAAGAAAACGCAAGATTAATGAAATTTTTTTCGATCTAGACTTAAGGCTGGAAGTGGAGGATAATAAAAAAAAAAAGGAAACAACACACCCGCACATTGTATACGACTAGCATTATAGCGATATAATATATTACCGATAATGAATACTGTTCAAACCATTGTCTCAATCAACGTATTTTCATTATAAATAAATGTTAGCCTTGTTGAGTTAAAACGAAAATCTCTGACTACATATTTATTTGATACGTTCTCACTCTCTTATACACTCCGACTGAAAAAAAAAATCAAATTTATCAATCCTTTATCATCCCGTTTTTTGGAAACGAAATCTATAAAAGCATGCTCATTCGCGCGTTCCTTTTCTCTCTCAAATCGAGAAAGGGGCAACGGCTCTCTCACACACAGAATTTGTATAAATATACTCTCAAAAATAAATCTGGCCGTTTGGGCGGAAACAGAAAGAGAGAGAAAGGAACAGCTACGCACGAAGAGACATATATATATATATATATACATACACACACACACACGAGTTCGTCGATGGAGAGGATGAACATCAGCAGCAGCAGCAACAGCAACGGCAGACGTCGTCGAGTGGTTGCTTGGTTCGAAGCTTTCTCTTTGTCTCGAGTGCATATATAAACGTGCGTGCGTTTGTCGATGCTATCGACGAGGTTGGTATAATAACGCACGCGACGGGGGCCACTCGCCACGCCGCGCGCCCGTGTTTTCGGAAAGACGAAAACCGAGTCGAGGCAAATGACGGGAAAGAGAGTAAGCAGGCGAGGGGGAGGGAGGGGAGGGCAGGGCGGCGGTTGCTGCCCATAAATCTCGGTTAACCCCTCCGCTAATAAATATTTAACCCTTTAAATTTGCAACAGCCCTTAGCGTGTAGACATTTGCATAAGGCTTCTATTTCATTTACACATCGCATAATTGAATATTTAAATTCAATTGCGCGAGCGCTCGCGCGAGTTCTCCCCGTGCTCTCTCTCTCTCTCTCTTGCTTGCTTGCTCCCCACGCGCGCACGCCGCAAAACTGCAGTAAAACTTGTAACGGGACCACTTTCCTTCCACGACTAAGCCACCCTCTCTCGTTCTCGCGATCCAACGCGACCCCTTATACACTTTTCTCGCGAACGAAAGAGTGAGAGAGAAATTCCGCGTCGATGAAATTCCAGGGCTCCCCCCATTTGCAATGCACCGTCGCGTTTAGCGACCATAAAGCTTTTCCGCGCGTGTACCGGCAAATCGCGCTTTATTTTCGCTGAAAATCGAAGAATCGCGTGACGAGAGTAGCGAGTATAATATGCCGAGCATTGAGAAAGCTGAATAGGTGAGTATTATATTGGTGTTGTGGTATTATTATTTATGTGTTTTTTCATATTTAGTATAGTTTGTTGATTGATTTGTGCTAGTTTATAAGAGTATCGTTTATATTTGTCTGTAAACGAAAAACCATATCGCATTATTAATGGTGGTAACTATCGCAATAATAGTTTCATCAGTTCAATAGCATAAGCCAGGTGGCCGAAAATATAGCGGCGAGTGTAAATACTAGATAGAAAACAGGTTAATTAATTATTCTGAGCTATACCTAAGCGTAAACAACTGGTTTAAAAATACCAATCGAGCGTGCGAAAATAGCTTTACACTCCCTTACCCCTTGCGACGATCAATTAAAAACCTGTCGACGAATTTTTTTCACGACGCGTTAAAACGTATATAAAATAACAGACACTCTTTCCGTCAAATCGACGAAGAGAGAGAGAGAAACGCACAAAGAAAAAAGGAAGAGAAATCTCGCACGATTAATAATACCAGCCGTCCGCGAGAGAGGAGCCGTTGGCTCTCCTCGCGCTTCGAATTCCATTCGTCTCACTTTCCGAGCGGCCCGCGCGTCGCCGTCGCGTTTTCGCCGAAAAGTATCCTACGCGATGCTTCAAATTAAAGCGACAGTGCGTGCGAGGGCGAGGGGCTGTCTCTCGTTTCTCGTCTCTCTTTGCTCTCGAGCGTGTCGCGCGCGCTCGCGCTGGTTATGCGTCGCAAATATTTTTAGAAATATCCGCAGCGCGAGCGAGCTCGGCTCTCTCGCCTACGCGCGAGTTGTGTATAAGCGTCATCCGTGCGCGACGTTTTCGGCGACCGTTGCACGCGCGATTCGCTGGATTATATTTTAATTTTCGCGCAGCAGTTCTTTCTCGCTTTCGAGAGAGAGAAAAAAACTCCGAAAATTTATTCAAGGATTAGGCGGAAAGAGCGCGCGGTTTGTGTTGTCGCGTCGCTGCCGTCGGCCTGCGCAAACGTTAATGATGATTGAGATAGGCCGAGAAACGCGTCGTTCGTGGATAATCGCTATACTTATAACGTGGTGTAGTCATTTATTATGAACGATAACCCGACAGTTCCATAAATTATGCGATGCTAATATTTGCATTGTCGACTTGCTGGATATAGCCCGGGAGTAATTTTTTTATTGTTTGTTTCTTATGCAAAAGTCAAGCTACTTTTTGCTCTTTCTGAAACGTCTACCGATAAAGCTTTTTCGATTTTGAAATGTGTTTTTTTTTCTCTGACTACTAAAATTCTAAACTAAAATGACAATATAAACTTTTATTCAACTCAATCAATGAAATCTTGTATATAAACACATTTTTGATTTATACCATTATCGATTGGCGAAAACAAAAACCCGAAACAGTAACACACTTGTTACGGATGCATATTAATTATAAATACTCAAAAAGTAGAAAAAACCGCTGCCAATTCATTGGCACGTAGCTTCCTCAAACTTGATTTACTGATTCCTTTAATTAATTTTTACTTCCAATATTTAAAATTTCATACTTTATTTTGTACGATGTAAACGGCTTAAAATCGTTTTTATAAGTCTAACAACTCGTCAGGAGTTGATTTTACACGAGAATTCTCTTTCAAATGTTACCCATCACATTCAGATACATAGAGCCATCCTCAATACATTTAAAAAAAATTGGGAAAATTTTATGGAAAATATTAACTTGAAATTTTTTTAAATATCTTTGAAATTTAAGGACCAATCATTTTGCCCGAATAACTCGACCGAAAACTATCCAAAATCCACCTCTACGAGGAATTTTGAAGCGCTTAAGTCAATTTTTACTCCCGCAATAGTTGGACATACCAAACTCATTTTTTTCATTTTTCAATGTTTACGTTTTTATTAATAACAAAAGAACCGTAATAGCTAGACAAATAATTTTTTTAGAAAATATAGGTCTTGAAATTCTCTTTCGAATGCCGCCCACCCGATTCAAATACATAAAGCCGTTCTCGAGAAATTACGATTTAAAAAAAAAGTGAAAAAAATTTTAACCTCAAATATCTCCGAAATTTATGGATCAATCCTTTTGCCCAAAGAACTCAATCGATTGTGATACAAAATGTACCACTAAAAAAAATTTCAAACTGATTAAGCCAATTTTACTCTAGTTATTGAACGACAAAAAAAAACACTTTTTTTTATAAATTATTTTTCTCCAAAAATAATGAATAAAAAAACCTAAAAATTTAGTAAGTTATAGTACTCAGTATTCTCTATAACCAAAAAATATTCATGTTAATATCTTTTTTTAATTTTGAAATATAACCTATTTACTAAAAATGACGTTTTCATGAATAAATTATGACGAAATATAGCTAACGGCTTTTTTTTTTTTTAAATTGTAGAAAATTTTATTCTGCATACAGAGAATTTATCGTATATAAATAATATTTGTTCTAAATATAAAAAAAATTGAAAATAAAAATTTTGAAAATTTAAAAATGGCGATAAAAAACAAAAAAATCGATTTTGACAAAAATAAAATATTGACCCCAATTGTTGAAGCAAAATCTGAAAAAATGATCACTCTCTCGTTAAAATCGGTTGAGTAGATCATGAGATATCAGAGTATACGGACATACATACACACACACACACACATCCATACGGACATTTTCTAAAAATGGTGTATTTCGATTCCAAATTTTCTATACAACATTCCTAAGACATTATCTCACAAACTTTTTTTTTTACTATCACAAAGCTTCCTCTAGGAGGAAGCAAAAAAGCGTTTATGTAAATTTATCATTATTGATTATATACATATATTTACTAAGGTTGCGATTAGTTCGAAAAACAAGTAAAGACCGTAGCTAAGAAGAAGCTAAGTTGTTGATTTTGTCGTTGGTGATCCAGTCGTTGCGTAACCTTTGAATAAGGTGCTAATCAAGCATGAAAATAAACGAAACTTTAGATGCATTTTGTGCTTATTTTTATATTTCCTAATCACTCGCCGCGAATTCCGTTTTGTGCGGAACAACACTCACACGTTTGCACATACCGTCCCCTGCGCTCCTCCTCCCGACTCTTCTTATAAGGAAGCAAAATTAACTCAAAGTGGCGAGGTGTCGCGTCGGCTTGCACACGCACGCACACAGAGTCAACTCTTGCACTCGGGCGTCACGCGCTCGCGAGCCGCGTCGCGCCTCTCGCGCACGAGTAATGCGATAAGTGTAACGACACCCTCGGCCAATTGGAGCCGAGTGCGGTATTCCTCGGCGCGCGTATAACCCGCCCATTTGTGTATCGAAGTCTCGAGTCCTCTCTCTCACTCACTCCTTCTTATACTTGTGCCGCCGTCGCGCTCTGTACACACCGCGACGTGCGATTATTACTCGCCCTCGTGTGTACTTATATACGCACACGTAGGTAGGAAAGTAGCGTATACAAGTGTACATGTACGTGTGTTTGCCGGCGGCGAGAGCGCGTATGTCGGTGCCGCGCTGTTGTCGAGGTAACCGCGGCGCTCGCGCGTCTGACGTGGCAGGCGCGGCGCGGTGAGACTCGCGCTCCTCGGAAAAATTATTTTACTCGCGCGGTGTATATACCGCGAGGCTCGTGGAAAATTACGGATCTTTTTCCATGCACGCGGTTGCTGCTGCATCTCTCTCTTTCTCGAGAGTGCGAGAGGAGTACGGCGGATTTGCGCTCAAGCGAGAGGAATAGAGTGCGAGCGTGTATGAGCAGCGCGCTCTCTCTTTCTTTTTCCGTAGCTGGCTTCGGCGGCCTACCGAAATAGATCGACGATGAGACTAGCGCGCGCTTCGTTGCTCTTTCTCTCCGTGTCTCTCTCTCTCTCTCTCTCTCTATTTTCGAAGGGGAATATAACGCGTATAAATACATTGTCTGCGGGGAATAACGCTCTTCCGAATGTTTTCTTGTTTCTTTCTTTTACTTTTTCTAGGATCTCCGGGTGCAGGTATGTATATGTGCTATTTTTTATTTCTGTAAGAGGTTTCAGGAAAAGGGTTTTTTTTTTATTGGACTAATAAGCTTTTTGAAAATAATTTAGCCTAGATACATTAAAGATTAATGTTACTTTAGTATAGAGCACTATCGTTGAATTATAAACTAATAAAATATGAATATAAAAGTTCCCCAAAAATTAATTTCGAAATATATCATAGATTATTAATAAGAAGAATATTCAAAGTAATACTTAGACACGCACACGTCGACCTACAATTTGGAAAAATCAATTTCTAGAATCCTATTGTGTGCTCCACGCGCTAACCACTGCTATTAAAAATTGAAAAATTAAACATACATTAAAAGCCGATCGCGCGCTCATCACTACTCCGCCTCCCTTTTTTTTCCTCGCGCTTCTCTCTTTGCAAATCGCATTAGTCATTCCGCATAAATTATCGACTACATAGACACGAACTCTCGCATCACGAGGTGCACGCGTGCCAGGAATCAATTGCGACCATATACGTACACACACACACACACACACTCTCCGATACCGCACAAAAAACGAAACAAAAACAAATAACAATAATTCGCGAGCGATCGAGAAAGGAGAGCGTTCACTCCGATAAACACATAGCCGGTTACGCGTGGGGGTGGGTCGCCGCTATTACCGCCCTATTGACATTGGGGGAGGAAGGATGAGCCTCGCACGCGCGCGCGTGTATAAGAGAGCGATCAACTAGGGAGGCGCAGCGAGCGCGCAAGATTGTTACCTGCGCGCCGGCTGCGGGTGCGAGGAAGTTATCGCCGGAGCGAGCGAGAGAGCCGCCGCTGTTATATTATTATACCCGCGGGGAGAGAGAGAGAGAGAGAGAGAGAGAGGAGCGCGTCAGCTGGGCTAGCGGGTCACGCCCTGCGAGTGCCATTATCAATGCATTATGAAAACTTATGGCGTTCCGTGAATTAAGCGCCGGCTTGTGCTGTACGCGCGCGAGGATCCACTGTGCACGACGTTTTTCCTATATATACTCGCTGTTTTCCTTTTCCTTGTCTGTAGTAGAGTGTTTCTTCTTCTTTTTTCTTCTTTTTTTTCCAGGCTCGTCCAACGTAAATTAGGGATTATTATCTCTATTCGTGCGATGTCGGCTGCATGAGTAATGTGAGCGTGTAGGTTGAGGTTGAAAATTTAAAGAACAGTTTAGTCGCTGAAAGGTAGAATCTAAAATAGAAGTAGGTTTGAATTATTGAAGTGTGTGTGTGTGTGTGTGTGTGTGTGTGTGTGTGTGTGTGTATATGTGTGTGTGTGTGTGTGTATGTGTGTGTGTGTGTGTGTGTATGGAATTTATAATGTGATGAATAGCGAATAAACGTTATAGACGAAGAGAAAGAGACTTTTCCGATAAAAATTACCCTGACAGTTCGGTAATAGTACATTTCGACACGGGTGGGGAAGTCGATTATTTAGCTGGTGTGACTTTTTGCACGAGCGAAGCGAGTGCGAAAAAGTCACACCAGCTAAATAATCGACTTACGCACTAGTTTCGAACGGTATTTTATACCACGAGCGCCGAAAAATCATATCAAAGTTGTGATTTTGAGGTTAGAGTGGTATAAAAATAATAAATTTCACTACGGAAATTATAGTGATGTCATCGTCACTTTTTCCAGTCGCTTCAGTTCTCCTATGTTTACTGAGCGTCGCGGTCATTTTTATATGGAAAAATGTCCTATACAGAATAAAAACAGAGAAATTCGCTGCATCAATCATTATCGACGAATCATTAATATCATCCAAGCCCCAGAGAACATTTATACGTAAAACTCGAGAGCTATACACGAAACTTCACTTACATTAAAAAAAAAAATCTTACAATAACAAATGATCCCCCCCCCCCCCCAATTCGTTTCGCATCGAAATTAGCCGCAGCCGAACATTACACAAACTAACATCAACCGCACAAAAATAAAATAAAACCATTAGGGTGTAGGGGTAGGGGAAAGCCAGGGAGAGAGAGAGAGAGCAGTAGCAACACTGAATAATAATATACTTCTCTCTCGCCCGGGCGCCTGCCTAGGAAATCATTTACACCGCCGCCGACGTGCGCGCGTGTGTTCGGCACCTTTTGTTTTTCACCCCGCAACAGCAGTAGCAGCAGCGGTGGCGTCGGCACAAGACACCTCGAATAAAAGCGAGAGAGCCTCGCAGACGCGCGCACGCATGCGAGCATATAAGAGATGGAAAAATAAGGGAGGGGCGAAAGAGCGTGGAGGGTGTTTTGCTGGTAATTGGTGCCAATTTAATCCTGCCCTTCGCTAAGGGAGAAAGAGAGAGAGAAAGAGCGAGAAGAGCGTCGCTGTGTGCGTATGTGTACATGTATGTGCACTGCGGTATATAGGGGATGAGCTCTCCCTTCCCACGCAGAGCTTACGCATGCGTGCGTCTCTCTCTAGCTCGCTCGCTCGTCTGCGTCCACGTGCGTATATGTGCAACCCCTCGAGGAAGCTACGCTCTTTCTCTCTCTCTCTCTCTCTCTCTCTCTCTCTCTCTCTCTCTCGCTCTCTGCGAAAATATAATTAACGGTAATAGCGCGCGTATATGGCTCGGATTAACTCTGGGGAAGCCTCGGCTGCGGCCCCGGACGAGCGTCAAATTCTTCGGGGTCACGTCACTCGATATATCGGCCCCCGCTGCCGAAAGTGCGTGCCGGGCTTTCGCTTTGGCATTATCCATTGATCGCTTCGTGTGGACCCTCGTTCGTGTATGTGTGTATATAAACGGCGGGGTTGAGGCAGAGAGAGAGAGAGAGAGAGAGAGAGCGCCCCGTTTTCGTGGGCGTTCCCCGATTGTCTTTTTAATTTCCTTGAGGAACCGCTAAGTAGATGGGCCTCGATTATGATTTAGAAAGTGCCGGTTCTAAATGGAAAAAGTTAATTATATCGGAAATCACTTGCGGGTAATGCCTATAGGACGCGAGCGCGCGCGTGTAGTGCTACTATACACTCGCTCCTATGATTAATTTTCGGGGCGCTGGGGTAATTTATTGGATGGCCGGGATTCCGACTGGATTAGGTTTAGCTGCGGCGGAGACGGAGTTTTACATATTTATTTAGAACGTGGAAACTTTAGTTCTTTCGTGTGATTAATAAAATATTACTGTACTTTACCAATTAGGGTAATTGTGTATAATCATTAGTTATGCAAAATTAGCATAACCAAATCTTCACTTTTCAAATTATCAGGGACCATGGTAGAGAATTAACCATATTTTATAGCTAACGTATTAATAAATGGAAGCATATTTAGCAATAATCATAATGTAAAAATAATATAAATCATCTAAAAGTTCTACACTGAGAATTTTTTCTCAAAATGTTTTATATTTAACATGGCATTGTAACTATTAAAATATACATGTAATAGTTACAATGCCATGTTAATAGTTAAAATACCATGTTAAATATAAACATATTCTTCTCTCAGTGTACTATTACTGAAAATACATATTTTATGAAGTGTAGATGTCATAATTTATTTCGGATTGGTACATAATTATGAAATACAAGCAATGTTCGTTTTTAGCCATAAAGTTATCTGAAAAATAGCTAGCTTCTGGTTAACATTTCTACCAGGGGAATTACCTGTAATAAATAGGTATATGTTTAGCTGAAACAAAACCGGAAAATACAAACACTCTCCTCTTTTTGACAAAACCTTTCGGCATCAATACGCTGTTTGTTCGCAGATTATCGAAACCCGGTCCCCGTGGCCACGGTGAGAATGATCCTCTCGCGCGAGGAGGAAATCTCTTTTTTCTCTCTCCTCCCGCGCGAAATCAATGTAGCCCGAGAAGCAAAGGGTTCCCGCGGGTCCTGTTTGAATATGCGAATTCGCCGGGACGCTAGTCTCTCTCTCACTCTCTCCGCTCTCAGGTGTGTTTCAAAGCCGAACCGAAAGGATCCGTTCCCCCGTTCCTTAAAAGCGTCGGCTTCTGCGGCATCGTACCACTGCACGCGCTGTGTGCCATTGTTCCCGCGGGAGGACCGTGCGTTGTTTTTCACGTTTTTTTCTGCGCGTCCCCTTTTTTTTCTCTCCCCTCGTCGTCGTTGTAGTCGTTGTCGTTCCTCCTCCTTCTCCTCGCACCTCCGGCAACACGAGAGATTTCGCCCCGCGAGCGAAATTCCTTGCGGCGATTCCGCAGCTGAGGGGAATAGATTCGCAGGAGCGAGGGAGAGAGAAAGAGGGAGGATAACACGGACGGGATGTCTTTTTGTCTTGTAAGTGTGGGATAAGTATTTTTTTTATTTGGGTATTTATGTTGTGGTTTTGGTAGCTTTGAATATCAATGAAATCTTTATTATATAGCTTAAATTATCGATGTTAACTAAGTATAGTAATTAAAATCATTGTTACATCTAAAATAACAATAAACCAAAGTACAATAAATATCGCGAGATTCAATCTGCTTCCGAGGCTCTCGAGGCAGGAACGTCGAAAAAAATATGACACGAGTGGTCAGTCGTCGCCGCAGTGTCGATTTCAAAGTAACGAAAGGGATTCCCATGTCGGTGCGTCTATACAGGCGCGCACTACGCTGGAGAGAGACAGAGATAGTCGAGAAAACGAATGACGCGCGCGCATTTATATACGAGCGAACTTATAAGCGGGTCGATTCCTCGGTTCCGAGTCAGCGCTGCAGCCCTGCCGTAGTTATATAGCATTATATAGAAGGCGAATGAGAGAGACGAGGGAGAGAAAAGAGCCGGAGGAGAGAGGAGCGGCAGCCGCGGCGTCGCGCGCGTCCAGCGACGAGCGAGAGCGAGAGGAGATGCCGGGGAGATCTTGTATGCAAATTCTCTGGGTGCATCTCCGTGGGATCCTCGCGGGATCTGTGCGCGAGCGCGCCGAGGATTAACGGGCCGGCTCGCATGAAAGGCGCGCACACGCACGTATACGGCGGGGGGAGAAGGAAGAAGGAGTCGCTTTTCAGGAGTGCAGCAGCAGCAGAAGAGCTGCCCTTAGAGAGAGTGCGAGGGATATATGAGTCCTTCTTTCTCTCTCCCTTTGCCTCCTCTCTTTTATTTCTCTACTCGCGTCCTCTTTTTTCTGCTTATTTATACCGGCCCTAACTTCGCGCGCGTGCGCTTCGTTTGGAATCGAGCGTCGATGAAGTTTCTCCGGTTCCCTCTTCTTGTTCTTTTTTTTTCGCTCTTCTGGAGAGATCGGTTTCTTTGGTTCCTCGTGGACTTTTCGCGTGAGATTCGAAAACGCGCGCACATTCCAGGCGAACGTTTGGGAGCGCGTGTTATCCCGTGCACGGATCTCGGCATTTTTGCAGCGACACTGCGGCCCGCGGCGATGTAAGGACAAGGGATATGTGCGTGAAAAAAGTAGAAGCGAGGATGGAGAGTTGATGGGTTTCGACGAGACTGTATCGCACGGTAGTGGTACTTCGTTTGAGCGTGAAAGAGTAAAGGCTCTTCGAGAGGATGAGTTGTTTTGATTGTTAGCGGGCTTATGGGGCTGGTCGTAGAGGTGGTCCAGATTTAATTAAAATGTTACTGTTACACATCGCACCGAGAACGTATTACTTTTAACAAATGAAAATAGATTCGTTTCGCTTTGATCAAATAATTATAACAAACTATATTGTTTTATAAAAACAAGGTTATTTAACGACCGTTTTTACATCGATTTAGTATCATCATCGAGTGCAGTTCAACGAGAATATAATAATCCCGGGTCTCACGTTTATTCGAGTTTAAGTACGCGGCCACAGTCCATTCCGTCAAACTTAAATATATCAAGTTACGCTCGAAGTGTTTTTTACGATAACGTGCGGGCTCGCACACGTAGAGAGCTGAGAAAGCGAGAGCAACCGCACGACCTAAAAGGTAGCCCCCAGAAAAAAGATTACTCGGCGGAGGTCGCGCACGAGGTGCGAAGAGGACTATTCACCCAGGCATTTTTGTCCGCGTGTATATACCCTCCCACCGCCGCCGCCACTCAGATGTACGATCGCGAAAAAAGTGACGCTACGTGAGCCGCCTGCAAAGACGAATCTCGCCGGACTTTATCGTTATTGCGCCGGGGTCCCAGAGAATGAGCGAGCGCGAGAGAATGGAAAGGGAGAAATATGTGTGGCCTAAGCGAAAAAGCCCGCGCGCGGAGTCAAGCGCCTGAAAGTGCAAGTCCGCTGCTGCAGTAGCACGCTGTGTGTACATAAATACGATATGCTTTTTAGCCCCGGGTTCCTTCGGCTTCTTTGGGCTGATTTCGCCGGTGGGAGAGTTATCTTTTAGTGCGCGAGGGGCCAAAAAATTGCCGATAAATCCGCTCGATGCCAAATTTAAGGTTCATTTGGCCGAGTCTCGAGTCCCGCTGGCTCGTCGTCTTAAGTGAATTCCGTCCCGAGCTTTTTACTCTTATCATCGTTCATAAAATCCGATACTTATACAAAGTGTGTACCGATGCATCCACCGCGTTTATACTAAAAAAACAATATGTCCTACAAAACTAAACTGACCTACATTATACCGTCACTCATACGCGTTCGAGCTTACCCACCACCCCGTTCGCGCAATAATCGCTAATCCACGCCGGGCTGCTCGATATATACCTCGGGTACCTCCTCCGAGCGGGGGAGCGGCGGAAATTACGGCTGGTAAACGGGGCGCGCGCATTACTTGACTGAAGGTAATTGAGCTCGCGCTTATAAATCCTATTAAAGGATTACGGAGGGGAGGTATATACGAATGCCAATCCTTAGCAGCTAGCTCGCGCGTCTATGCATTGTCGATATGCAGAGGGAGAGGGAGTTCGGGCTTTGCGGCGACGCGCGCGCTATGGGTTGAGAGATTATGCGAGGAGGCGCAGGCAGGAGGCGAAATGAAACGCGCCGGAGCGATTGCAAGGATTAAGCGAGTACCAGTTTCGGTGTGAATCTAATTTGACGGTAGAAGGAGGTTATTAAAAATTATTTACGTTTATTTGACCGCTGGAATTAGGTATTAGAAGTGTTGATTTGATTTTTTTGAGTATAAAACTTCGTTTAGTCAAGATGAAGTAAGGGAGGGTGTAGGGTATACGAGTGAAGATCGACACTTAACCATGCGTATATATGTACGAGTTGTTACAGAGTCGTATACGACCGGATGTATCTCGGCAAACCGAGCGGGAACCCGAAATTCCTACGACTTCCGGGGAGCTAGAACGCGGGGATCTACTCTCGATTCCGTGGTACTAAAACGAGAGAACTTTCTTCCCCCTTATGATACGAGCACGGCACCTCTTTCTCTTCCTCGTAATGCGGGGTGTAGTAAAACACAAATTCCGCCCGCCGCCCGTATCATTCGCAATTTGCAAATCGGGCGTAAAACACACATTAAAGATTTTCCGCTCGAATTTCACCGAAATTTTAAAAACAATTATACGCTTATAGGGATTGAAATAAGAGACAGTAGCGTGAAAAAAACAATTGGAAGATACGCTTTGTAAATAGAAAATTTGGTTCAACCGACAATTCGCCCGTTCGTTTCTTATTACCCTCGTGAGCGCCGCCGCCGCCGCATCTCCTTTCTCGGATTGGGCCTGTGATTTTACGAGGCAAAGATCCGTGCGAGCATCTCTCGCGGCGCACGAGAGAGAATTTTTTTCTCCTCCTCCTTCTCGTCTCCTCCTCGTTTTTCTTTCGCTTCTTGTTTCTCTGTTTCCTCCTCTCCGTCCGCGTGTGTATATGTCTCTTTCTCTCTCTCTCTCTCTCTCTCTCTCTCTCTCTCTCTCTCTCTCTCTCTCTCTCGCTTTCCCTTGCGCTTACTCGCTCGCGCGTGCGCACCTTTTCCAAGCGCGCGCAGCCATCTAAATTTAACGACCGCTGCTGCGCGAACGTACGCGGGTTAACCCGTTAATTTTGGACAGCTTTTACGTCGGCCGATGTGTCTCCGACCTGTCGAGCCTCTCTCTCTCGGCCGGAGAGAGAAACACATTGAGAGAGGGAGATGAAGAGCGCGCGGCAAGAAACGATCGGCCGTTGCACTTTTGACGAAAAGGAGGAAAAAAAGAGAGATAAGTCGGATTTCGTACGTATTTTGATTTCGCCGAGTATTAATACTCGATGTCTATTTTCGGCGTGTAAAAACAAGATTTCTATATCTGTATATCCCGCACAGTCTCAAGTTGAAAGTCATTTATTCTGATGTATCAGTTGAAACAAAATTGTTTTCCTGCAATTCACGGTTTAAAAAAATCCACCAATTACGCGCATTTAAAAAAAAAAAAACAAAAACAAAAAATCCCAGTCACTTTAGATTATAACCATAAAATTTTGCTCAACTTGATAACAGCACTCGCGAATCTCGTACACCGTCGTTCCCCCCTTATTTACTTCTTCGAGTTTTAAAACGCCACTATATACCCTATACGCCACTCGTGCCTCTTACTCTAATTATAACCGGACGTTATCTCGGGCACCATCAGCCGGGTCAGAAAAAAGAATCGCGCCATCCCAAAATTTGGTGGATCAAAAAGCAACGCCAGCTAAATTGCGTCGAGAATGAGAGCCAGGGGGGTAGGAGTATATAAGCCGCAACCCAAGTGTCGCGTGCGTACACACGCCGCGCACGCGACGATAGTAATCAGCGGCCGCGCAGGCTCTCCCAAGAAAGAGACGGCACGAAAGAGAGAGAGAGAGAGAGAGACAAACGAAACGACACGTCGTTGAGAGGATCAGTCACTGCGCGCTCTGGTCCGCGAGCGCATTTTCGCGCTCTGCGACGACACACGTATACGCACACAGAGACGCGGGCGGTATTAGAAAGAAGAGCGGCGTGGCGCCTTTCCCTACCCTTTTTCTTCCTCGGCCTCTGTCTTCGGGACAACATCAGCACGACGACGACGATGACGACAGCTCTCTCAACACTCCTCGGTCGCCGATAGCGAAAAAAAGCGAGAGGAGGAGCAGTTGAAAGGTAGACAGATCCTGAGCTGCTGCAGCGACGCGCCAGCGAGAGCGCAAGGGGACGAGTTGCATTTGTCATCCGGAGATAGCGCCTGGGTGGTCATTGTCGCGTTCCCTCTCTCTCACTCTCTCTCTTTCCCAGCGAGACGAAAGGTTTATAAGTGCGGAAGGTTCGCTCTCTCGCGCGGGATGGGAGAATGTTATCTGCGATGACAATGCCGAGAGATCTGCGGTGTGTTATATACATATATACATACACGCGCGAGCCAGGCATATACGGCTGTAGGTCGACGAGAAAGAAGCGACGAAATTGAAAGAAGCTCGCCGGTTTTACCATTCTACACTTTGCTCCATTAGCCGCCATTCATCAGCGATCTCGGATCTCGCTCGCGGGGTGAAAGAAGGATCGCATGTTTATGCATTGCGAGGGGACAAAAAAAAATTTTAATGAGGTTGACGAAGACGGGATTGATGGAATATAAAACCGTACTAATGTGTGTCGTCAAAATTTGTGTTTACAATCTATTATTACTCTTGATATGTTAAACGTTATAAATTCCATATTTAATTATTATATAAAAATAATTTTAAGGTGATGTGAAACCCTAATTTCAATATTTTTTAAATAAACATTCAAACGTTTATTTGGAAAAAGACGGTTGTCAAGCGCTCCGTACACGTAAACAATATATTCAGAAATTTTTTTGAGTGGTTTTATTAGCATTTTCGTTAGCTATGCTCGTTTGAAAAGTAGGTCAAATGCGGATTCCTACTTACCGACAGTACGGTTTTTATTTAATTAAATAAATTCTCATTATTTTTTTGGAAAAACACGTTTGCCAAGCGCTCCGTATATGTAAATACTATACTCACAATTTTTTTTGGATGATTCTATTGGTATTTTCGTGAGATGTACTCGTTTGAAAAATAACGTCGGTACTCACATCCCCTTAAAGAGAAATCACAGTTACAACAGTAAACGACGTACGTTATTAGCTTATTCATATAATTGTCGTGAAAAAGCATTAGGCATGCTCGCGGCCGACTCACCCGCTGCTTCTGGCTCTTCTTTCCCTCGCGAGCCATACAGCAAAGAGAGTCACACACACACAGAACAATAAGAAAACGGGGTCGAGACACGAGTTCAGCACGGATCCGCGAATGCCCTCCGCCTCGTGCCGTCTTCGTCGCTAGCTCATGCCGTCGCATCGTCTTCGTCGTCGTCGTCGCCGTCGTCTGTAATACACGTACACGCGCGAGTCGTGCGCTCGCGCCTAGGTTGGCAGGAATGCGGCGGGCAGGTGTGCCAACGTGCTCGCCGAAGTAACGACACGTTCCTGTCTCTCGCGCCTTGTCATATGAGCAAGCCAGGCCTCTATCTCGCTCTCTCGACGAAAGGAGAGAAAGAGAGGAGGAGGAGGGAGAGGAGACAGAGAGAAATAAAGAAAAAAAAGGAAAACAACGCCGCGAGCGAGCGAATCGACGTTCCGCTTCCAATGTCGTGTACGCGACGACGTGATTCAGCGGTATCGTTGTCCCTTTTTCTTTTCTCTTTCTCTCTCTTCACGTCGTCTTCGTCGTCGTCTTGTTCGTGCGCGCACGGCTCACTCGGCTGCACTGCGAGTAAAGTGTCTTTAGTGCGTCCGTCTATACGTGGATGCATGCACGCGCCCGCGAGAGAGAGAGGTGAACGATTTGGGTTGTAAATTTGACTTATCTGCCTGCCTCTACTATATAGGGCTAACTTACCGAGAGATGTTATTGCGTTCGCGCGGAGTGCGCGCAGCATTGCGACGCGAATTCTGTGCCGGGGATCACGTAGCCTCGTCTCATGCATCCAAATTGACGGGCGCGTGAACCAGTTTTTCTTCCCATTCCGTTTGTCGGCTATACTCTCTAGGCCGCGACATTTCAATTTTGACCGGAGAGTCCGTGCGCGTCTCTTTTACGTGAAATTACAAGCACATTAGGTCACGCGCGCTACGTCTAAGTAATTTACGTGCGCACTTTGTGGTGATACGCGAACGGAATACCAAAAATATATAAGTATATCCACATTTTTTCGCCTCGAGTATAATGACCGACGACGACAACGACGGAAAAACGTTCCAGGCTATATACACAGCGTAGTCGGTGTAGTGGCCCGGTGTCGCATGTGAACCTGTTCCTTATCGGCGCGGATCTGGAATATTTCCTACTCCGGCCATTCTCTCGCTCTCTCGTCCTCTCCTCGCTCGTATTATACAGGAGACGCTAGCCGCCGTGGCCGTCGGGAAGACGCGCGACACGACACGACGGCGTAGTTATTGATTTTGCATGTCGACGACGACGCGCGTGCAGGACGTCTCATTGTGCGCATTTAAATCATCGTGCTCCTCTCTCGCACTCTGCATACTGCGATGTGGGAACTCATCGCTCCTTCGTTCTCTGCTGTATTATATATGTGCACACGTATATATATGTGTGTATGCGAACGCGTATGTGATGCCTACACGAGACTCTATGATAATGACCCCGATTCGCGCGCACACTGCTGCTAGAGCAGTCGGCTCTCTCTCTCACTCTCTCTCCCTCTCTCCCCTCTCTCTCTCTCTCTCTCTCTCTCTCTCTCTCTCTCTCTCTCTGTCGGGGACGAAATTTATGAAGTCGATTCCTATATACACGGTACATACGTCGATAACCAGACTGGCATTCATCAAACCCACGTCATTGCCGCATCGCATTTAGTGTAGGAGCAAGAGAGAGAGAGAGAAAGAGAGAGAGAGACGAGCTACCGGCACCTACTGCTTCGCCTGTTTCGACACCCACGTGTGCTTATTCGCCTCTCTCGCGCGATATCTTCGTCTTTCTTTTCCTCTTGCTCTCTTATGCATATATACGTACGATGCCACGCTATTTGTTTTTCTCTTTCCACGAATTCCTCCGGCTTCCATATCGTCCTTTCCTTTGAATCGACTATGTCTCATTGTCTTTGATTATACGTTTTTCATTCAGTCGACGATGCGTAAGCATCCACGCGACTTTTTTTTCCTACTTTTTGTTTGTTTTGCGCGTCTTCTCGCATTCAATACCGCTAAAGCGTTTCATTGTTTTCTCAATCGTTTTGAGATACAGATGAGCAAATTATAAGGCTTGCTAAAAACTCTTTCATCTTTGATAACAATGATAATCGCATTATAATCGCAGTTCAGATATATCCATTTTAATTTTAAAATCAATATTCAACGTCAATTGAAAACCAACCGAATCCAAGCCTGTAATAATCTTCATACGACTGCGACGTCGATGATACATACATACCTATATACACATCCCTCTCTCTCTATCTCTCTCTATAGAGAGACGACGCTAAGCTAAGTTTAAACCCGCGCTCCCTCCCTCCCGTGCGCACGCTCGGCTGCAGCAGACGCAACAACGACTCTGCTTTGGCAATTAGCTCGTTGTTTTATAGACGGACGCTACTTCTTCGCTGCTTCGCTCACTTGGCTCGCTCGCGTCAATGTGACAAAATTGTCTTTTGATACGCTCTCGTTTTTCACGGCATTCTTGGCTGCGGCAGCTGCACCACGCGGGCCCGGTATATATACGAATAGTCGTCGCGCGGAGGCGTATACACAGTATGGCGAGACTTTATTCGATACTTTATCATCGGCCCGCGTTCCTCGACGCGCTGCATTTGAGACGTTTGCACGATAAAGATCAGAGCGGCCGCGTAATTTGTGGCTCTTATTAGCGTCTCTGGTGATGAGCTAGAAGTATAGTATTCGCGAGACTAGAATGAAAATAGATTAATATTCGTGATCGGCAGTTTTCAGCGGTGAATTAATTCACTCGATATAGTTTGAAATTCTAAGCGGTACACAGTACCAAATAGATACATAAGATGCTATTGTAACCATTAGCTAACATGTTGCAACTTAGTCAGAGCAGCGGCGAGATATATCTCCTTTCTTCATTTCTCAACCGCTTCGAAAAGCTATATTCGCCAAAAGCGAGTCATCTTCAAAAACTTCGGCTATGATGTAAGCCGGGTGCTTGTGCGCCCATTCCGCAAGGTCTAAAGCGAGCAATTTGTCGGTACTGTCGATGTTCAAAGGCTTACACGGTACTGGTCCTCCTCCTCGGGGCAGGTTATCGGGCAGCAGAGTCCAAGCGCGACGTCTATATGGAAAGTGTGACATCTTGACGGTTATTCCTGGCTTCGGCGTCTGTCCTCTATTAACGTGCGTGCACGCTTGGAAACGCTCTCTCTCTCTCCCTCTCTCTTGCTTTACGAAAGGGAGGGTGCGCAGAACAGAGAGAAAACGACGACGACGATGACTACGACGACGACGAAGACGACGAGGAGAGGAGAAGCTCCACGCTCGTCAGAAATAGTGGCACTTCCCTGTCTCCGCGCCAGCCACCACCAATATCTATTCCGGCACTACAAAACAACATCTATTCCATCTTACACCGACTCGGGAGGAGGAGGCGCCTTTGCTCTCTTTCGAAAGAGCGAGCCAGAGAGAGAGAGAGACAGAGAGAGAGAGAGAGAGAGAGAGAGAGAGAGAGAGAGAGAGAGAGAGAGCATGGCTCCGCGAGCGCGAACCGGATTGCGAATGAATTTCGCGTGGGCTTTTGCGCGAGAACTCTATTATTTTTTTTTCGTTAGTAGATATAGGTACTGAGTGCCGGAGTCTTTTTCTGAAGAAAGGGTGATGAGTAAGGAATGGGAGTAATGAAAGTTTCGCGAGCTTTCAAGATCTTATAACTATTTCAGAACCTAGCTATATAGTTCCTTTTTAGTCTTTTTTCAGGATCCGCCGTTCTGATATCAATATCATTTCCGAATCCAAAAACTGAACTAGAGGATCTCCTCGTGCCGCCCACTCGCACTTTCACTCATAAAAAAAAAGGCTCGATTCGTCCATATTATATGCGCTTCGCTTCTCTCGCGCTTCAATTCTCTCTCCCCCCATTAAATATTAACGAGGTCGTGTGGGCGCAGGCGCTCGCTCTTGGCCCGCGCATCTCCTTCGATATATAGATAGAAGGAAAAAGTCGCCGGGTGGCCGCGGCGTTCGGCCGCGTTATGAGGCTTTCGGTTTTACTGGCGTGGCGAACGATTCGCACTTGAAGCGAGACGAGAGAGCGAGAGAGCGAGCAAGCGCGAGAGCAGCCGTCTCTGTTGCTCTCGGCGTGTCGCTCCACTTCGACGTAAAAATATCTCTCGGCCCTCTCTCGACTGCCGCTCGCTCGCTCGCTCGCGAGTGTCATCATCCTCCGTTCACCGAGCGTTATATACCGGGTGACACGAGTGAGATGTCAGCGAATTATGGTTCGCTCGCGCTCTCTCTACGTGTGCACAGTGAGAGCGAGAGAGAAAGAGGTGGAAAGAGTTTCGCTCTCTGCGTGGATTGCAGGGGGTTGTTTTATAGTTGACGAGAGGGGTTTGAGGTGGGCTGCAGTTGGCGCTGTGGGGTTTGGGCTGTGGAAAGTTGCTTGTGTTGTCGGAGAAGTCGAATAACTTTTATAATATGTGTGTGGTAAGTGTTATAAAAACTGTTTATAGAGTGCGGTTCGAAACGGGATATCTTATACAAATCATTACGTAACGAGTAACCGGCCCCACGCGACAAATCTATACGGCCAATTAATTTATACTCTAATAAACCTTTTATCTCGGCGATCGGCTACCGAAACCTAGTACATTTAATAAAATTTTATTGCACAATATATATTTCCAAGGAAGACGAAGAAACAGCCCGGCTATATTCCCCAGTAGACTCGGGTTACGCGGCATCGTAAATCTCCCGCTCTCATCAGCCGCCGTGCATATTTAAACCGGCCGAATCCCGCATTCGCGGACGCGTATCCTTGATCCATCGCGCTACCCGAAAAACGAAAAATCACTCACCCACACACACACACACTGAGACACAAAAAACCGAGCTACCTAAATCGCGCAAGGGTTTCCGCGCCAGCAGCAGCAGCGGCGTCGGACAGCCGAACGAATCGTGAGTGGAATCGAGAGCGACCAAGGTCGAGGTCCCTCGCTTCGACTGAGTGAGTGAGTGAGTGAAAGAAAGAGAGAG
This sequence comes from Torymus aiolomorphi, assembly GCA_036365515.1. Taxonomy (NCBI): domain Eukaryota; kingdom Metazoa; phylum Arthropoda; class Insecta; order Hymenoptera; family Torymidae; genus Torymus; species Torymus aiolomorphi. The sequence continues at coordinate 131,750,905 of CM070877.1, forward strand.
TAATACGGTTCGCGCGCGCGCGATGCGATGAGCTCTCTTGGTCTCTTATACAAGGCGAGAGAGCGCGAAACAATGTCGACGGGGGCTGCACAGCGCGGCGGCGGCGGCGACCGAAGGTTAGGAGCGCTGTAAATCACGGCGAACGAGCATCGACGCCCGTAAAGTCATCGAGCGCGTGCTCGCGCTAGTGTATGTATGTATATACTACGATCATTCGCGTCGCGAGATCGCGCGGCTTTAAAATCGAGAGCGCGACGCCCGTGTGTATAAGTGTGCGCGCGTATGTGTATAAGCTGAATGAGAGTGAGAGGGGCTCTTAATTCGGCTCATTTGCCAGTCTCGCGAGGGAGAGGGAGTGAGAGGTCGGCTTTCTTCGCGCCTCGCGCTCTGTCTGATTTATTGGGGGAGATTCCGTTTAGTGTCCGATTAATCGAGTTGCTGACGTTTATTCGCCGGACGGAATCGCTTGTGTGTATACAAGCGCGCGCGCGTGGGGAGACTGTGTCTATGTATATATGAAAGGCCGAATGCTGCAGCACGCGGCCATTAAAAAATATATATGATGTTTCATGCGCCGAGCTGCTCGATTCGCGGCCTCGTTGTATCACATTATTGTTGTCGCGGTTGTATATGTATACGATGGGGCTTTCTGAACAAGGAAAATTAATTTTCTTCGGCTCTGGCGACGAGCGCAATTGGAACTCGCGCTTGGGAGCGCCGACTGTAACCTTGAATAATTAGCCGATGTAGATGTATTTTAGAATTAATTTTGTTTCGAGGCAGCAGACTTATACTATACTGTCTTTGATCTAATTCAGTGTGTTTATATAATTAATAACGAGTTTAGGATTACAGAGATACACAGCTCGCGTGTACTTCACGTTTTGAACTGAAAAGCTACTTTGCACTCTCAAGCAGCATGAAATTAAAGTTACCCAAGAACTAAATGATAGTTCAAGCTCCATTCAGAACGAAGTAGCAGCAGCAATAGCAGAAACCTATACCCAGTCAAAGCCGGGAAGAATGTTCGCGCAAGCGTAGGCTTGGCCGGCACATTGTTGAAAATAAAATATGATGTAAGTTTCGAAAAATGCCGTTTAATTTTATCGTAAGACGCTCTCTCTCTCGCGGGCGCGAGCGCGCGTAAGAAGCGATGATGAAGAAAACAGGAGAATCGCGCGAGCCGAGGGGGAGCAGCGAGTTGCTACGTCTACAGCTATACGGCGGCGGCGGTGGCTCTCAAGAGCTGGTATGTTAATGACTCTTAGGTGACGAGCCTTAGATCTAGACGTCTCAAAAGACGAAAGTCGTCGCTCTCTCTCTCGCGTGTGTGTATGTGTGCGCGCATGAGAGAATATCGCCCGAGTGAAGCTCACAGAGAGAGCGAGCGAAGAGCCGTAACTCGGGACGTTCGCGCGAGGCGCTTTGGAGCTTGTTGCCAGCAAATAGTTTAGCATCAATCCCCGACGTCTTATTATAACGTTATTAAAATAACCACGCTGACTCGCCGCGTCTCTTTCTCTTGAGCTTTCTGGCCGAGACCGTCTCGCTCTCTCTTCCCTCCGCAGCGTGCGCACATGACACGAGTGATCCGAAAACGCTTACGCTGGCTGTGTGTGCGCGAGCGCGCTAGAGCGTAAGGCAGCTCCGCGAGAGTATTGAGGGACCGCGAGATGCCGAGTTTATTATCTTTGCCAACAATTTTAGACCAATATACGAATATGTTCGCTCTGTCTCTCTCTTTCTCTCTCTCTCCTTCTTTCGTTTTTGTTGCTTTATATTGGCTATGCCCCCGCGACTTGTAAATATAGAAGACTTTCTGGAGCAGAGCGACTTTGTCTCGTGTCTTATTATTGCGCGATCATTCGAGAAACGGCTATTATTATTTTTGTGAAAGCTATTTCGAGAGAAATGATGAGTTACACGGTAAAAGTTTCAAGTTTGAGAGTGACTGTAACACGTTTTGAAGATGCGCGGGATGCAAGCTTTGCGGGAACGATTTTGCGTGTTAAATTAAAATTTTTGGAACCAGAATTCAAACTTTACGCTATCCGCGAAATTGATAAAGCTTTATAGCCCACCAAATGAGGAAATATAAGGGGAATATTTTTGAAAGTCCAATATCAATGAGAGCGAGTATTCCACTCATAAAAGTTACATAAAAGCATACAGAGTAAAAAATTATAACGCTGCTGTAATATCAGCGGTAATAAAATCCGAGGCATCAAAACGCTCCCTGCCTCTGTATATATACACCGCGAGCGCTCGATAATTTTTATTGATTCCCCGTGAAATTGCCGAAAAAAAGGTGCCGTGTTAAGACTGAGCGACTATATACTTTCATTATCAAGTTTTCGCTGATCGCAATATATGCTACCCCCCTCCCCCCAACACATTTACATCCACGTATACTTTTTTGTTCCAGCGCTGCTGAATTCTCTCTCTCTCTCTCTCTCTCTCTCTCTCTCTCTCTCTCTCTCTCTCTCTCCTTCTCTTCCGATGCACTCAAATTTTAATTTAATATGACACGGACGTTGATTCAATTATGGAATCGATTGCACCAGTGTTTCGACGTGTTTCATCAACAAGGAAATAAAAGCCAATCTCTCTTAATGAAGATACGTTATCGGTCACCGCGCGACTGCCGACTCGCGCGACACGACCGACTTGTCGTCCACTCCCCGAAACGTCCGAGAAGAGCCGACCGGAATATCAATTCAATCTGCTCATGCAGTATTTAAAAGTGTATCTCTCGGTCTCGGTCTTTCTCTCTCTCTGTCTCTTGTCTCGCGGCGACATAATCTGGCATTATTGCCGATAAAGAATTGTATTTTCATTTCAGACGCACAGGCGCGCAAGGCTCTTCTCGATCCCTCTCTTTTCCTCTTTATTTTGCGCGAGTTTCGGCTGCCGCGACGACGGGGAATATTTTATTAGGCGTCTGAATATTTAACGGGTGCGCGCGCGCGGGGGCTCGGGAATTCGGGTTGCGCGTCCCCAAGGCCTCTACGCGCGGCAATGCGTCTTCGAGAGCACGCGGAGTAGGGCTTTTCGTTACTCTTAACGCCCAGAGAGAGAGAGAGAGAGAGGACGATTTATGCGCAGAGACTTTGCTCCTCGCGCTGGAAGTAAGGTTTTTAATAAGAATAGCGTGGTGTATTTTTTTGTTTTGTTTTGTAAATACGTTCACGGGCACACTCGATTGTCTTATCTTCATTAGGGTTTTTTAATTAGGTACGAATTTGAAGTCGGGTCTCTGCTTTGTTAAGTAACGGAATAAATTTGAATAATTTTTCAATTTTTTGACGATTGAGATCGCGTCGTGCCGATAATGAATTCTTTGATTGTATCTCGCTTCCTTCGAAATTGATTATCTAATTATGAAATATTAAATTAAAAGGCTTCTTTTGTGAGAAAAAAAGTATCAAGTGGAATACAGGATTATGTACTACAATGAGACTGATTGCTAATCACGCTTGATAAATATTAATAAACGTGTGTACATTCTAAATATTTACTTGTTAGTCCCGAATCTCGAAGCATTAGAAGAAGAACACATGAGATTTGGTAAAAGTGGCAACGTCGCAGTCGTCCCAACGACAATTCGAAAAAGGTCGGGGCGTTCGGTGGCATTGTGAAGTCGAGGGATGCAGAAAGCAAGAGAGAGAGAGAAAGAGAGGTGTGTACCTGCCTCCACAGTGGCATCCCTTTCCATGTGAGAGCAGAGCCGATATTCCTGCTCTCTCTCTCCTCTCTCCTCTCGAGTAAAAGGGTCCACTGCCGCTGCTACAGCTACTACAGAAAAATCGTACATCAGTCCGGATCTCGAGTGGGAGAGAGAGAGAGAAAGAGAGAGAGAGAGAGAGAGAGAGAGAGAGAGAGAACTAAACTCTCTCTCTTTCTCTTTTAGGTTGGGCTACCACCCCATTTCGCCTTGGATTTTCTAATTTCCCTTTGATGTTCTCGCGCGCGCGGCCCTTTTTCCCGAGCGTGCTGCGTGTGAGGTTCCCGAGATGAGGCGGTAATGATGATTATCTCGAGACAGCCGAAGTCGATTATCTTGATTTAGGGGGGTCGCAGCCACTAAAGGCCCTCATAAATTTTTTTCGTAATTAGGCCACCGAGCGATCTCGTAAGATATAAACCGATTTTTCCGGAGAATGCGCGTTCTTTTTCCAAAATTTCTCGCGCTTGATGCGCCCGCCTCTTATTATACAATCCGAGCCGTAATTTGGGAATCAGGAGGATAGGATTCGATCGAGGCGATGTGAAATGGAAAGACAGAGTGTAGTATGAGAGCGTTAAATTAAAATTTTAATTAGATTTATTGCTTTAATTATAGAATTTCTTTTAACCCATTTCTTCCCAAGCGGCCATTTTATAGTTGATTGGTTTTTCGTCTTCAGGCGGCCATATTTAATTTTTGGTGAAAAATTTTTTAAATCTGACCTCAGATTTGAAAAGAGCAGGTCTTTTTACTTCAGAATATGTTTTTCTCTAATATTATTTTGTTAGTTTTAGGGTTTTTAGAGACAAAAAACCAATCGACTATAAAATGACCGCTTGGGAAGAAATGGGTTAATATAGAAGGTTAAATGAGTCACAGTTTTGTGTGAACCAGATTCAGAATAAAATCAAAGTTCCAAAAAATTCCTCCAGTTCACAACCATGTATATATAACGGTCCAAACCCCAGCATCTGCCACTCCAAAGCAAATATTTTCTCCATAATCTTCTTTACCCGCCAACAAACGAAGCAACACTGCTTTTTTTCCACAAAGGAGTGATCCATCGGCATCATCGCCTCGGATGGAAGTCCATAAACGTCATTTCCGTGAAAACAAATCTGTTAGCGCGGGCGCGTGTTTCTCGCCGAACGCGCGCGGCCATAAAACAGGCCTTGTAAAAGAACAATCGGCCGATAACGTGCCGAGAGCGAAGGAGAGACAGACGAGAGACTGGCCAAACTTCTTCCCTGCGCGCCCCAGCGGGATAAACATCGTTGAGGAGCCGAGATAGAGAAATTCCCTCTCTTACTCCCTCTCGCTATCTCCGCGCATAACCAACGTGTATACGTATGTGCATATACACGCAGTATCCTGGCGCATGGGAGTCCCAGTGTCTTATCGCGGGGACACGCTACTCCCGTCGCGCATAGCTGGCGGCGGCCCTACATCGCCAAACGTGTCTACATATGTGTACGCGGGACTGCTGAAAACTGCAGCAATGAATTTGTTAGTAGTTTAATTTATATACAAGCCTATAAATATTCACTAAAAGTATAGATCCAACAGCTTATTAGGACGTATATACGAACTCCATTAAATCGTGGGCATATTATTATTATTATTCTCGGCCGAAGTATTTATCCCGCTTTAATATTCAATGGAGAAACTTTTCAAACCTCTCAATAATCTCATTAGCCGGCACAATGGCCAGCCGCAAATGAATCCAGCACTATATGCTGCTACTATACTACTCTCCGCGTACTACGCGTCGAACAATCGTAACGCGAGGATGGAACGACAATAATAGCCGCGGGCGCAGTAATGGCAACAATATAACGAATGAAATCGAGCGCTGTATATGTATAAAGTATGTATAAGGTCCCTAAAGGAACTCGTGCGCATTGAAATCATAACCGCCCCCGCCCGGGAAAGATTGGCATAAGGCAACTCGAACGGACCGCTCCCTCATTGTCGTGCGCGAGAGCGGCGCGCGCATTATAATACGATTTTCAGCAGTTGCACAGGTAGGGAGCGAGCCTGCCGCCGCGCGTGTGTGTGTGAGTTGGGCCTAGCTCGAAAAAGCGAAACAGAAACAGAGAAAGGGAGCGAAAACGTAGCATAAGTATAAAGTGAACCGGTGGCGGAGAGCACAATGCGCCGTATCAAACAAAGCTCTTCTCTTTCTCTCTCTCTCTCTCTGGCTGCTGCATGAGAGAGCTTCATAGAAGTGTGGGTGGGTGTACGCGAGGTGTAGTATTACTCATTCAAATGATCCTCTCCAGTCCCGTGCCTTTCCCCTCATTTTTCCCTCGCGATCTCTCCCCCTTTCTCTCTCTCTCGTTCGCGTTCTCTCTGTCTTCGTTGTCGCGCGAGTGGTACCCGGTCCCCTTTTGCTTTCTGCGTATACGCGCGCACTCTTTTCTCCTCCGCACGCTTTTAATCCGTCTCCGGGCATTCATCTCCTCGCTCTCTCTTCTCTTTCTCTCTTCTGCCCCGCTCTCTGCCGCTCGCGTACTACTCCAGTTTAAATAAAGAATCGAGCGCTTCGCTTATTCTCTGCGGTTTCCTCCTGTACGATGCCCATCCATATACGTGCCTATACAGGATGACAGTACAGTGTTGCCGCTAACTAAATCACTTTTCTACACCACCATTCACTAGGTAGACAAGCGAATACTCTATCGCTCTTCACAGATTCTAATTATTTTTACTGTTTACTTCTAACTCTAATAAAAATTAATGAATAAGAATGAATACCGAGCTATCATTCGTATCGGTATAACTTTCAAACATCGTTTACAACTTCTATTAGTCGCCGTAGTTTAGCTTTAATCGAATTGTTCATTGTACATGTTATATATATATATATATATATATATATATATATATATATATATATATATATATATATATATATATATATATATATATATATATATATATATATATATATATATATATGTGTGTGTGTGTGTGTGTGTGTGTGTGTGTGTGTGTGTGTGTGTGTGTGTGTGTGTGTGTGTGTGTGTGTGTGTGTAATTGGGCTCATAGCCCGTTGGATTCAATAAATAAATAAATAAAAAATTTACCTCCAATGTTTGCATTAATGATTCGCGCCATTCATCTGCGCCATTGTTGCGAAAAGAAAAAAAGGCCTTACACCCCGTACGCGCGCGCACGCAATCGGACGCTGCCATTAAGCTTTATTTCGTTAATACAATTTCTAGCTAAATGCGCGCGCGATAACAATGGGGCGAGTTCGAGCTCTCTCTCCCTTTCCCCGATCGTTTTTACCCGCGCGCTCGCGCAGTGAAAAGCGACACGGCGCGGAAGAGTAAGCTTACCCCTTTTTTGCCTGGATTTCGTTTTGAAACCTCGTGCGAGAAAGACAGAGCGCTGCCACCGACGCTATTGTTATACTAGAGGAATTTTTATTTTCAACCCCCGCGCGTACCCACTCGATCGCGCGTTCGTTTATGCGAGTCATGTATCGAGAACGGGCTTTTTTCACCGTGTCTGTGTGTGTGTGTGTGTGTGTATGTGTGTGTGTTGTGTTTGCCTTGCTCACAGTCTAGAGGTTAAACAATTTCGTGGATGGATTTTTATGGAAATATAATACGCGTCGATGGGTGGGATCGTGCGCTCGACATCGTTATTACGTGAAAAGCTTCGATAAAAATGTAAAAATACGCGCGTTACGGTAAATATAGATGGGCTGTCGTGGACGTGTTATCACGTTCTTTACAAGCATTGAAAAATATTATTCGATGGACGTTATATAGAAAATCGTTTATTTGGGTCACATGAATTTTATAGCGTTTGTATACTAGCGCCACATTTTTCGAGCCAGTGTTTACTTTCGTCGACAAAAACAATCGAAAATAACAAAAGTCACTGAGGGGCGAGAAGTCAAACAGCGGATCGAAATCCGATTAGGCGAATTCGTCACGGCTATTTCTAAGCAATTAAATCTTCTTAACATTTTTTTTTCCTCCATAAATCAAGACGGATCTCTGCGTCCGCACATACATACACACGCTCGCACCCCGGACGTCCTGTTTGTATTCGATGCGGCCCTTTCAATCGCGACGTCACAACATCGCTTTTTCCAGCTCCCAAATCTCTCTCTCTCTCTCTCTCTCTCTCCTTCTCCCCTATATATAGCGTGGCAGCATCGAGAGAGAGAGAGAGAGAGAGAGAGAGAGACCTACTGCGCCAACTTTTGACCGACGCCAGCGCTGGCCTAACCTACAATCCCCGTCGACGCTGTCCCTCCTCTCCTCCTCTAAAGCGATTTTCGAAAACGGTAATGCCTCTGTGAATGGAGCCTCTACACGGTCCAAGCTGGCTCTCGAAGTCGAATGGCCTTCTCGCGCGCATTGTGCTCGGTGCAGCCCGCGCGCGGGAAACAGGAGAGAGAATTCTCGGAAGGATTTTCCAGGAGGCCCCTGCTGCGCTGGCCCATTGTCCTAATCCGCAGCGGGCCTCGCATGCGATCCCCCTCTCCAACCGTCGACTTTTTCCCGGGGCTCCGAGAGTTAAACGCCGCCCCGGTATACCGGGAAGGACGAATTTTCTCGGCGGGAAAAGAGAGTGAGAGGGAGGGAGAGAGAGAGAGGGGGATTTTGGAGCCGATGCAGAATACTGGTCGTCTGATACACCCTGGCGCTGTTTGATTTTTAGAGAACCACTTTGGGAGGTCTGGGTAAGAGAGAGGGGGTGTGTGTGAAAGAGAGATAGGGGCTTTTTACGCGGATGGCTCGCGTAATTGGATTATGCGGCTCTTGCGGGCCGCGTTTATTTCGAAGCCGCGTGCAGCGCACACGAGCGATGCGGTCAGGGACGTGCATGAATATGGAGATTTCCATTTACACGAGATTTGAATTCGACGGAGGGGTAGAAAGACTGAGGGAGAGAGGGGCTGTGATGCGTCGGGGTACTTTTTGTAACGGAGTTAACACGTGGTTATGGCTTTATTAGCATGAAACATTGAGCTGCTTTTAACGATTTCATCGATTCTATCTTGCTGTATAATACTCGAATTTCACCTTAAAAAAAATTCAATATCAAACGTGGATATAGTTTCACGAATCTCATCCGCACGAATGGAAACATTAGCGTCGTCTGATCCTCAAGGAAGCATTACCCCTAGCGCATCGAAATCTAATTTCCGCCGGCTGAACGAATTGGGAGAAACAATTAAAAGCAGAGGTTCAATATAACGCCGCGCGATCCATCAATCTTCCGTACAGGCCTTTCAAATACTCGTATATATATACGAGTACGTACATCCATCTCGCAATGGAAAATGATGAGCGAGCGAGCCACTTTTCACGTGCCTTGGCGGCGGCTCCCCTATCGTCCGGGAAAGCGTGTGAAAGCGGCCGGCGCCGTTCGCACTCCATTCCGTATAATTTCTATTATTGGCCCTAGGCGCGGGCGGGCGGGCGTTCGTACCGAGAAACTACTATGCACAATGCGCATGTACGTACGTACGAACGTAGAGGCAGGCTTAAGCCTGGGGGTCGTGCGTATGTGTGTGCTTTCCATTGTCGAGGCAGAAATTACGGAAACGCAAATTGGCCGGTGTGAGCGTGACGGGTCCAGACATTCGCCACGTGCTCTGCCGCCGTCGTCATCGTCTCTCTCTCTCTCTCGCTCTCTCGTCGGCTTTGCGGTTGTGTAATCAGTATTACTAGTATTTAGAGGGTTGAAAGAGCTAGCCAGCGAGAGCGAGAGAGACGGAAAAGGGGTGTGTGCGATTACGCGCGCGTGCGATGGGGGCTGCTGAACTGCAGCCATTGAAAGATCTGTCTTTGGTCGCGTATTATACGTTGCACTCAGTGTGTGTGTATAGGATTGCTCCGGGCGATAGTCGTCGATTATTTGTTGTTTTTTTCCCGCTCGGTAAATTTGATTTCTTTATTTTTATTCAAACGCACAAGCGCGTGCGCGTGCGCGCGCCTCTGGCCGGATTTGATATAGGCGAGAGCGTATGTTCTGGTTTAGGGTTGGTCGTGCGGGGGCTTTGTTTGATTGTGCATGAGAGCTTGGCCAATGGTTTTTAATAGGCTTTCAGGGGCTCTTTATTTCACTGCGTTTTGATTTCGCACGGAGATCGTGTGGTGATATCGTGCGATGTTTTGTATTAGTTCGATTAGCATATACATCTGTGGATGGCACTTTCTTTTTTATCGTTGATTAAATTTATTTTCTAGTTGTTTCATTTTGAAATTACTATACACGTATTAACGAAAATTAAATTTATCGAGAATCCGTTTTCCAAACCAACACACCGATTTTATCGCGTTGAAAACGAACGACCGAAAATGAGCTCAGGGCATCATCATCATCGTTTATATTGCACTCTTCCCGACACTTTTCCCGAGTTCCGCGCTTGTCTAAACAATATTTACAAAAGTCACCACCAGATGACGAGGCAGCTCGGCCACTCGCCTCTCTCACGTACACGCTGACACACTCACGTAGGGCGGTTTTCTCTGTTTCCATTGTGCCCGTAGCGATATCCCCCTCCAGCACACTTTGCAACCCCAAAATCCGGGCTAGAGAGGGGGGGGGGGGGAAGAGCGGCAGCTCTCTCTCTCCCCGCACATATATACACCGGAGCGAGAGACCCTCCTGTTTGCCGAGCCACCGGTAATGGCTGTCGTAGATCGCATTAGCCGAAACACGCTATGAATTTGAAAACAGCGCGCGTCTACCGCACCAGGATCGAAAAGTACTATTATACTGCTACTGCTGCTACTCGACACCAGACGACAAATTCATTTTGCGTCTTTTTGAATTATTATATCGCTCGTCTCCGAAGGTTAAAATTTATGCGCTCGCCTTACAGAAAAAAAAAACGGCGCAATACGGCACTAGCGCTGCATATCCATTCTTTTTTCAGCTTTCAAAACACGCGCGCGCTCCCCGCAATACGTAAACAAACGCTCGCGTCGCATTAATTCATCATCCCGTGGGCGCGTTTTGCGCAAGCACACACACACACACGTATGTGATTTACCGCTTTGGCCGCTCATCCGGACTCTCAATATCGCTCGGGATTTTTCGCGCATTCAAATCGCGCGGATCCTCGGCGTCCCGTTCTTTTACTTTCCTTGATCGCTTCTGAGAATAATGAGTATAATACGAGCTTGGAAAAAAGATCGAGCAAGTACATGCGGATGTGCGCGTAAGCGAGATAAGAGGTATATAATATATACGTATGATGAAGAAGAAGCGGGGAGAGATTGCGAATCTATAGCGTCGATCGTTATCCTCGTCGACGACGGCGCGTGTACACGCGACCGTAGCCGGTACGCTTGTGTTTTCAAATAATTCCCCGTTGCGATAGATAAGAACACGTGGCGCGCGGGCCTCTCTCTCTCTCTCTCTCTTGCCAACTTTATCGGCGTGTGTGTATATAGACACGCTCTCGGGGACTTGTATCAAAATAGAAAGTCCCCGCGATAAAACTTAATCGATCCGTTGCGCGCCTGATATCCTCGATTAGCTTCGCGCGCGCGCTCGCTCGGCTGTACAAACGGTCGCCGCTGCTCGAGAAAAAAAAGAAAGCTTCGAGCTTTCCCATTCCGATCAACATCGCCGTCGCACCCTTTAATCACGCCGTGATTTCTTTTAATAATTAAAAAAGAAAAAAGAAAAAATCAGTGCCCTATCAACGCCTGTAAACGTCGTCGATAAACGTGCGAGTAATATGAGTTAATGGCCGAGCACGCGCGCTTCCAGTCGTTATCAAACGTTACGAAAAAAACGTCGCTCGGCGAGTCAACGGGCCATAGAGCGAGGGCAAAAAGCGATAAACGGAGAGCTAGCAGGTATGGCAGGCCTCTGTCTGTTCATTAATGGCTAATGACTACTTTTCATTCGCAAATTACCGCTCGCAATGTTTTCCCATAATACGATTGTGCGCGCGGGCGCGCGCGGGTATAGCAGTGCTCGCCGCTACTACCGCATCGTGACTTTCGATCTTGAGTACGTTATAATAGCAATCTGCATGCACTGACATTCGCATTATGTTCGATCGCCGAGTGTACTACTACTGTGTGTGCGCGAAGGACCGACGGAGAGAGAGAGAAAGCGAAACGCACGCGCGCGCGTTATGTGTCGGCAACATGAAAGCCCGCCCGTGAAATGCGCGCGGCGATTGTATTCTCTCTCTCGCTCTCTTCTCTCTCGCTCGCTTCGCTTCTGCGCGGACGGCCGAACGCGAACGGGGTGAGGGAGGCTGCTGCTGCCGTTTGCGCATGTGTGCATTCTCCTGCTCCACTCGCTCACTGGCTGGCTGGTTCTTTCTTGCACGCGCGCACACACACACATACGGCTACCGTGTGCCAATAAACACCGGCTGCCCCTTTCGCGATGTACCTATGTACGCGCGCACGCGTATTATTATATAAGCGTGATAGAAGTGAGGTTTCGTTGGTGGTATTTGAGAACGGGGTATGGTTGGAAAGAGGTTAATGAATTGATTCGATAATGACAGTGATGTGAAATAAAAAAAAAAGGGTGTACTCTACATTTTACCGGGAAATCCATTTTTATTGGTGCGTTACACGATAAGATACTGATTACCATGCTAATAAATTGTTGCAATGCTCGCATCCCCCGAACAATAACTCATTAGGCGGCATGACGAACAATTATATCAGAAATTCATAAATGATATAAGATAACCGTCGATGTCGTCATTCGGCGAAAAAAAAACTTGTCGATAAACTAAAGAAGTGCAGCGCGGAACTTTATCATATTAAACAAAAGAAGCTTTCCTTACATTACGCAAGATACTCAGCCTCTGTATAAGACGCACGCGAAACAATATCCTCGTCTACCGAAAGTAATGAGAGCCTCTGTGCTCTCATATATACCTTTTTTCTCATGCGCTTTTCGTACCTCTCAAAGGCTCTCTCGGTGCGCCTCACTCGATCTCTTTTTCTCTCTCTCTCTCGTCAGGTACAATCGCTTTCATTGTTTCTCGTTACGTTAACCGAAAAACAAACAAGCGGCGACGCGGCGGTGCGACACAGAGGAAGCCGCCCCGGCGGCTGTTATGACGTGTAATCTTTATACCTTGATTTTTAATTAAAGAATATAATATTGTAGGAGCGCCAAAGCAAGATTTATCACTTGCATTTGCTCTGGCGGCTGCCGCCGCGGTAAACTACCGGAGTCATAAAGGAAAGAAAGAGAGTGAGAGAGATGGAGAGGTGAATTTTTGTCGGTGCGGAGCACGGCAGCAGCAACCATTTACGCTCGGGCCACAGTCTGTTTATGAAATCAACCCATCAGTGGTTTTCAACCGAGAAATTAATTTTTTCGTAATTAGCCACTCATTGCTTTTTATTATCGAGAAGTTTCTTTCTTGGCGGTTTTTTTTCGCTTTTTTTTGAGGGGCGAGGAGGAATGGAAGAGAAGTCGAACATATTATGTCAACATGCACTTATCTTTATTGAATATTAATTACATTTATCGTGTTTGATTTAATAATAAAATGAAGAGTGAGAGAGCAGAAAAATTTATTTAATATTCGATAGAGCTGCTGGTATCGGGAACGCGAATATTCTTTGTTAGAGTTTTAATAATAAAAAGAAGTGCATCACAATTATGACAGCTGGCCGATAACTTTTTTGTCAATATTGCGGTTGAAATTATCAATTAGAACTAACAAAGACAAGTTAATATCTCGCATTTCTTATATGCAAAGAAGAATTTATTTTTAACACTACACTCGATATTCAAATAAATTAGTTTTATTTTAATTTTTTTCGTTTTTGCCTTTTTACAAAATGTCAGAAACACTAATATTTTAGCATGTCTAGAATGATGAATTGTATTATACGGAAATGTAAATTTTACACGGCATTAGAATTAAAATATATATTAAACTTCGAGACATTAAATATTTTATTCTCGTGTTTGATTTGAAATATATACATGTAAATATCATTAAATAAAGCTGGTAGTATCTTCTAACAGTCTCTTGACATTTTAAAAAGCTAGCTCGATCCAAAATTAAAAATGAGCAAATATTTGCAGTTCGTTTTTATCATTACACGATCCACACTCCGGCCCAAATCTCCCACATCAAAATGAAAACTTTCTCTCTCCTACCCTGAAAAAGAAAATCGCAAAGTTTTCGGAGCCAAACAAACTAGCCGGTCGAGACGGTGGCTGGCCACCGCTACCGCCGCCGCCACCGGCCAGCTGAGTTAGCGGGTTGTAACTGTAACAAGTTGGCCGTGACATGACCGCGCATAAATCACTCCTGCGGCTCGCGCCCGTAAACGCAGCGGCCGCACTACACCCGTGCCTCGCGCGCCGCGCATACGTACCGCAGCGCCGAAAGAGTATCGAAATTTCGCGCGCGATAATAAGACGACGCGACAGACATTGCGTGTATATGTTGTCGTCGCGTTATCGGCTAATTGCCGCGATGTCGCGTTATACTTGGTGTAAGATAACAATAGAAATATTTAATGTTTGTGGGGTATAGGTAAACGTTCGCATGAATGAAGTGTGGAGATAAATAAACAGTGCCTGGAGTAATACGATTACATAGGCAGGGAGTATAGTTTCGTGATTGAATGTATATGGCGAGGGTACTCCGAACGATTAAATCATCGATTCAGAAAGTTTCCAGAAATACGTCTCGCGGAAGTCGTCGTCGTCGTTGGCCTTCTAAGTGATCGTGTTACTCTGCCGATTGCTTCATCGATAATTCCGATTGTCGCTCCAATCAATTAACCCAATGCACTCACACTCAGCCGCTGGAGCAAAAAGTTCGAGCCAAGACGCGCGCGGAACGACGAATCTTCCCAGCTCGAGAGGGCGCCTATATACACGATTAAATTACGCCCAACGCGCATCCCGCTCTATATGTACGCGCGCAGGGAGGGTAAAAAACGAAATTTCCCGGGGCAGCCGTAAGTGGATGACGAGCGGCGGTGGCCGATTCAATCATGATAATTCGCCGGAATGAAATTTTCGAGGGTGGTGGGGCCGCCTCCTTTTTTCCAGGCCTCCAAGTGGGGTGCCGATCTAATAATATCAATTGACTCCGGGAGCGTCGAGTATGCTCGATTTGCGGCTTTCTCTCCGTCGTGCAGCACACGCTCGACCGCGCCGCGATTTCATTTGTCATTTCGATAAAGCCGAGCGCTCTCTCGCGCCTGTACGTGATCGATAATGAATTTTCCGCCCGCTCCCAATGTTTCAATTACGCAAGAAGATGAGGCTGAATTTTAAATCTGTGCGTGCGGTGTGGGAAAAGTATTGTTGTTTGTATTATTGTGGGCGAAGTTTATCCAGTGGAATCGCCTGGTTTGATTTATGGATCGTCATTTGTTAACGAAAGAGCGGATTGATGTAACGCTCAGTTTTGATATAGGGTTCTAGGATTTGCTCGATCTTATCGCTTCTCAGCAATCGTTCAGGAATAACGTATGCAGCACTGCTTTAAAAAAAATCTGTAATTAAACTGAAACTGTGCTCTCATTTCAAGTTTGCTAATTATGCAGGAAAACTCGATATCCACCCTTTTATTTTTGAAATCCTAGTTTCTAGCATCATCGTTCACGAGGATGGACCATTGTAGCTCTTCCGGACTCTTTAATTATTCAGCAATTCTATACCACAAAGTTCAATATTCATTACGGATTCCAAACTCGTGCGGTGTACTTAAAGCACCCGACCGATTCAAAATAATACTCCCGAAGATGCGACGAACCCTCCGCTCTCATCCCTCGCTCGCGCGTCTATAAATCAACCTCCGAAATTCAATGTTAATCACAGCGAAAATCCGACCCATTCAAAAAATGCCGACCTTGCGTCAGACTCATCTCTCTCGTCTCGCTCGCTAGGGCACGATAAATCTCGTCTCTAACTCTCGGAGCCCCCTTGCGCTGCTGCGTCTCATCGCGCGTCGCGAAAATTCTCGCGTCCGAAGCGTCTCTCGCGCGCGAAATTTACGAGGGCGAAACAAAGCGGCGCGCCACTGAATCACGTCGCTTCTCTCTCGTCTCCTCTCTCTCTTTCGGTCTCTCTATCCTTTTTTTTCGACCGGCCAGAGTCGCGCTCGTTTTGCATCTCGATCTCGTGCGTGCATAGCGCGCGGTGACGACGGCTACCGAGTTGATCGCGGTCCAAGTAAAATATCTTTGACTTTATCGCCGCGAGCGCACGTATGCGGACAGCAGAACGGCGAGAATGCGAATTCTTTTTATTCGGCTTGCCTTTTCCCACTTATAATACGCCGCTCGTTAACAAAGCGCGAGCGAGCGAGCTTTTGTCAAGTGCGCGGCGGCTGGCGTCGAGAGAGCGCCCGATGACTGATCGCCCTGGCGCGAAGAAGGACTAGTACACCCCTTCTTGTCATTAGCGTTATTCACGCCTGTCTTTTCCGCCAGATGGATGGACGCCGGGCGAGTGTTTAAAGAGTCACGTGTGCGGGTGGAATGTGTTTTAAATGCATCGCTATGCACTAATGACTTCATCGATACCGGAAGTGCAGTCTGGTTTTTTGTATAGTTTCAAACGTGTATTGTTCAAATTACTTTTAAATTAATTTTATATTATGAGAAAAATGTATATTATTTTTCCTTAAAACCGGGAATTAATCAAACAATCACGTTTGTAACATTGTCTATACATTTTTTGTTTAAAGACGTAGTCTGGCTATTGTAGAATTATACAATTTGATAATGTTTATCGGTGATGAAATATAAAATGTACTTATACGTGCAGACAGTAGATTTTGATATTAACTTGATAAGAACGCAATACATATATTATTCGATGATAAATCAATAATATTATCATATTCAATTTCAATAGAAGATAAAGAGGAGATCAAACTTTTCAAAATCTCAGAATTCTAAATTCAAAGACCCAGGTGATTTAAAATTTAATTTCGTGCTTTTAATGCCATCGACATCGTGGAAATTAGGTCAAGCAATTTAATATTAGTCAATGGAAATACTTCAAAACAGTGTTTTCTACACTTTTTAAATATTATTACATGTGCAGCGAGGTATTTAGAAAGCGTAACGACCGATAATGCTAAATAAATCCAGATGTGCGACCCCGATCAAAACTAGACACTTATCATTTCGAAAGTCAAATATTTATCGACAATAAATTGTAATACACAGTCTGTTTAAAAATACATAGTTTTAAATATAGACTAAAGAACGAACTGTCCTGAAAAACGCCTCATGTATATATATTCAATAGGGATCCCAACTACGCAAACTCATTCATAATGCTCTCAATTTTCCATCAGACGCATCACAATTAACTCATTAAGCCCAGCTCCCTCGGCCCCGAAAGAATAATTCGAATCCAATTGAAACCTTGCACCGAGCGAGAGAGCGAGTAACCCACGTCCGAATTCGCACTCTCCTCTGATTAATAAAATCTGGCGCTCACGGCCGGGAGATTCCCCCGAGGAATACGTCGAAATGCTCTTAACTCTCGCCGTCGCCTCCATATACATATATATATATGCTCTGCACGCATACGTTGTCCATTCCCGAATATATGTGTGCTCCTCTCTCGCTTGCACAAACGAACCGTTTAAGTGCGAGCGACACCAGCAGCGTCTCGCTCTATCCCGGGTATATATACTAGTCGCTCGCGCGCTCGTCCCCGACAGGGATTTGAAAGTTAATTTTCGGGGGAAGCCCCGTCAGTCATCTTTCTCGCGCGCTCTTTCTCACCCTGTGCGCAACACTTACACACACACACACCCTCGGCTGTTATTCCGACATGTTGAGCGCGCGCTCGCATTGTCGATGTATGTATATGTGTATATAGTCAAATGCGGGGACACGCGGGAAGAGAGTGGAAGAAAGGACGTTGTAACGCGCCACGCATGGACGGATCGACCGAGTGCCAGATGGGTGACTGATGCGACCGGCAGAATTTCTACTACTATATACCCGCGTATTGTGTGTCTTTGTATTATGTGTGCATGTGTATGTGTGTGTGTGTGTACTTGCCCGCCCATATAGTCGATTTTCTCGTTCTCATATATGTGACGGATATCCGTATAGGAGACTGTAGCTGCACGCTGTATTTGCGACGCTTATTATTCCGATCTGCTTTCTCGAGAATCACGGCTAATATTCATAAGCTCAGCTGGCGGGGTACTTATCAATCAAGTGTTGCAGCCAATAAGAAAGGGTCTCTGTGTTGCATCTAATAACGTGATTCGTTTTGTGGTAATGGCATGATTTGTAATCTATCCATTAATTTTACTTTTTCTTTAATGTCACGCGATTGCCATCTTCCTTATTATACGCCAATTCAATTATTCTTCGTGCCACCATCCGAGTACACTTTTACAACCCCGATCCAGTAGCTAATCCTCGAAAATTAACGGAATAATTGCTCCTCAACGCTTCAAAAAAGGAAATCCTCGCACGCTCGTGCGCATATCCTTAGACCCAACCACACTCTCCCATCCGCAACTTCTCATGATCTCATGCGCTCACCAACTAGGTCACCTATACCTCTGTAACCACCGATGGAGAAGAAAAAAAAACAGCCCCGAGAGCGTAAAAAAGGCGAATCTCCCCTTCGCTTCTTTCCGCGCCCGAGCGGCGACGCACACGAGCCGACACCTCTGCGTACCGCACGTTATATACCCACTCTCACACACAAACACACACACATAAGCGCATGTGCATAAAGGCCAGTACCCCTGGGGCGTACGCGAATAATGACGTAACAATGGCCGACGAGGTCCTGCGAAAGCACAACACTCACACGCGTCTATACGCATGCACGTACGTAGGGGGTGAGTGCGTTCACTCGGCTATGGCGGGCTAATGCGATTACACGAGAGCGGCCGTTCGCGGCAAACATCCACTGACAGTCATCCGCGGTAACGATGTTTTCAAAAACAATATCCACGTGTCGAGAGGGGTAGAGGAGCGAGAGGCAGGCGACCGCCCACCCGCTGCCTCGGTTTATTATACGTCGCCTCGGTGCACTTGCCCTCGGTGGTTACACCCCATGGGCTTTTGCTGCGCCGTTGTTGTTTTTGTAGACGCTCTTTTGCGATGAGCTGATTCGATATCGGGGCTTGCTGTGGCCTCGGGAGCGTCTAGATTAGATTGCTTTGATTGGGTAATTTCGTGGACGTAAGTCCTTTAGTGCGCCTGCAAGGATTCGATTGTGAATAATTGACCTATATCGCAGAATAGGCAGATTTTAATTTTGCTTTAAAAGCGATGGTATAATAATATACGAAAATTAAAATTTCAAAATGATAATCTAAGTAATGGTACTTTCTGAGATCGGTAAAATCGTTATAAAAGTGAAAAATAAAAATTTTCGATAACTCGGGCATCCAAGAATGCCACGCGATAAAATTCATTTCAACTCCTATAGAGACCCTCTAAAAAATTCAAGACCCTGCTCTCTGGATAACGAGCTATTACCTTTTCCCCTCGTCATCTTTAATTTCTAACCTCGCTTTGCCACCTCAAGCTCGGCGTGTGTCCCATCGATTAATTAAACCGCGCTCTTGAAGCGTCGCCTCGACTCTTCCTCTCTCTCTCTTCGCTTGCATTATGTAGGCCATGCCCCTTATGCCAGGTGCGCCGGCGCCTCGAGAGCACCACTCGACTCCGCGTTCGCTCGGAAAATCTTTCTCTCTCTCTCTCTCTCTCTCTCTCGCATTGGTATGTAGGTACGAACGATTATATTCACGAGAGCGCCGTATACGTACTGGGCGATAGCAGGCGAACAGGTACACACGCAGACTGGCGTTGTTGTTCGCTAGAAAGGACCCCGTGTATGGCTCTAGAGTCTAGAGAGTACTGGTTTCACGCCCTATCTAATCGCGCCCGGTGTACTTTACTTTATATATGCGCCGATATACGCGTGGGGATAATCAAACAATCAGCGCGCGCGCCGGGCTAAGCATTTCCGGCCATTGTCGGGGGGGCTTTCTTGGGAGCAGTTGCGGCTACGCGCGCGCCGAAAATTACTAGTGTCGATGGGCTTGCCTCGGTGGCAGCGAGACGTTTAAGGAGTAGCTTGTTTTTTAACTGCGTAATTGCAGGCTGCGTCAGTCGGTGTTATCTGTCGTTTCATTATAGAAATGCCATTCTTTTTCGTTTTCGGAATTCCGACAAAATGCTCAAGCCAACAAGCTTTCCAAAATCATGGGCAAATATTTTGTTACCAAAGTACAACCAGACTCCGGCTAATTCGGTAACTTCGTAGCTCGCATCATCGTGTACGAACAATCAAAACGAAGCACGGCGAAGTCAATCTCGCTTCAGTATCGAAGTATACGGAGGAGACTGCCTCCCCCTCTCTTTCTCTCTTTCTCTCCTGCTCGCGCGAGTCTTCGCCACAGTTAATTTTAAACGGAGACGTCTAATCGATTTGGCTCCGCTGCCTTCGTAGTAGTTCTAATAATATCCGAGCGAGAGAGTAAGCGAACGGCCGCGTGTACGCGCGATAGAAAGGATGGGAAGAGGGAGAGAGAGAGTGAGAGGAGGCCCTTTTCACTTTCTCGCGCCGCCACACACGTCGCGAGGCTGCAACCGCCGGGATGATCTGCAGGTCGCGCGCGCTGACGGACCGCAGATGCGAGATCGCGCGAAATTCGCGCCGGGAATAATCGGCTTGGCAGGATTGGGAAATTGGATTTGCGGGGACACGTAATTTCGTTTATCCTGCGTGTATATTAGGTGACATTTAGTTAGCTATACTCTATTACCTTCATAAGATATTTTTCATTTTTAATATACGTTTTCTTTTATATCTATTAACCTTTAGAGGACAGGGATTTGGGTTTACTGTTTTCTCTCACTTTTCTATAGAAATCGAGTTTTTGTGATGTCTCACATCTCAAAACTAACACATGTAAAGGGTCGATCATGGGCATGGCCCGTATAGGGGCCATCCCGTCCTCTAAAGGTTAAAAATAAGTAATATACATTTATATAAACTTGAATAAGAGTTAAAATTGTTAAGACTCAATGAAATATCGCTGCACACACACACTCTCCATACATTATATCAAGGACCTTGGCCAAACAAACGCGCTCCTTCTCCTTTCCTCGTGCACAAAGGATTTTCCTTTGTGCTCGCTTCGAGCTGCGGGCTTGCGTGACGAGGAAAGTCGCGGCGCGGTTAACGCACGACTCGCATGCTACTTCTATCTCCTCCGATGTAATTAGAAAAAGGGTTGCGCGCGCTCTTGCGCACCAGGTCTAAAAACTCGCGGAGCTGATGGCCTCCATCGCGGCTCCTACGAGCATTTCTCGTAATGAAAGTTTTTTCCAACGAGTTCATTAGTCGCCTGGCCTTAGAAGCTCATATTAGAACAGAGTATACGGCTTGTGTCAGAGAGGGGCGGGCGCGGTTAATAATAGAATCATAATTTTCTTCGATAAAACTGACGGCACAAAAAGTTTTCTTTTACACGCTTTTTCCATATAATACTCCACCTCCTATAAACAATGCACTATACCGGGCACAATGCGCGTGTGCAAGTCTATCCCGAGCCTCCGCGGTTTGATTCTCCTCGCCACAGCCGGCAATGAAACAGAGCGCACGGCGAAGGGGCCTGCAAAATGCACAATATCATCAAATTTCATTATCTGTATAATAATACCGCACGCGCCTGCGCGGCTTAATTCGGACCGCGCGCAACCCCCGGGTGCGCGCGTCTCCCCGGGGGTCATCGCGCCGCCACGGCTTGAATTTCACTTTTCCAACGTACACGTAAGCTTTGTTCACCGCGCGTGAGAGCTAAAAAAGGCCAGTCGCCGCCCCGCGCTCTCACGGCGGGTTTTGTCTTTCAATTAGCATCCCGCAACGTTGCAATCTCTCGCGGCGATTAAAAATTCAGCTCGGTTCAATACATCCAATGAATTCGCGTTTCACGTACAGCATAAGGCATATACTCTACCTTATACCCATGCGTTCGCGTATGAATAATCGCGGCGAGGAATCTCGCATTCATGGTCGGCGTGGCGGTGCCGATGGGGATATCGGCGCAGCTCGCGAGCGCATGAATTTGTCACCGCGCCGGGACACTGGTACGCGCGCAACCGCCGTCGCGTTTATACGGCGAATTTGTTTCGTTGCGGCCTAGTGAACTAATACTAGCGTTGCGGCAGGCGCGGCGCTCCCCCGGCGGAGCTTGAGGTCGCGGGTGAAAAAACGCGACTGGAGATGGCGATTTTCTACGGCGGCGGCTGTCGCTGGTACTTTGGCGAATTTGTCAGGTGTCTCGTCGTTCGTTTGTTATCTGAACGTACGTGCTATAGAAACTCGATAGGATCGTTTCATTTCGTAGTGCATATATACGCTTTCATCGCGCGATGGAATTTTATTCGCGCGAACGTGGTAGCGAATATTATACCCCTATATAACTGTTTGAATCTCGGAGTAAACAGAATCGAAGCGATCGTCCTGAGCAAATTTAACTTCCTAAAAAGGAGCGGGATTTCCGTTAATTCGCTTGAAAAATGCAAGCCGCCCTTTTAATCTCGTACCAGGCGTAAGAACACGTCGGTAAACAGAGCGAGAGAGAGAAAGAGAGCGAGCGGTCGAGATCCGCCCTGCTCCTTTGTAAAGCCAAAGAAGCACGAAGACTGGGAGGGGCGAGAGAAAATCTCCAGTCAGCTGCTTTCCTTTCGCGCGGGATTCAACTCCTCGCCGACTATACGAACAAAAAAGACGCGGGGAGAAAAGGAGCCGCGCTCGCGTTCAAATTGATTCAGCTCAGTTTTTCCGGCCCAGGTAGATATATACACACGCAGCGTCTGTCTTCTGCACGCGCACTTTTTTTTCAACCGCGCTCGCTTCGATGTTTACACAGCGTATGTACGCATACGGCAATATCTAAAGTTGGCGAGTGCGCGCACTTTTGTCGATGTGTGGCGGCTCGAACAAAAAGCCGCGGTGGGAATATATGTGTATGTTATATATATACGAATCGAGGGGGTAACCGCGCGCGCGCACGCGTATATACTTGCGCAAACAGTGTGCGGAGCCGCGAGATCCTCTCTCTCTCTCCCCCTCCTTTATTGCCACCACTATCGCCAAAGATGTTTAATGTTTGAGCATAATATTTACTCGAGCGCGCGTGCAGAGTCTGCAGCAGAGGCTTCCGATTAGAGTTGTGCAGCTCGCGCAGGCCTTTCGAGTGGCGTGTTTAACGGAACTCGTTTTATATTTTAATCGTTTGTTCCGTTGTTCGGCTTCTCCTTCTTTTTCGCCCATTCTTGCTGCTGCAGGGCCCCCGTTCTCTCGTGCACGAGGTGCACACTCGACGTTTACGACGTCTTATACGGACAATTTACCGAATGGGTACTTTGCTTTTAAGGTGGGCAATTCTTTCTGCTTCCGTGTAGATTGTTCGCTCGTGCGCCTGCGCCTGCTGCATGCTGCTGTTACGTTATTGAATGTTTGTGTATAATTTTTCGCGAATATCAAGTATATACGTGTAGAGGTTTCTTTGTACATATCTCACCCACTTAACCAGGTAATAAAATAATCAACCCCTAAAAAAGGTCTACTTTGACGTTTTTGGGCTCGCGTTATTCGAATCTTATCCGATTAATCATTACAGCGCCAATTCTCTGCAAATCACATTTCGCGAGAACTCGTTTCGCAACATAGTTTGACGACGACGACAAAAATGAAGTAAACCAACAAAATTTATCAACACCACCACCGGTACTCGTAAAAGAAAACGAAATATAATTTCCAGACCACCGCGCGCAGTAATTTCCGTATACACCGCGGCGCAGCTGATACAGTCGCGCGTGGCGTTCTTACGTACGATTACATCGGCTCGATATTATTTAATGAAATGCATTAAGCATTAGATCGGAACGGAAAATAAGGCGAGCGAGCGAGCGAGCAAGCAACGCACGCGTGCAGAGAGGAACACGACGTCGATAAGAGGGGCTCGGGGAAAAGCAAACACACGCACACTCGCGCGGGGAGGCATATATATTTATAGTTAACATATTTATTTGAAGCGCTCTAAATATACTTTGCCAGTGGAGAGTGTGTAGACCGCGGCATGCCGACTACTATACTACTACTAACATATATCCATATACCGCACAGAAATTAAAATTGCGCGCTAACAGATAGCCCTACGTGTATCATTAGAAGCAAGCAGCGTTTTCCCCGTGTTTCGAGGCCAGGTGATTGGGGCCGCGGTATATCCACACACCAACCTGTCGAAGTTGTGACATCATCCCACACCTTTGGGGAACTACTACCAATTCTTCCCTTGTATATACAGAGAGACGTATATATAGAGACGGCCGAGGAGGTGCGAGCTCGCGCGTGTTGGCATAGGCGAAAGGACAATTACCCGGCATGACTTGCACGGCGCACCCCGTACAATTTCTTTTCCCTCCCATCCACGCGCGCGCGCCGCTCTTTAGCCTTTTGCCTATATACTACCGCTGCTCGTATAAATATATATATACGCGCGCGCACATGCTTCCATAATATACCGGAGCCCTCAGCTGTGTGTGTGTTTTTTTCGAGTCTACACGCCCTGCGCTGCTATACTCTAGGTTTTACTTCTCTCTTTTTTTTCATTAGGTTGAATTTTTTCGCTCTCTCCCTTTTACGCTTATCATGCGTCTTGTTAGTATAGATAGCGCTGCGATTTTTCGATCAATATAGCTGTGGGGTGAAGTCGATGAACTTGGATACACGTGTGTGACGTGGCATTTATCGATCACACGAAAAGCTTTTTTTCGTTCATGGTTAGGTAGACATTCGCAGACTCATCTTTTAGCGAAATTTGTGTATCAGTAAATTTAAGAAGGTCAGGCAAAAACGAATAATTATAGTATTTCGAATGTTTTCAAAACCCATTAAACTTGTGGAACACTATTTCCGATAAAAGACCGCTAAGCGAAATGAATCTGCATTACAAAGTATCCAAATGTAGTGATAATTATACCGTTAAAGCTGCTATATCCCAATAAAACTCGTGGCAAGTATAGCTTTAATCAAAGCAATTCGTCCGTAGCCTCTCGACTAAATATATCTATCCGAGTAATCTAAAAAAGAATCCCATCTCTCTTTTTCTCTCTCTTGAGAATAACGGCCGCTCTGAGACTTAAATAAATATTCCGGCTCTCCCGCTTTCTCACTCCGCGCTAACGTTAAACGATCCCCAATTAATAATTTGTCTCCCCCTCCCGGCAATCGATATTTTCGATGTTTCGCTCGTGTGCATTTCCACGCTCACTTCTCGCTCTCTCTCTCTCCCTCGGAAACGAGGCGAATAACGCATTAAAAAAGAAAGAGAGGAGGCGCGCGCAGGCACGCGAGATACTTCGCGCGAGCGCGGATCGAGAAACGAGCTATCGTAAAGTTTATCGCCACGAGTGGAGCTTCGGAGCGAGCGCTCGCTCGCAGGGCTGTCAGGGATTGTCAAAATAGCAGATCTTTATGTCGCTTTTATAGCCGAGCAAACTCGCTGCTGGCACACGCGCGAGCGAGCGAGCTCTCGCATTACGAGCGCCGAAGCTCTTCTCTCGTTCTTCGCTTCTCCTCGCTCCTTTTTTTTCGGAGGGGTCCTCGCGCGTGAGTTTTACTCTTTTGCATGGCGATGGTGGTGGAGAGTGAGCAAGATGTCGATGGTGAGAGGAGCTGAGAAGCAGCATCTGTACGAGGGTGATAGTGTAGAGGAGGGAAATGTGTTTGGAAATTTTTGAGCCGGCGGGCGCCTTTTCCGGTTAGGACAGGGATGAAAGTATAACACATGGTGAGCAAATGTCACGAGGGCGAAAGACTTTTACCCCATGGGGGCACACGTGACTTTTGGTGTTTGCGGTACACCGGCCGATTTTTCTGACCTGCGGGGCACACTTCCTCTCGTTCGGAGTAATATGTGGAGAAAGTTTGCAAGATTTTCCAATGAATATAATTAAATGTGGGAATATCCTAGCGTTCACTGCATTTAACGAATAGAATTAATTGATTTTCGAAGTTTGTTCTCAATATTACATCCTGTATCGGATACTTAAAATAGCAGCAATTGTAGATAAGATCGTATTTTTTTTATGAATTATGTTCCACAGTCGTATCTCTAAATATACAACTGTTTCTAAGTGATTCATCAGAACCCCGTACAAAATTATGCATTCAAAATTTTCCCTCTCTTATCTCTCAAACTTGTCGAACGCATTTCCATTTCATCATACTTACGCATCTATAATCCCACGCGACGATAACGACAAGAAAAGCTTTTAATGGCCGCGGCTTTCCCAAATAAAAGATACTCAAAGTTCCGCCGATAACCTCGACAAATACGCGCATATCCCGTGTATAGCGCAAAGACAAAGCATAAGCCCCGTCATCATTATGCTATAACAGAGATCGAAATCACACTTACGAAAATAGCCCACCGACTCGCCACCTGAGCGCTCAAGGTAAAACCACGCGGTCCAAGCATTGTATACGCGCCGTCATTAATGGGACACACACACATGTGTGTGCCCTACTGTTTCCCTTTCATCAAGCGCTTCTATTTTTCTACCGCGAGACGTGTAAAGCGTCATTTACGTCGAATTGTCGGAGGGAAATGAGCCCTCTCTCTCTCTCTCTCTCTCTCTCGCACCTTTAAACCCGATTAGAGGTAACGCGATTCGTCGTAAACGGGATTAGCGGTGGCGGCTTTCGGGAGGGGGGGGGGAGTTAATTAGGCTCGTTTGCCCATTCGTCTCGAACGATTGCGCTTAAGGAATGCTTGCACGCGTATATGTATGTGCGACGCTCGTTTGTCGGATTTTACGGGCTCGCACGCGCGTATACGCCTGCGCCGCGGTGTTACGATGTACGGATTATTTAATGCATTTTATCCGCTCGATTAAGTTCACTTTAATTCCACTTTGGAGAAACGCGTATACGGGTGTATGCGCGCGACCCCTACGATTCGGATTATCCGCGAATTATTACAAATTATTCGCGCTTAGCGTACGCGCGCGTTATTTCCAGCTGCGGGTAAAAAGAGGAGGCAACGAATGGCGTTTCCTGCATGGATTGTTACTCCGTAATGAGATGCCTAAAAGCACAGGAAGAAATCTGCAATAAAGTATACAGGTTTGCGTGTGTATGTATGTGTTTACAATTTTATTCGCGCAACGTACACTCGCGCCTGTACACTATTTGAATAACGAGACGTTAATTTCGCCAATTAATATTCATTATTTATCATTCGTAAATTTCGCGAAAGTCCAATTAGATGTAATTCGCGCGCACGCGCTCGCGCGAGAACGAAAATTGTACTCCCATTTACATTAATTGCTACCAATAATTTATAATATTGCGCGTATCGTGACACAATACTTTCATGCAAATGCTGGCCGGCGTGCTTTAAACTCACCACCACGGGTGAAATTCGAATACATCACACTGCAAAGGAACTTTCTACAATACAAACTCGTGCGTTTTTTTCCGCAGTTCTATATAAATCCCCCAATGTTCTCGCAATCGCCGTAATTTCCGCTGCGCGATTCCCATGAATATATGAATCGCGAAATTCCCTAATAAAATCAGCGCGGTTTCGCGGAAAACGTGTGCTGCGCTGTGTTCGAGACAAAACGCGCGCAAAATTACGCACACGCGCGGTTGTAGAAGAAGAAGCCGCCTCGCTCGCAAGAGAGTTCGTTACGGCGATCGTTCTGGCAGGTGGTCGCGGGCTTTCATTAAAATCTCGTTAAGCGATGCGCGCTTGCGCGGCGGCAGCAGCAGCGCCTGTCTGTGTATAAAACGCCGCGTATATAACTGTAACGTCTCTCTTAATTCCGCCGGCGTTTACCCCCTTTTTAACGGTTAAACTCGCGTCGCCGGAGAAATGTGACAGTATAAAGTCTACCCTCGAGGATAGAGAGAGAGAGTCGCTAATTGCCGCCGATGAATTAACCGATCGATGAGAGGGGGAGTTACATAAGTAACGAGGACCGCTAACTGCCCTTTGAAGGGCTCATCAATTGCTCCTCCCTTGCGCGTAAGCAGTAAAGTCGGCCGATAGGCACCTAGGGCGGTATATTTCCCGTGGCTCTTAGCGGGGATTATCCGCGCGGGTTGTAAAGAAAAAATTACGAGGATGCTTCGCTGCCGATGCAATTCCGAGAAGTATTTCCTCCTGAACGAAATGAAATGAGCTAATCGCGTCTAAATTCAGATGCCGAATGCAGATGTGGGATAAGAGCGCTCGATGATGCTTTTTTTCTTCGCGAAACATGTATTTTAATGCGAAATTTAAGCACTCATTTCGAGTGATATATACGGTGCATTTAAGTTTGTTTTATAGCAGGTTGTTAAGGCAAATTGCATGTTCGGAAGGCTGGAAAAAAATCTTATTAACATATTTGTACTAAGAAATGCGGAGTATACTGCCGATAATAACATCGATATTTTTCTAGCCTCACGTGCGCTACTATCGGAGTGATTCCGAGAATTTATAGCGGATGCGAGGCTCGAAACAGGACGTCAAAAATTCAAAACAATACCTCTTCTCGGCCGAGAAACCGGTATATCTATACAGCTCGCGCGCTACCGAGCATGATTTTTTCTGTTTGTCCTCTTAAACGGCATAAAACGATAACACGCTCTCTATAAAACATTTCGCCGTTTAAATGGAAGTAGCAGCAACGCGAGAACCTCGACTTCGCCCCGGACGAACAGTCGTCATAAAAGTTTCGTCCAAAACTCCGACACTCGCCCGATTACGCCGAAAAAAAGCGGAGCTCGCACGCGGGAATTTAAGCCTCGTTCTTCTCTCTCTCTCTCTCTCTCTCTCTCTCTCTCTCTCTCTCTCTCTCTCTCTCTCTCTCTCTCTCTCTCTCTCTCTCCTCATGCTAATGCGACAAATCAATTTGAGTTTACAGCGCGCTGTAAACGTTTACAAGGCGGGACAGGTGTATGAGGGATTTCGTGCACGTGCCACTCGTAAACGGGGCTCTCTCTCTACTGCTGCCTCCTTCTCTCTTTTATATACAACCAGGGAGCGCTCGCGCGCGCGCGGGGCTACCGCGTGTATCGTCGCCACGGCGTGGAATGCGGGTTTTTTCATTGCCCCGCAAACATGCTTGCGAGCGCTGACTTCTTTCGAGGTTTTAATAAGGAGGCTGCGAGAGAGAGAGATGACGGATGCGCGATATAGAGTTTTGTGACCCGCTCTGGCATTTTTACGCTGCCGAAATACAAATGACGAGTTTTTGAGAACCCGTGGTGGTGGTGGTGATGGTGCGCCTTCTGTGCTAATTAGTTGATTGCGGAGGGATGCTTTTCTAATTAGTCAATTAAGAGAAAAATGTCATGGGCTTTTTATGGTTTACGCGGAATTCGACGGGGGTAAAAAAATTTTACATATTTATTATTGCTAATAAAGGTTTTGGCGTCGTGTATTATATTATATACTCAGCACTCAATTAATTAACTCGGCTGTGGCCCCAACGACGACACAACACACGGGGGAATTAAATCATATCGAAAAACAAGCTCGCGAAAATTCCTCGAGAAATCTCATCTTTCTCTCTCGCTCTCTCCTTCATCTCGTCAACATATTCATTTATTGAAACAATTCTCTCTCTTTCTCTCTTTCTCCTCTTATTCTGCTACTCTGGCGTGTAGTGCAGTCGCAACCATACGCTACGCGGTGAATCACTTCGTCGGTACTTCGTGTCGCTTCGCGGCGTCGACCGCAATACTTTGTCGGAGGGGGATTAGACGCAGCCGATGACGCGTTGTTTTAAGGAGCGACGACGATGACGCCAAAGTGCCGATGACGTCGATGATGATGACGATGGGGCTCTGAATCACGCGTTCTTTTCTCAGACGTATGTAGTGTAATAACGCTCTTATTCCTTCGCGTTGGCGCTGTATAACGTTTGCACGTATAATGCCGGTGTATATACGTGTACGCGAGTGTGTCTGTGTGTACCCGCGGATTACAAGCTGTTGCAACCGTATTTACGGCGAGGATCTCTCTCTCTCTCTCTCTCTCGCTCTCTATGTCGCGAGCACGAGCGCTCGCGAGCGAAAGATAAGGGACATTGCGCAAGGCAGTCGCAACAGCGACGCGCGCTTGCTAGCGAGAGAGAGAGAGAGAGAGAGAAGTTTATGCAAAATGCACTCGAGCCCTGCCTTATGGATTTTGAGGATGTTCAATAATAATGTTGCAGCTGGCTGCGTGCAGTCGTTTAACTGTAGAATTTTTTTTTCTTTTAGTGCCGGTTTTTAAGGCGTAAAATTAAAATATTACTTAAATTAAATCAGTTAAATAATGTATCTTTTTGATTCGTGCATTTGGAGATATAAAGTAACTTAATCTTCAAATTAACGATATCTTAAAAGGGTTATGCTTCTTAAGTCAGGAGTCGGGCAAACAGGAACTCAAACATCCTGTCCCGAATGAGATAAAAATGTGTAAATAAGTCGCGGCGCAGCACTTGTGCCCCGTGGTAGGAAGTTTTAAACACTCGGAATATGCGCGCGTGTGCAACGAAAATAAAAGAAATCTCTCGCGGCTTGAAAATATGTGCTTCTGCGTACGTGGGAGTCGTCGAATTCCGAGGTACACTCGCCGCGTTTAGCGAGTCAGAGGTCGTAAACATTATGTAAATTTGCGCCGGTGTTAATTGATTTTCGATATTGATCGCGGCGTGTTTAGTTGCCGCATAAAAAAAATCCTAGTGATGACATCAGTGATTTAAAATTGAGGAAAATCACGGTAGCCATTATTACGAGCTTTCCACGTAATGGCAATTATTGTCTGTAAAAAAGAAGTTACTGCGAAAAGGTGCCGGATGCGAGGAATTTCCATAAGGATGTTAAAAATAAAATCGGATAACAATCATTTGAGCAATGTTATTTGATAATTTACATTGTCTGCAAAAAGTATTGGATTCTAATTCAGATTATGAAGCACATCGAGATCATTTTAAAATAGAATTCATAAATTCAGTACTCGAATTCAATTGAACGTACATAATGTTCGCCTTGTTCTATTGAAAGTCGCGAAGAGAACGAATCTCTCGTGAAAAATCACAAGTTTATTTGTCCACCCAAAGCGTTCCGGTAAACGAAGTGTTAATAGGAAAATAGTACGACGCATCATCGGTGGAAGTATTAAGTGGCAATGAGCAACGGTTCGTTAGGTCCCGAAAAATCGTTCCTCGCTCTTCTTCAGGGCTGCGTATAACTCGCGCGGGAAAATACATATAAAAAGGGAGAGGGAGAGAAACACACGCAGTACCATTCACACTCGTATGCACACAGGCACATACGTACAAAAAGGAAGAGAGAGCTTTTTCGAAGCAGCTGCACAACCGCGCGAGGAAGGTCGAAAAAAGGAAGGGAGCAAAAGAGAAAGACACAAAGAAGGGAAGAGGCAGAAGTCGCTCTCCGCGTGCTCGTCAGGAACGAGGAGAAAGAGAGAAAAGGGTCTGTCTCTTTCCGTTTCTCTCTCTCTCTCTCCGGACATATGGAATCGCTTCTCGCGTGCGTGCACGCGCGGCGTCGCGGTGAAAAAAGGGCCTGAAATCACCTCGAGATTCGCTACCCTCATTAAACAAACAAGCCGCGCGCGCGCGCATACGCACGCGAAGGTATATATCGCGCACACATGCGCGCGGGCTATAGCAATAACCGTCGCTGCCGTCGCTTTGCATAATGCGCTTTTATATACGCGCGCTCGGAAAAGTTGCCGATGCTGTTATTTAATGCCCGCTGATTAGCTTTGCGGAAGGAGCCCGCGCGCGCGTTCGCCCCGGGAGGAGGAGAGTGGGCAAAAGATGCGCACGTATATGTAAATGTTAATGGCGAGGCGGCAGGCTACTCGCTCTCGGTACTGAGAGAGAGAGAGAGAGAGATAGCTTTTTGCCAGCTGCTGAGACTGAGAAAGAGAAAGAGTATGAAATTGCATAGGTGTGTCGGTTTTGAAGCCATTTCGAAAGGAATTCAAATGTTGTGTGTTGGTATTTTATTTTATTTTCAATTCGAGGGAATTTTTAAAGTACAAAATTTCACTAGAGGAAATTGAAAATTCCAATAAATGATAACTGTACAATATCCATACCAAATTTATATCTCTTATAGTTGAAGTTATAATTTTGATTTTCAATTTTAAAAATCCAATATAATTCACTGTGACATGTATAAAACTCACTGTACTGCACCCACAATTCTCCGACTCAACTCTAGAGGAAGTCGACAACGCACCTCAGGTCGGGAAAAACCAACACTACCCAACCCACCCGTAATCCCTTTAAGTATGCATAAAATTTGCGTCCACGCAAAAACCCTTTCCTCCTCCTCCTTCTCCTCCTCCCCCTTCTCACGCGACAAATTAGAAAGGCTCCAGCCCTCTTCCTACCCATTAAGTGCTTCTTGTTCAGTCCGAACTTCTTTCGGCGCTCGCGACTTCTAGCCACTTCCGCGTGGTGTGCGTTGCGTGTGCGCGTGCGCACGTCACATTAGGCTCGTTTTCCACAAGCGGCTTTACACGCGTACGCGGCAATTACAATAATAACAGGCTCCCTGGCCGCGCGGCTCTCTGAAACGACGAACGCGGAGGCGCGCGTCGTCTTCCGAGGCGTTTTCTGAAATTGATTTAACATATTCATTAGGCTATGCAAATCGCCTCGCTGCCAATACCTCCTCGTGCGCGCGCAGCCTCATGCACACTATATACGAGTACATTTCGAATGGGTTTTCGTTCATTCTTCGTCTCTCTTCAAGGTATACGTGTGTGTGTGTGCGTTTGTGAGTCCGTCTGTCTGCAGTGTGCGAGCGCGTGGGAGTCGCGCTGACCGAAAGGAGCTGCGGCTGCTGCTGCTGCTGCCCCGCGCGTATATCTCGAGTGTTCAATTGGCCGCGTATCTGTAATGCTTGTGCTTGAAAAGTAATAAATGGCTTTATGTCCGCTGCATGCGAAATCGATCGGCATTGGCCATTCGTCGTTTATTACGTGCAAAAGGTTTAATATGTTTCTTCTATACGAAAAAAAAGAAACATACGCACGCGTTTGACACTATTTACCAAATTATAAAATTAGTAAACACCCCGTGTACGCGGTACTAAAGTCGCTAAATAATTATAAACTACATTACTGTGTAAACACCGTAACTCCACCACAACCACACACCATTACGCAAAAATTTCTTTACCTACTCCTGCGTTTACGCACGCGTGCGCACACATACACACTGCGGTAACCATAGTTAAAGCCTCTGCGCTCCGAAGTAAACGCCAGTTGTCACAAACACAAACCGGCGCGCGTGCAGCGTTAAAAAATGCATTTCCGAATTGCGGGGTGGAAAAGCGAGTAGGGCCGGAAGCGGGCTGTTACGGTTTGATAGAAACGCAAACAACGCACCGCGCAGAGGGGAGCAGGGAGGGAAGTATAATGATCGAGCGCCGTATGCTCGCCCCTCTTCGTGTCACTGGTCGGAGCGACATTGTACGCAACCCTCTCCTTAAGCACTGGGCTGAATTTTCGGGGCGGAATCAGGCGTTTTACGTGGGAGGATGTCGTAAGAATATGTACACGCTGCTGCGGTTACGTCTTTATGAGAGTTTTTAAGCTTGGTTTCGCTGGTGATTGATATTTTCATCGACGTGCGTATAATTATATGCTTATTTGAGGAACACTTACACGTATTTATTGTTATTTCGAGGGAGAATGAAACGTCAAGAAAAACCTCTTGGGCGCGCAGCAGCGAAAACGCGTTATGCAGATTATTGGCGATCGGGCTCGCGCCGAAATTTTTTCATCGGCCGCCACGCGAGAGTCGCTCTCCCAATATGGGTGAACGGTCGCGACGACTCGGCTCATGTACACGTATACATGTACACGCGGGCACACAGATATCACGCACACGCGTACTTGCGTAACTCACGCGAGCGTCGTGCTCTGACACGATTTTAAATTGAACGACATCGCCGTATCGACGTGAGACGAATTCGTATAAATAAACGAGTGCGCGCGAGTGAGCGCCCGCGTAGGAGGAGGCACACGCACACAGTGTATCATTCACGGATTTAACGGGTCTTTTCATTACCTTTCGCACTTCTGCCCCGACAATTACCTTTTCATTCGCGTTCCTTTTGTGGCCGCTCTGAATGGCATTATTCAAATTAAGCGAGTCTGGGAAAATATGTACATTCACGCGGCAAGATTTATATACAGCTTTAATGCGGAGGGGAAAATCTTACAAACAGTCGTATAAGAGTCAATAAAACAGAAAGTTTTCTGACCGTGAAAATTTTCTCTCTATCTCGCCACGCATATACGCAAATACAGAAACGCGCACAATCCCGGCCGACTAGTATAGTGTGATCAAGAGAAGTTAATCTCTAATTAAATTAACAGCAACTATGTAAGCCACGTTAAGTGGCTCTTCAGCGCGGCGAGGCAGCTCCGGCTGAGCGCACTTTTTTGCGACCTGTCTGCCCGCCGTCGCCGCCAGCCATACGTGTCTCTCCCTCTATATGTGTGTTTCTGTCCCTGCTTCTGTGTATATATATGTGCATGCTCCTTGTCTGAGAAACTCCAGTTACGTTCTCCTTCGCCTTGACGAACGCGCACGTGGATATATGCACACGCAGCACGCGCGCGCGTTTCCGGGGAGGCGCGCAAGAGGTAAACAACAATGTCGCGATCACCTCTCGCGCGTGGGGAGTATAAAAATACCGAGCGACGCGCGGTTATATATGCTTATCGGCTACTATATCTACAATGCCGGCAATTATAAAACCATTGAAAGCGCGCGTACGTGCGTGCCGCGGTGCGATTAAGAGAGAGTGAGAGAGAGAGAGGGAAGAGCGATAGGCGTCGCGGACGCGCGAGTAAACAAAGTCGAGCCGGATGAGGAGTCGACGTGTATATATATACCTGTGTCTCTGACGATGAGTAGCGTAGTGTTGGAGGTGGGGTGAGGACTAAGCTCTTTGATTAATTTGTATGAAAATATTTTTCTCTTTTTTTTTTTTTGCTTACCCAGTGTCAGGCGAACGGTACGAAATGTGATAAATGCAGTTTTTCTGCGAATATTTAATGCGTAATGAAAACCTGCGTGACTAATATTTATAAAGTATTACGTCGAATGTACGTCATTAGCGATGCTAGATTAGTTTGCATTTAACGATACTTTTATCGCGCTTTCGCTTTACAATGTTGGTATGTATTATAATGATTATTCTAATTTACACACGGTTAATCATACCGACAAATACGGTGTCTCTTACAAGCTACACAACCTCTCTCTTGCATCATTGGGAGATCACAATAGATACTTACAACGACCCCGTTGCCAAGTCGCTATACACTTATATTTTTCAAGCAGCCTGTACTGATACGTTTTTTCCTTTATCTCATTATGGAAATACACACGCGGTCGTAATATTAGTGTATAACATGCGAAAATATGCCGACTTATGCGGGGACGACTTACAACTGGTTGCATTATTAAAAGGACTCTCGCGTGTAGGAGTTATAAGTCGGGAGAGGAAAGAAAGCCATTGGTATAGAGTGCGTCGCTGTCAGTGGCGTGTCGACCATTATGCTTTTAATTAGATTTTCACACGCGGCTCCCCCATCCCTCGGCACGCACATGCGGAGGCATCGAAGTCAGAGCCTGCCTGTCATATTTTATACTCCATCGTAGAATATTTTTGACAGACGATCTTATACGCATAAGATTTTTTTCGTTCCATTATAACAGATAGGTACACAAAAAAATACTTTCATCTAATTAAAAAAATCAATTCAATTCGCTTAACATTTTCATAAATCCCACGTATGTAACGCGTATAATAACGCTACTACGAAAGCTCTATACACACTTAGCTTGTTAGAAGCAGCGGCGAATAATGATATTCAAATTTCCACTCCGAAAACCGGGAGAATCTCCCAGGAATCGAGCGACGACTCCAGTTGCACAGCAGATGTCGTAAAGACGCGGCGGCGACCGACGCGGAGGAGACGCAAGACGACTCCCTCCCTCTCCTTCCCTCCAAAGTCTTATTTAATCAGGGCTTCTCTCGAAAATCGTGACCCACGGCCCAGCCCGCGACGCTCGCCTCTCCCTGTGGGCAACGCCGCCGGTCCCAGGTGCCGCGCCTCGGGATTTCGCTCTCTCGCCTCTCGTAGACTCTCCTAGCTCGTCTCTATCCATATACATACCCATGCATATGCACGTACATATATGTATCTATGTACATATGTATGTATGTATATATACATGCGCGCGACCTCGCTTTTGCAGCCTTCAGACGCGACGTTCAATAACCGGAAGCGCCATCACTCGACACATCCGCCCAACCGTCTGCTGCTAGTGCGCGCTGCTGCTCCGCGCGTCCCCTAATATTCCGTCTCGCTCATTGGCGCGCGCTCTCGTTTTATACACACATACACACACATGCGCATGTGACGCGTGCAAGATCCGAGAGTGTGCGTGCGTGCCTATGTACCGCGGTGTGTAGTCGCTGCTATATACTGTACTGCTAGCTGTCGAAGTGAGCATATGGGTAGGAACGGGTTGTCTCTCGATGACACGCGCGCCCACGCCGCGGTCACTGGGTTATTATTCGGATCGTTTCGTCTGGATGGTTCTTGTTATAAGGATCATTGTTACGGAGCGACATTTTAAAGCTTCGTTTGGTCTATTTATAGCTCGCATATAGGTGTGAGGTTGGCAGTGAGTCGTGCTTATGCAAATAGTGTATATACTGTTTTTGAATGAATATGAAGTATTTATATTATACGAGCTATTCAAATCAAAATATTTGTTTTCGCAATAACTCATCGAGTATACATTAGGTATATATGTCACCTATTCGCAAAAGTATGTCAGAATTAATGAATAAACATACTCGTAAACTCCGAGTGTGTTTGTAAACACCTAATTTCCGATTGAGGAACATATCATCATCGGCATTCAATATATGTATGTATACCTCGCTAAGCAAAGCGTGAATCGCAAAATTCAACAATCACACCAGATCCACACCTCCTCGACGCATAAACATTCTCATCTCCGTGAGGCCTTCCATTCTCTATAAAAATTCCTTTTTCCTCCTCCCCCCTATAAAACCAGCGCTTCCAGAATCAAAAACGAAATCTGTAGCAATGCTGGAAAAGCCATCGCATATACACACACACATGCACTAGAGGGTCCCTTATTCTCCCAAGATGAACGGAGGGTGAATTCGCGAGATAAAGCTCGCGTCGGCGAGGTCCGTTAAAGCTTTGATGCCGCGCCCTATAACGCAAAGGGCGATCGCGCGCGCACGCGCGGAAACAGACTCAGATACCCGTTACGGAATTTATGGCTGCAGGACGAACGGACGGACGGCCGTGCGATTTTAAGGCTCGCGCGTGCAGGCCATCGTCGTAAAGCCGCGTTATTACTCCTCGAGGCGAGAGAGAGAGAGAGTCTGCATATGCGCGTTATCTCGAAATCGTCGTACGCGCGCAGAAGAGGTGACCGGCCAGCGCACACGCGTATATGTATGTGCATACGTTGTACGGTCGTTTCGAGATTTCTCTCTTTGCGCGAGATCCGAGTGCGTCGAATCAATTTTACCGGCCGAGTGCATGTTCGAGGTTATCTGAGATGAGGTTTTGTGGCTAGGGATAGGTTTCTTTTGGTGTAATCACGAATTGTTACGTCGTCGGCAGATTATCGCTGATTAGAGAGACATCCGTAGGTGATATTGTTATATAGTGGTTATCTTATTTATGCCAATGGTGTCGTGCATTCGCCGGCGACACGAAATAATTTATGGAATTCGCGTGGTTTAGTATATATAGAGAGATGTTTGCCGTATGAAAGTTTTTGCGGTACTCGTGTTTATTTTCAGGCGCCTGATTTTATTACTCGGATTTCTTGCTCTCGGCTCTCTCTCATACCTTTATGCCTTGATGATTCATTTAATTAAAGTAGATGACTCACAAGAAATTTCCTATGAAATTCTTGTTTAATGCGCGCAAGTGCATGTATGAAATAAAGATTTTTATATATATTTCGAACCGAAATCCTATCTTTTTACCTCATTAAAACCGCGCGTAATTCGTTTGATGCCGTAAAATCGCCGCACGCAAAAAGGAAAGAAAGCCGACATAATCTCGAATGGCGTTGATAATACTTTAATAATGCCCAAATTTACTCGAGCTAATGACGAAAATGAACTGGCTATTCGATGAGTATCGTTCTAATTAGAGTATTAAATTTACTCACCGTTCAGCATCTCCTCCACTCCCCAGAACTTATAAACCTCGATAAAATGCCTTTACGGTACACGACGAGCGATCCCGACAGCTTACGCGTGCGCGACAACTACCCGCTACCACTTAAAAATATGAAATCTCCACGCGTGAGCTGTGTATTATATCCCGCAAAATGGAATCGCGACGCGTACATATATCCACACCTAACTGTACCTGTACGTAAACGCGGCGAAATTGTAAACACGCGCCGTCTCTGTCGCGCTCTTGCTTTTAATTAGGTCCGCGAGCGCGCCGAAACCATAAACGTGTAATCGCATGACAGTTACTGCAGCGACGCTCGCCTGTTAGCAGCGTGAAATTGCCGCGCTGAAACTATACTCCATATGGGGGGGGGGGGGTAGTTGCGAGAGTGGAAAATGGGGAAAAAAATTATTCCTTCATGGAAATTTCGATTGAAGTGGTATAAGAAGTGCGACGGCGGACATGCGCGTGCGCTCGCACGAGAATTTTACGAGCGCTATTTGCACGTGGTGAGATGGCTTTCAGATTAATTTTAATAACCGAGAGAGGGGAAGGCTATAATGCGCTCTAATCTTATCTCGCGGAAATGAATTTGCGCTTTGATTTCGCGCATCGTGGTTTCGTTAAATTTTATCTGTTAATATAAGTGTTTTATATGTTGGTGTTACTAATATATCTCTTGAAGAGTAGTGTACAACGGACTTTGTATAAGAGCCGGGTGTTTTCGGAAACCGATAGAAACGCAAACTTTTTTTCCTCTTCACGCCACCCCAGAAACGATGATGATGCGGTTAGCGGGGAGATAATATTAGCGCGCGGCATGCGAGGCGTGTGCGCGTTGCGTGTTTAGAATGACAGACGCGCGCGGACAGGAGGCAAGCGAGAGCGAACTACCACCCATTTCCTCCTCTCCCTTCGTCCCTTGCACTACTGCCAAGAAGCTACTCCGGTTCTATCGATTTTTCGAGCCCGCGGCGATTCATTTTTTTTCCTTTACCCTCCGTTCCCGGTCTTAAACACCGCCACTGCCGAAAATTAATTGAGCGTCTCGCAAGGCGCAAAGCGCGCGTGAAGCAGTTAATTTGACTTGGGGATATTCCGTGTTTTGGGCTTCATCTGTGCGGCAACTACACGAGCGCCATCGTTAATCATCGCTGCGCGAGCTCGCGCCCAGTGCAAATGACGAAAATAGTCTGGGCTCGTGCAGCAGTGCGCCCGTAATGCAAGCCGGCAATAATACGTGACCATTCATTCAAAACGTAGTGACGAGGTAACTTGTGTGCAAATGAGAACGAAAGAGCAGAGAGGGAGAGAGAAATGCCGCGCGTGCGGGCGCGGGGAGAAAAATGAGGAGGGCTCGCCGGTGTAACAGCAGCAGCAGCAGCAGCGAAAGCGGTGTCGTTGAGCAGCAAGACGAAGCATTTGTATTCACTTAAGAAATTTTCGCCTTTTGTCCGGAGAAATTGTGCGTTCGGCGCGCGCCACGGAAGAATGATGCACGAGGTGTTTGCCAATGGCAATTGTTTGCGCTTTGGTTATTGCGTTTTCTAGCTGTAAAAACTAAGAGTTTTTAGTGGAAGCCTTAATGAAGGTGAAGATTTCGATGGTTTCCCGGAGTCTGTGTGAGAATATTGACATGTCAATCTCTTTCTCTTGCTTTTGTCATTGCAATTCCGATGCTTTTGTTTTGGAAATGAGAAAAACAATTGGGATGACCTTGCCGAAGCGATAAAATAATACTTATTTCTAGGAAAACGACTTTCGAGAGTCTTATAATGATGATTTGCAATCGTACCGGAGATTATGTGTGCGATCCGGATTACTGATTTTGTATTACTCATTATCCGTTCCGATGACACGCCTGATAAGCTCTGCTTAAGAACGTCGCCGTGCTGTTAATTAGTTTATCGAAATTGCCTGCATATATCCTAGTAAAAATCAAAACGTTAGCCAAAGTATACCATAAATAAGCAGGGGATAATCAAATTATCAACTGTAATTTCTTCGAACGTTAAACCATTTGATATTATCAGATACGAAAACGGTATACTTAAAATTTTAAATTTACATAAAGCTAAATTATTACATTACATAATCTCTCCAAATAAAGCACACACAGAAATGAGAAAACCAAACAGATAATGAGAAAACGATGATGAAAGTGGCATCCAGAAAAATCCAGTACGCGAAAAATGCAAAAAAAGCTCACACTACGAGAGAGAACAGAATGAAAGACAGAGCAAGAAGAAGCGAGAGAGCGAAGGAACGAGGGCATAGATAGCGGGGCGCGCGCGCACGTCGAGGCTATATAATACACGCGCGGGCAAGAAAGAGAAGTGCAAAGCGATAAAAGGGAAACGGCTCGCCCGCGCGAGCGCTCACATACATACTCGATTTCCATGCGGACGTTCCGCGAACTCGCACCCGCGCGCGTGCGCGCGAAGCACTCAATTATACGTGTTATTATTAGCGAGCGCGATGCCCAGTCCATTTCCATACCTCATTACGCGGCTCGCGGCGATAAGGAACAACGAGAGAGCGAGAGAGAGAGAGATCGGCTTCGCGAATGTCAGTCGATATCTCGAGACACGGCGAGCGCACCCGCTAATTACGACGTATTCGCGCGATATCTCCGCACTCGCGGCCGTAATAACAGACGTTAGCGCGCGCGCGCTCGGAAAATCTCTTTAGTAGCGCGCTCTCGCGCACGAGAATCACCTCTTGCTCTTTGCGCGTGAGCGAGCGCCTCTGACGTCAGCGGCAGTAACAGCAGAGTCGTCTAGACAATTAACTTAAAAAAGGGGGGAAGTCGCGAGGTTTTTGCCTCCGCCGAGGCGATTAACTTTTCTCTTCTCGGAAAAAGAGCGACGTTTTTCCCTAGCTCATGGGAGAGAAGGAGGAGGATGATGGGGCAGAAGGAGAGAGAGAGAGAGAGAGAGAGAGAGACCTAGGAAGTTTATTTATCTTTCGGGATCACCATCGTCGCTGACAGCTTAATTGAACGGATTCGCGTGTGCTATTTCGCGTGTCTTTCGTTTTTCTTTTTTATTCTTTTTGCATGATTGGCCTTCTTTAATTTATAGGCGAATAGATAGCGAAACGGCTTTTATTAATAAGAGCTCATTATTGAGATAAAACATGCAGTCGGTCTTTCAACGGCACTGTTTAAAAGAAAAAAAAAGGTTTGCAAAACTGTAAAAACTTTCCGCCTTTTAC
Source organism: Torymus aiolomorphi (assembly GCA_036365515.1). Classification (NCBI taxonomy): domain Eukaryota; kingdom Metazoa; phylum Arthropoda; class Insecta; order Hymenoptera; family Torymidae; genus Torymus; species Torymus aiolomorphi. The sequence goes on from CM070877.1 coordinate 131,792,136, forward strand.
GCGTAATTATACTTGCGCATGTACGTATATATATGCAAGTATGAATAACGTTGAAGAGTTCAGACTCGCGGCGTATATATATACATACGCGATGTGGCGCGCCTTATAAAAATTTCCACGAGCATGGAAATTTTTCTCCGACGGCGCGCTCGCCGAGTACGTCGACTCCGAGAAAGTTTTATCGTAGAATTATAATTACGTTCTATCTTCAGATTAGCCTCAGCCCTCGCATTTTCTAATCAAATTACCCCAGCTCGTATCCCACTCTTACGCTCCCCAATCTTCTTTCCTCAAAGAAAGGAAAACAAAAGCCGAATGTAGCACTTCTCCAAAATTGTTTAGCTCTTTCCCCCCTAGACGCGGAAAGAGGGTTGACAGTCACCTTCCACTCGCGACAAGCTTATATGCAGAAGCGCGCGAAAAGTGCTATATTTTTTATCACGCATGGGACTCAGACTCGCGTATTCCCATATCGCGCGCGGCTGTTGATGGGGGCACACGACTAAGCTTTCATAACAATTTGCATCGAGGCCGCGCGGTGTGGTGGCTTGCGGCCATTAAATATGAATGCCCTCTCGCACCCTCGCGAAAAAATGCGCGCGCTGCTGCGTTGTTGCGAAAGGGGATTCCCCGAGGATTCGCCAAGGTGATCCTCGATCAAGCGCCGTGCGCGACGAGCGCGGCTCTATATACTCGCCTGTGCTTTTTATATAATAATGCGTGGGCGCCTATATGCGGGCGAAAGTTTTGAAGGGATATGCGTCTTTGTTTGGAATATGTTAAAGTGAAAGTGATGCGTAATGTTTGTTATTGAATTTTAATAAGGAACAATTTTTTTTATAAGATTTATGAAGTGTTGAGATTTGAGAAAAAAAAAGGTTTGGAAGGTATATTAAAATGTATTGAAATATATTTTAATTTGAATTTAAAGTAACAATAAAGATTCAGTAAATTAAAATAACAGCTTTAGAATGTTCGCTAATTTCGTGTTTCTCCCTATCAAAAAAACCATATTCCGAGCCATCGCGTCAATTAAGGCGGAGAAAACGTAATATTAAATCTAAAAATATTTTTAATTAAAGACGTCCTAAACGCTGTCCAAAAAGGGGTAGGGGGGAAGCCCCGACGCGATCGAGCGCGAATAAAACCCCATTAACATCCTAGAATGGTCGAGGAAAAAAAGGCTCGCACACGAGCGCGAACCCGCACTTAAATCCGATCTACTCGGATCGGCGAGCGAGCGGGAGAGAGGGAGAGAGAAAGAGAGAGTTACATAAAGTGTGCTGCGGCGCGTCTCCTAACGATTCCGTCAACGTCGCGGGCCTTAACTAGGCAGCTGTTTCTCCACTCGTTCTCCTCTCTCTCTCTCTCACTCGCTCGCTCACTCTGCGACTGTTGTTTTAACGACTGGCGTTTCCATCCTTATTTTTATTCTCCTTTCTTTCGCCAGCACGTGTAAGCGTGTGTATGTATGTATGTGTGTGCAAAGGCATCGAACGAGCTCTCTCTATCTTTCTCCTTCTCTCTCTCTCTCTCTCGCTCGCTCACTCGCTCGCTCGCATATAACGACCGAACCTTCCACGAAGGCCTCGATTATTTTTTCGCTAATGAAACCACACGGCGCTGGGGCGTCACTGTCCGCTAATGCGATTGCAGTTCACGATAAGATGTTGCCTCTCGGCAATCGTTAGCGTCGTTTTACCGCGAGAGCCTTTTCGCTCCCTCTCTCTCTCTCTCTCTCGCTCACTCGCTCGCTCCTTCGTCGTTCCTTCTCGCTTGCTCTGCTTCTGTATAATGGCCTAACACTCGCGCATACATATACGCGCCGCGCGCCACTATATACACGTGTGCAGCACACACGCGCACGCGGTCTCTATAAAAGCCCCCGCGTATATAACGCAGCGCGAAGTGAGCTTACTTATTAAAAGGTTGCGACTCCGCGCGGTCGTTATTATAGAGCTCCGGTACGCGTTGAAGGCGAGATGATGCGTTTTAGTGTCCCTAATGGTCATATATGCGACCGCTCTTTTTTACCGGAACATCGCGGGTGTCATTCGATTCTGCGTCTAATCTGATCTGTTATAAATTCAGGGCGATGACAATACATAAAATTTCCACCTTTCAGAGTATAAAACTGACGTTTATTATTACAATTTTTTCTCAAACCCACAACTTATAACCTCCCACAAGTAATTCGTACTATCCCAGGAACCCCATGACCTTTTGCTCTCACCTCTCATCCTAATCTACGAGCGCACAGCCTCCATTCTCACACCCAAAAAAGGACCGAACCTCTCTCTCCCTCGCGGATATGTCATCGGATATATGATGATGCGTCGCCTCTCTCTCTCGCTCCCCCAATGCCTTAATGGACGCTGCTTGCGCGCAGAATCTCGGGAGTAGCCCCCGCGTCTTATCCCCCGGGGGAGAGAGCGAGAGGGGCAACACGGGAAACCAATTAGCCGGGAGGACGCGGCGCGCCACCGTGCCGGCCGCAGATATGAGTCGCTCCGCGTGCGCGTCTTATCGTCGGCCGTCGCGCGATCTATACGCACACCTCCGAGGAGAGAGAGAGAGAGAGCGCGCACTTCGTTATTATACGACGCGCCTGGGATATCTCTGCGGCACGCGCGATACCGCACGCGAGCTGCCCGATTCTCTCTGTCGTCGATTTCTTTATTTTTCTTTTTTAGGCCGGTTGAGCGAATCGAATGTGGTAATAATCGTTTATTCATAACGTGGAGATAAGTGTGCGGAGGTACGCTCGCAGTAATGAGGGATTTTGCATAATTCGTGGTCTTTTTTCAGGGCGAGGGAGAAGAAGATTTCGGCGACGTCGATTTTTTAAATTAAGGAGGAGTCATAATTAGCTTTTAAAGTCATAATTATTTCGCTTTAATTAACCCTCGATAGGGCTTAAAAGCTCGGCGGTGCGTTGTTGCAAGACATTTGAAATAAAAAAAAAAAAAAACTGGGAACAAATCGAATTTTGAACAATTTAAGCACGCAGATATTCATATACGAAAAAAATAGAAAATTTTCAATTGACGATAGAGGCACAAGACTATCGTCGCGATCCCGAGCGCGTGGGGGCCGTTAATGCACCGGTATATTTATGCGCACGCGCGCGCGACGCCACCGTCACCGTGCCGCGTATACACAGGTGATAGCGCGAGAAAGAGAGGCAGGCACGTTAATGCGGGTGGCGGCGGCGGCGATAGGTTTCTCCTTTTTCTCTCTCGTCCACGCTCACCTCCGCGATATGCGCGCTATCGCGTCACGTGTGAAAGCCTCCGACGAGCTTCTCCTCTCTTTCTCTCTCTCTCTCTCTCTCATTCTCGCTCCTTCTCTTTCTCTCTTTTTCGCTGTATCGAATAGATGCAAGGAGTGTACGTTGGTGCGTGGCTTTGGTATTTTCTCTAGTAATATACAAAGTAGAACGTAGGATCGAGCATTTTTAATCCGAATTTCGAGGAAAGTGAATAATAACACCTTTATGAATTGTGCATAAGTATATTATAAATTTAGAATAGAGTTTCCTTCGATGTAATTACATCGAAATTACGTCTGATAAATTTATCAGACGAGCAAATTAAAATGAATGGTTCTCTCTCTCTATAAATATATTCCAGCTTCACTTGCTACACGCATGCTCGTCGAGAATCGTGTGCGCGCGCAAAGCCGCGAGGGAGAAATTAAGATGGAAAGTGCGTGTATATGAAAAAGAGGGGTAAAAAGGTAGCGCGAGCGCCCGCGTACGGGGTGATTAGGGAGGAATGTTGATTAGATCCATCAGCTGGTCGGAGCTTGCCCTCTTCCCTTTTTCTCTCCAAGACCCTTTCTCTCTCTCACTCTCCAAAATTCTCTACCGGGCCTCTGACCTTCGAGTCAATTCTCGCTCTCGACCTACTCTCTCTCTCTCTCTCTCTCTCTCTCTCTCTCTCTCTCTCTCTCTCTCTCTCTCTCTCTCTCTCTCTCTCTCTCTCTCTCTCTCTCTCTCTCTCTCTCTCTCTCTCTCTCTCTCTCTCTCTACTCGCCCGCTGCTTTCTCGGAGGGGAGATGTTCGACACGCGCTACATGCTACACACGCTTTCTCCCCTGAATGCTGGAAATTTTTCGATGGCTTTGGCTTTTCGACTAAAAATAGAGCTCGGGGGGGGGGGGCTCGACTTCGTGTGCGTTCGCTTCGAAATTTTCGGGTATAGCACTGTATAATGCGCTATTGGATGGAATGTTTTCGATAACGCGTGGAAGATGAAATTTTGATTTACACTCACGGAGATATTTTCTCAGCCATTGAATAATTTGTCGAAATCGAACGCTGGTGAATTACGGCGGTCGCTAAAATTCTTTCGCTGTCAAAAACAATGCCGGGCGCAACAAGACCGGCGCACGTTCCATTTTGTCCCCTCCCGTAAACCAGAAGAATCATGCCATATAAAATTAAGAAGAATGAGTATGGACGGCGAGCAGCACATTCGACGGCTCTCGCAATAGTTCATTTTTTCGCGCGCACTGCACTCGACACCCGCCAACCAACCAACGAAAAAAAAACTGGAAAAACAACCCCCGAAAAAATACCAGCGTCACGTGTATGAATTCACGGAGAGAGAGAGAGAGAGCCAACACACGCTGGGGTAGACCGACTGTCAATAGGTAATTGCCCGGGCATTTATCACTCGCGGTATGCTTTTGTCCCCTCTCTCTCTCTCTCTCTCTGCTTTCGTTCAATGCCGTATACGGGCTAATATCGCACATTTCCAGCAGCTCTTGGATCTTTCGGAAAACACGCGATTCGCATTCTCCAAATTGATCGTTTATAATTCCGGCGCGTGCCGCTTGGGACGAGTGGAGGGATCCCGACGGCCCCGAAACTATGCGCACGTTGATTTATGTCTTGATTTTAACAGGTTTCGTTTTCCCGCTCTCGCTGTACTCTCTCGTAGTGATTTGTTTTTGTTTATCAGCCGGCTCTTTCATTCGCATCGCCTTGTTTTGGCGATTATTCCTCGCGCAATTCTATAACAAATACCATATTTCATCGCCCATCATGCCCTCCTCACCGCTGGCCCCACATATTACCCAAGTGAAAGTAATTTCTGACTCTCCAAAACAAACATGCAACATACAGATGTTCGGCCACAGCAGCAGCGCGAGTGCACCGGTCTCGAGTCTCTATACCGGCGAGCGAGTAATAGGGTGTAAGAGAGGTCCAGAGCCATAGGGACGAGAGAGAAGGTCTGAAAGGTCGTAAAGTCGCCTCGGGTCGCGCTCCTCTCCCGGTTACAGCCTACAACAAATCTAAACTCCGACTTTATTGACAACGTGAGCGAGAGCGCGGGGGCGGCGGAAATCCTCCGGATTTCATATTTATTGCCGGCGCTCGCTCGCTCGTGCACTGGTCGGCCTGCCTGCCTGCGCATGTCGCGGCCGTGTGACCTCCTCGAGAAGGAGCTCACGGCGACCCTCGTAAAATCCTTTTCGTTTATGCCAATGTTTTGCATTCCATAGCTCGGGGGATGCTGCAGTGTCGACGCTTTTTTTGGGAGCGAGTGGGGCCGGAGGATACGTGAGATTTTGGAATTTTATGTAATGGCCAGGTCGTAAAGTTCGGAAGTGTATAATTATATTTTCATTAAAACAAATAAGCGCGAGACACACGGTGTTACGAAATTTATCGCCATTAGAGAAAAATTATTTAGACACCGAAAATCGCGTGAGATCGTTTATGCGGACTTAATCTCGGGTTGAGTTAGATGTGAAATCGATCACATACTTTCCTGCTTGGAACACACGTCGTTTTATATATGTACATTTTATTCATAAATTCGCAATAAATCGTCCTAAGCACGAGCGAGACAGGGAGAGAGAGAGGTTCTATTTACATTTTCACACTCACGATAAATATACACAAAAACAGAGAGAAAGAGAGACAGCGAGATCGTCAAAGATGGATCGCTTCATTCCTCGCTGAAAATCATCGGGTGTTCTCCGCGCTGCTGGCAAATAAATTACGCCCACGGAAGGAGCTCGTGCTCGCACGCGCTTAACGAGCGCGAATTCCTTTTTTCCCTCGCAGACATGTGCGAGCGCGCTGCTGCGTCTCGAAATGATGAATGGCGCGAACTAATATACGCGCATTAACGTCGAATCAGAACGGAGTCAACAATTAAACGGCAGTAGGCGCGTACACTGCACTACAGATATCGTTGTCATCGCGTTGTGATAATTGCCGGCGACGGTAGCCTGCAGTTATTTATTACGGATTTTTCGAACAGCGCGGCGTGTTAAGCTCTCGAAAGGGAATAATTCGCGCGCGAGAAAATATTAATGTAATTGTGAGTGGCGAGTATAACGGTGTAAGGTCTTTGAGATAAATATGTCTATGATCCGTTGCTGCTATGCCGTTGAAAGGCGATGTTAGTGTGTGCGTGTGCGAGAGAGTCAAGAAATTCAAGGCCGAGCCTTTCCCCATTCCGGCCTTTCTTCTATTCTCGTTCGCTATTTACTCGCTGTATTCTCATCTTTAAAAATAGCCCTCCGGGGAGGCACAAAAACAGCGGCGCGGCGCGTTTTTACCCAGCTCTTGAAAAATTCAATCGGTAATTGATTTTATTAACCTCACTTAAGACACGCGCTTTTTTGTTTGCTCTTACACAGAATCACGTGCGTAGGCGGATAGGCCAACTGCAGGAATTGATAGTATCGAAAATAAAAATTAATTAATCGAAAAAGTCGATGCACGAAAATAACCTGTTTACAAATAATATCAACTTGGGAAGCATTGCTTTTATCTATCAACGTCTCTCTTCATTCCCATTACCCGAGGCAGAGAAAGAGAGAAAGAGAGATCTGGTGCGCGAGACACGCATTCCTCCCGCGCGCGATATCTCTCTACTCTCGCACTCTTTTTCGCCCTCTCATGTCCTTGCCTCTTTTCACGCTTATCTCCAGCGATATACCTTCGCCGCCGCCGCCGACGCCGCATGGCGACTGAAACCAAAAAGGCAAGAGGTAAAAAACGGAAACACACATACAGCCGGTCTATAGGAAAATGCAAAGGCAGCTCTCTCTCTCCCTCTCCCTGTCTCTGTCCTCTCTATCCACTCTCTTTCTCGCAGTGCAGCGGGCGTGTTTACAATGTAATTACCTCGCACTGCAGCGGCAGCCTCCTCCTCCCCCTCCCTATCGTCCGCTCGCCGATTTCTCGGCTCCTTTTCGCGCGTATACACATCTCTGTGTGAGTGTGTGCGCGAGTAGAGGCAAGGCCGAGAGAGTCGCCGAGCCAATAAATTAATTGCGGAGATTTACGTATCTCAGCCGTAAACCAGTCAGCGACGCACTAATGTCCGGCCGCTAATTACGTAATTATATGGCATTATGTTACGAGCCGCGGCGGCCGGTTAATAAATACGGCAGGGAGAGAGTGAGAGAGACTAGTCTCACTGTATGTGTATACGCATAGATCAGTAGGCGAGAAAGCCTATATAGATATACTCTGCGGGGCCACGATTTATACGATTCGGTGTCTTTGTTTTGGGTTAAACGAGCGCTCGAGACCCTTAAGATACGGAGATATAGTTGTATATACGCGTGCGTGTGTATATGCGTTTCTGCAACTAACGATTACAAATGAGTGCTTTATTGGACGAGTCCTGCGCGCGGCGCGCGTTGCGAAGTTACTCGGAAAACAAACATTAAGTCATGCGGACAACTTACTTTACCTTGAGATCTGTTTTTTTTTTTTTTGCTCAAGCGCGAATTGGGTTCGTGTTTATTAATAGAAACATCCCAAGAACACGATTTGAATTTTATTCAAAGCTATATACGCATCTTAGAGAACGCCTAAAAATATTTATTCAGCCGCGGCTTATGCACACCCCACTTGGCAGCATTATCATACACTTGGTCGTATTCAATCTATACAACGATAAAATCGGCTCGAGCATCGATATATTTATTAATTAACACTTCGCCAACAACAAAATAATTCTTTCCCGCTTGCATATACATGCACACATCCTCCGACGCTCATCTTCTTCAACTTTTGCCTCGTCATACCCCTCGAGCGTTGTTTTTGCTTCGACGCATTCTCATTCAATGACTTTTGCATCTCTCGCTCTCGCTTATCGTACTCCTCGCCTCCTCCGTATATACGAAGCGTAGGCGCGATCGCGAGAGATTCGTAATTTATCGCTCGCCCTGACAGCGGGCGTGCGCCGCACGTACTCTAACGCCCATTGAGAACGCGAGCGAGCGAGAGTAGAACCTTTTGGACTAATAATAATCGCACCGGACTTGGTGAGATAAATCGGAGTAACTTTGACGTCGAAAGTGAATTTCTTTATCAGAGGTTTCCGGGTATCGGCTTGTTCTCTCTTTCTCTCTTCTCCTTTTTTTTAATTACACACCGAGCTATACCGAGACACTTCGACGCTGTCGTGTCGTTCGTTTTTCGAGATAACACGCGCACGTGCACAGACGTGTGTATCCGTACATTCCGCAGAAGAGTATTCGCGGGCGATGGCTTTTCGATTCTCGCGCTTTTTTCGTTTATTACTGATGAGCTGGGGGAGAGAGAGCGTGTTGCGGTGAGCGCGAGAGAGATGACAGAGAACAAAAAAGAATCAGAAGCTGCCCGTGTGCGAGGGGAAAGTGAAACACGAGATGCGGGCACTGATTTGTTTAAGGAGCGAGCCAGACATCCGCTTTGTCAAATTGCGCGAGCGCCCCGGCAATTTGACATTATGATGATTTTCGAGCGCCTGTCACATGTTCGTTACTTGGGCCGAATATAAAAAGCACGCTGGCTTTAATCATCTCTAATGTCCTCAATGACACGACGGTTACGAGGTGTTAAAATTTCTGCACTCGTTTTCCTTTTCGCACGCTGCCTTGATTAAATAATGTATTTAAAATCTGATAATTTATCGTGAACGAATAATCTGGAAAAAAAATGTCTGGATACATCACACAGTTCATCAAACAATCCTTTGCTAATAAAATAATCTTCCCAATAAGAAAAAATCTGACCAGTAAATGAATTCACTTTATCCCTACACTTAAACACCCAACCCAAGCCCCACCGAACAATCGCCGATAAATTCCATCCAAATTCCATCTATCCTCCGCTACGACCGTTCTATGCTCTTCATATAAAAAAAAGAGAGACTAGCCGGGCCTCGTTTAGTAGGAAGTGACGTCAGTGGCCGCCTGTAAACAGGGCTCGTGCAGTGCTTGCGTGGGACACCAAAACTGGTCTTGTCTCTTCGTTCGAACAGCAGCAGCAGTAGCTTCTCTCTGGAGAAAACGGCGGCTAGAGCGCAATCGGATAGGAAGCTCGGCTGCCGCGGCGATGCATTATTGATGGGACGCGTGCGGCCGTTACGTATATGTATACACTCGCAGCCGGAGGATTCTCCTCTCTGAGGGATTGCGGCAAGGTTGCAAAAAAATCGTCCGGATTGCTATTTGTTTTTGCGTTTAGGAGGGGACGGGTGGTGGGTTCTGTCTTTGGTTTTGTTCAAGTGGGGGTGACTTGATGATTTTATAGTGGTGAGAGGATGTTAAGTGCAGTTATATGAAAAGGAGTATGATGTCGGTACGCGCGGATGGTTCTATGACCCTGACAAAGTTTTTTCGTTGCTGGAGAAATGTAACGGTGCGGCGTATATATGTTTTATACTGGCTCTCGCGTAACAGTATTGCAAGAACCGCATACTGTGCAACGGCAAATTCACACATTACAACTTCATTCACGGGCCTCTCCATTTGAATATTCTTATACATATATATTTGGTGTTATAATTAATTTTAATTTATTCACATGCTAATGTAATGGGGTATCCGGTTACATATAATTAAAATAAAACTAATTTAAATACCCGCCTTAATAAACTCTTAAACGCATTAATTAAAGAAAAAAAAAGAGCTAACCAAGTTACGATGATTCCGAACAAAACACTCCCGTATCCAACAATTACACTCACACCGTCAAGAAACACTATACAAATCCTCTAATTCAGAACCTGACATAATGGCGTGTTGAGGCAATCCCTCTCCGTACCGCCGGCAAACATCCACGTTTAGAAAAGCCATAATTAAGAAATTAAGATTATTCCGCGCGATATAATATCACATCGCACACGCGCGTATATAATACGCACGTTAGAAACCGAACTCCGCAAGAATCTCGAGGAAGTGTAAGAGGAAAAAAAAATACGAGCTCAAAGTGGCGTACAGACATATGGGAGGAGCCCTCTCTCTCGGCACTTTAACGAATCTCTAATCTCAATCGCGTAACGATTTCAAGTGGATAGGCGAGAATGAGACGAAACAATTGCCGGCTGACGAGTTCTCATGACAGCGTGTGGGAGTCGCTGTCAGTCATTGTTGCCGGGGCGCGCGCGCACGCGCGTGCGTCCGTGATACACTCGAGCGGAATTCGTTCGCTCGCTTCGTCATATAAGCGCGCGTGTGCTCCGGCTGTTGTTGCTATCGACGCGCCGGTTCAGAGGTCACATGTACACGCACCTTCCTTATCTGTGCGCAGCTGTGCGAGAAGAACTCGATTCTTTTTTTTTTTTGCGTACCGAAAGCGAGAACTTTGTTAATTGTGCACAAACAGTGTGCAGTTATCTGAGAAAATTGAATGTTTTTCGCATGCGATATGGTTTTTTGTCTTCAATTATAGACACATACACCCAAGCATTCCTGGTCCCCATATATAATCGCGTCGTGCGGACGGATAAGAGGTCGTTGTAGCTTTGCGGACTCATCGGTCACCGATGATCTTCCAAAAAGTACACAACGTCATTCAGACTTATATTTTTGGGATGAAAATAATTAAATGAAATGTCTTTATGGATTTTACAGAGGCCACCTTCATCGTCACTTTCGTACCCCGGACCCGGTGGAAACGACGATGCGCGCAGCCCCGGCAGCGGGGGCACGCCCGGACCCCTCAGCCAACAAGCCCCCACAAGTTTGGATTCATCAGACCCCGGTAAGTCGACATATAATATACATTACCATTATTTTGTTACCTCTACAATTTTACATCGAGATAAGGGCCTTCAAATTGGCTTTTCTCGTGACACAGGTCGTTTGAGAACGCGATCCTAATCAATTCTATTCATTTAAGATTAGCCTAAATTGATATTAACCTCCAGTTTAGTCGATGCTCTCGAGCTCTAAAAATAATAATGTAAACGTTCGTTGTAAAATAAATATATAGAAGCGCCGGCGCGCGATTATTATAACGCGGCGAAAGTTTTGACTTGACGATACGAGATATCTTCATACGAGCGAAATGTCAAAGCAATCAAAGTCCTCGCTGTGTGCGTGTGTATACGTGTGAGTGCGAAGAGGAAAAAGAGAACCGCCGCTGCAAACAGAGCTCTCGAGTGCACGCGCGCAAAGTGATTGTTATCTGCGCGCCACGCGGGTAGAGAGAGAGAGTATAAGAGAGAAAGAGCCGGCGATCAATCGAAATTTCTTTTTCATTCGAGGGCACTGGACAGGCCATTTTTTACACTCGACGATTGCAAGAACGCGTTTCGCGGGGCCGATGCCCCTCCCGTCCGCACAATGCACGCGCAAGAGAGTGAAAGATCGAGGAATTTAAAAATCGATGGCCTTGGCCGCGGATCAATGGGAGAAGAAAAAGTAATGAAAGAGCGCGTTAATGACAATATCACGCGACACGACGATCGCGCGTATAGCGGGGACTAATACCGTTGATGCGCCGCGCACACCCTTCAAATTCGACGTGTACGCAAACTGTGTGCCAAGCGTCACACGCACACGCGAGTGCTTGGAGACAGCGCCTAATGAGCGCTGGATTGGCCCCGCAAGCAGTAGCGTAGAGAGAAAAAATGTTATTTTAAGCTGTAGCGTTTAGGTTCTTTCTAACGCGTTATAGCTTTCGATGGCTAAAATTACGGGAAAGGAAAGTTTATTTTCGTTGGCTAAAATTGTTCATTGATTGCGGAGAAAATTGGTTTACCCGCGAGCGTTGAAGTAAAAGTTATATTTTATAAAAAGATTCGATTATATGAAGGAAAGCTCTTGCATAATTATAACGATCAAATATTGTGGAATTATTATTTTATATTTCGGGGTGCAATCGATACGCCATATAACACCACAATCAAATCGTATAATCGTCAGGAAAGAATCTCCATTTTTACCAGTAGATTCAAAATCTAAAATAACGACGGCAAATATGAGAAATGGCGAAAATCGCGAAACATTTTTACGATCGCACACCGTAATTATCTATTTCCGCGCAACTAGAGCGAAATGACTAAAATTAGAGCGGGAATTATTTAAGTAGAAAGTCGCTGAATGAAAACAGTGGCGTGCCTCTCTGGAAGAGAGCGAAAAAGAGAGCGCGAGGGAGGGAGAGAGAGAGAGAGTGGAGTCCGAAATGGAAGCGCGCCAATGGATATAGCAGTGGCCGGGGCTCCCAGTCAGTCACCGGAGGGAATACAAGTTCACGACACCATCCCATAAAGATTCATTAAGGTCCGCCGTCTATATATTCGCTGTGTCGTGCCAACATTATAAAAGCGCTGGGCGTTGCGCTCCCTCTCTTTCTCTTTCTCTTGCGGCCGCGCACACAAACACACACGAGCGTATACGTATATGTGTGTATATACAGGCACGAAATGTCTGATCAATAACAATCAGGGTTCGCGCGCGCACGCTGTGCCGCGTCGTTTCGCGCCCGAGACAAATGAGCCTGATGCGCTTTCGCGTACAAAATCATCTGCATTTTTAAGATCCGAGAGATTATTGCTTTGTGTCCCGTTATTGCGCGACTAATGATTTCGTTGAGTTTTTTTGTTTGTGAAATCAAATTAGTGGGGTTCGAATTATAAAAGTTATAGAATGAAAGTTCCTATTAGAGTGAAATGAAATATGGCTTGAAAGCCATATTTCGTGCGTTCGGTTAAAAAAAGCTAAAATTGTTATAACTTAATTAAAACCGCCAGCAAATTGTTTTTATATAAATACAAATAAATTTTCGAAGAACTAGTATTTTTGGAATTATATTGTCCATACCTTTCAATAGAATTGATACACTTTTAAATGATTTATGATCAAAGTTATTTGTACAGATTAATAATGCACATCGAACGGAATTAAAAGCTTTTATTATTTTTGCACCGCATATGCAGTATTATATTTTTAATATTTCAGCAAGTTGTCAAACATACTTTTACTTTATTATCAGAAAATTATATGTGATTTGCAAATTATACTTATCACAAATTTATTGGAATAAATAAAATATGAATTAAATTATTTGTATTCTGGAGCGCGCTGAATGATTAATACCAATTGAATAATAAATGCCGCTGCTTCCTCTACGACGTGGAAATTCCGTTTTCGTGTGCTCATTGATCTAACAGCCATTGACATTTACTTTAACTGATTTATTTACTCCATTATACAAATCGTTTTCAATTATTTTAACGCTAGGGTTTATTTTTACCCTCGCTTTATATTTCATCACACACGCGCGCCTGTATCGTCATATTGCAAATTGATTTTACAGTAAACGCCTGTCGTTCCTCAATAAAATCGTATAAATATAAACATTGCCTGTTGAACATTAATAAATCCCATACTCTCATTTAACCATCTTGCTTGAAATAATAAGCAGCTCTAATACCTCCAAGAATAATTAACTTTTCATCCACCCCGATAACAATCTGCCCCATCAACAGAACATTCAAACAAAAAAACCCCGATCATTACTTATACGCGCCCGCTGCTAAACATTTTTTGGCGTATACTATAATATACCTACCCTTATACCCATATACACTTTTCACCGGGCAACTTTGTGTGATATAAAAAAATCGGCCGCAGGCGCGCGCTCACGTCATCGATTCGCCGGGCCGCGCATCATGCTATCCTCTCGTCAATTCTCAATTACGTGGCGCTATTAGTTGTATTTTAAACGACGTCGACGCGTCCCGCGAGACCAACTGCACCTGCCCAACGTGCGTCAACGCGTTGTCGTCGTCGTCGACGACGTCGTCGCCGGTGGTGGTGGTGGAGGCGCAGGTTGCTTACCCTAATGTCGGCCCGATGCTATCTGCGTGAGCGCGCCAGCGCCGTTGCCGCCACCGCTGTCACTCGCCAACGAGCCATTTGCCGCTCGTTTCATTACGCTCACGCCTTGCTTTTCTCTCCTTCCTCCTCTTCTTTTTCTCTCTTTCTGTCCTGCTCGCTCCTACGCCCTTTCACTTTTCACACGTTCGCTCCTCGCGCTCCTTTTTTCGCGCTGCTGTTGCGAGCTGTTCGCACTGTCTGGTGGTTGCTTCGGGCTTCATGTAGCGTGCAATGCTGTATTTCTGTGAAAATAATTTTGTTAATATTCGTAAGTGCTCGTGTCAATTATTTCCGCGTGGGTTATTGGTCGTTTTTATAAGAGTAAATATATAATAATTAAACTGGTTTGCTTTATTATGAGTTATCAGAATTATATACCAACGTATATGAAAGTCATAAATATCACTGACGTATTTTGATGTCTGTAAGTTGAATAATTAATTTTTCATACAATTCAATTACAAAGAATAATAAATAATGTACTTTCACGTGTGTTTCATTTTTGATATCATAAAAAAAAATTATCGAAACTTTTACTTCAACAGTCATTTTTCAAATTATCCCACTAAATATCGACGATATCTAGAAACACCGAGAAACTTCCGCTCGAAAAAAATTCTACCTCCACCCCACTTCCGTTCGAGCAGCAGCGTTCCTTATCATCGAACCCCCGTCGCTTTCAATTCCCTTCGATCTCTCTCCTCTCTTACCGGCGATACAATCAGAAGACACGAAAACCATCGTCCCGTGGCTTTTCCCGCGCCCTAATAACCGACCCACTTCCATACGATTTCCCGCACACGCGCGTGCATTCTGGAAAGAGAGATTCGGTAGCGGAAATTCGTCGGGCGTACCGCCTCGTAAAACGCTCAAGTGCGTGTATGTGTGCGTTGTGTTTCACACCGGCCGCCCCCGCGCGCGATTTTATCGGCGATATCAAGCCCGGCGGATTTTAATTACACCCTCTTTTCTTTCAGGGGCACAAATTGGAACAGCGCGGAGTCTCAATTAAGGAATATTTTATGAAAATGCTGATTGTTCGGAGATACAGAGGCGGCCGCGAGCTTTCCACCTCTGTAATTACGGGGGCTTTTGTTCGGGTAAATTGTTTGTTTAGCGCGACACGTGCTTGATTATTATTGGGTGCGTTCAGGTAGAACATTTAGATACCGTAAACGTGTATACATTATGATCGTACAAAAAATATTTCTTGTCGCCATATTATCGTCATAAAAGTGTAAGATTAAAAATTTCATTAACGAAACGGGCTTCATTACGCACTCCCGGTGCCCTAAAAAACTTTACACCCTCCGCCATATTGCCGAAGTATATGGTCTTCCAATAACATTAACAGATTAGTCGGCATCTCTCTCTCTCTCTCTCACTCCCTTTCTCCCGCGCTCGCGGGGAGCGAATTAAATAAAGATAACGCACAAGACATTTCCTCCTCTCAAGTGCCATAAAAAAGCCGTTCCGCGCGGCCGTATACCGAACTTCTTTCCACATTGATTGCGATCGCTCGCGCATAAAACTTTCATGCCCTCTTCGGCGCACTAGTAGCAGCCACAGCAGCAGCAGCAGCGTCGGGACAGCTACTACATACAGCCTGCGATCATTGAAATATAAAATCGCGACGTCCACGCGGATGACGGCTCCTCAAACATTCAATAGGCCCCAGCAGCAGCCCTTAAGAGCCTCCCCCGCGGCAATTCGTCGGGCGAGTTTCTTTTTTTTATCGCGCGGTCGCCGACTTTTATTATCCCCCCGTGTTAGAGCGAGAGAGCAGGAGAGAACCGCAGCCAAGATATCAGCTCACTCTAACAACTATCAAAGTTCGAGGGGCCACGCCGCGGATCGCGTGTATTCCTGGAAATCGTGGGAGGCGAAGGAATCGTCGCTTAAAACCCGAGAAGAGAGGAAGGGAGACGGGAAGAGACTTTTTCTCTCGGTTCTTTTTTCTCGCTGCCCTCGCGCAGTTCTCGCTTTCGAGAAAGAGATAGAAGTAATGAGGCTGATTCCGTGTTTTCTGTGTTTCCAGCGTGGTATCGGCCGGTTATCGGCCGTCTTTTCTCAACTCGCGCGCGCGTGCAGTTCTCTCTTCCTCTCTCCGAAGCATAATGAGGCCTTCATGTCGTGAACCCCCGGCACCTTGTATACGCCGCACCCGTCTTTTTTCAACTCTCTCTCTCTCTCTCTCTCGTGTCCTGCCTTCTTATTCGGTTCATCTTTCGGCTCTCGTATATGCGAGAAACCTCGCACGCGCGGTCCCTTTATTGCCAATTTGGAAACGAAGAAATTCCCGAGCGCGGGCGCGTGTGGCTTATCGTCACGTGTTATCTTTCCTACCTCGAGACCCGGGGAAATCTGCGTGCGGGGAGTCTCGTTTCGGGTTCGGGCCCGATATCGCGCGTCTTATTCTT
The DNA here is from genome assembly GCA_036365515.1 of Torymus aiolomorphi. Lineage (NCBI taxonomy): Eukaryota > Metazoa > Arthropoda > Insecta > Hymenoptera > Torymidae > Torymus > Torymus aiolomorphi. Next base: position 131,808,683 of record CM070877.1, read on the forward strand.
CACGCCGGTTAGCCCCGCGCTCTTCTTTTTCTATTTCGTTTATATAAGAAGAGAGGCTCACGCGTCGGCTATTATTAACTTATCGGTTTCGCGCTCGCACGCGGTGAGTTCGTCGAACCCGGGGTGAAGAGAAAGAGCGGATTTGCGTAATGTACAGCCGCTTTTTTGCACGTGCTGGTGTCAATGGCTTCTTCTTCTTCGTCTTCTGCCTACGCTGTCGGGGGTGTTTCGCGCGCGCGCTTGCATTTGCGTTAGAAACGTTACGATAACTACTGCTGATATGTATTATAAACGTTTCGTAGCGCGATTTTCCGCTACGCTATCGCGGAATTTTTTCCTCGTCAATTTATTACAATGAAGAAGATCGCTGACGCTCCTCTCTCTCTCTCTCTCTCTCTCTCTCTCTCTCTCTTTCTCTCTCTCTCTCTCTCTGCATGTTTACGAGTGCGTTTGCATGCGCGAGCGATCAATTAGCTGCGCATCGTCAATGTCGCTGCTTAATTGGACGTCTAATTCGCGGGAATTTTCGCAACGCTAGCTGCATGCAAGAGCCGTTATTATTAGACCATTAAGATTAAATTTTTAGGAGTCTTGGCCATTCTAGTCTCGTAACTCCGATTGATTATCCGCTGCTGCTGCTGCTGCTGCGAGGGAGCTGGCCGCAGCGCAGCCAACCAGCGAGCGAGAGACGAGACATTGAAGTTAATTGACGTGTTAATGGATAATAAATTTGTATCGCTGTCATGTTGACGGGCAGTTGGATAGACTGGCGGTCGATAACTGGCCGGCGAGAGTGCGCTGGAAATCTCATTAATATTAACTGTTTACTATGTCTCTAATCTGAGCCAATATTTTTTCCTGCTCACCTCTCATTCTCTCTCTCTCTCTCTCTCGATCGCTCCTCTTCTTTTCACCACCACTTAACGACTTCCGCACTTCATTGATAATTCAGGCGCGATTCCGACACTGCAGCCGCGCGCACACACATGTACGTAGTTTCATTGTTGAATGATTTCGCGGAATAGCATCAGCTCTATTAATTGCCACCATGCGATAGCGCGAAATTGCACTTTGTTATCTCGCTCCCGCGCTACTCCCAGATTGTCTTAGCGCGTAAAGCGACTATTATTAAACTCTGTGCGCGCGAGTCCGCTCTGTATTCTCTCGCCCGTTACTTTTGTGAGTATCTCGCGCGTCGCCGGCAGCAACAGCTGCAGGCGCGCGTGAATTAAGGGAAAAATCAATTATCGCGCATGGACCTACGGCCGCGCGTGAATTATTGACGCAATTATGCGCGCTATTGCGAAATCTAGGCGTGTATGTGCGAGCGGCGTGCGCAGGACTATCGTTAGGGACATTATCGACGGCATCATCGCGGCCCGTGGTTATATCATTGCGCCCATGCGATTTAATTGCAATCCTAATCGGACCGCGCGCGGTATATAGATCGTCGCCACGATTAACGGCTCTGTGCGTGTGTGCTTGCGCGCGCGCACGATTAAATCCGTCGACTTGATTGCCGGAGGTATTCTGTGATCGACGCGAATTCTTTGGAACGGGGTGCCTACAAATTGTGGCCTTAGAGTGGTAAGGTTGAAAAAAAGTTGGCAAGATCGATGTTATTTAAGGCTTCGTTTGCATTTAATGGTCACGATGTGGAATATTGGACGTTGATCTATTCTGAATAAGTAATTGAATTTTGCGAGAAGAAGGGCATTTTTTACAAAATACAGGTGGCCCCTCATTTTAAGATGCAAGTTTTAGAATCTATAGGTTCTATACTCCAAAAATGTCAATTTAGTCCGTAGCTGCTGCCTAAAGCTATATTTCTTCATTTTTTATGATACTGCGTGCATTTTAATGAGGATGAAATAATAAATTTTGTCAAAATTTACGTATATCGTATCCTAATATTTGTTACCCACCTTATTATCAATTATTTCTTTGCATGAATTTTCTTTTACTAATAAAACTTGTAAAATATAAGCAGTGAACCTCGTGTGAAAATCCCTGAACCAAAAAAACAAATTCGCAAAATCCAAGCCACACTCAACGAGTCGCGCACCGACCTTCGTTGTTTTTTCCCCCTCGTCTCGAAACGCATACGCACATAATTATAAACGTGCGAAGTTCGCAGCGCGTCGTTGATCTTCTCTCTCTCTCTTTTTTTTCCTCTCGTCCGTTCGCTCCCCGACATCCGATGCCCCTTCATCGAATGACGCGCGCGCCTTGTCCGATCCCCCGAAGAGACTCGGACCTCGGTATAACGCCTCTTTCTCGCACACATGTGTGCACCCGCTTCATTGATATAAGTGCCGATATCGGCCCGACTCCCCCGAGCGCGAGACTCTGACCCTTGACCGCGAGTGAGCTCGTCATTCCGCTCCTCATGTGCGTATATACGTATACAAGTGCAAGAACACGACGAGCCGTGCGCAAGTGTTATAATGAGTAATGTCTCTGTCTCGCGGAGCGAGAAGGAGAGATAGCCCTCTTTGCAGTGCAAAATGCAAGCGAAGGGGGGAAGAGAGCAAGAGGGAGAGAAAGAGCGTGAGGCTGATGAACGCGAGGGGGGAAGTGTGTGGTGGAGAAACGAGGAGAAAAAATTGATGGGTGCATGGGGGCGAGACGGCGGATGGGGACGGGAAAAAATTGATATGTTGATAGAAATGTATACTTAGAGAAATAGATAAACGCGCTGTGAAAAATGAGAGATGTGACGCGCAATACATGAGAAACTCGGTCGTTTCTGGTGGGAATAAAAATGTTTCCAGCGGCGACAAGTGCTGAATATTAAAACAAAGACATCTTTTTATTTTTTTTTTTCAAACAATGGTTATTTTAACGCGAAAACTAACGCGAAGAAAATAATTTTTTAATTTATCGTACAATTCTAAATTATATATATATATAATTTTTAAAAAAGAAATTGAAACAGTTTACTAGAAAATAAAAACACAAGTCTCGCACGAAAACACACTCAAGCCCGAGCTCACTCTCCTCTCCTATGGTTCGAAAAAGCCAAAGCCCCGAAAGATTGATAGATGTAGATAGGCAGATAAAGAGCGCTATATAGCGCTCTCCTTCTCTCTCGCGCGCGCGAGCTCTAAAAAAATATCGAAGGAGCACTCGCGAGATATGGTAGCCGAGAACGCGCGCGCGCGACGGAGGGGAAGCGAGCACACGAGAGTCTTGGGCTCGACTCATCGCATGCAGTAAATTTCCCTCTGCCGCACGCTCCGAGGTTTTAGCGGTGCAGACCGATCACGCGATTCGGATTCCTGTCCGACGCGAGAGAGAGAGAGAGAGAGAGAGAGAGAGAGAGAGAACTGAACCGTGAACCTGACCGAGAACGCGACGGGGAAAATGCTATGGATAGGGGGAAAAATAAAAATGGGGGAGAGAGAAGAGAGAGTAGGTTATACGTGAGCGTGCATAGGAAACGGGAAAAGCTATTTCTTACATTATTTATCCGTTTATTTATCCATTATTTATCCGGCGCTGAATCGCCCTGTCACGCGATAGAGCGTTGAGGAAGACGAAGAAGAAGAAGAAGACCCCGGGTATACGATGTGTGCGTGTGTGCGTTATAGGTAAGAGTCTAGTGTCGATGAAACTCGCGTACACACCTGCGTACATGTATTTATTTCTCGTACACATTTCTTTCTATTTTTATTTAGGTTTTTTCTTTTCATTCTTTGGTTGCGTTCTTATAAACGGATGCGGTAGTTTAAGCAAGTAAGTCAGCGTGGCGTGTTGCAGGAGGATGTTTGCATGAGTCAAAGAGAAGCGATGTTACGTTAAGGGCACCATTAAAACTAACCGAAATGACTTTCGTGATTCGCGGTTGTATTTTGGAATGTGGCTTCTTTATGACGTCTTCGTTCGTTGCTTTGAATCGAGGGAGAATTATGTAAAGTGTGGTTCGGAAGAATCACTATTATGTCACTGTAACAGATTATCGTATTTTCGGGCAGAATAACGAACGTCGTGGTAATGTGCATATTATTACAATTCCAAATTTATTTTTATTAACAATTTACATACTAACGGCCCCACCTCGTCACCTCATAATTTTCTATTTCGAAATTTCCATTTTTCACTGCTCCAAAAATCTATAAAACAATTCGTCGAAACACTCACTCCATCCCAGCTTATTTTCATTAACCTCAAATCACCCCGCAACCGCACAGCCCGCGTAAGAAAACCAATTAATTTCGCCTCTATGCATCGGAGCTTATACGCATATTCCTCGAAGACCGTCGTTGCGGAGACCGCGCATGAGAACCGCTGTGATCGACAGCTGCTCCAGAGAGCCCGAAAAATAACCCGAACGTCGAATTAGCCTAGTAGAGTTCGCGTGCGAGGTCGTTTACACTCCTCCCGTGTTCTTTTTTTTTTGCTTTACCGTCTCCCTCGTGTGGCCATATGCACAAATAGTCCGCTCGCGCGGCAGCCAGCAGCGGCCTTTGATTGTCTTCTCGGAAACACTGGGATTTTTCTCGGCCTCGGCGCGCTCGGCATGTAAGTAGACAAATAGAGAATTACCGCGAAGCCTGCGCCGCGCTCATCCCGGAATAATAAAGTAGATGCATGAACCGGGATGCTTGCTGTGTTTAAGACCACGCTGATCGGGCTATCTTTGGCTATACCTTTTTATTACAATTTTAAAAGGTAAGCTGTTTTTATTAGAATTGAGAAGATGCCTCTAAACGGAACATTTTTGTGCGCAATATATCATCTGCCGGGTCGCGAAATAATTGAAGCCGCAATTTCCATATAATTTTAATCATCGTCAACTCCGTAATAAATTAGTTTATCAAAGTGCACGCTCCGTCACTTAAGACTCATGAACGTCGCCGGAGTTTCGCGGAATTAACTTAAATAAGGAATTTCGCTGCGTCAAATCTCGCGGCATTATTCAAATCGTTCACGGCTCGCTCGCTCTCGTGCTCGCTCTCGTGCTCTCTCTCTCACTTCTTCCCTCGCATCCGCGACGAATTATACCGTTCCATCTCCCGGAATCTCTGGGAACAACCCCTTTTCGCCCTGGTGGCAAAACGCAGGGAGGGTGCGCTGGATGTTCTTCTCCTGCGGAGCGGTCTATCTATCCTTCCATCTTCTCGGCATTCCTTGGGGTATTACTACTCGCGAGAGAGAGTTCCGAGGGTGCTTTCTAACTCTTAACGCCGCACTCGTCGTCTCCCTTGGTTTTCGAGCTTTTTCGTGAGTTGAAAGCCTTATAGGTTCTTCCGTGGTTGGTCTTTGCATCTTATATGCTATAGTTGATTCTAGAATTACTGAAACATAAAAGTAAGCATTTTATTAAAATATAATTTTCAACGAAAATAACTCACCGTGAGAATAAATATAAAAATATCAATTAGAAACGTTTAAATTCGTTTAGTTTATTTTTTCAAACTCCTAAGCATCCGTTTATCTATGACCTACAACTAAAATATCTAAAACTACGAAACCCACTTCTGCCATTAGGCAGAGCGTTATTGATATAGAACACGAACCGCAGACGCAAAAAGAAAAGGAGAATATGGAGAGAGAGAGGAAAGAGGGAACGACGAACAGCGCGCAGAAGCCGAAATCCCGTTGCGCCAGCGGGAACAGAGCAAACCCATTACGGATTCATCCTGCACCATTAGCTAATTCTTCCCTCCGCGTAGAGTGCGGTGTGCGCTCCCCTCTCTCTCTTGCTCTCTCTCTCGAAACGCCCCGCCGACGTCTTCTTCTTGCTTTTGCTCTCGCGGAGAGAAATCGTCTTCCCGAAGAGAGCTTAGGGCGGCGCGCGCCTCTTACAGAAGGCCTATTTTCTGCGAGACTTGCTCCAGCGAGTACACTCGGTGATTTTAGTCGCAAGGAAGTTTCCCTCTTCTACCACCTCCTCCTCCTCCTTCTTCTTCTTCTTCTTCTATATACGCGACGCCCTTGCCTCATGCTTTTGCAGATGTAGTGCTGCTGCTGTGCTTGCGTTTGCTTCGATGCCAATTTTCGGCTTTATTATTTTTCTGCCTTTTCAGCTAGCTCTGTTTTGGAAAATGAAAACAAGGAAATTTATCTATTTGCGCGGTGATGATAATATCACAAAGTAAACGACAGCATTATAAACTATATACCTATATTTTGATATTCAAGAAAAAAGTATTTATTCTGAATCGTCGCTCAATTCAATGCACAAGGTTCTTTACTCACAGCGCGGAAATATCGTGCATTCGTTGCGCAATCAGCAGGATAATTAGCAGCCGTTAAACACACAGGCACTCAGCGTCTCGCTTTTGCACGCCCGATTACAATGTTTTTCCGCAAGCGGCGACGACGACGACAGGGACACGGACTGTGGCGCGGTACACGAGGAAACTGTTTCATTACGTTCGCCGACTATTTATTGACACTTTTACAGCGTCGTTAAGTTCGCGCGAATATTTATATCTGACGCGGTGCTCTCATTACGACTTTTCGACGCCTCCCCGCCACTGTTATATTCTTCTTTCGCGCATTCCATTCCACGCGCTATCAACGCCGTTTTTATTCGCGCGCGTACGATTCATCACCGCGTCAATTTGTCATCGGAATGCATTAAACGCGATCTCGTGTAAAGCGCCGACTCTATCTCGACGCTGGTTTAGGAGTCCGCGCGAGTAGGTTCTTTTTTTCAACGGGTGCAGCCTCTCTGTTTTTGCAACGCGCGATGAGAGGAAAAAGTCGCGTTGAGTCACGTCGCGAGGTTGTTTTAGCGGGCGCGTTATCTCTGCGGCCCGCTGCATTAGCGCGGTAGCATTTTTTCAGATTGCAGGGAGTTTTAATGCAAGGCAATAAAGTCCAGGCGAAAGAGAAAATGCCCGATTCGAGGGTAAAATGTTGCGGAGTATTTCTCAAATATTTACAAAATATCCTTTATCGCGCGTGCGGGGGGAGGAGAGCGATACCTTTTATTGGCCGGCCCATTCCCATCGTTCTTTATTTCCCTTTTATGAAATATAAATTTTCCCGGTAATCTTTATACTTTTTTAATACGTCATACCTTGAACGCGAAATCCATAAAGGAATTTTTTACGGCACAATTAAACGATTCGAGCGTGACGACCCTCGTACACACTTCTCTATCGAACGCACGCGACAAAGCGAGAAATTCCCGCCTTTTTTTCTGGAACGCAATTTTTGAACTCTTTTCTCTCTTTCTAGCTCGCACATTTTAGGCTTTTCCATCCTCGCGCGATAAATCCCCCGGAACGCGACATCCCTGCCTATATACACATAGAGTTCGCGTACGGAATCCGTTCGATTCTCCGTGGCTGTGGTAGCAGCGGCGGCAAAGTGGTCGCTCGAAAGAAGGAAAATGAGATAAGAGAACTACGCGGGAATGGGGGGCGGAGAGAGCATCGAGTGAAATTGCTCCGCGGTCCGCGGCGGCGGGGGCGGAGGAAAGTGCAGTCAGCCGGAATAAACGAGGAGGAGAGCTAAAGTTGTCGGGGCCGAAGTTCGGGGGCTGAGCCCCGGAATGAGTTTGCGCGGCGGTGATGAAACTTTGCCGTGACGAGAGAGGGATGAAGAGAGAGAGAGAGAGAGAGAGAGAGAGAGAAAGCGGGGGCGAGGCTGTCACGCCGTCGTACTTGCGCCCTCGCGGCGCCGAGATCTCTCGGGTTGACAACGCGCGCGTCTTCTCGAGGAGCAGCCGAGTCCCTTGGCGACAGTGTACACGCTTTTTTTGTTCCGGACTGCTCGAAATGGTATATCTTGGAAGTATTTGGGCTTGGAGGAAATAAATGTTAATTGATATGCTTCGACTGGCCATTATGTCGTGGGCCGACTTTTCATCGTAATTTTCTTTTTCAATCTGTTATTTGTGAGGAAATAAAGATCCGTATCTAATCTTCTGTAGAAGCTATCTAAACTGCGGAAAAATAAGAGATTTTGTGAATCATTAACGACATAAACAATTGAACAGTAGTTGTCCTCATTACGATAAAGGGCGCAAAAACGTCTTTTAAGTACGTGTTTACTCTTTGAACTCCGAAATCTACTTGTACACGCGCGAGAAAAGCCTCGTGCGGACCACACATTGCGCCACGTGGATTGTAAGACGCGCGCTTCTCTCGTGTACTCACTCGCGCGTCATCTCGTTCTCTCTCCACTCTAGTCGCCGTCCTCTTGCTCTTCTTTCGCGCTCTCGCGGTATAAAGACGAATGCGCGATGTATTTTTACATGCGCGCGCGCTATTAATAGCGCCTGACTCATGGATATTCGACTGAGCGCTGTCGGGAGGGGGAGAGAAGGGCCGAAATATGCGTATGGAAGGATCGCAGTCTGCGTGTGCTTCGATGTTTTTATCTTTCCCTCTCTCTCTTCTCCTTTTTCTCCTCTCTCTCTCTCTCGTAAGTTTCAGATTTCTCGAACCGCATTAATCTGGAATGATTCTCCGCTTTTTTTCCCTCGCTCCTTCACGGTATTTCTCATAATTTCTCGATCGTCCTTTTTCTCTGGACGCTCACCAAAAACTACGACCAGCTGAATGTTAAATCTCATACACCACCAATACCACTCAACGCCCAACGAAAAGCTAGGTTATATATATATAACACACACACACACACACACACACACACACACACACACGAAAAAACGGGAGTATGAATCAAAAGCCATCGTAAACAAGAACGATCGCTCGTGATCATCGTCACCATTACCATCATCATCATCATCATCGACAAATCCGCGCCGAACCGGTTTCCCTCAATCGGCAGCTATTGGCGCGCGTTCTCCTTTTCATTTTCGAGCAGCGAATGCAAAATAACGAAGAGCCGAGGCAAATAGTCGGCGAGCGCGAGCGCAAAAGTGGAACGGATAAATCGAGGCTTTTTTCTCCGGCGCGTAGCGCGCGCAGACTTCGGTCTTGGTTTACAAGCGCGCTCGCGCGCGGTCTACAAAGAGGTTGCCACGTTGTTAAAATAACCGCACGTGCGTGCGTGCGCTGCTGCGACCCTTTTGTATATAATCGCGAGCCACGCGCTCGGCGTGTGTTAACTTTGCGCTGCGGCGCGCACGCACTTCGGCAGAGGGTGGCTCGCGTTTTCAAGCCCCTGATGCCAGAAGACGAGTTTAACGGGTTCTTTGCTTTCGATTCGGCTTTACGTAAGATCCAGATGTTTTACAAATATTTTGAGGGGGAATTCTTTTTACGAGTGTATTTGAGTGACTGAAGTTTTGAGGGCACGAGGAGTTTTAGTATATAGTAGAAAAGTTTCTATGCGAGCTCTCGTGTAATGAATGATTAAATTTGAATTACCATCACATATTATTGCTGTATTCTATAAACAAATACGTAAATATCATCACCTACCCAATCACGGATCGATCGCCATCAGAAACACCGCCGTATACACATCTGGGTACCGCACCACACTGCCTCCTCCACCGCCGCGAACCGCGTGAGCGCTCGAGACGACTTTTCTAAAACCACAAGTACCGCTCGTAAAACGCGGCGGCGGCGGTGTGCGCTCGTGTGTATACGTTATTTTCTCCTCTCTTCGACGTCGCGTCGCGTCGTCGGCGCTAAGTCTGCTGCCGCCGTCGCCGCATATATGTTTTTTTCTCTCTCGTGCGTGCGGCGTGGCGCGACTTGACTTTTATTGCGTGTATCGCGTAAATGCGCCTTTAAACTTTATCGCCCCGCGCCGCTAAGTACCCTAATCATCGTGGGCTGTCGCGGGGCGATCTAATAAAAAATTCAATGTGCAACGTCGCCGCGTGTGAGTAAATAGTAGACGCGTGGTGTGCCTGTGTGTGTATGTGTGGATGATGCTAGAGCGATTGATGCCGATAATTCGCGTATTGGCGCATTAATAATTCCGTTCGATCACCGTTGATGATCGCGCGCGCGCGCCCGTAGGAAAATTGTTGATTTTGCCGGGAGCGCTGGGCCGCCGTGGAAAGCATGTATTTAATCAATTAAGCCGGCGTCCTATCTCCGCACAAACATCTAAATATTTAATTACACGCGATATTTCATTTTAATCGCTCAAATCTATGGCCAATTATGTAATTAGTATTCCCGGACTAATGTAAGCCTTCTAAGCTCTATAAATAAATTAAAATTCTCTGATAGAACAAAAAAAAACACGAGAGAAGGAAACCCCCCTCTCCGAGGAACATGCGCGCCACCGTTCACGTTAATTTACATGTACGAGCGCGACTTTCATACACGACGCGAGCGAGAGAGAGAGAAAGAGAACGAGAGAGATGGCTTGATAGGCCGCGGCAGGGCACAAAAAATCCTCTCTCTCTCTCTCTTTCTCTCTACCACGGCACGAAAATAGCTTTACGATTTAATATCCAGGGTGCAGAAAGAGGGAGATCGAGCGGCTCGATAAGCGCGCCGCGAAGGAAAATCAATGGACGCTAATGCAGGCCGACGCGCGAGCTCGCACCGCGATTCGAAATTTTTTTTCACTCTCCCAGGCACGCGGCTATGGTTCGTTTTGTCGCCGCTGACAAGCCACTCTCGCTTGCCCCCCGCGGTAAAAAAAGCTTTGTGCGCAGAGGTATAATGTGTGTTGTAGCGCGATGGTGTAATTATAACGCAAGAATAAAACTATGGCACGTGGCATGGTATTTGTGTGTGTAAGAGACGGGATCCTTAACCTTATACGATCTTTCCGGAAATTTGAGCCTCTTCTTATTATTGTCGGTACTCTTCTGCTTCTTTGGAGCTTTTATTTTGGTTTTTTTCGCTGGTGCGATAAATTGAAAGTTTCAGCGACGATATAATCTCTCGCCCCCTCATGCCGGCCATTAAGAATTTAATGAAAAGTCGTCGATGCCGTTGAAATTAAGATTTGAAATCGGCAGCAGCGGAAGCACCGGGATAATCGCGCGTGCGCGCGCTGTTATGATCGAGTATGAGATTCAATAAAGCTGACGTTAAGTGTCCGCGGTGTATTTTAATTGCTTTCTGATGGAACTATAAAGACGCTGTAGTTATACTTGTTGCATTCTTATTTTTTGCGGCTTAACTTCTTCGTGCTTAGGAAATAACTTACTTATTTTCAATCGATTAGTTCAATCCGGTTATCTCGGAAATTATGTAAAATTAATGAAAACGGCGAAAAGATTTACTCGACATTATAATTTATTTGAAAAACACGTGTTTATTTCCCTAATCGAGTACATAAAAGCATCGCGCACTCGAGTTGTAACAGCGTGTCTTATTACACGTGCTCGCGATCGTTACTTATGTCAGTGGCGTAGCGACTAAAGGGGGCCAGCAGATAAAATCGCCTTTAAATTCGGTAATAACGAAACCCAGCGACGTGTATGATCGAAAACGCGCTGACGGCTCCGGAATTCCTAACTGCGCGCGCTCGCGCTTGCATTTCTATATACTCGAATGCCAGGTTCTCTCTCTCTCTCTCTCTCTCTCTCTCTCTCTCTCTCTCTCTCTCTCTCTCTGTCTCTCGCTTGCGTCGAAACTACGCGGTCGGCATATCATTACGCGCAAATTTGAATGGGCCGTAAAAGGACGTGCGGGCGCATCGTAATACATACTAATTAATTTTGCCTGCGATTTGACGTTTCTTTCTCCCCCTGTTTCTCTTTCTCCGCTTTCGACGTTGCGACTATCAAGATCTTTACGATTTCTTCGTAGAATATAATCGTTAACTTTATTTATATTTAGGAATCATCCATTTAGATAATCGTATGATTTAATCGTTCTGGTCGAGTCTTGTAACCGATCATCGTTTCGTTTTTATCGGAAAGAAAGGAGCTTATCTATACGCTTAATTCTAGAACTTAACATAACCATTAATGTCACTGTGAGACATCTAAAAACACATTTGTAAGAAAAGCCTTGTAGGGTTAATAAAAAGTCTTTAAATATTTACTAAATCGAAGGGAAATTGTTTAAGTAATGTAAAACCTGGAACTATGAGGTATTATATTGAGCGGTGCAAGTTGCGTTACAAATTTTTGATTTTTTGATTTCTAACTATTTACCCACGTAAAACAATTACGTTTGGAAGACGTTTGAGAAAAGTTTTGTTTGACTCAAATTTGGGAAAACGTATGCAATGAGACAATACTGAACTTTGATAGCACATTTTAAAAAGCTTGGGTAACCTCTCGCAAAATTTTAATGAATAAGTTGTCGAAGTTCTAGTGACTATCGATAGATGGTGTATGACAATACTTGAGTAAAAATGTCCCGACTATAAGTTAAAGTGCCGGACTAATGGTATAGCTGATGCTAGTGACTATCGATAGATGGTGTATGACAATACTTGAGTAAAAATATCCCGACTATAAGTTAAAGTGCAGGACTAATGGTATAGATGAGTGGGAGAACACTCAAAATTTCGTTTAAATTGAAAAGTTGTTTTAACTTTTACAAAGTTTGTTCCACGTTTCGAAAAACATTTCTTAAACATATCACTTAAAAAATTAATTAGTGAGAAGTTTTGAAAAAGTTTGTCAAAATTTTCAAAAACATTCTATCAAGAATTAGGAAGTTTGACATTGTCCTTTGCATAATGTTTTCCAAACTTAAGCCAAATTAAACTTTTTTCCAACGTCTTGCAGACGCAATTTTTTTACGTTGGTAGTATTAAAATTTAATAGTTAAAGAATTTTCAAACTCTAGGTATTACACATACTAAATAACAGCGATTCGTCTGCTAAAGATCAGATGCTGCGCACTATCTATATATAATAGTAGACGCCATCTGCTGCGTTCACATGTCCACAAACTTGAATATTTTTTAGCGCCCTTAACAAGCAGAAGTCTGAAACTTAGGAAAATGCTTCTTTAAGTGGTAAATTTTAATACAAAATAGTTAAAAAAACGCTTTTTTTGCATTAAATTGTTAATAACAAATATAAGGAACAGGTTTGATTATTGTATTTATATACCAGTTATACTGTGGATTATTCTGCGTAGGATAGCGCTTACCGCTTGCTGATAAGATTTGTGGCAGGAAAACGCTGATTTTTTTCTCTATTGACTGGCCTAGTGATGAAACAGCCCAATTTGCCGATGCCGTTGTAAAAAGGGGCTGTGGTTCGCTCATTGGAGAAGAAAGCGAAAGGTTGCAAAGGAAAGTTATCATACTTTGCTGGAGGCAGGTAGCGGGGAAGTTACGGTACAGGAGCGCGTCGAACATGGACACTTGGCAACACTGTGCCAAGGAGAAAGAAGAAAAGGAAAGCCACGCGCAATTTTCGGTGTTAGTCGTCTCTCAGAAGGTGTTGTGGCCAGCACGCACTATACGTCATAAAGTTTTGCGTCGTGTAACTTTCTACCCCAAGTTATTTTTTTTAAATAAAAATTTGTATTATTATTCAATTTAATCTTTACCCGTGCGTGTGTGTGTGTATTTGTGTTATGCTCCTTGCGAACCTTGCAAATATAGGCTTGAGGTAAAGAGCTGACAGAACCGTGTATATCAGATATAGAAAGAACACTTGAAGAACGGGGTCTGACGGTTTTTTTAAGAGCAGCAGTAGTGTTTTTTCGCGGAAGCTTTGTGCTTGACGATTTGTTGGTGTCGACGCGAAACGTACTGACTTTTTCCAGAAAAATCTTTTACACGGAACAGCTCATACTTAAAGTATTCCAAGATGGACAGTTATACAGAATTTCAGTTAAAGGTATTCCTAGAGACAACTCGCGTTTTCAGGAACGAAAGCCGAGTTGATTTTAAGGTTATTGGATTACGATCCGAATATTTACGAAGCGCTCAAACAAGAAGAAAGAGAGCCATGCAAGCAACGAGATGGAGAGCAAGGTGAGGGAAGAAATAGAGGGATATCTGACGGTGCGCAAGAGAAAAATGACGCCAACGAGGCAATGCCAAATCCAAAGGTCAACGAGAGACCTACTTCCGAGATAGACGAACTAAGGAGAGAGATGGAGCTCCTAAGAAGAGAGAGGGATGTGGCGCTCTGTAAATTGCAAATATCCCTTATATAAATTGAGCATTCGAGATAATCTATTTTGCCCTCGAACGATCTCGAAATCTCGAATAATCGAATTCGTCTCGAATCTTGAAAGGAGAGAAACAAAAGACGAAACAGTGGCGCGCGTAGCGCATCTCGTTAAGAGATGCTCAACGATGTATCCCGGAGAGCACTCACATCCAGTCGACAACAAGCGACACAAAAACGCCGAACAACGTTCTGCCGCGTTTAAAAATTCGTGCTCCATACCTGGTATCAGTGAACTTTTCGAATTACGATGGTAAAATGTCTAGTTTTACGTTGAAGGCCGAATTAGATTCGGGATCACCGGTTAGCATGATAAGGAGTAAATACGTACCTGATAATCTGTTTGAACCTCTTGATTGTTGTAATACATTTTGTGGTTTCAACAATTCGCCATTAAAGATGTTAGGAATTTTTGAAAGAGAGGTTACGATTAATGATATTCTTCTCACAATTAAATTTTATATTGTTGCGGACGATACAATGGACGAGATCCCTGCTTTACTCGGAAGAGATTTCATTATTCCTCCACCGACTTGAACTACAATATTTGCTGACGACGTAACAATATTTATCACAGGTAAGAACTTAAAAAGCAGCGAAAAATTAATGCAGAATACGCTAGACCAACTATCAAATTACTCACTAATCTCTGGATTTCAATTCTCATCTTCTAAAACATAAGCGATTGTCTTTGACAAAGGCTATAAAACGAACTATAATCCCCGACTTTTCTTAGGAAATGATCAAATAAAAATAGTTACAGAGGTTAAAATACTAGGACTGATAGTTGATAAGAAACTGACCTGGAACCCCCACATTGAAGAACTTAAAAAACAATATCAACAACGATTAAACATTTTAAAGGTGCTATCAGCTAAAAATTGGGGCGCATGTCAGAAAGTACTTACTAATACTTTTAAAGCTTTAATACAGTCAAAAATAGATTACGATTGTGCAGTCTACGAATCTGCCACTACAAATACTCTTAAAAAACTTGACGTAATACTTAACATAGGAATGAGAATTGCAACGGGAGCTTACCGCACTAGTCTTATTTGCAATATTTTAAGTGAAAGCAATATGACTCCGCTACACTTAAGACGAAAAAAACTAATTCTCAAATATGCAACAAAAATTATGTACTCTCCAAAAAACCAAGTTCACCCTCTCATTCTCAAACGGAAAACTCCAATCGCATATAAAAAAGCCCATTCAAAAAAACCTTTTTATTTTAGAGCTAACTGCTACTTAGAAAAATATGAAATCAGTCCTCCCAATTCAGCTTCCAACAATCAAGATAATTCAGTTTTAACTGAGGCAGTTGTTAAAACCATCAACCATAAAATACAAAACGAATGGAACGATCTTTGGATACAGCAATCGAATAGAACTCACTTAAGAAAAATAAAACATCATATCTATCAGTATAATCCAGTAACAAAATTCAGCAGAGGCGACCAAATAATTTTAACTAGAATACGAATAGGACATTCAAGAATCACTCACCAACACCTAATTTCAAAAGAAAACCCACCTATATGTGAAAAATGTAATTCTCCACTTAGCATAGAACATATCATTTTAAATTGCAAGAAATACAACGTAGAGCGAGAAAAATATAATTGCAATAAACCTCTAGAGGAACTACTCAACACAATCACAAATTGCAGCAACCTCTTAAAGTTACTACAAGATATAAATATAAAAAACTATATATTGTAAATAAAAATATGTATATATTCACATCTTCCTTCTTATATATGATTGTTAATTTACCAATGTAAATATTCTGTAATGACGAAAAGTCGCTAATACCCTTAATGGGGGATGCGACTGTAAATAAATAAATGAAAAAAAAAAAAAAAAAGATTTCATTACACATCCCGCGATTAATATAACACTGAATGACAGCATAATAATTTCGAAACGGTGGTGATGCATTCTCTGCTCTTGCCTTAGAAAATAAGGTCAGAGAATTAATATATATTCAACATCTAGATGCGCATGAAGGTACAAAGAAAAATCAAGAAATAAATTTGGAAATTGAATTTGAAACGGCTGAGAAAATAATATGGTTATTTAAGAATAGTTACGAAAAACTAAAGAAAAGAGAAGCAGCCGAAGTAAATTTTGAAATGTAAATATCTTCAACCAACAACAAACCAATTAGTCTTCGCCCTCGTAGATTATTTTTTGCTGACAAAGAGAAGTTGCGATAAATATTTGGCGATTTAATAAGCAGAGGTATTATAGGTACTTATACTGAGAAAAAAGTTTTAGAACTTTTACAATACTTATAGGAAAAATTATTATACTGTGCGGAGAATCCTACCACAAGATCGCACAAATGAGATATTTACTCAAATTCTAATAACTTTTACACTAAAAGTATGAAAAAATTACTAAACAGCATGATAAAAATTAGATTTCATAAATTTTACAAAACTTTAATATAAATTTTACCTAGAAAACTAGTAAATTTTATTATATTGGATAAAAATTTTTCCTGTACAGTATAGTAATTTAGGAGTACGCACTGTACTGCGCATGCGCGCTACCATCAAAACAACATAACATCGCGCCGACTCGTTCTAACCTGCACTGACAGAAAACCCCGGAGAAAAATTCCTATGTTGCTCTTGGAAGTTGCCCACAACTGCTTAAAATCGAAAAATTTACTATCTTTTATATGAAAAAGTCCAATGTCACAAGTAAAACTTCCTATGCCAGCATAGTAAAAATTAACACGTGGCTAATGGAACTTTATCTTTTGTACATTTTCTCAGGCTATAGCATGGTAAAAATTGAGAGAGTTTTAGAGTAAGAATTCACACGTTCAATCGTAAACAGCCCGCGAGTGCACGAAAAGTTGACCTCTTCAATGTCAAAATAGGAAAGATTCAGACAGATACATGTCAACAAACTCAATCCACCTTGGCAACATCGAGACAAGACACAAACGCTAAACGCAACAACTGAATGTGCCGTTCTAATCCAATATACTTGTTTTTATTTTTTTTTTTTTTTTTTTTTTTTTATGATGAGACAATTTTTAAAATAATTGTTTATTTGTAATATTTTTAAGGAAGGTTGTGAAAAACCATTATATCGAAAATACAAATTCATTAATAAATAAATGAGCTTGTTTAATTTAAGGTATTGGTAATATTTATAAAATGTTAAACAATATTCTTAATATATAACATTTGTAATAAATTACGCTAAAATAGAGAATAGTATTATTCGAGTTAAAGCATAATTTGTTATAAAATTAGCGCGCATATCTTACGTTTCGGGATATACAAGTTCCAAAATTTTGTAGGACATATGTATTTATAGGTAAATGGTTAGCGCTCCCGACTACCGTGCCAAGGGTTCCAGGTTCGAGTCTCGATGTCGTCAAAAACTTTTAATTTATTTAATAAATTTTCTTTAATCATGTTTAATTCAAAAATAATTTCTGTATTGTCTAAATATAATAATTATGTCTGATACTCGCTCCTCCCCCACTCCTAAAAAAAAAGATGAAATAATTTTTTTCGCTCTTTAAAATCAGTTATAAAAAAATTCCTATGTTAGACTTGGAAATTTTCCTACGTGTATTGCAATTTCTGCTAAAAATCCGACATATGGTCGAGTTACGATTCCAACATGGTAATTTTTACACGACAACATAAGAATTTTTACCAGATTTTTTCTGTCAGTGTGCAATTTTGTTGAAGAAAATTTGCTTTAGATATAGTATAGATAAGTTTTTTTATTAATTACTTTGATCAACACTTAAATAATTATCCATAGATTAATATCCAATTTGTTTTTAAAGTTTAATAAGAATAATTCACTTTTATAAGTATTGTTATACTGTAACATATGTAGACGATTTGAATTAGATCATGTAAGTGTTCGTCAACGGCGCAAATGGTAAGGAGTTCCCTTGTCAATTCGGAGGCGCATAGGTTCGATTCCCCATTCCGGCAAGATTTTTTTCATCGTTTAAATTTAATATTATTTAATCATATCTGTTTATCTTTAATAAGTTCTTAATAAAACGAATAAAATCGGTGAAAAAAAATTTTTTCTGAAATTTTTCGAGAGTCTTAAAAATTACTATACTGTTTTATAAAAACTATTAAACTGACATCTTGTGGTGAGATTCCCCTCCAGTATAGTAAATTTTCCTATAAAAATTATAAAAATTACACCATTTTTTTCTCAGTGTACAATGAAGAAGTCTGAAGAAGCGCGATTATGTATTGATTATAGAGAGTTTAGTAAAATAATTTTAACTGACAATTTTCGATGTTACAAAAACAAAAGTCGATTTATATGGAAAAGTTACAGTCATCTAAGGGTTAATAAGATTTGATTTAGTTTATTTCTGTATGCGATTATATTAAGAAAATATGTTGTTTTTAATTTTGTGTAAATTCTATTGTAAAGCCGAAAAATAAAAATGTAAGTTTGTAATCATTGTAGTGGCCGAGGCGGCTGTGATGTCCAGATGGGACACCTGGGAACACTGCGCGGCTAAGAAAAAAAAGAGGAGAGGAAGGGCAAGCGCGCCCTTTGGATTAAGTTGATCCTCGTAAGGCGTTGTAGTCAGTATGCGTTACGTGATAAGTTTTTGCGCCATGTAATTTTTTACCACATAAGTAGTTATTTTTCTTAAATAAACATTTTTATTAGTCTCCAATTTATTCTTTACCCGTCTGCGTCTGTATTTATTTTATTCTCCTAGCCCACCTTCCACATTATTACTTACGAGGCCCGTTTACACGACAATACACCGCGGAAATCTCCGCGATCTCACAATCAAAGAAAATTGTACATTAATCGTTGCCTCCTGCACACACGATCAGCAACACTAATGCACAACACATACTGTCTTTCCCACTTTTTTCCTCTTTTTCTTACTTGACAACCCGATAAGCGTCCATTTCCGCGGCACACGATCATCAAAACGGACGTTGCGGCGTCTCTCTGACGAAGTTTAATACCGCCCGGGGAATAACATCGTGCAGGCGTCGTCGACGCGCACTTGCGGTGAGTATATGTGTGTATGTATGTGTGCGCGCGCAAACATTGCGCCGGATAATGTGACGTAAGGCGTCTAATTGCACCGAGCTCGCGCGCGCTGCGGGGACCGGTACCGGCGAAGCTGTTAGAGGTTATGTAACGATCTGGATGCGATAAGTAATTGCCAATTGGGCCACGTAAGAGGCTTATCTGCCTGTGCCGATCAGTCCGCCCGGGAGATAAACCTCTCTCTCGCGTGCCCGCCTGCTCTCTCTCTATCTCTCCTCTCCGCGCACTGCTCAGCTGGGCGAACGCGCCCAAGTGCGAGGGGGGTATACACGTGTGTGTTTGTCTATATGTGTATGTGTGTGTGAGAGAGCGAGCGTGTACAATCAGAGATACGAAATGTTTAATTGAAAATTTACTATTTCCCCATTTAACCACCCGCTGCCTCGTGTTTTTGCTATCGGGCTACTGCTATCGGGGAGCCGAGAGCTAATGACGAGATTTCTATTCGGGAATGTGGAAATCTGGTTTCTTTTGCTTGGAAATAGGGGGAATTTTAGCGTTTGGAAGAAAATTGTTTTTCGATTATGAGAGTAATTAGAGGAAATCAAAAGGCATAGATGGATTTGTGAAAAAATGTTGCTTTATTAATAAAAAGGATTTTTATATTATATATTATATTTTTGAAATGAATTTATTAGCCAAAGGTTCTTATATTCGAAACGAATAATTAGTAAGAACCTTTGGTCCTAAATCAAGGATGTATTATATAAATAGACAATTTTACACTCCTTGGTTGAAAAGGTTGGAGAGAACGGCGGAATCTACAAGAGAAATATACATTGAAAAATGTAGAAAATAAATGAAACGACGTTTTATCCACTGAGAGAAGGATTCATTTATGTTTATTTAATCAGAAAATATATTAAAAATATACAGAAAAAAAATATTTAGATTTACCACATATATTAATTATTAATATGCCGATCATTTGTAGTAAGACTTTAGAAATTTCTGTCAAATATTTTCCTTATTTCGCCGAAATGAACTATTTTAATATTAACAGTTATCCTATATATAAACTATAAATAAAGCCTTCTGTAAGTGCTTAGAGTAGGCGCCAGGTAGACTTTCTTTGACGTCAAGATGATATACTACTATGTCTACTTTAAGGCTGTAGAAAATAATATCCCTAAAATAACACTTTTTAAAAAAAGTAAAACTTTGGCGAGTATAAGTGTGTGTCTTATCTCCCCCCCCCCTCTCTCTCTCCCTCCCTCTCTCTCTCTCTTTCTCTCTCTCTTTCTCTCCATCTCTCTCTCTCTCCCCCTCTCTCCCCCAAAAGAATATCATAGTTTAAAACAAACACATGAAAGAAGTGGAATCAATTATTATTTTATATAGACAAGTACATTTTTGTAACATAGAAATATGGAATTATTTTTATAACAAAAAATCGTAAGTACTACTAAAAATAAACTCATGAAACTGGTGGAATCAATTAAGTGCAGGCAAGTCAATTATTATAATAAAGAGAATTTTTAAAATAAAATTTGTATAATATATATTTACTATAAAAATTTGTATAAAAAATAATTACGTCTAACAAAAAATATTACAAAAATACTAACATAATAACTGTAATTGAAACACAAAAAGTTAAAAAATTTTTGCGTAAACATTTTCGAAGTATAGATCATAGAAGTCACCACCCTGTAAAATAGTTTAACCATGAGCTGTTATACATCATAAATTCATGTAAGTTTTTCTTACACAAGTCAATCTACCTATTATCTGCAAATATGAATTTTAATTAAACATCTTCTTAAACTGTTAATGTAATTTTTAAAATTTTGGGAAATTTTCTTTTAAAGACAGAAGATACTTGCTGGACGCATCGTTTTGTAGTATTTAGGTAATCTATCAAATATTTATTTTTATATCATTATTTTTTGGAATAAGATTTATATTATATTTTATAAAAACTTTTCAATTACATTATATCTATCTATTATATCTACTAATTTCACAAAAATTTTATATCAGTCTTTATAATTTCTATAATTATAATTTCATTATAATTTCATTGTAATATCTTCATTATACAAATCCATTATACAAATTGAATTATTATTAATTCTATAGTAAGATAATAATATTTTTTTTACATTACGTATGTACATCTATATATTACGTATGCTTGTTCCTAAAATTATATAACGAACAAGTTTTGTGTAAGTTTTGCTTTAGTCAAATATCGAAATATACTTATTTTCTTGAACTGTTATCACCTTTTTATTTTAATTATTTACATACTACGTGATCAATAACTAAATACATAGAAGGTTGCGATTCTCGTCCTACGCACCTTGAACTACAAAACGATGCGTCCGACAAGTATCTTCTGTCTTTAAAAGAAAATTTCCCAAAATTTAAAAAATTACATTAACAATTTAAGAAGATGTTTAATTAAAATTCATATTTGCAGATAATAGGTAGATTGACTTGTGTAAGAAAAACTTACATGAATTTATGATATATAACAGCTCATGGTTAAACTATTTTACAGGGTGGTGACTTCTATGATCTATACTTCGAAAATGTTTACGCAAAAATTTTTTAACTTTTTGTGTTTCAATTACAGTTATTATGTTAGTATTTTTATAATATTTTTTGTTAGACGTAATTATTTTTTATACAAATTTTTATAGTAAATATATATTATACAAATTTTATTTTAAAAATGCTCTTTATAATAATTGACTTGCCTGCACTTAATTGATTCCACCAGTTTCATGAGTTTATTTTTAGTAGTACTTACGATTTTTTGTTATAAAAATAATTCCATATTTCTATGTTACAAAAATGTACTTGTCTATATAAAATAATAATTGATTCCACTTCTTTCATGTGTTTGTTTTAAACTATGATATTCTTTTGGAGGAGAGAGGGGGAGAGAGAGAGATGGAGAGAAAGAGGGAGAGAAAGAGAGAGGAGGAGAGAGAGAGGGAGGGAGAGAGAAGGAGAGAGAGATTACAAATACACTTATACTCGCCAAAGTTTTACTTTTTTTAAAAAGTGTTATTTTAGGGAGATTCCACAAGTTTCTAAGAGCTTCAATAATAATTACAAAGTTTTATAACGGTAAAAGATGATGATACCATATTTCATAAATTTAATTTTCGTGTGGGTACATGATGATAATTGCATCGTGTGAGCCTGCTGTATTTGTAAAAAAAAAATGGAATAACACTTTCATTGTATCAAGAAATCCCTTTTGCTATATATAATAATAGTATATATACTCTTCTTTTTATAGACAAATTAATTTATTGTATAGAACCGGTAAGATAAAATTGTCAGAAGAAAATAATTATTTATTATTAGAATTCCTTTTCATAGAGTATAAGTTTTTTATTCATATTTTTATATATTACAGAAACACCTTATACTTGCTTTATATTATACTTTCGTAGAAAGTTTTGTTATAAAAATAAACATTGCTATCTTCATAATTGTAAGTAAAATAAAATAATTTGAATTTTTTCCATATCCGTTGTAATGATTACTTTTTAACAAATGACTTATGGAAATAATTCATTCCAGTACAACTTTTCGAACCTATGATTAAAATGAAGAACTATAAAGAACTATATGATTAAAATAAAGGACTATTTGTTTTCATTTTTAAATAGTGTATTATTATATACGAGGGTCATTTGATAAGTACCTAGCCTACAAATGAAAACACCAAAATTTTACAAAAAATAAAATTTATTTTTCAATGTAGTCTCCTTTTAGTTGAATACACTTGGTCCAGCGGTGTTCCAATTTTTTTAACCCCGTTGAAAAAAATGTTTTCTCTTGGTTTGCAAAATAGGCCTCCGTGGCGGCGATTATTTCGTTATTGGAGTGGAATCTCTTCCCGGCGAGCGAATTTTTTAGGTTCGGAAACAAAAAAATGTCGCACGGAGCCAAATCTGGAGAATACGGTGGATGGGGCAGCAGTTCGTAGCGTAATTCGACCAATTTAGCCGTGGCGAGTGCAGAAGTGTGAGCCGGTGCATTATCGTGGTGGAAAAGCACTTTCTTTTTAGGCAAATGGGGCCGTTTTTCTTCTAACACGGCGTCAAATCAGCTCAATAGTTCGGCGTAGTACTGTCCTGTGACCGTTTTGCCCTTTTCCAGATAGTCAATAAAAATCACACCTTGAGAATCCCAGAAAACAGTGGCCATCACCTTTCCGGCCGACGGGACCGTCTTCGCCTTCTTCGGAGCAGGTTCACCGGGTAAGGTCCACTGTTTTGACTGCTCCTTGGTCTCTGGAGTGTAGTAGTGAATCCATGTTTCGTCGACGGTCACGTAACGATGCAAAAACTCTTTTGGATTGCGATTAAACAGCTCCAAACACTGCTCTGAACTGGTCACACGGATGCGCTTGTTGTCTGCAGTCAGCAAACACGGCACCCACCTTGCTGACAGCTTCCTCATGCCTAAAATCTCATGTAGGATATGCCACACGCGCTCTTCTGAGATGCCTACTATCGCAGCTATCTCGTGCACCTTTAATCGGCGGTCTGACAAAACGATATCGTGTATTTTTGTCACGTTCTCCTCCGTAGTGGCTGTTTTCGGAGCACCTGGGCGTGGATCATCAAAAACCGACGTACGACCACGTTGAAACTCGTTATACCAAAATTTATCGGTCGCCATCGAAGAAGAAGCATTCCCATATACTGCATCCAAGCGTTCTTTAATTTCACTGCGCGATTTCCCTTCCAAAAACAAGAATCGAATCACCGACCGATATTGTTCTTTCTCCATTTTTTCAAAAATCAACGGACACATTTGCTTTCACACGCTCTCAAAAATAAACTACAACTCCGATCCGGCTGAAATTTCGTCTGTAACCGTTTACAGGAAGATACTGCACTGTAGTGTATTTCTGGTGCGATAGTGGCACCATCTGGCGGTGAGGCTAGGTACTTGTCAAATGACCCTCGTATTTACCTCAATCAGTAATGCAAACAAGTAGAGGTATTCCTCTAACTGTTATACTTATCAACAGTTTGTATTTTACATCCCTCACCCAATTAGTTATATACCAAAAGCCATATATTGAAAATACCTTACGGATACATTATATGGTTTTAAGAATTAACATCTATAGCTGTTATATTAACAGCTTTGGATTTTACATCAGATAATATCCCCTTCAAGAATGAAGAAAATATATAGTTAGAATTAATTGCAAGTAATTTGTCACAAAGACATTATCTCTCATAATATAAGATAAGCGAAAAGGTCCAAAACCTATTTCATTCATCGTAAAGGATTTTCAATGTTTTATTTATGCAACATGACCAGTCGGGTGGAGATTTTTCTTGAGACAAAGTTTATATTCTTCATATAATGGTTTATAGTTATGATTTGAAAAGTGAGAAAATATAAAAATTTATTGTGAAATGGCATTGTGAATTAACTTGTTTTTTAAAATAATTAAAATTAGAAAATTTTTATGTTTGATACTTTTCCAATCATAACTATAAACCATTTATACAAAGAATATAAACTTTGTCTCAAGAAAAGCCTTCACCCGACTGGTCATGTTGCAAACAAAACATTGAAAATCCTTTACGATGAATGAAATAGATTTTGGAGCTTCTCGCTTAGTCTACATTATGAGAGATAATGTCTTTGTGACAAATTACTTGAAAATTATACTTATCTAAACTCTTGTATTGTAGTAGCCATATAGTTGGGATAAACTCAATTTCTAAGATGTGATCTGACAGTACTTAAGAAAATAAAAACAGAACTACATCTTGATAACTCATCCTTTTATCCAACATTAAAAATGCAAAGATAAAATTGCGTATTGGATTCTTGCCAGTATTTTCAACGATTACCAGTTTGTTTGGTGATCTTGGTTATATTTGTGAATGCAATTAAATCAATGGTTCTGTCGACGTTCTTGAACAAAACAAAAATAACATAAATAAAAATATTTTTGGTTGACCGACAACATAACCCTCTCTCTCTCCGCAATCACACACTGACACAGCTCTCTCTCTCTCTCTCTCTCTCTCTCTCTCTCTCTCTCTCTCTCTCTCTCTCTCTCTCCCTCTCCCTCTCTCTCTCTCTCTCTCTCCCTCTCTCTCTCTCTCTCCATCTCCCCATGATCAAGAAGACAAGAATCAAGCGCAGTAGTGCCGCGCTTCGTACGCTGTTAGTACTGAAATATAACTATATTATGATACGATTTGACATCAACTACAGCCAGGCTGTCTTTCCCCCAGGCTGCGAAAAATTTTCACTAGAGGCTGAAGGAAAAAAATATTTTGATTTCGCGGCGACGAAAACTTTATAGCTTGATAGCTTCAATACGAAAGCATCTTTCACGAAGAAACTTTACAGGTAGAATGTAAATGAAAAATGCTTTCTAATTGAGTACCTCATGCGCGGTATCTCCGTATATAAAAAATGATAAGGTAAATATGACAAAAAAAAAGTAGGGTTAGAACATCACACCAAAGAATAAAGGGTGCGCCGACGCCCCGCTTGCTCGTCTGTCACTTCGTTCCTTATACTCGCCAAGCAGGGCGCTGCCGCGCCCTTTGATTCTTTGTGGATGACAAAAAATAGTAGTCACCTAGCGGTAAAAGGGTGTATAGCTGAATATGTGAAAAAAAATTTGACACGTTATAGTGACCCAACGCCTTTATATTTTAGATGATTTTTTTCGCTCGTGGTATATATAATACAATACTTTTAAAATGAATTTATCGGTCTTTATAGGAGCCAACAAAAAAGAGTTTATATTATTACCGCTTGAAATCAGATGAACTAAACTACTCCCGATTGACTTAATTTATTTTCACTGACGCAACCATTATTATAATACACTTAATTTCCTCGACCAACATTTGAATAATCGACACTCGATACGGAACAAAATCAGCTCAGACACGACTGTCCACATATTTAGTTTTATCCGTAACGCGATTCGTTCCACACTGCCACATGTCCTTCACTCCGCGACATCACAGCATGTTTCCCCAGAAATCCCCCCTTTCTGCCTGGAAAAAAGGTCAAAGATCGCTGCCGCCTGCACGGCGCACAACCGCGTCATCGCGCATCACGCGCTTAGTCAATTCACCGCTACACACATCCGCACAACAGATCCTTATACGACGGAACTTCACGCGGCGCGCATCGTTCTCGATTCGTCTCATGCAAATATCCGTTCCACGCGCACTGGCCACATTTGTACAACGTGTGTATGTATACCTATATATATACGAAGACAATGCGTATACGTGTGTGTCTTTCGCAGGGCCCGCTTTTTCTCTCCTGCGCGGAAGGGAGGCTCTGCTCACGCATCAGTGCGCGCCTTTTAAAGCGAGCCTTTTTTTCAGCCCCGCATCGCGTCAATGGGCCAAGGAGAGAGAGCGGGGGGATAATGATGCGCTGCCGCTAGGGGTGTACGCGAGCGGCTATTGTGTCACTTCTTCATTCAAACGCTGATTTTGCGGTCGGCTTGCGTAGCGAATGCGTACAAAGCGGCTGCGAGGCGCCCGCCGCGCGTCTATCGCTTTTGCACTCGCTGTCTTTCTGTGGGTATATATGTACGTGCGTGTATATCGAGATTCTTTGTATTCTGTCGCTCTTGTCGAGGAGTGATGTTATGTACCGTTCCGGATATTTCGGCGACGAGTGTCTCGTGGATGTTATCTTTTTCTCGACATGGTATTTTTATTGCCTCGAGTAACTTATTGCTGCACTTTGGTCAATGTAAATAACCAGTGCGATACATCACAAATGAAAAAAAAAAGGATGTTAGCAAGCTCTTAATGGCTTTCTTCTCAAATAATTAACAACCGACTCGAACTCTTAAACATACACAGAGAAAAAAAAGCCGTCCCCCAGATATTGACATCACCGGACTATCTTAATTTCTCCGGCGTGCTCTTATCACTTCCGCGATATATTCAACCACTTAACGCTGAATTACGAGCATCTTCATCCCCGCGCGCGCCTAATATACGCACTTCCTCCTCGATAAAGCGGATTTTCATTCGACTGAAAAGGGAGAACCGATGACGCGTACACGGTCCCAAACCCATAACTCGCCCCCTCTCGCGTCTCTTATCCCCGTCAAGTAAAAAACTCCGAGCCGCGCGCTGGAAAAATATCAAATCGCAATTAACGAATAAAGTATATATATATATATATATATATATATATATATATATATATATATATATATATATATATATATATATATATATATATATATATATATATATATATATATATATATATATATATATATATATATATATATATATATATATATATATATATATATATAAGGGAGCGAGAGAGAGAGAGGACTTTGCGTTCGCGCGAAGGGGGGAGAGTGAGACGATAAACGCGCCCGGCGCGTAACTCGCCGAGTTACGACCAATTAACGGGAGCGCGAGCGGGAATTCCGGAGGTGAGCCGCCTATATAGGTAATTAAAATAATCGCGGCCCGATGAGAATTATCGAGCGCGATTCCGCTGCGGCGCGCGCGCGCGACTCGCTTCGAAAGAAACGGGCGAACAAATCGGCGCGAGGAGCCAGCTGCGCGTTTCTTTTTTGCGTAACGCTGCGGAATTAAGCGCCGATTTACGGCCCGGAGGTGCATCTTAATTAAAGCCGTGTGCGGGGCGCAACGCCGGTTTACGTAATGCGAGAGCATGCGCGCGTTTTTCGGGCGTTTGTGCGTTGAAAGTTATAGCGCGCCTTCTTCGCTGGTTTACACGTTTTTGTAGATGCGGTTAGTGGATTTTTTTTAATCAGGGGCTTGGTACCGTTAACGCGTTTGTTCTTTGGGTTTTACGAAGGGGAAATTAATTAAGAAAACTAAATCGTTTAATGAGCGGCTAGAAATCGTTGAAAAATTTTTTACAATGAGCCGTTCAGTCAGCAGATAACCTGCATTTCAATTTACATCGCATTCGAATTTATGCGCCGCTCCCCCCTCAACAATTCAATTCGACAAAACGAGCGGCGCTGCTCTCCACGCGACCTAATTCACATGCAGTTGAATTTCGAAAGTGCACGCTCGGGGCATCGACACAATAAATACGAATCCTTAAGAGCAATTTAGCCACTCTCGCTGCTACAGAGAGAGAGAGAGAGAGAGAGAGACCCTGCGTGCTCGTATTGACACAATGACACGAGTCGCGCGCGTCCACAATGCTGGCAAATGTTTTCATTCGGGCCGTAAAATTTCCATTCATACATTTGCGCACGCATACACACACGCACACATATATATATATACACGAAGAGATACTCGTTTACTACTATCGCCGATGCGATAAAATCTGCCCGGCATCGCCCATTATGCAATGATCAACTCTCGCGTCTCCGTGGCTAGCGCGTATACCTTATATCTAACCCTCCGCATGGCTATAATGTACACTATATACGCAGTGTTTGTTGTCGCGAGCGCGACTCAAGTGGGTATTCGCTACGTATATGTAGGCCCGGTGACTCTGAAAAAACAAACCGAATCCCGCGGGGTTGCGGAGACAGACATTTATATACACGTATATACATACGCCGCGAGGGTTAGAGTCTTGCGAAGGGAACACGCTGTGAAGAGGCTACTATACTGCTGCAGGGACAGAGAGAGGAGCATCACGAGAAAAGGATACATACCGGATCAGTGTGTCCTCTTCGCCGACCCTTTCTTTCTCCCTCTCTCTCTCTCTCTTTCTCTTCTTCCCGCATGCGTGATTGCTTTCTATTGAGATTCTCTTGAGTCGCGTCGCGATTCGGATCGTGGGAGAGAATTCCCGGAACTCTCTCTCTCTCTCTTTTCTCTTCGGACGATTTTTCGAAAGAAGCTCGAGCGCGGGGATTGCCCGGCAATTGTGGAATCGCGAGCGCGCCTTTTCTTCGGGCGACGATTGTCGCCGGGATCCATTCAGCGCAATTCGTGGCCCGGCGATTTCGATTGATTCGAGAGATTGAATGCGTGTTTCGTATAGATGAGATCATCGCGGTGGAAAGTTCATTGTGCGGAGAGCGATAGAGCAGTTTTGAATAAACTGGAGTATTTATCAATTGAACGAAAATTAATTTCTGATTAGATATATAATAAGTCTATTTCATTCAGCATTTATATTTTATCACCGTGTACTCATGATTATTTTTCTTTCTGTTTCAGGTAAGTCAAACTTTTATCTCGACACCACGGCAATTTGCTCCCGGTTTTCCACGTGAGTACCGCCGCACAATGGCCCTATCCCTTTCAATTTCCATCGACGCGCAGCCTTTTCCCCGCATCTGTAAACGCTAATTTCGCTGGTGCTCGCCAAGCAAAAGGTATAACATTGCCCACCCCCTGCAAAGAGAGACCTTCCAGCGCACCCCTTCGTGCACTTGCGGGTGAATTGCGGGTGAATTCGACTTTTGGCGCGGCCCCGTTCGCCATAGCGGCAGCCCTCACTCGCCCGCTCGCGCGGAGATAAGAATGAAAACGGGCGGTCGCACAATGAAGGTGTCGTTGCAGGAAATTATACAGCAGTTAGAAGGAGCTTCGTCGTCGCTCCCTGAGCAATTGTCTCTTTCTTTCTTCCTCGCTCTCGGCATTGTCTTTTCGCTCCCACCCTTATCTCACTCTTTCTCTCTCTTTCTCTCGTTCGCTCTCGCGTCCCCACTTTTCTTTCAGCCTTTATTTTCAGTTTAACCAGCGCTCTCCAGACATTACTGGGATTTTTTATCCTCCAACCTCCCGCTCGTGTTTTTAACCCGTCTTCCTGCCGCGCGTTTTATCCACGGTTTCGCGTAATTCCTTTCTCAGCGACTTTTAGTCGCTCTGTCTCTCTCTCGCGCGCGCGCTTTTTATCTTCTTTTGTCAGAAGCGCGCGCGAGCGACGCTAAAAGCTCCGAGGGAGAGCGGGCTAGCGCTACATGAGCGCTGGCTTCCTCGCGATAGCTTTTCCAAAGTTTATTCCACCGCGCTCGTTACTGCCTTTTTCGCGGAGAATAACGTTTCTGTTAATTGAACGCAATTATGGGGGAATTATGTATATTCCTGACTTCTCCGGTAGTATTTTCTAAACGGAATGAAAATATATAATGAATTAGCTTCTACCGTGAATAAACAATTTTTCACAATTTAAAATCGTTTTTAGTTCTAATTATAGAAACACTTTCTGAATCAATTTTTAAATTAAATTAGTCTTCTACGTAGGACGACTGAAAAAAGCCTATCCCGAGCCCCGTAATTTTATGTAACACTAATCGTTCTCTATTATTCTCCTATTGTACGTACACACATCCATACACACGTTACAGGCGTGTGCACTCGTGTTCCAGTCCTTGGACCCCTCTCTCCCCCTCTCTCTCTCTCTCTCTCTCTCTCTCTTACTCTGCCGAGGATCACGTGCACGTGTTCTAGCAAGCTCCGGCTCACTCGCGGCTTCTCTTGTATAGGCCTCCTCCTCGGTCTCTCTCTCTCTTATTCATTGTGTATATATCTCCGTGTCCCTCGATCTCTCCAGACTCTCTCTCTCTCTCTTACTCTCCTGCGCGCGAGGCGCTTGTCTGACACCGGCGCGGCACAATGAGAGATCTAATCGCGGGTAAAGTACTTAATATCTTAAGGTCGAGCTTGCGTAATAGGAAGGCCTCGTAGAGACGCGGGTCGGACGGAAGAGAGAGAGAGAGAGGGGTAGAGAGGGGTGGACGCCGCGGATCCTCCAAGCGCTCGCGCGTCGGTATCTGATGAAGAGGCGCCCCCGGTGACAGCTACTAGCGTCGGGGACTTAGAAGGCTTTGAATATACATAAATGTATGACGGAGGCATTTAGCGAGCGAGCGACGATGACGGAAGACGACGACGACGACGCGGCGAAATTTGCGTTAAATGCATGAGGCGCGGAGGTTGAGGAGGTGGTGGTGGAGGCCGTAGGGAGCCGCCTGACGACTAATGAAGAAGTTTCGTAATTGGACCGCCGGCTTTGTTTTCCGCTTTATGGCGGATTGCCTCTGTGGCAGCGGTGGTGTTGGTGTGGTTGGGTTGTAAGAGAGAAAATAGATGAAAGATTTTGCATAATTTTGATGAGTTAGATGCTATATAGAATATTTTTGGATTTGAATTGAATATCTTGTGGTAATACAAAATTATTTTGACAATGCATTATACAGTTAATTTTTCATTCAAGGGATTTAAAAAGATTTGCCACATAAATCTAAATATCAGAGGAAATTTGACTCGCGAGCGGCTCACACGAAAGAGGCTCGCACGTCAAACGAGTTCTTTTGCCGCACGGGCGAGAGAGCGAGAAGGAACTTTGCGTACGGGAAGAGAGAAAGAGAGAGCAAAGCGCGCGAGAGGAATAAAAAAGAAGTGAAAGAAAAGCGAAAGAGTGGAGAAAGGTGCGCGAATGTACTACAAAGGCTCGTTCGCTCGATACACCTGCTGTAGCGCGCGCGCAAATGAACCCTTTTGTCTCCAGTCGGCAAGTCATTAAAAACACGACGCGGGTATACTCACACACACACGCAAATACACATTGGAGGCGCCGCGATTTTTACTGCTCGCGTCGCCAATTATAATTGACCATTCATTTTTTGCACATATTTTAATATGGATTTAATTACGCGCTCGGCTTTTACAATGGCAATTTATTTAAATTACAATACGTAGAAGGAATTACTGTGGCTGTTATAGCCATTTTTCTTTATATTATATTAATATACAGTCGATATTGGGTTACGCGAAAGTGTCTCAAAAGCATGAGGAGGTAAAAAGCGGCGTCGGCGCCCGCATCGTTTTCTCGGAAGAACTATTTGTACCGTGGGCCTATTGCCTGACGCCATAACCATAACGATACTCCGAGATGAGAGCAATGAAGAGGGAGAGGGATCGAAGACTTACGTTCTATCGCGCTGCGTGTACACGTGTGTGTGTATATGTGAGAGAGAGAGAGAGAGAGGCCTTGTCTCCGTTATTCTCGAAGGCCCTTGCAGCCTGTGCTATAAAGGAACTTATGTACACTCACACTAGCGCGCGGGGTATATTGCGGTTGATGCTCGGGACGAGGATGAAAAAAGTATAATACAGCGATAAAATCTCTTATGCATCGTTTTCTAAATTGCGCGGGACTCATTCGTCAGTTTTGAAAATGTAAAACGAGGAGAAAATTCTCATGACGTTGCGCTACCTTTTTATGCAAAAAATAATAACAATGAGAAAGACAGAGGGAGAGCTAAATGAATTTAAAAATTTAAATGCCTTGTAAAGGATTCAGAAGCTTGACTGCATATCAAGCGACGGAGCGAAAGACGAGGCAGAAGGAGAACTGGAGAAGGAGAGAGGGAGAGAGAGAAAGATACGAGACATGCGAGGCATCCAAGAGACGGGGGTTGGACGTGCTATGCGCTCAGCGCTGCACTCGTCCTCTCTCATACGCGAAATTCTGACTGGTTTTCGGCTGCCTCTCTCTCTCCTCGCCATTTGCAATTCAACGCGTATGCAAAGAGCGAGCTCGCGCGCGCGCGCGCCAGGGCATACATGCCTTCATAATATAAGTCTGCATACAAATATATGCGCGAACCGCGCTCTCCCGTATTATACGAGCTCGGGCTAAACGTATTTATAAGTGTATACATACGCTCTCGCACACAAAGATGCGGCGGCGGCGACCGGCCGGGTAATCACGCGGCGAGAGCGCTCTAGCAAAGTGCCGCGGCAAGCGCGCGCTCGATATAGCCAGCCACCAAAGTTTACAAATTGTTTCTGATTTATAGGGCTTTTAGAATCGATATCTACCTCTCTCTTTCTTCTTCTCGCGTGTGCTCTCGTTCGCGGTCGCGCTGTGTACGTATACACACACAGGACGTCTTTTTTAATTTCCGGGAACATTTGTCATTTCGTTGTCTGCGTTATATATACACATACACAGTCGATTAAAAATATTGCCACGAAGTGATTTAAATAAGCATTGAGTCGAGGTGTTGGAAATGATTCATGGATTAGCGGCGGTTTAATTATTTATATTTGCTAATTGATGAGCAGTGTTGAATTTTAATTAGAGAAGAGTCGGGCGCGTATATACAGTGTCGATTAATTTTAATGAGATCATATAGTTTTTCATGCAACGACATTAATTATATTCTAATTTTAAATCTGGGTTCGAATATTTATGCTTGGTATTACCCAATATTAGCTAATCCGATGATTCATGCATTTTCATATTTCCTTGTTGATGTTTAGACCAATTGTTGCTCAACTTAACGAAGTTCAATTTCAGTTATATCATCAATTAATTAATTCGAACATTGTTGCGCATGATACACTTCGTACATATACAATACGTCACCGATATACGAAAGTATTATAAGTAGATGTAACACATGGACCAATTTTTTCTAACAATCGATTAAGAAACGTGAAAAAGACTGACTTTTATCGAATGGGTTAAAATTAGGCAACGATCAATGATGACATTCGTGTGTAATAAGACGTTGATTACAGCAACGCCGTTACAAAAAATATTAAGTATGATGAATATTACAGCTAAAGTCATGTTACACATTGTAATATAAGTTTTTTTTAACGAAGTTACAAAATTGAATAGCCCCTTAGGCAAACATTCAATCATTAAAGTAAAGCACGTTAAGTCTCCAGTAGTTCATTTAGTTAATTAAATCTTCATTTCACTTCAACCTTCAAGTCTTTTCTAATACACATTCCCATATACACCAAACTATGTATACTACACTGCTTATACAATGCCACAAATATTTACCAAAAATTAATTCAATACACCCTTAGACTGCATCATAAAGACCTTCCATACCCAATAAAAAGAAAATACAGACGCTCGCCGAATTCTCGCCAGGACATTGCCAACCAAGAAGCCTGCACACCACCTTCTTCATCGAGCGCCATGCCTTTCTCTCTCTTCCTCTCCCAGCCTTATAATATACATATACATACACGAGGCGGAGAAGCCTCTCTCTCTCTCTTTCTCTCTCGTTCGCCGCCGAAGATAGCGAGAGCCGGCGCATAATGAATAATAATCGCACATAATGTCGGGCGCGGAGAGGAGGCCCTCTCGAAAAAAAGGGGGAGCGCTGTGCGCGCGCGTGAAAAAAAAAACACAATCTCGCCACCACCCGCTCTCGCGCGCGTGCAGCCTCCGCGCGTTCCATTATGTGTCAAATATCGGGGCAGGCCCGCTCTGTTGTAAGTCCTTCCGCCCCCTCTGCTTTCTTCCTGCCCCCTTTTTTAATATCCCCCCGCTGCTGCTGCTGCTGGCGCTTCCTTCGCGGGAGTCTATATACACGACGAGATGACGATGCGCGAAGCGACGACGACTAACTGCGCGCGTGCGAGGATATGAAATTGAGGCTTGAATATTCTATGGGGGGAAGGCAGCAACACCGACGACAGGAAGAACGCGCGCGCGAGAGGAGACGACTCGCTTTGTCTCGCAGGTGGACTGATCTTATATCGCCGCGACGAGGTGTAATCCTCTTTCTATGTGGGCTTTTTTATTTCGTTTAGGATGGGGGGGTTTTATGGTTTCTGCAGTCGTAGGGCATCGTCGCGGCGTTTGTGATGGTTTCAGAGGTATACGCTTGGTTTTGAATTAAACGGTTATAATGTGAACGTTAGTTTGTATATTTTCACGAGGAAATAATTCAAGAGCTAGTTTTAGAATAATAAATTTTACGTTAAAGTGGTCGGGACAAAATAGTTATATTTCATGGTAATAATTGCATAATTAATATCACAGAAAATCAACAAATCAATATAACATATTATTTTATGCTACTTGAGTATGCGAGATTTGCATAGCTAATGAAGATTAATATCGTAGATGAAAGGATAAGTGTACATTACGGCGTGTTTACTGGTTCGTCTCTTGTCGGTGAAAATAATTCGCGTAGGCGTAAATACACGATGTCGCGAGAGATAAGCCGAGGCGTCAAATGATTGATATTTAAAAGTGAGAATGCTCGATGCATACTGATATTTCCCAGACTTGAATAATAATACGTTCGGCGATGAAGAATAGCCTACCGACACATAGCTGCGTGTACATTGTTGCGAACATCGATATATTGATTCACACTTCCCCCCCCCCCGGTCGACGACAATAAGCCGAGATTTCTAATCGAAATTTGATGGTATGCTGTTTGCGCATTGATACTGTGAGAATGCGACTTTGAATATGTATGCCACGAAAATGAAACAAAGTTTTTAAAAATTCTTTTACTCACAAAGCATATAGGACTCCAATAATTCACTTCGCAATAACGAAGCGGGAAACCGAAAAAGTAAGCAAAACCTCATAACCGAGCTCGCAACCAAAGCAGTCGTAAAATAAAATAAAGAAACTCCCGACCCCTCCTCTCTCTCTCTCTCTTTCATTCACAAGAGGGCGAAAAAGCCAGATAAAGGAATTATTTCGCGCTCTCCTTGGGAATTCATTGAGTCTGTTTACACGGGCGTGCGTCCTTGGTAATTTCTTTATTTTCCCTCTCACGGGAGATCCTCGCCCCCGCGCGGCCCCAGCTCACCCCCCGCGGTGTGCCATTTGTTTTTATCAGCGCGTCACATGGGGGGACACGTCGCGTCTGCGAGAAGTCGGTCTACCGGCAGCAGGATCCTTCGGGAGCGCGTTATACCTACGCCCTATGATTGCGTGAGAGCGTGTCGCCGAGACGCGCGCATTTATTATTTAGCCGAGAGTATATCGCATCGAGGAAAATGCTTTACGCTTTGGGGAGAGGGCCAGCAGCGGCACTGAAAATTTTCAACTTTCTTACGAGGCTTTCTTCGCGAGAGTAAATACGTGATGAGGCGTGTAGCGTGTAGTCGTTAGAGGTTGAGGTGATTTCGAGATAAACAAAGTTGGGTAAATGCTGATTTATACGTGGCCCGCGACGAAACGAAAAAATAAGCGTCACTTTATAATTTATGAAGAGCGTGATTAAAATTTACATACGTATGTATAATTTCGCGAAACGAGGTGACGATTCTCTCTTAATAAAATCATCACGCGAAATATATTTCCTCGTGCTCTAACGGTAGCTCTCACTCTCTCTCTCTCTCTCTCTCTACCTTCTATTTGGATAAGCCGAGTTTACTTTACAACCGCTATCTTTCACTCGACTCCTCCCCCGAAATTACGACATTCGCGCTGCGCAGAGCGCTCGATTAATTCGCGTCTCTCTCGACTCGCGTATTTAGCGCGCGCGTCTTTTTACAACACTCTCGGTCTCCTTCCAGCGTATACATATACACACATACCTTATACCCACCCACACATCGCCGTACATATAAAGCGCATTCTCGCAGCGTCACGCAGATAAGCGACAAAGCGTCGTCGTCGCTGGCTGCGGCGTTCGCTGCGACGACGATGACTTTCCCTTTCGGCCGTTCGAAAATCCCTCCTCGTAATCCCGGTATAACGAAGCTTTTTCGTGTAATGCTCTCGCCGAGAGCAAGAGCAAGAGGGAGAGAGAGAGAGCGCGTTAATAAGAGAGCGGGTTCGCGTGCGCTCGCCATTGTTCGTCGTCTGCTGCTGCTGCTGCTGCTCCGGTCTTTCTCGCGTGTCGATCGCCCGCACGACCACGTGGAGTGGGTTGGGTTAGCCGGCGCCCCGCGTGTATTGCACACACGCACTCACACGTACACGCTTTTCAAACTACCCGCGTGCGAGACACGCGTAATCCTGGCTTTTCGACTTTTGCCGCCCTCTTTTATCGCGAGGGTTTGCTCGTTTATTCTTTTTCTGTAGGTACGCCTCGCCCCCCCTTTGTGAGGGTGTAGAGTTGCGGTGCGAGAGGACTGATTACGCGGAGAGGCGGCGGTGTATTTTAAGAGAGTTTTAGAGGAGGCGTGCACGCGCGGTTTATGCATGTGTGTGTACGCGTATACACAATGCCACAGGTAACAGCTGTCATTATGCGGACGATTCAATTCCTGTACACGCGTGTGTATATGTACGGGCGCGTAAGATGTTAAGCGGTTCGCTCGGTCTAATTTGAAGGATGGACAGCGTACAGGAGTGTATGCCACGCCAGATGGATTTCGTGGTTGGCTGAAAGTATGAATGCGAGCCCGCGTGTCCGGTAGGCAGATGTTAAAGGTGGACTGTTATTAACATGTAAAGAAGCTGAATCGTTTTGTAAACCAGTGTATTCATAAGTAAATAAGTAGCTAATCGTATGCAATCTTTTGCATATGATTGGTAAGGAATATTATTTTTCAGTATATGCAGGAATGAATTCAAATAACTGTGTGATCGTACAAAGGATTATAATAAGTTTGTTTAGTATATTATATTTTTTAACAAAAGTATACAATAAGCTAATTTAATTTTTGACGATTGAATTATTTGAAAAAGATAAAAGTCAGCCTTTAATTTACCATTACTCAGAGATTCGCAGCTTCAATCCTCCGTCTGGGCTTCTACTTAAACGCAAAGCCCACTTCGCGCGATAATTTCCCCCTCAACTACTCCCGCGCGAGCGCAGCAGCAGCCGAACCTCTAATGCCATAATTGACTTTTCCTCGATTTTAAAACGCGCGTACTCCTCGCTTCCTCTCTCTCTCTCTCCTTCTTTCCACGGAAAAATCGAGAGCCGGAGCGCGTGGCGAGCTAAATTGTTTCTGACGCCCGGGCAATTTATTTTTCGCGAGCTTCCCGAGAATTTTTCAGCGGAGCGCTCGCGAGCCAAACCACCGGCAGTGCCGTCGCCTGCCAGAGACCCTTATCGGCGAAGAAGTCGAATTATCCCCGGGACCGTTGGCTGGAAATTAAAATCTCTCTCCAAGAGAGAGAGAGAGAGAGAGAGTCTCCTTCGAGCTAGGACGACGACGAAGGAGAAGAAGTAGGCGGTGGAGGTGGAGGGGGATGCAAGGGGCGCGAGGGAGAAGAAGCCAAGTCCATTAGGAGGCCCCGAGGGTCTACAGAGCTAGCGAGAGAAGGAGAGGAAATGAGAGCGAGAGAGCTCCCTCTATCTCGAAAAATGTCACCGATGATGAATAGTTGGCATGAACAAAAAGAAATGCTCCCCACCCCCTCCCGCGCGAGCGAGCGCCGATTCCGCCGCGGCTGTTTCTTATGCAGACCTAACCTCTCCTCCGTTCGTAGAGAGAGGAGGTTTTCCTATCGAAAATGAGAGAGTCAATTTATGAAATCGATCGCAGACGGCGGAGCCCCGTGCCAACCGCCTTCCATTATAATGGCCTATTATTCTATTTTTATTCCGAAATCGTGGTTTGGTTCCGCGATAGCGATGTACTTTTTAATTTTGGAAATAACCTGCAGTCAGTCTCATTGAATAATAATATTTTTCGATGAAAATAATACTTTTATGGCCGGTCGATGTTTACTAAAAATAACAAAGCCTAAATGAGTAAATATAGAAGCTAGATATGGTGTATCAATACAACTTTGACTCGAAGAAACATTAGCACACGCAGCGCGCAAAACCAAAGAATACACGTCAGCCGTGAGATATCATCTTAATTAAAACTTGCCAATTCATTTCGCTCCGAGCGACTTTCCAACCCTGCGCTGCTCTCTCTCTCATTCTCAAACGCAGCGGATCTCACCCTCCCCGTACTCCACCCCCAGTGCCGGCTTATTCTTTTGTTTTAAAACGCTCGCTGGAAAAAAGATAGCACGCGAGACGCGGAAACGTCCGAGATAATAAGAAGTTGGCGTCGCCGAGGAAATTAAGGGCGAGGAGACGCGCCGCGTGTTTATAAAACTGAGAAAGGAAGAGAGAGAGAGAGAGAGAGAGTCAGAGCGATATTCGTCTTGGACGAGTATGTTTTTAAATGAGGGGCAAGAGGGGAGCTGGGTAAAAAATCATCTCGTTATGGAAATGACGATGCGGAATTACTTCGTTACTGCCGCGTGACTGTGTGCGAGGGTGAGCGCACGCGCGCGCAACATCGGCCAATTTATTTGTCGTTTAATTTTTTCGCGTTGTCGCAGCTCGTCTAGTTATCTTGCGAGGGCGTAAATTTACTTTTGGAAGTTTAGGTTTTTGTGGGCGAATTTCAACTCGATATTAGTCGTAACGAGGAAAATGTATATATTATAGGTAGATTAATGCCGATAATAGTATAAAAGAAAGAGTTGAGAATTTTTTGGCTCGTTTAAAACTTTACATGGAATGAAGTATTCTAAAAGTATAAATAGAATTGAAAGTAGAGTATCAAAACTGTTATTCATGCCATATCTTGAAATGTTTTTAATCCTAATTATAAGCCCATGCTGAAATTCGATCAAGCGCAAAGCGTCGACAACTCGTTGATGGCGTTCCCTCTGCTTAATGAGACAAGGCTAATGCGCCTGCCGGCGAAATGCTAATTACTCTACTAATTACCAAATGTAATACGCGCGGCAATATTTGATTAGGGTCATAAAATCCGGCTGGATTTGGAATTAAAATGTAGATTAGTTTTCAATCGAGTTTACGAGATTTCTCAATTACGCCTTCTAATGAAGATTCTATCACTGATAAAAATTGCAAATGGCAAAGTACATTTCATTGCTGCCAACTATTCCACATCCATAACGACCAAAGCAAAAAAACTCATTCAGATATATATGAAGACTTCCTCTCTTTGCATGTACAGATACATCTTGGTCTATGCCGCGCGTGCGCTCGCAGTTCCGCATCGTCAAAGTTCGCGTCCCCGCGGCAGATTTCGCTCATTTTTCTTCGCCTCACCTCGCCCACCCCGCTGGCCACTCGACTACAGCACTCTCTCTCTCTCTCTCGTAGCCCTTTTCTTCTGCAGTTATACCCGGTCCAATTACGAATTTTTAACGGAGTAGAACCCGGAGGCACACTGCGCGTTCCTATAATACTACTACTACTACCACCACAGGCCGACCGCCGCCGCCGTAATTTACTTCCCAATTTGTATAAAATATCTCGCGGCTAATGAAGCAATTTGAGGCTGTCTCCACCGGTAATGTATGGAGTCTGCAGGCCAGCAGCACAGCGAGATATGTATTTATAGAGGGATGGAAAAGCCTGCTGCTTGTAATAGCGCGCCGCACGGCTAGCGTTTTAGACTTGCTGCCGCCGACGCTGCTGCAGGTACATTCATGCGGGAAACTCCACGGCGCGTTATTATAGCTCGCGGTGTATAGCGCTGTAACGCGAGAATATGCGCGATGAAAATCGCCCGCGGTCGAGAGAGGTGCGCCGCTTTCGAAAGTTTTTCGACCCGGTCTGTATGTGTGTGTGTGTGTGTGTGTACGTATATCACTGTAAAAAATGTCCTTAAAATTATGCACTTTTAATGTACATAAGCACACTAAATTTAATGTACTTGTAACAAAATAGTACATCAATGTACAAAAGTATTGTTTTTGCATTAAATTTAATGCACAGATATTAAAATTCGTGCAATTATGACTCAAAAGTAATGTAAGCGTACATGAAATTTCATTTAAAAAATTGAAAGTGAAGTTGTGGTAGATGTACAAAAATTTCAATGTCATATGCACGATAATTAATATGCATGTACCTTAAATAAATATATATCTGCATTAACATTACAGTATTTATACATTAAATTCCATGACATTATCGCAAAACTTTGAAGTAAAAGTAATTACTTGTGCATTAAATTCCATGACTTTCACTTCATAATTTCACGTAGAAGTAATGCACATTTTATGAAATATAGATTACTTTTACATTAAATTTCATGACTTCGCTCCGAAATTTGCAGCAACAGTAATGAATATCGCATTAAATTTATGTTACAAAGTTCACCACCTTGATTCCGTAATTTCACGTAAAAGTAATGCATGATTCATTAAATATACATTACTATTACATTAAAATTCATGATTTTCGCTCTAAAACTTGTAGTAAAAGTAATGAATATTGCATTAAATTTTAGTTACAAACTCAGTGATTTTCATGTTATAATGTCAAAAAAAGTAATGCCAGTTTGATTGAATTTCCCTTACTTTTACATTAAAATTCATGACATTTGCTCCAAAACTTGCAGTAAAAATAATGCATATGGGATTAAATTTTAGGTAATTTCACGTAAAAGTAGAGCATGTTTCATTAAATATAGATTATTTCTACATTAAATTCGATGACATTCGCGCCGAAACTTGCAGTAAAATTAATGCATATATGTCTTATGTAGATGAAAATGTCAAACTTTTTCAAGCGAGCGATAGCGTAACGGATAGCGTGCGTGCGTAGTAACCCCAGGGGTTTCGGGTTCGATTCCCGGTTAGGTCGAAAATTTTATGTAAGTTTTTTTTCTGCGATAATAACAATGCGATTAATTTAAGAGAATAAGTTCTTTAATCATAATGCGAAAATTTATAATATTAAAAAGTTTATATGTATAAATTAACATTGTTGCTGGCACAACATAAAGAAGTGAGGTAAGTAAA
Organism: Torymus aiolomorphi; assembly: GCA_036365515.1. Lineage (NCBI taxonomy): Eukaryota > Metazoa > Arthropoda > Insecta > Hymenoptera > Torymidae > Torymus > Torymus aiolomorphi. The sequence continues at coordinate 131,850,171 of CM070877.1, forward strand.
TATATAATAAATTTGAATCAAAGTAAAATAATTTCAACTACAAACTGTGTATTATTATTACATTTTGTAAAAATTTTTTATTTTCACAAAATAAAAAAATAATTGGTTGAATAAAAAGAAAAAAAAAATATTTTTCAACCAAATAAATTATTTTTTGACCTAAGTAAAATTTGACTAGTATAACGTCTTTTACTAGAAATTTCAAATACGTGTATGTTAAGTTTTATGCATTCAGTTGAAATTCCAGTTTACGGGAATTTTTTTAATGTGCAGCGGTGAAATTTTCCAGTACATTTACAGTACATTACAAGATTTAAATAAATTTTAATGCAGATTTGCATTAATTATAATGCGGATTTGCATTAATTGTAATGTAAATTTGCATAAATTGTAATGCAGATTTGCATTAATTGTAATGCGGATTTGCATTAAAAGTAATGCACTTTGCATTGAATTCACATCACATGTACATTACATTCCATTATTCTTACTCCGAAATTTGCCATGAAAGTAATTCATATTACATTGAATTCACGTTACATGTACATTAAATTTACTGACTTCTACGCCAAATTTTTCCAGTAAAAATAATGCACTTTGCATTAAATTTAAGTTATATTTACATTAAATTTAAGTTACGCCATGAAATTGTTTTAATGTACCTGCTTGAAATTGTGCTTCCATTACATGTGCATTAATTTTAATGTAGATTTTTTTTACAGTGTATATATGTTACACACGGCGGTATGTAGTGCAACGATATTGCGCTGAATACGTATATGTGTGTGTGTCTGTGTGTATACGTGTGGTTGCAGAATTTTCGTCGCGGGGAAAACGTTTTCGAAACGGGTTTTCATAGGGCGTGAGAACGCTCGCCTTGCTTTCGAAATGGGAGGATGAAATTGTGGGAGCGAGGCAGGCGGTTTATTCTCGAGCGTGTCAAGGTTGGCGGAGATATTTTTCCTTGATTATATGGTAATTTTGAAAAATTAGGATATCCCAGTGGTTATGGAACTGGATATTAAAAATTTAACTGCAGTCATAAGCAGCGTTTGTCAGTTTGTTTGAAATTCACGAGATAAAGGGAATTTTTGCAGACCTCAAACTCGAATATCTAATTATAATAAGTTCGACGATTTTCATTCAAACTGACTGTGACGTGTTCGTTAGTTATAAAATGAATTCCCTGATAATTTGTTATATCATTTCGTCCGCTGCAGCATTCTAGTTAATTAAATTTAATCATTAATTCAAACGACTCACAAAGCTAGGAAAATTGCGGAAATGTCGAAGCGCGTTCGCGCCCAAAGGTGGACATTTTGATATTAGAGCCGACCCTTTATTAAACAAACGCGCTCGCGCAGAGATCGCAGCGCTATGAACGGCATCGGAAATAAATTTTAATTAAAACGTCAGCGTAAGAGCCTTAACGGCCAATATAATTATCCTCTTTCGTCGAATCGATTCCCGCGCCATCCGCGTATTTATTGCACACGTCGCCGCGTTGCAGGTGCGAAGTATGCATGCACGCACGCGTGTGTGATACAAATTTTTATTTATCTTTCTCGTTGTTTTATATATATACGCTCTAGGCTGCTTATAAAAAAAGTCTCCTCTCTCCCCTGCAGGTGTCGATATACGCGCGAGCAAGTGATTCACATGCGCGCGCGCGCGCTTAATTGAGCCAGAGAGGATAGCGAGAGTACCGCATCGCGGAACGATTTTGCCGGCGCGGTATCGCGATGCGCGGGAATTATTTATGCTAGAACATTCCGAGAAAAGCGCACGTGGCTTTCTTTTTACGATGTATATTATACGGCGTATACATACTTCCGCGAGTAGTCGCGAGTGCGTGTGTTCCACGTGCATACAGAGCGAGCGCTATCGATTCGTGACTTTGCGTAAAAATGCTGCTCTCTCGCTCTCTCTCTCTCGCCGAGCGACAAGGCTGCGTGGCTCGTCGTTTTATTGACACGTTGCCATAGTGGTATAATGTGCGCCTCCCGACATGACTTTTTAATAAGGTTATATACTTTATTAAAAGTATGCAGGTGCGTGTGTGTTTATGTCCGTTTAAATAACTTCATGTATACATGTTCGTTGTGTCGACGGTAGACGTAAGATAGCGAATATATTTATATATTATGCTCTCAAAGCGATTCTGAATTAAATGAAGCTCTTTTTATATTTTTCAATGCGTTATAGAGGGAGAAAATAAAAGTGACATGAACATTCATTAAGTAAGATACTTCTGTAACGTTACATTATTCGACTTTCAATCTCGAGTGCCTAGTTAAATATCAACTTTATTCTAGTATAATTTTAAATTAAAAGTTGAATTCGCTCTTTTCCTAAAAATACAAACTTTACCACACGATCTAATCTGCTAACATCCTGTATCCCACAAAAGGATAGTCGTTCAATTTCCCCAGGAAAATCCCCCAACAGCGAGTTAACACGCGGCGTACAACACATAAAAGAAGAAAAACCCCTCCTGGAAAAGAGCGACTACGTATACGACAAGAAGAAGAAGAGCTCTCGGCAACTCACGTGCATACATACATACATACATGCGTATAGAGCACATAGGGCAACTCGTGCGCGACCGTCCGCTAGGTATATATACCGGGACGTCGAGCGAAATACACACTCCCGGCACGTCAGCGGCAGTGGCGGTTGCGGCGGCTAAAGCGCTCTGGCGCTCGTAAAAGCTGATCCCTGTATAATTTTCAATCGCCCTCGGATTTGACGACCTCGTCACGGGCCGTCTCACTCTCTTTCTCCTCTTCTTCTTCTTCTTCGGCAGCCACAGCAGCAGCTTCTTTCTCAAGGTGTATACGTTGCTACGGCTGAGTCTTATGGCTCCTCACGAAGATAAGGGCGGAATGACGAGGTCGCAACGAGCGGTAAAAAGTCGATCCTCGCACGGATAAACGCTGCCGCCACAAGACGGACATTGAGGGACACGAGCGAGTGGCAAATAGAAAAGCCAAAGAGAGAGAGAGAGAGAGAGAGAGAGAGGAAATGAAGACGACTGAGACGGAAAATGAGCGAGACGCGAGAGATCGAAGGTGGAAGGGAGAGATAAGAGGGGGAGCGATCATTCGGAGGACGAGACACGCCTGCGAGACCGTAAAAAGACAATACCGTACTTCCAGCTCGCACCCCGTGTACGCGTATACCTTATACTACCTCCTCGCGCACGTGGCTCTCTCGGCGCCCCCACGTGCGGATACGTGCCACCCTTTCTTCTCTCACCCTTATTCTTACGACGTCTCTCTCTCTCTCTCTGTCGTTCTCTCCCTCGAGAAGAGGCGAAATCGTTCCTTTCTTTCTTTCTTTCGGCAGTCACGGGGGGAAAAACCGCGATACAGCCCCCCAACACGGCCCTGCGCGCGAATCGAATTGAATTTTACAAGCAGGCCGTGAGAGGCGACGCCCTCTATTAGCTCCTATAATTGATACTCCGGTCTCTAGTTCCTTGCGCGCGCGATTCCAGCGTCGCGGGTTATCCGCTTTTATTTGACTTTTCCCTTTCCCCAGAGCGCAAATTCCTTTCCCTGATTTCCATTTCAAATGATGGATTACGCTTTATTGGATTCGATTGTAATTGATTTTCTTCTTTCTTTTTATGTTTCAGGTAAGTTGAGATTCTGCATCAGACACGCATATAGTTTTCGTTATCGTAAGTATAATGATAGACTGTTGTTTCGACAATTATAAAATAGAAAATATTGATAATAAAAATATCATTGATGAATATAAGTTGATGAAAAGTAAAATAGATCATCTCGTCACTTGAAAAATTAAATTCAACGACCGTAACTTGGGATGAGGCTAAAATAATGGGCACTTCTCGCCCCAAAGCACATCAAAAACAAAAGCGTGAAAACAAATCCGGGCCGCCTCCGCGTCACCAATTCGCTTTCACAAAGCGCAGCCTTCGAACTCACGATCACACACACAGCCAGTGGTACAGGGGTGCGTGCTCCAGACGCTTTTTCAGGGGGTTTTTGATCTCACCCAGTCCCTCTCTCGCTCTCTTTCGCGCAACACCCACTGATTTCATTAGCCGATACTGCGCTGGGGTGAGAGTCAGAGAAGACGCGTTAAATTACACGCTCTCTCTTGCGGGGGGTGAGCCCAGTCAGTTAGCTAGCAGCGGGAGAAAAGTCAGACAGAGAGAGGAACGAGAGAAACGCGTTTGCACGCCGCGACGATGCGTTTGCATTAACGACGAGTCGCGTAATGACGACGAGCGCGCGCGACAGAGAGAGAGAGAGAGAGAGAGCGAGAACCAGATAAAAAAGACATTACTCACCCGAGCGGCCCGGGCGATAATTACATCGGGGACCCGTCGACCTGAACGCCGCCAGAGAGCAGCGCGATTACGCGCGCGCGCAGCCCGCGATATAGTCGATACGGATGACGGGGAAAAAATAAAGGAGAGGAAAACACGCGCCGGCGGTATATGGCGGTTCGATTACCCGTGCCATTACCTTTGCGAACACGTTAATTTATGGATTGCAGGGGGAACAGAGCCGAGCGTGAGTGTCGACGGGTCTTTGCGAGCTTTCGCGCTACGTGCATTCTTTTGTGAGAGTAAGCCGAAACTTTTTTTTTTTTATACAGATACGGAATGAAATTTTAAATATTTACACTCAGAAAAACGATCCTCCTGTCTTGAAATAAAATTCCTCCCCAGAAAATCTTCGTGCGACAAAAAAGGATTCTTCCTGCGCGAAAAATCATCATCCCGTTACAATAAGATTGACTTCCTGTTGTAAGATAATTCCTCCTTCCATAGGAAGATATCCTCTTGGCCTTATTTTTAGCGGAAATCCTCTGCCGCCAGGCAGATTCTCGTTGATATAGGAAGATAGTTTTACTTACAGTCTCAAACTGTGATAGGAATTCGACACAGACTGCATATATACCTGCAGACGAACCTACTCGAATTAAAGCTGTGGTAAATTGATAAAGTCTCCGGCAACGCCGAATAAGAAACAGCGTGGCTCGCTAAGAGCAACAAGTCGCGCCTCTTGAATTCGTAATAACCCTCTCCCGCTCAAGAATATTTTCGCGCTCGATTAGCTCTGACGGTCACCTTGTCCCGCGACCTCGTGTATACCTACTCCATGTATACCACTCGTTCTGTTCCTCTTTGACTCACGCCGCTGTCGGCTCATTATCATCCCCCCTCCCCCTCCTCCTGCGTTTAATTAGTTTAAAATATATCGAGATCGCTAATTAATTGGAGTGTCGTGCGCGTGCAAAAGCACCGCTGCGGGGGGCAAGGAAGAGTCCGTTTGCCGCCACCGATAATCAGCTAATTATCGTCTGGCGTTTTATTTGTCGAGAGACATACATGCAGTGCGCTGATTTTATCGGCGCTATACTTTGTTGTCCGCGCGCTGCCGCGTCGATTGTGTTTGAATTCTTTATTCAACGATATGTCCGCGGCGTTCTCTCATTAAACCGGAAAAGCGAATTTCGTATTATATGTACAGCCTTATGGCGCGCTCGCGGTCGTTGTTTTCCAACTCTCTCGCTGTCCCTGACATCGTTTTAATTGAATTTTGTTGATTCTCGTCATTTGGGCGCATAGTTAATTAAATCAAAACACGCGTTAGCGCACTCGATCTTTCTCTCGCTTTTTTCGTCGTTTTAATACGTTTTCGGGACGAAAAATGACCCGGCCATATCTCATTATCACGGCACTTCCGCGCGCGAGCCCGAAATAAATCTCTCTTTCTCTCTTTCACCGCTGATCGCGCGCCAGCTAAGCCGGGCAGTTACTTAACATCGGATCGATCTTAATCCAAGAACAGTGGCATTACGTCCGGTATCGGGGATTAGATTCCGGCACTCACTTGCGGTCCGCGAAGAAAGAGAGAGAGACGGAGAGCTCGTAAAGGAAAGAGCGCTACGCAGCACACGCACACACGTCGAAAGATCGACGGCAGCAGCACTTCGCGGCACATACATCAGGATCTGCGGCTAATCTGATTCCCCTAACAATGCGCACGCGTCGGAATCTTCTTACATGCTTGCGCGAGAGTGTGTGAGAGAGAGAGAGAGAGAGAGAGAGAGAGAGAAATACGCTACTACTAGTGGCTGCGATTGTATGGATTTTGGATTTGGCGGCCTTCGGACCCCCTGCGAGAGCGTAATCTCTCGCTAATAACCGCGATTTATCCTGCGCCCCCCCTTGTGTTTTTCTGTTTTTCCAAGGGACGGGCGACGCGTGGACGATCGAATTTCGCGATTAAGGATGCAGCGTTCGTCGCTCTTTTTCTCTGTGTGGGTGTTTTATTACTGACATGTTGGGGTGACGAAAGGCTGTGCTTTTTTATTCTTAGGCGATATCGATAGAGAGAAAGAGACGTATTGCCGGAATCTACATAAGCCGACGGATCGGCAAAAAATCATGACTTGCGCGAGTTGACGCGGTGGAGGAGGAGGAGTAGGAGGAGGAGGAGGAAGAGAGGACGACGACGGCGATGAATGTGCATACGTATGGTTATGTGTGCTAGCGTTTAGAAAAATATATTCTATTTTGAAAGATCGATTCATCCGTGAAAAACGCCCAGTCATTACTTCGTATTCGAGAGATGGAAAACCGCGTGTTCGTAGCTTTGGCGTTTTAGGATGAAGAGAGATACCGCACTGCTTGAGAGTCAGACCCGTAGATTAGATTGTATCCGCGCACGATCTAAAAGGGACCTTTTTGTCATGAAAGAGCGCCTTTCATTAATGGGCCGGTGTTCGCGAGGCCGGTGAATCAACCTGCCGCAGAGCGAGTCACACGCGCGCGATAACGACGCGACTGTAGACAAATATTTATCAACACTCATCGTACAAGATTCGGCGTCAGCTGTTGCGGCATGCTATAAAATTGCACAACACGATCGTCGTCCACAATTATCGTACTTGCGTTTCTCACGCTAGACGTACGTATATACGTCAGGTGAAATTTTGGTCGAGTGCTCCGTTTTCGGGAAAAAAACTCCGAACTCTACACTTTTAAACGCCTCGGTGTGACGATGATACGCGCCGCTGGATTATTTGTGCGTTATCGAAAGCGTAGGATGTTTGGAGGGAGATTCGAGCTGTGCAGGAAGTGGATAATACTTCCTCTCTCTCACTCTCCTGTCTGCGTTCGCGAGCGCGCGCGCGCGCAGGCTTATCGTCCCTCGGCGTGGGAACATCAACTCAATGGAGAATAGGCTGTATGAAATTAGTCTGGAAATTCCTTTACGGAAGCTGGCTCTGTTTACAATGTAAACCGCCGCGCGCCCGGGGAATGCCGTAAATTTCGTTCCGGGGGCGGGGAGGGCGTTCGAGGATCTCGAAATGTCGCTATTAAAGTGAATATTTGTTTAGTTTCGGGCTCTCTCACGCGACTGCCTGCCTGCGTCCTCTGATAAAAGATTCTTCAGGTGCACAATTTGTACAACACAGCGTGCAGGCTGCATGCGTAAGGAAAATAAAGAGAACCGTTCGGTGCACTGCACTGCGCAACTTTCTAGTAAAAATAATTCCTCGACAAGAGCGAGCGCCCGGCCGCGACCGCGCATAATTTACGGTCCAGAGCACTCGCGCGCATCTCCGCGAGCGGTCACGCGAGCTTATCTCTCTCCCTCTCGGAACCTCGACAACGCCGAGTGACGTCACGTTTATTTGTGTGTGTGTGTGTGTGTGTGTGTGTGTATGTGTGTGTATATATATATATATATATACACACACGCGCGTGTACTTATACTTCCATAAGTGGACGTTTGACGTTCCATTTAACGACGTCGATTAAGGAAAATCCGAAACACTCGTGCAAACCGCGAATCCCCCTTTTCCCCGATAAAAGCCTCTCCTAAGCCGCACGGGCCAGTCTGTGTGTGTTTGCTCTTTCTCTCTAGGCGCACCTCTATATATACCGTTACGCGCTTGTTCGGATTGCGAGAGCGGAAAAGAAGCCTGGCTGCTGCGAGGGAAAACACAAGCACGCGTGTGTGTATGTGTATGTGTATATATATGGTGGAGCGGCCCAACGGTCGTTATCGGCCGTGCACAGGTTCATGCCAGCCGACAGTTAAGGCAGCGCGCGCGACTGCCCTCTCTCTTTCTCTCGCTGCGCCCGCAATAAATTCGTTGGCAAAATAAAGAGAGAGAGAGAAGCGGGAAGAGAAAAGCGAGAACGATCCAATCGGTTAACAGGGAGGTGTGCCGGAACCAGCCCACCTTTTAACGCTTCGCGCGCGGAATCTTTCCTCTCTTTCACGGACGAGGAAAGATAGAGCGGGAGCGCTCACGCACCGGTCATTATACACGTGCGAGAGATAGGGACAGCAGCAGCAGCAGCTTTTCTCGCGATCGCGATGCGCGCAGCCCCTCGATCGACAACGGCTGATCATTGCCGCTCGTCACGCGAAACTTCGCCGACGTGTGTCTTTCTCCGCTCGACCCGATTCGCATGCGTTTATATGTATACGCGTATAGGTGGAGGATATATACGTGTACGTGGTATGGAGTCATCTGTATTTATACGCGCTTTCGATACGCGCCGGAGTAAAAAGAGCAAAAGATCGGTCGCTTATGAACGTTGCGGAGGACGACGATCGATTAGATGCGTGCCGTCGCGGCGTATTTAAGGCGGCCACACACTCATGAATATACATTTGGATTTCTTATTCGCGAGTGGTGGCGCGACCGAGAACATAGTGGAAAAAAAAGAAGAGGGAAAGGAACGTCGCGCGCGTTTAGACGTATATGATGTTCTCTAGCTCTCGGCGGCGGCGCATAATTTTTCGTGACTGGGTGCCGAGGCGAAAAAAAATAAGTAGTTTCTCGACGTTTTTAGTCTGGATTTAGATTTTTATTAATTTTACATGGCCAGTCGTGACGTACATAGTGAGAGAGTATTGTGTAATCGACGAATGACTGGCGAGCGTTTTCGAAAGTGCTGAGCTGCTGCGAGACGCACGGTTGGTTCTAAATACATAGCGGTATAATATATAATGTTAAACCATCACGAAGCCGGCATCGATGATTAAAATTGACAGGCCAACGTGAAATTTGGCAAGAATCAACTTAATCGCAGGTGAAGAGAAAAAAAGCTTGTGATTACCGCGTACCGTATAACAGTTTCAAAAACCCAGGGCAAATCCTTCGGCGGATATCTCACGCCGACTTCATTAAGAACTCTTCACAGGCCCGCTCGGCCCCATAACTTCTCCCACTTTTCTCTCCCTCTTTTTTCTTTTTTTTTCATTTCGTACATAACCCACTCCGGCCGCCTTATCAGCGATCTTATCCTTCCTCTCGGTCTTCCGGCGGTGGCGGCCGGCGAGAGAGAAAAGACTCTCTCAAAGGTGTGCAACCGCAGGGGCCACGCCCCAATTAGGTCGAACGGCCGGGCGCCGTTCTTTCTCTCCCTCTCTCTATTTCTCTGTCTTTCCTCTTCCTTGCCTAGCGCTGGCTAGTTTACGATGAGAATGTCCGCACCTGCGGTGACACCTCACCGCCGCACGACTTACACCCCCTCTCCGTTGGGTGTTTTATGGCGGCCAGATAGACGCTGGCATGCACGCGCCCGGCCGCGCCGTGTGATGTACGGGGGACGAGGAGAAGAGGAAGACAGAGTGAGCGCGAGGTGCCGCTCTTAACGGCCAAGAGAGAGAGAGAGAGAGAGAGAGAGAGAGAGAGAGAGAGAGAGAGAGAGAGGTGTTTGTGAAGGTAGGTGAGAGAGGGAGAGAGTTTCCGCGTTTTCGATTCTCCAGGTTACCGAGAGCAGGAGAGAGAGATCGAAGGCGAATTTATGATGGCGCGAGTGAGGTAGGTTATGCCGAGGTCGAGATAAACGATGCCGATACAATGCGTTTATTGAATCTTGGGCGCGAGGCTTTTCGAGGGTAAACGGGGAGAGAGATAAATCATACGTGCGTATACACACTCGCGCGGGCGAAGTTTATGATGTGGCTCCTCCGATTTCAAAAAATCAAAGCTTCCGCGGCTCTTACAGAGTTACCGTGTATTTATGAACTTCTCGTTGGGGTTTTGTTTCCAAAATTTTTTAGATTTCACCATGAGAATGAAGAATAAGTTTTACCGTGTCGTATGAATTTATATATGTAAACTAGGCTAAATATATACTATAGAAAATCTTTTCAAAGCCATTTACAAACTATTAACGATGTAAATACGGTCGGGCAGGTGAGTTAATGTGCCTCTACGTTGACAAAGTGCAACTTCCTCGTGTCATCTGTCGCGGCTGTCAGGCATCACAAGAGGGCGTCTACTTACGAAACGCAGTTGACACCGCGTCGCTTTGAGAAAATGCATTAGAGAAGTTGGGGATCTCTTTCGACAGTCACCTTTCACATTTTCCATACATTGTATGGGTGAAATCAATCTTTCGGTTTAATCCGATTTAATTAAAGTTTCCTTCACGTCCTACTAATACGCGTCTAATAAACGCTAACTATTTCGTTCGAAGAAAATCTGTCTTACAATAATCAACAGGAACTACGGCTATCGAACCGTGACTGACTCGCACTAACTTATTCAACAATTAGCTCAATCAATCGCCATTGTAATGTTGAACATTCGCTACGACACAATCAAATCATGGATTTATCGATGATCTAACACGGTAACTTTCAAGACAGACTCTCTATTTCGTGCGCGACAGACGCACCCACGAGACACTCACATACACACACATACGGTATCGTGACGCAAGCCGTTGTGCATTTGTGTGTGCACCTTTTTGAAATTTCCCACGTCGCTCGTTGTCGCGTGCGAATCGCTCGTGCCCGCGCCGCCTCTCGATATGTTTTGTGTATCATTTTGCTCTCCTCGCCGCCGCCACTGCCGCGACTCTCATTTGCATTGAAATGTTTTCTTGTGTGTGCTCGGGCGCGCGCGCGCGCAGCGTTGTCCGCGTGCAAAATATTGCCACAATAACTTAATGGTGCTATGTTATTGTGACTCGAGAATTCACTATTTTCGTTTTGTGCTTGCACACATACAGACACACACACAGTGCGTTCTGTTTCTCCTATGACATCTCGTACGTTGCCGAGTTTATTGTGTCTTGGGGTCTCATGAGAAATATATACCGCTAAATTATTACTTTTATAAAGCGCCATTTTGCCCTGTGTCTATCTAAGTTACGACTGTCGCTCGGTCTTTAATAAATTGTAAGGTAATACGGCGAACAGTCACGAGCAAAAGTGGAAGTTCTATTAGAAAATTGCTCTTACGCAAAATACTTCTATCCGTACACCAAGATAGAAAAAAAACGTAAATTTCATTTTCTTTTACATCGCAATCGGATCACAAAAACTTGGAAAAAATGAAAAACGAGATAACTCTCCTTCTTCCGTTCAATCCACTCAAACCTGCACCACCCGCATATAGGTATATATACGTATATATCTCACCCTCGAAACTTAAAATCCAATCCCGCGCACAGCCGAAGAACAGCAAGAAGAAGACACTCTCTCCGAAGGGGGTGTGCGTGCGCGTGCGCGCGCATGAGGGTAGCATCTCTCCATTTCCGTCCTATACGGTGTCGTTCGCGCTTTAATCGCATTCGGATGCAATGTTGCGGAAAATTTCATTTGAGCGAGGAGAGAGTGAGAGCAGAGAGAGGGGCGAGGGAGGGAAGAGAGAAAGAGAGAGGAGAGAGAGAGAGAGAGCAAAAGCGAGGGCGGCGCGCCCCGCTGTGACTTTGTCTCGTGCGCGTACGACGTAGAGCCCCCCGCCGGCGTCGAAATTTGCATATCCATTCGCGTTTGCGTGCGGTAAATGTGTGCGCGCGCGCGAGCGCTCGAATTTATGCGCGCGTGTGAGACTCGCACAGCGAGCGCTAATGCACTGCGCGCGAGCGCCGCGGGAATTGCTCTTTAACGAATTCGCTCGTGGTTGATGCTGCGTGTGTGTGCGTGCGTGTGTGTTTTCGCGAAGAGGATGATGCGCTGAGGGTCTTTTGGGAGCGGGCGCGAGGACGTGGCTGTTTTTTCGAGTGATTTTTATGAGCTTCGGTTGGGTTATTTGGATGGCTTGGATATTTCCTTTCAAGTGTGAAGTGTGTGTTTCAAGTAAACTTTTTTTATGTATCTTCGAGCTATTATGATTTAAAAACTGCAATGTTTAATGGTTCAAAACATACTATGATTTATGAACCACTATATGTACTTTTCAAACCTTGAATGTGCATCTTAAGAAAATCGGCTCTTTTTTTTTTATCATTCAACGTATATAATATTCTAAGATCCTTTGTGCAAATGGTAATACACGATTTACACATAAACACGTGTACTTAAGCACCCATGCGGCTTTTACAACGCTACTGCCAGTAGGCTATATATGCGCGAAGAAAGCTGCAACACAGCAACAGTAGCAGCAGCTGGATTTCTTCCTAGATTTTATTGCGCTTGTTAGGTGCGCGATTTTACAGCCCGATTTCCCGCGAGTTCCGGCTAAACTGAGCTGGCTGGCTGGCTGGCGCGCGCGCTATCGACCGGTGATTTGCGAACTGTCCAATTATTGCGATTTGCCATCGCCTTGCGTCATTGGAATTCATAAACCGGCGATTTCATTTTCCGCGCACAATCGGCAGTCAATACGTTTCACGCGCTCGCTCGCGTATATACGTGCAACACACAGGAGCCGTAAAAGCCCGCCGTCGACGTAAAGCATTATTTATCTGCGGTTTTATCGAGCGTGCAATCGTATTAAAATATTTCTGCTTATACGTATTTTCTGCTTTTGCGCGCCGACCCGTCGATTAGTATTTTATTTCGATGCACACGCAACGGTCGCATTGCAAAAGGTATATAGCAAAACTAATAACTTTGATTGCATCCATTGAAAAGTATAAAGTGTATATAAATATATACGATCGTATCTGAGAATTTTAGACGCGCTGCTAAAAACCACGAGAAAGCTATAACTATTGCAGAGCAAAAATTTTTATCTGCTAATTGGACTTCAAAGTTTGCATGAATCATATGATATAAAGCGTGTAGCGCATATGAATCAAGACAAGCTCACCTCCGAGCACGAAAAACTAATAATACCCCTCATCAATCGTTTAATTACGGCATTACACACCGCATTTAAAACCAAGTGTGTTTGCCCAGCGACTTAAAGCCAACAGTGTATATTACCCACTCGCTCATACACACACACACGTACTTGCGCGGGGACTACTCGCGAGAGAGAGAGAGAGAGAGCGAGCGAGCGAGGCAATTTGCAGGGCGTGGCAGCGGTTCACCGGTCGCGCGATATACCTGTCTAATTCCGTGTAAATCAAGCCACGTCGCCGCGCTTGTTCGACTCGCCTCGTTTATGGCTGATACGCCGTGCTTTTCCACGCGCGAGCGATGCACGAGGCGTGTGTACATATATATATACACATACACACACACACTCTTTACGAGCTGTACGTGGACGCAACACTCTGGGCTAAGAAGACGCGACGACTACTTCCCTATTGCTCGTGTGTCGTTCGAAGGTGTATTTTTAGATCGATTTTACGGCGATTACATGCGCTGGATTGTGTATCGCGGTGTCTCGTTGACGGATCGCCGTGCTCGCTGTTTTGGAAAATCGAAGAAAGTTAACGATGCGCGCGTTTACGGCTGTTGGGTCTCTAATCGCGGCGATATTTTATGAAGAATAAAATTTCGCGTGGATTTAATGATAACTGGGCAGATGAGAGCTTATTATTATATTATTAAAGGCGGTAAGGCTAGGTGCGTTCAGTGAGTGCGGCAGTAAAACGCGCGCGAAACTTTAACGAAGATCTAGATACAGTTGCTAGCTGCGTGACTGCTGAAGAGTCGTCGGGTGCATGCACGCGCGGGATGCTCCGTGGAAATAACAAACGACGTGCGATCCTAATTAATTACTCGCTCGTACTAATTGCAGGCTCGCGACGCCCCCATTTGCCCCCGCTGCTATCGGAAGAAAATTTATATTCTCGGCACAAGTGAGCATTCGACAGCCCTTCTATTACTTATTTCGACAAAGTATACGCTAGAATACACGCGCAATTATAGCTCTCTAACCTTCCGTCACTTTTCTCGAGATCTAAGGGAAAGAAAAGTGTGTATGTGTGTGTGTGTGTGTGTGTGTGTACACACACACACACGAGAGAGTAGATTGGAGGTTCCCGCTTGTTAACCCTCCGTGTGCGAGCTCGTCGTTAACCGCATGACGTCACGACTTTTGTGTGCATTCGCGATGCGCGAGAGAGGAGTGCCTCGCCTGCACGCTGCGCGCCGCGTGTACATATGATTGGCCGGCGCAGATGTCACTCGTTATGTAAATGTCCGAGTGTTTACGAGGAGACACCTCCCGGGTAACTAGCCCCGCGACAACACGAACTCGCGCGCCGTATAATGATACAATAGGAATATTTCTCTCGCTCTCTCGTCTCTCCGCCTCCTTCTTCTTTCTTTTGCTCCTCCTTATGATACCTCTCTTCTTGCTCCATTTTTCTCGCCTCTTCGCATCTCGTTGTTACGTCTGTTATTTCTGCTCTCACACTTCTCATTTTAGTCCCTCACGTGTACATATGTGCAATTTTCGTCTCTTATCGATAATTTCAAGGAGGCACTGTTTGACTTGTGCAATTTATATACATGGTTTGCCGTGCAATACTCGCGCGTGTATATAACAGCCGGTGACGGGGCTCGTTATGAAATCCACGTCTTATTCGATTACGTTGCGGTCTTTATGAAGTTGGCGCATATAATTAATTTTACAAGCCAGTAAAATTCCAATAACGAAATTTCATAAAATCACTCGCGGATTTATGCTCAACCGAGTTTGTGTGTGTGTGTGTGTGTGTGTGTGTGTGTGTGTGTGTGTGTGTGTGTGTGTGTGTGTGTGTGTGTGTGTGTGTGTGTGTGTGTGTGTGTGTGTGTGTGTGTGTATATATATATATATATATATATATATATATATATATATATATATATATATATTTGATTAGTGCGCAAATTTTATCTTTATTAAAATTGATCGCGCACTGAAATCCCAGTTATTCCGCTGCGTAATCACGTACTCTCGTACGACTTTTGCGCGTGCTTTTCTTATTAACGAAGCATCGGCATCGATGCCCATAACGAAATCGATTTTTCAGTAACTCTACACCTCACTTATACACATACGCACGTATGTACCTTATAATCGGCATACATTACGCGCGCACAAATCATCCCCGCGCGAAGATTTTCCCATACACGCGCGTAATCACGGTTCGCGCTCCATCCCCTCCCATTAAAACAGCCACCTCTCGCTCTCTTTTTCTCGAGCAAGCAAAAAGCGTTCCAAGTGTCAATGGATCTTATCCGTAGGACGAACGAGCCCGTTCCGCCGACAAATTACACGGCGAGTTATACCCCGGCAGCAGCAACAGCAGCGTCCGCGTATATAAGATCGCTTTGTCACTCCGCGTCCGAGAGATAGAACCTTCCCTCCGGCTATATCTCGTCCACGTACACACCAGCAGAGAGGAGAGGACCTCGGCTCTAATTGCGTTAGATAGCGCCTGGCTTATTAATAACCCCGTGCGCGCACGAGTCGCCACTTTCGATCTCTCTCTCTCTCCTCTTTCTTCGATTTTTTCGCAAGCGCGTGCACATTCACGTAGATCGTTCACGCACACGAGGCTCTTGCATCGCGTGCGCGGTATCTTCGTTATTTTAAAGTTGCGGAGCCTATATTGGCATAATGCTGAGGCGCAGTGGGAATCGCAATTTGCTTGAAGAAGCGGATTTTTTTTTCGGGGCTATAAAGAAGGCTGCTTTACGGGTTTGTTTTAGCGCTGTGTGTATGTGTATATATCGAATCGATAGAGCTCTATGTAAATGACCGTACGTATCATTATTAGTGCATTCGTATACAAGAGAGGACCGGGTTTGCATAATTTATCAGTATTTATCCTTTCTCGTGATGTAATAAAATGGCATATCTGAATAATTTGGTCTTAAAGCTTTTTAATCGCGTCGAATTCCGTTATTAAATTATGAATAAATTTGAGAAATACCTTTTATCAAATAAATAATAATTTTCCATTTTTCAAAGACGTAATATAAACTTTACAAGCTGAATTCAAATTTCGCGAATACTCTACACACTGAGACATCGCGAAGCAGAGCGCAAACTTGCCGGATTATCCTCGCTCTATATGCCATATCGTCCTCTCCAAAGCACCATCACCGTGTCTCGTCGTCGTCGTCGCTCGGACAAGGCATTTCACTTAATGATAACCTGACTTCTCGGCCCGTTATCGTTCTCGTCTCTCCCTCATCGTCGTCTTATATACGCGGATCGACTCCTTCTTCTCTTTTTCTCTTCTTTCTCTGTGGCTGGCCTCTTATCGCTCGAACCAATCTCTCTCTCGCTCGCTCTCTCGCTCGCACGAGTGCGGCGCGTCCGATTCTTGATGCGCGCGGCAGCTTGTTTCGCGAAAACTCGTCGCAGGAGAGAGAGAGGGAGGACACAGATGCAGATAAAGGAGCGCACGGAGTATATAGTGTGCAGCCTTTGACTGAACGTCGCCTGCGAGAGCAGAGAATCTCTTATCGGAGGTTCGCGTATAGCCTTGGGCCGCCCTCCGAGTGAATTGTCCTTGGGACATTCCTATACACGGGTGGCTTGTGTGAGAAAAAATTCTGCGTCGATTATATTGAACGTTGTCGCGCTAATCGTCGCTGGCCAAGTTTTTGTTTTGCTTTTGTTGTTTTCCGTTCCGACTGAAACAACAGGTTGGTTATACGCAGGGATTGGGTACATAAATGTTATTGGCCTTGCAATATTACGTTGTTCTTTGTTTAGCTTAGCCTGCAAAAAATCGTTTTAAATAACATCGATGCACCGCACTGATGGAATCGTTCAATAAATCAATCATTTTATTCTAATCAACTTTTTCCTCCGGCTTATCCGCTTAGAAAAAACATATTTTGAATTGATCAAGATCTCACGTTTAAGCTTGGCTTCGTACAAGTACACGAAGTATGCACTTCGCTGAACCTGCTGCAAAACTTATGCGCCGTATCCATCTTCGTGATCAAATTTTCCTCGATCTTGCGTCCCATCATGGTCGACCTTCTTACCCTTAAACGCTCAAAAAAGCCCTCGATTTCCGCGAACATCTCCACGCCTCTCGCGAGATCATCATCAATCGAGCATCGCACGCGCGTGTCGCGATTTTTCTCACGACGCGCGCACTTGTATGCCTGCATGCGCGCAAGTATGCGCACAGCAACTTTGCAAAAACTGCCACTACTTCTGCGTACACATATACCGAAGAGAAAGAGAGGAAAAAGAAGCCGCTGCTCTTTCCCCGCCGCGGCGAGAGCTTGCATTAGACACGCGGCGCATATACACACTTGCTCGAGTGGAGAACTATGAGGAGGAAAAAAAGAACGAGGGGGAGAGGAAAATTTGCATGCGCATGTATGCGAGCTGCATTGTGAGACGCGGCGCGTTCCTCAATACCCCGTGTGCGCAACGGGTCCTTGTTTTCGAAAAAGCGGGTCGTTGTCCGTTCTCATATAATATACGTATACGCTTTTGCTCTTTCTTTCTCGTACGCGTGCGCACACGCAGGTTTTTGCAATCTGCATATTATTTATCGTGTTTTTGTAAAAGCTCATTTGGATGTTCCGCGTATACTTCGCGGCGACTGCATATGCGCCTAGTTGAATTTAAATTCGCCGCGCTTTTTCCCCGCTCGCGCATACCGCTCATTGAAAAATTTCATTCGAGGCTTGATTTATTTTCGAGGAGAATAGATCGCGCGAGTGTACGTATAGTTGCAACGAAGCAGCAGTGCGGCTCCAAGGAATAGCTAATAGTCGAGTATTATTCATGCGGTGCATTCGGTGCTGCGCGCGTGACTCATTCGTTACTCATAAATTGTTTCAATCTTGTAACTATGCAAATGTGTCTCTATAGCTACTTCTATAATTGTAAAATTAACCGCTGGATTTTTTTCCTATACTCATTTTATATATTTTGTTTCTCTTAAAAACATATCCACTACAACATCATCATCATCATTATGCACTCCTTGGCAAATAAACAATTTTAATTTCAAAGCGAAACGTCAGAACTGCATTTCATTATATACACATTCAATTATCATATTTTCCATTTACTCCGCAGACACGTACTCCTCGCCTTCGTTTTTCCTCCTCCTTCTCCTCCTACTACTACTCCGCCGTCGCCATTATCGTCCGGCCTAATTTTTCTATCTTCATTTGGCCGTCGCTTGCTGCTCGTCCCGCATTTCGATCTCTCGCAGTCGTCGACAACGCAACATTGACAAAGTAGCTATGCAAATGTCGGCCGCGCGCATGTACTCGCGGCGCGCCGGCGACTTAACGACCGGCGATCAAAACTCGTGTAATGACGAAGGGACAGCGCGCGGCGCATAGAACCAACTCGCCCGCGACAGAGGACATTATATACCCCGATAAGGACGACAATATAGCGGAGGAGGAGGAGGGAAGGAACACGCGGGGTCGCGCGAGCGCTTATTGAAAGAATAATTAAGTGGACGCGGTGTATAAACAAATGAAAATCAGATATAGACGCGGTCGCTGCGGTTCTAGCTACACTTTTTATTTTTTGCTGCAGCCGCTGTGGCTGCCTTCGCGGAACGAGTCGCCGTCGCTTATCTCGCGGGTCGTTTCGCCGATAAGCGCGAGCGCGCGCGTGCGTTTGCTGATGGAGCGCGCGATTAATTATTAATTTAGACCTTAATGACGAAATTTGTCCGGCTCAAAGAGGATCGCTTTCTTATACTCGTGGTGTATGAACGCTCTTGCTTCGAAGAAGAGGAAGAAGAAGGATTAAAAAAAAAACCATCGAGCAGAAATGTTTCGACTTGAAATTCTATTGACGCTTAAGAGACCTAAACGGGAATGTTTACGCCTCGGGTATACGCGGCCCCATACACAATCCTAGCACCTGTATGTACAGCTCGCCTCCTTCCTTAAACAGGCTACGCGCGCTAACTTGTTGTGTTGAATTTCTTCACCCTCCTCCTCTCTGCAGCCTTCTCTACTCCCAAGATAATAGTCACACCTGTACGCGAGCTTTCCGCGAACAATCAGCCGCCTTGGCGGTAAGCTCTCCCTCTCTCTTTACCCAGCAAAAAGCGCGCCACCTCTTTTCCCTTCTCCTTCTGCTTTCGCCGCGGCGTTCAAAAGAAGTCTCTCTCTCTCTCTCTCTCGTGCACGTGCCCGCGGTGTCTTACACTACATGCGGACCCGCCGCAAAGCGAACCTTAATCGGCGGCGGGGAAAACAGAGAGACAAAAGCGCGTGCGGCGCTCGGGGATGACAATCGCGCTCTGTACGCTGTAAGGAGGAGTAAGAGAGAAAGGGACAAAGCTGCGGCTGGTTTTGCCGACTGCGGCGTGTCGGCGGAATGCCGCGCCGGCTTTAACTACTTTTCGCGAGCGATTTTACACTTTGCTAGTTTTCTTAGTCACACAGAAGAGGGAACGAGAGAGAACGACTATGGCACGTGAGCTCTCTACGCGCCTGGAGAGCTGCTCCGGCAGTCTGCGGTAAACGCTTTATAAGGTGATGCGGCGACAAGTTGTGACGACGCGCGTGCACGAGTGCAACTTTAGCGCAGTTCCGTCTCATTTGATTTTTTTATATGTGTATGCGGCAAGTTTCGGGAGCAAATAATATTTACATGGTTGTTGATGAAATTCAAGCGTTTGAAGCAAGTTTTTTTTTTGCATTGAATGCATTATAACTAAAGGTAACATTTGCACGTTCCTTGTTAAAAAGATGGTATCTTACGAAATAAAAGCGAGGAATAAAAATCCATGATCTAGCAGAAGTTGTTTTGCATTTTTAAGGTCACGACGAGCACACAATTAGCAACACGAACGGAGCTACGTGTGTTTGCTTACGAGTAGTTTATGCCGCTGTGGTGGACTCAGCTGCTGCCGGCGCGGCGCGATTATTCGACAGGTGCAATTATAAAGTATAAGGTTAGGGTCGTAAAGGAAGGAGCGCTTTCACATCGGACAAGCGAGCCCTGCCTCTCTATCTCGATGAGATATAGCGTTATCTAAATTTGATTAAGAATGTTAAAGATGAGTTAGAGCACCTGTATCGCATAGTAATTGTCTCGAGGAATAATTGCAAATCTCGTATAAATTTCGGAAATTTTTATTTTATAATTGGAACTCGAGTTATCACGTGTCTTAATATACATTTCATCTTAATTTAATTAATTAAAAGTTCGTATTTTCATTATTAATATAAATTCGATGTATCTTTTCGAAGTTCGTAAATCGTCGCAAGAAACTAAACGCACAAACCGGAAACTTCCTTACATTGACTCTAACACTTTTTCCCCTTTTACCAAATGACAAACATCTGGTCAAATTTACCTAATAAATTATCATGCGATTAGGCAACCCACAGCGGCGCACTCAATGAATAACCAAAGCGACATTAGACCGTACAAATCGACCATCAAACTTTTTCGCCTCCGTCTCATTCTCCTCTCTCCTTCTCTCCGTTTTCGTCGTCGGTCCCGGGGCCGGCGAAGGGGCCCCGCGAGTTGCATATTTTAAATTCCGCTGACGTTCGCGCGCCGGGCAGTGTCGCGGCGAAAAAACAACGGCGACGGCGGCGGCAGCGGCGCGGGTCACATATAGCCGTTTTTGCCCGCTCGGTATGTGACGGGCGCGCGACCCTCCGTGACAACTTTTCGGCTGCTCGTGAGACGGCGGCAAACGGCGGAAGCATGTAGTGTGCTAGATGATGGCTTTTTGTAGGTCGGATGAATTTTTAACGATTTTTTGTTGACAGCGCGGCGGGGAGGTGTTTAGGTCAGAAGGTTTGGTTAATATTTGAGGGTGAAGTTTCAGATCGTTCGAATGTTTAGGTTGGTTTCTATAAAGGTACAAGATGCGAATGATAAGTACACTGAGAGAAATGTTTAGGAAAATTTACTATAAATGTAAGAAAAATTACTATGTTCGATAGGAACTTTAGGACAGACTCGAATTATCATAAAATTTACTACAATTTATAGTAAAAATTGCTATGTACATAGCAAAAATTACTCAAAACATAGGAATTTTTATTATAAATTGTAGTAAATTTTATGATAATTTAAATCTGTCCCACGATTACTATAAATATAGTAATTTTTATTACACCATTTTTCTCCGTGTATAGCTATGGTGAAGGTACGTTAAAAGAAATTGAAAATATGACATTAATTATGCATACACGATACACTTATGACAGTGGAGGAGACGTTGCCAACGGTCGATTGTATACGCTCATATTCTATATATATAAATATCATTAATTGGATTAAAATTGTAAAGTAAATTTTATAATATGTACAATCGTTACGGGCGAGCGCCAAAAACGAGCATTGAAAGATATAAATTGACCTCGTATGGCACGCACGGTGCGACGCGTCGCAAAATTACTTAAACTGTATTTAAATTGCAAATGAGCCGCACAGCACGGAATTAAATGACAAAGCGCGATTTTGGAGTTTGTCATCCGACACCTGGAGTGAGATCGCGCGGAGCAGCGGACATAACAGGTGCACGCGCGCACGCGCCTGTGTCACTATATAAACTCGCCCCGGATTCTTCCCTCCGAGGAAACGGCTATTGTTCCTTATATTCCCACTTCGTTATTATACGCTATACGTTTCCTTAACTTTTGCGTTTTTATAATTCATGCACGCTCACTCCAGTTACGTATTAATTGTATCACGCTATGCATCTCAATTAAGTAATTAAATGAGACAAAAAAAAATGTAAATTATTTATTTAAAAAAGTGTCTTGAATTTCATTTCGAAAACGTCCCGCGGAATGTCTCATTTCTCATTCCTCGCATTTCTGGCCATTTGCGCTTTCTCTCTACGGGCGAAAATTTCGCATATTTTATTTAATATCAAAGGGAACGCATTTGGAATATTGAGCGTGCAGGCGCGCACGCGCGCGCATCTCTCTCTGACAGCCATTGTACCTTCGTGCCAAACGACTCGCGCGCGCTTTCTTTGCTCTGCTCCGATGCCGATGCATCTCTCTGCATGGCGGTGCTCAACTTGCCTCTTTCGTCTTTAAATTATCAATTATATTTTCGGCACAGAAATTTCTGAAAATAAAATTTTATGGATTAAAATATATTTATGAAAATAGCTTAAATATTAGTTTGATACATTTTAAGAAAAAAAAAATTAATTTTTGAGCTTATTATTTTCTTTTACCCCTGGTAGAAATTGAAATCATTTTTTTGGTAGTAAATGGCTAGTTTGAACCAAGATGGCAAAGAAAATGGACTCCAGTTTTCTACCACAAGTGTAAAGCTTTTTTTAAACTATTTTTCACATTTATTGGCAGCAAAAATGGTCAAAATTTGGTACTATTTATTAATTTGGCATTTTAATGCTAGCTAAAATAGCTAACCGATGAACCCATTAAAAATTTAGTAACAAGCGATTTCTTATGGCGATGAGTGAGAGAGATAGAGTCACGTGGCGAAATAACGATTTTGGTTTATTAAGATATAAATATAAAAGTTAGAATAAAGCTGAAAATAGTACAGAGACTACTAAATTTTGTTTACATACCGGTAAACGATCTCTTAAGAGTATAATTTTTAAAATATATGATTAAATTGTTATGAAATTTTAATGTGAAGATTTTGAGGTTAGCGCCATTCCATAAAATGGAAGAAGTTGATGGAAAAAAACGTTACACTTATGTTTAATAACTAGCCATTTCCAATGGCCAGTTTCTGTTTTCCTGCCCATTTTTAATGTAATAATTTCTACCAGGGACATGATGCGTATTTTGCAAAACCAAAAATCTAATATATTTAACTACTTAATTCTATACTCATTAATTTTACAAGTCGTAGATACATTCCAAGCATCTTGATGAAAGTAAAAATACACCAGCTCTATACTGATTCTCATATTAATACTAAGGCCGCGGCCTTGAGACGAGTCTTCTAGATTATGATTTAAAGTAGCAACATTCGCGTCCATGACTGATCTTCTCTCGCTGGCCATTCTCTCTCTCTTCTCTCTTTCTGCACGAATGACGTGCAAGCAAATTAGACACAAGAACTCGTTCTACAGGATTGCGCGCGCTCGCCGCCGCCACCCCGCGACCATCGCGCGCGGGAATTCGTTTAGCGCGGACGCTGTGGCGGCAGCGGCGGCGACACTTTGCACGATTGTATTTTAAATCGTAACACACGCTTACAACTGCCATTCTTCGCGAATAATTCAGCAGAGAGTCCGCGAGTCCTGTTTTTATTTCGTGCCCGTGCACTCCGCTCGCGTAATTTTTTTCTCCTTTTTGCCGCTCCCACGTGCGCGCGCCATTGAGATTTAGTTACTGTTATTCCACTGAAATGCTTATCAATTTTTTTTTTCGCTCATGGGAGCGACGGCCATGTTTATTTATGGAAAAAAGAGGAAACTTGTAAATTCCATTAATCCGAACTAATACCCCGGCAAAAAGTCACCACTTTATACACAATCCGTCGCCTCTCTTTTTCCCCCGTCTATATCACATACTATAAGGCCGCGTCTCTAGGTTTCGCCCTGACGTCGTCGTTTTGCATAAATTGCCGAGTCGCGAAACCGGTAACCGCGCGCGGGAACGCGCCGCAGATATGCCTCGCGCGCTTCATCAGTTAAAACATGTAAAATTCATTCACAGTTAAGCGCATTTAAATGTCGGCCGAATCGAATCGAAGTGGAAGAGCAGATAACAGCCGACTCATAGCGACGCGCAAAAAACCGCACACCCTAGTACTTTCCCACCCGCAAAAACGAATCAATCAATCGGTCGAATTTTGAAAAATGTGTGTGTGTGTGTGTGTGTGTGTGTGTGTGTGTGTGTGTGTATATATATCCGCTCGCGTGTGGCGGATCATCCCCACGAGCGGAGAACCACTGGGAGGCGAAGACGTGTCGTGCCCTCGTATATATACACGCGCCGCGTTCCTGTGTGAGAAAGACGAGCCGTGGGGACAGAGTGTCGCCACGGGCAAAAACACTATTGAGTTAATCAACTAATTTATAATTAAAATTCCTCGATGCTCCGTCCACAGCGGCGGCGGCGGCTCCGTCTCTCTCTTCTCCCCGCTTCTCCTCCTTCTCCTCCTCCTCCTGCATCGTTCCTCGCCCCTTTTGGTCGCATCGTCCGTCTGCGGCCGAGAAAGAGAGAGCGCAAGAAGCGCAAGCGCGCGCCGCTGTCTGGCCCCGATTCCTCTTCGTGGTAACCGCTGTCAAATTCATAGAACACCAATTAACCGGCTCATCGACGCGCCGCGATGCGAGCTCCTTTTAAACCGGCCGATTCACTTTTTCGCTCATGTTCTCTCTTAATCGCAGCTGGCCCGCGCCTTTGAGCGGGGAGCCCTTAATGGGGGCAACCTCAACCGCGCACGCGCACGTGCGCGTATAATATTTGGGCGTGTCTTGTTCGCTCGTTCGCACATTCTCTAATTGACGGCCGTTTCGAATTCCTTTTTAGGAAATATACCGAGCACATACATCCTCTTCGTAATATTGAAAATGTATTTCTGATTTGATATATCTACGACACAATGTTTAATGATTTTATATTTATTTTTATTTCCGGTGTAATGATATGAAGTAGGTCAACTGTAATACAAAAGAAACGTTCGTTGTATGTGTGTACCTGTCCTTTGAAGAGTCGCGTCGAAATTTAAATTTCAAAAGAACGACGAGCAGCAAAGGCAAACTGATCCATTTCTTTATAAGGGAATTCCCAGTGCATCTTTATTTCATGCATTAACAATTCTAATAGGCCCGTTTATGCGACTCGGATATAATTGTCGAACGGAAGAATCATTCAAAGAGTATCAGTATGCAGCCCTTGCACACGCGCAAACAACATCTGCAGGCGCCTGCACAAGTCATAACTGCTTTCGCTTTCAATTGAATATCCAGGTGATACTATAATTAAATTAGCCAGAAAAAGGCGTTTACGTTCGATGCGAAGAATTTCAATGCGAGCATTCCTTTATCCCCTATACTCGCAGCCGAATAAAAACCCTGTAAACAGGGCATAAATACTCGCGATAACGCGGGAATATTTTCGATTTAAATTAACTCCGCGATAAATCATTCATCCTGTTCGAAATAACGCTCGCACACCCGTCTATGTATATAAATCCAACTTGAATAAAAATCAAAAAAGTCCGGAGTAGTTCCGGACGAGCGCGCGAACAGCTCTCTCGAAAATACTGTTCTGTTTGTTGATTAATCGTGGGGCTCTCTCTCTCTCTCACTTTCGCGGGCGCGCAATAAATGCTTCGACTGGCCGTTCCTTCGTATACGAATTTCGTGCAGCAGCAGCAGCAGCAGCAGCAGCGAGACTTTATTTTATCTGGCGCTCTCGTCTCTCGCGTCCATCCTCTCTCTCGGTATAAGCGTATAGTAAAGCGTCTTCGTCCTCTTCTCCTCCTCGCCCGCCGCAGCCATCGCTGTAGCGCAGCGTCGAAATTCGCGATCGCGCGCTGTTTATTTTCGAAGATTACGAGGCGCGACAGTTTATTTTGGACGCGAGAAATTCCGCAGCCGTCGTGACTGCAGGCCTGCCGGTTCTTTATACTTCGCCGGGTTTATACTTCGGCGCGCGCTCTCGCCGTATAAGCGTACTTAACGAAGCGCTGGCTGAAGTGAGCGAAGTATAAACGGACGGCTGCGTGTACGGACGATAAGATCTTCCGTTCGAGTGAGAGGGAGCGAGACTTGCGTGTTCTATTAATAGAGGTAGACTTTGCGGCGAGATATAGAGCCGCGGGGGGATGCGTGCGCGGTAAGCGAAAGGACGACGTGGATCGAAGTTGAGCCCGAGATAGAGCTTTATCTGGCCGAAGTTGGACAGGTAATTCGTCATGGTGTAACTTTCTGAAGTTTGTTGGCTCTTTCGAATGATAATTTTAGAAAATGGTAATTTTTTTGGATTAATTTCGAAATGCTAATTGCCCGCGCCTTATTAAAGAACACTATGGGCTCTATAAAATACTCTGTTGAATAATGCAGATTTTTAATTGAGCAGCCATATACAGACGTATGTGTAATGCAAGCGAAAATATCGTGTAAAAAACTGTCTTGCAGGTTAATTGCAGTGTTTCTCATGTGTTCCATAAACACTTTTTTTTATGAAACATTGTAGTGATAATGTAATTCATAAACGCATAGCATAGCTATATATTATATAACGTAATTCATATAAGATTTTACTCTTACAACAATAATGCGGAACGTTTTGATTTATATCATTCGCTCATATATGCCCGCGCAAAAAAGGCGAAAACATACGATGTATGCACTCACGCGAAAGTCGGAACTGCGCGGGAAGAGAGCCGCGTGTGTGAGCCGTTGCACGTACATAGTCGCTCACTTATACACACACATACACACACGCGCGCGCGTAAACGAGAGATGACAGATAGAAAGAGCGCTCACGCGGACAGCCAGTGCTTAGATCGCATTAATTACACGTGTTAGGGCCGCGCCGCACTCCCGGTGGATCATCATCTCGCCACCCACGCGCGCAGCAGGACGTCTCTTTTTCTTCGCGCCGACGCGCGTGTGTATAAGTGCATGTATACCGCGCGGAACTGTTTATCAACGACAGCACTGTGAGCGTAGAAACAACGTGAAAAAGCACGTCGATGGCAATCGGCAAGTTGTTTAGCGCGGTTTCAATGTTATACAGAGACGCGAGTTGGTGTTAGGCCAATTTAGTTCGCAGTGGGGGTAATAGAGCTTCGGCCGTCGATGCACCACGACGATCTCCGCGATGGTTTGGTGATTTTGAAATGCAAATGTCTGTGTGTGTGTGGGTATATAAAACATACTTGACACAGATACGAGTGAGGACGTGGAAAAGTAAGCGCTGAAATTTTGGCAAATGGGCGACAGTTTTATTGTCGCGAGCTCGCGCGGGGCCGCGCGCGAGTTAGTTTTGCGCTTCGATTTTAATTTACGCGCTCGTGTTTCGTCGGCTGCTGCTCCTCCCGTGCGCTATTGCGTTACAAATTTATTAGCGGTCCACTTCTTATTTATAAACTTGCGGCGAATAAAAACTCGACCGCTCGGCTCTCTATATTCGCAACGAAATTCTTATTACGGATCCCCTTTCTTCCACCACTAATTTCCCTCCAATTATGGTAATGCACGCGCGCTTCTTGCCGGCGAATTTCTAAATAATCAAATACCCGCGCGCGGCTTCTTCTCGTATAACATTACTCGCGATCCGCGCGCGCAGCGAGACGCCGGCGCTCGTAATAAATATCTGCCGAAAGTAATTAGTTTTTGCGTGCTGGCGCGCGAAAAGAGAGAGCCCAGCCTCCGAAGGACAAAAATTATCGATGCACATCGGGAGATAGAGCGACTCGCGCGCGACGGGGGTATGTGTTCCCCCCTCTCTCTTTCTCTCGTCTCTTCTTCTTCTTCCGGCGCGCGCGAGTGACTCTAATGCCGAGGCGTCGGCACGACAAGTTTTTGCCCCCCGTGCTCGCTCGAAATTTGTTAAGAGGAATGTGGAGAGGGAGAGAGAGAGATTCGCTCTTCGTCTCTTTCTCGTCGAGGGAATCGCGCCCTACTATACGTGGCCTCTACGTCGAAAATTCCCGAAACGCGCGCGAGTCTAATTTAGCGCTTCTTAAATGGTAATCCAAGGGCGTGCAAGCACGTGTGTTTTTTTTGCGCGAAAATCGAGCTTAGATGCGGCCCCGAGTATGCCGGGTATTCGAGCGAGAGAGGTCTCGAGTTTTTACATTTTTGACGAACTTTTTGACGGCGGCGGCGACGGCCCGTCGGGTTTTTGCAGCTGTCGCGCTAATTTATTGAGATCGTTAGTCGCAGTAAAAGGGCATTTATGAAACTTAAGCGCTCGATGATTAGAAGAGAATTAAATGTTTCTTTTCTCGGTAATAAAAACGAATGGAACAGGTTTTGGACGGTTGTTCAAGCTTGTGGTAGCCGAGATAATACGCATTTTCGGAACGCGTCATAAAAAAACTCAATAATTTTTGCATATCTTTATTTTAGAGACTCCGCTTGAGAGAGACATTCGAATACACTCTCTTTGCGAATTTTGAATTTTTATGATATTTTATTTAAGTGTCTGTAGGCAATAAAATGTTTGTAAATAACATTCCTTTACGCAATGAAACACTTTTATGGCTTTATTTTGAGAACCTGTATGTACACTTTTATAAAATGTATAACAGCCAAATAAAAGTGATGATTTATCTGTCAAAGCGCAAACTCAAATCGACACTCGGCCTAATACGTCGGAATTCGGAAACGGCCCTAGCGGCGCGTTGCTCCGAATATTCAAGATGGCTCGGCCCGATCCCGCATTAATTTGTAGCACGTTCTTGCTCCGTTCATTTATCTTTCTCTCTCTCTCTCGTCTAGCCTATACTCTTCTCCTCCCTCCGTTTTCTTGCGGCCCACTTTGGGCCCGCCAAAACACCGGCCCCTAATTAATCTCGACCGCGCGCGGTGACAATACCCGGGCCCACGGAATCTCCTCGACGAATCACCACCGCTCTCCTCTTTCTAGAGATGCGCACAAAAAAGGTACACACACACACGTACACACGAGAGCTTGCTCAGGTCTGGTTTATGCGTCAAGCGCCGAGCCGACGACCTAATGGGGATTTGTGGGACTTTAAGAGCGCGCCTGAGCATGCGTATGGGTATATGGAGCGCGCGACGATGCTTATATAGACGAAACGAGCGCCCACTTAACGTCTTACTTGTATATGTGTGTGTGTGTGTGTGTATGTGTGTGTATAGGCGACGAGTTTCGCGACTCTCCGCGCGCGTGCGCGAAAGCCGAGAGATCTGGTTGTCTCGCGCGCGGCTGATCGTACACGCGGAGGTTTATCGGATGTCCGCTGTCACGTTTCTATTTTGTATTGTACTGTGTCGCTGTAGCGGTTTTCGAGTTGTTGTCACTCGTAGGTTGTTAATTATGTTCCGACCGCAGCGACGGAAAGTTTCTCATTCTTTTTTTTTTTTTTGTTTTCCTTTTTCGTGCGGGAAAAAAATATTTTTTGCAGTCTCACACTCTTTTATGCATGTATTATTCATAAAAGGAGATGCAGAAAATATTAGCGACAAAGCGCGATTTGTATTTCAGTCAGGCCTCATAAGTTTTTGCTTATAAAACCGGGAGAGAGAGAGAGAGATCTCCGTGAGATTTCCAAACTGGGATCGTGCAGCCTTTTCTGTATTATGTGCCGTGAGATTTTTCGAAGTTCCGCTGAATTTTGATCGGACCGGCCGATTGGTCCAATTACCCTGCAAAACAAGATATTTCTTTGTCGAAAATAAACGCAAATATTTTCCTCCTCCGAGATTATCTATATACACACGCCGCGTTATCTGCGAATCGCGAATTTCTCAGTTTTCTACGATAAATTTGCATCTGATCATATACGAGTATCCGGTGGCTGAGTAATCTATTTTACGCACGCAAACTGCTATACCTCTCGAATTCCGCGAAATCGCGCTTGATTTTGCGCGAGCAGCAATCAATTATACGCTCTCTCGCTCTCTCGCCGCACTCTTTTGCCAAGGCGCCTCTATATCGCCCGCGCGAGCTTATTTACAATATCGATATTCATCATCACCTACACAGCCGTTCCGCGAATACAAATTCATTAGCTCCTATGTCTGCGCCTCTACTCCTCGTTATATACTACTCCACCTAACACTGCTATTCGCTCCCTTATGCAAAAAAATCTCGTACGTGATTCCTTTCAACCCAGGGGAAAAAGAAACCCACGCTTGCGCTCTGGAAAAGTCTCTCTCTCTCTCTCTTTGCGCGGAATCCACGCTGCTCAATAAATTCCGGCCGTCAATCGCGGCAAGCAGCGCGGCGCGCGCAGCTAATGGTCGCTCGCTAGCTCGCACTCGGATCGCAAAGTGGAACGAAGTGGAGGAGGACGTCGACGCGACGCGCGTGTGCGCGAAAAAGTCAACTGCCTATACGTGCGCGCGCCGGTCTCGCGGCTGCAGGTATTTCAAACGCCGCCTAGGAATAATAAATAGAGATAGACGAGGGGAGATACCTGCGCGCGAGGGAGCGAGAGGAGGGGGATTATCGCGCGCGGAATTACACGGCTGATTTGAGCGAGCGAGCGAACGGGCTTCGTTATTTTCTAGTTGCGGTTTCGGCGAATCACGAGCGACGAGACGCCAGACGTTTCCGCGTAGTTTTCATTTGGTTTTTTCTCTCTCTCACTGGTTTCGCGTTTTCGCGCGAGTAGTTGCGCTGATGTCAATTTCGCGCAAATTATTGTGTGGGAGGGGATTTAATTAGAAAATGCTTTTAGTCGCACATATTTCGATAAGATATCACAACATTTTTTCTATTCCACTCGTCACGAATGACTGACAAGCAATCATTTTTGCAATATTTTACAATAATAATAATATTCGCGAGGAGAATTCAGAAATATATTTTTCTAGTATTTGCATAACGTATTTGCTATTTTTAAACATTACTGGCGTAATGCGCAATTTGAATATTCAAAAACGTGAACGCTCAAGGATATTAGAACGGATGTAAACAAGAAAAAAATACGTATCCGTTGAATCTCGGAGGAACGTATGTGCTGTGAGTGAGAAACACGTGCGAAACTTCCGAATCTCCCAGACTTTTTGCAATCCCCCGGCAGGAAGAGGCTTGTTAAGGGTTTTATATTATGATGATTCCGTTTTTGAAACTCATTACACCACAATATTCATACTTTTAATAATTTCTCATATTATCTGTACATAATATAATCGGTGCCTCGTTAATTTTTTTTTTTGTTTTTTTCGTAAACAATAAAATTTAACATAAATTTTAACAGTTGCAAAAACACAACGACTGTTTATATACATTGATCGATGGAAAATTTTAATTGGTTAAATTATTTCCAACAAAATATCTCGTTACTACTAAGATAAGATAAAGATGTTCTTTCCTCGATTCGCTTCCAAGACTCCCTCGTCCAAAATAGGCGAAGCGTATCTATTAAAAGCGATTTAAAGCGACGAATTACTCTCCCGGCAGCGTTGTGAATTGAACGATGAGTCAATTCCCAAGCTTTTCCGCGAAAAAGCCTCTCGCTGTATACGTACACATAGTCTCCCTTTTAGACACACAAGTAACCATCTCTCTCTCTCCTTTCTGTTTCAGATGCCATGGGTAAGTGGAATAATCGGCCTTTCTCTACCAACCAAGCGAACAGCAGCGGCGGCTGGGGTAAGCGCCAATCGCGATCGCCTTCATGAGCTCTGGCGCGCGCGGTGAGCGAGGAAATCACCGCAGGATCTGGCCTATGCCGCTCTCGCGCGGGCGCGCGAGGACGTTAATGATCGCAATTAACCGAGGCGATCGTCGCCGTCGTTCGTTACGTCTCCTCCTCGTCTTCCTCCTCCTTCTTCTTCTCGAGAGCGTAATGAAGACCCGAGACAGCTTTCGCGTGTACGGAACGATTTCTCGGGCGGCGGTGGAGGCCATATCGGCGACGATTTAATCGACGGGGCCGCGCGCGCTGCAATTCATTGGCCGCGCGAGACTTAATAGCTTACAAGCGACGCGCGACATTCGTTTTGACGCCTCTCGGATTTTTCTTCTTTTGCTCGCTCGCTCGCGGTCGCGTATGTACTCTGTAAATGTGTTTCTCGGGAGTCTGTTTCTTAATCCGAGGCGAATGTCGTATGTATTATATACGATGTTCCGTGCGCGCGCGGAGCTGGTCACGTTGATGGCTTTAAACGATTTCCGGTCAGCTGTCTTGTTCGCCGGGATCGATCTCCTTTATTTTTTAACCCTGCCAGTTGAATTTGCATTTTCGTTCGTGCCAGTTGCGTGTCATTTATTTGGTTAGCTCACTGCTGATACTCGTATCGCTGAGTTAAGATAATTTACGATTCGTTATGTAAAACTTTCTTTTTTATTTTAAAATGCTTTTTTAAAGTGAGTTTCCCTGTGCTTCCATACACAGAGAGAAATTCTCTAGTTAAAATTATTTGAGTCTATTGTAATCTTCTCACAGACTGCCCAAAGTGGACTTTTTACAAGGTACTATTGTAATTTTTTATAAAAATCTATCAAATTTTCGTATGTGAATCATACACGGAGAGAAATTTTGTAGTGAAAATTACAAATATTCGAGGCAAAATTACCAGTTTCTATGGTAATGGATGGACAGACTGACAATTTCAAACTTTTTACCAAAGTGCCTTGGTAAAATTTTTTTTTAGTTAATTTAAATTTAAAAAATTAACTTTTTTTATCTATATTAATGGATATATAGTATTTTAATATAGAAATAGAAACAGAAACAAGGATGAAAAAACATTAAACTGAAAAAAAATTTTTACGGAAGCGGGATTCGATCCGACGATCTTTGGGTTGAGAGTCCGACGTTCTACCGACTGCGCCACGGAAGCTGTTACCAACAGTCATTTGAATCGCCGTTATTACTTACTGAAAATATGTGTATTGTTTTCATTTTAACGTCGCGCACGCCTCTAGTATCAATCTTCTGAAACACAATAATGCGCAGTGCGCATTCGCGAATACACAAATACCAGGTTATTTGGCAAAATTTATCAGTTTTCTTAGTAAAAATTCTTAGGTTACCCTGTAAAAATGACTAGATCTCAATTTTTACCAGTGTGTCTGGTAATTTTTATTCCGATAATTTGGTATTTTTTTTAAGTGGTTATGGTAGTTTTTCCTGGGAAACTTATAAATTGTATTAGAAACCTGGAAATATCACGGCTTTTGACAGTCTATCCATGCACTACCAAGGCACCTTGGTAATTTTTACTCTAAAATTTCTCTCCGTGTAATAATTATCAATAGTACTCATAAAAATTACAATAGTACATGGTAAAATTTGTTAAATATCTCGTAAAAAGTCCACTTTGGGCAGTCTGTGACAAGATTACAATAGACTCTCATAATTTTATTGTAACTAGGGAATTTCTTTCCGTGTACGATTCCCTTTTGTTAGCTTAATATTTCTAGAAATATATAAAGATAAGGTAAAATTTAGCATTATACGAATAATTCGAGCGAATGTAAGCCATGATTACAAGGATACTGAAGAAGCCGAGGCGACAACCGCAGCACGACGCCAATTATGAAACTTATCAATCAATTTCCCTGCCCGCGTAAAAATG
Source organism: Torymus aiolomorphi (assembly GCA_036365515.1). Taxonomy (NCBI): domain Eukaryota; kingdom Metazoa; phylum Arthropoda; class Insecta; order Hymenoptera; family Torymidae; genus Torymus; species Torymus aiolomorphi. The sequence continues at coordinate 131,883,445 of CM070877.1, forward strand.
CAAAAATATCTTCCTACGGTTCTCCGGTACACCCTAAACCCATACACTGCGGCGTCATATACATACATGCACATGCACACGAACGATCGTTAACGGGCGTCAGTAATTAATATATAAGCGGCAAAAGCAGCCGCCCGAGAGCAGCAAGCCGCGCGTCCTCCCCATAAATATGTATGCACTGTATTACTCGCGGGTGTGTGTGTATGTGTGTGTGCGTATCCGCACACGAATCGCGGTAGCCTGCAGAACCGGTGAGCTAGCCAGCAACGGCAGCGGCGGCGACGGCGCAGCCACGATTTAATGATTTTTTCCACGCGAGCGAACCGGTCCGCTCACAGCGCACATATATGTGTATATACATACGCAAGAGAGCAGCGGCGGCGGTACATCGAAAACATTAAACTTTGCGTTAATTATTGGGCCATTTTTCGCCGATTTTCAACTCCCGCGCGCGCATGCTGCAGCCTGTGCATTAAACCGAGGCCCGCGTGTGTTGGTGAATGCTAATTTTAAGATTTATAATTAAAGGCCGAAAATGTGTGGAAGTGGTATACATGCTCCTCGCTAGTGTATGAATGTGTCTGCGGGGAACTATTTTGCTGATTAGTAGAGAGCGTATGCATGGATTGCGTGAAATATTCAGTCGAGTGCAGTACGGGTTGATTATTCTTGCTTCGGTTTGTTTATATTTGTAGTGGTTGTTGAATAGTAATCGCGTTGGTTAACTTTGGGATAGCTAATATTAAATAAAGTCGTTGATACAAGCAAATGGAATAAACACTCTCTTGTAATATTTAAGCAGCTAAAGATATTATGTAAATTTATCTTATTAAGAATTCAACAACATTAACTATAACTTCCAACATTATCTCGACTTAGTATTTTATTACCATAATATCCCGTGTAAAAATAATTTCGTTGATCTAAACTTCATGTGAAATTCGCGTTTTTCACAACTTCGGCTGTACTTGGCCAATGAGACTCTCCCAAACATGGATTTTCCACAGCCATACATTTGGCATAAGTTTATCATAACTTTTTCTAAAATTATAAAGAAGTTTATAAAAAAATTTTCTATGCGATATTTATCAAAAGTTAGGCAGATGTTTATACAAAGTTTTAGATAAGTTGACAATAAGTTAGATAGGTTGTTTGTTTGTGTAATGAAACACGTGGATCCTTTTGAGCAATTAAGTATTTTATTAATTTACTATCAGTCGACGTTTCGGAATCATTGTAGGATTCCCTTTTCCAAAGACTAGAAAACAACGATGTAACTTAATTCGTATGATCTAATTGCGCCACTATAATGACAAACAATACCACAGAACAAATCTTACCTAATTAATTAAATTAACTAACACATACGCCCAATTTCATAGCAATGTAGTTGCTCGTCAATACAAAAAGATTTAACACATAGCTCTCTCAACATTTTCTTTCTAACGCAAGTCATATTTGCACTGTAATTAAATCGAAAAAATTATGATTAGAAGGCTGAATGTAAATTTCAAATAATCATGAACCGCACGAATTATGAAATAAACTTACTAAATCAAAAACAAAACCATGTTTGAAAAATTAAAAACTGACAGGAACTGTGGTACATTGTTAGAAAGAAAATGTTGAGAGAGCTATGTGTTAAATCTTTTTGTATTGACGAGCAACTACATTGCTATGAAATTGGGCGTATGTGTTAGTTAATTTAATTAATTAGGTAAGATTTGTGCTGTGGTATTGTTTGTCATTATAGTGGCGCAATTAGATCATATTTAAGTTACATCGTTGTTTTCTAGTCTTTGGAAAAGGGAATCCTACAATGATTCCGAAACGTCGACTGATAGTAAATTAATAAAATACTTAATTACTCAAAAGGATCCACGTGTTTCATTACACATACAAACAACCTATCAAAGTTGAATTGCGAGCAGTCTGAAAGGGCAAAAAACTCATTTGACAATAAGTTAGCAATAACTTTTTTTAAACTTATAAAGAAGTGTATAAAAAAGGTTCTGTGCAATGTTTATACGAAGTTTTGCATAAGTTGCTAATAAGTTAGCAATAACTTTTTCTAATGTTATAAAAAGTATATTAAAAAGGGTTCTGTGCACATATACACTATTTCACTTCATCTAAAACAAGAATAGATCATTCTTGTTAAAAAGTTACGATTACCAATCCCAAACCAACTATATAGTATTACAAAAAATGATAACTTGACAGATGTGCCCATCCCATCAAACCAGCATGGAATAATTACCAATCTTCCACCTCAGCATGAGGCATCTCCTCTCTCAAAAAAGCCCAAAACAGCGAGCCCGCACGTACATACCGCATCCCCACACCCTCTCACGTGCCTAATCTCGAGACACTTTCGCTCCACGCAATTGAATATGCATTCGCTCGCGTTCGCTTTCTCCCTCTCTCGCGCAATGCAATTACACGGCGCCTCCCTCTTTCGCCCAAGAGAGAGAGAGAGCATTAAACGCCACCGCAAAACTCTTCTCTCTCCTCCGTACGCAGAAGCATCAGCAGCCCCCCGTTGAATTCGGCGCGCCGCGGTCGTCCGACAAATAGATTACGTGCCGCCGGGGTCTCCTCTCTCTCTCTCTCTCTCTCTCTCTCTCTCTCTCTCTCTCTCTCTCTCTCTCTCTCTCTCTCTCTCTCTCTTCTTTCCCTTTCTGTCATTCCGTACGCGGGCCGACGCCGCCGCCGCCTATATGCCACTCACGTAGTGCGCATCTCGGCGAAGGGTCGCTGATGCTATATACTTGCTGCTGCTGGTTGTACGAGAGCGCGGTCGCCTCTCGAGGAAAAATTGTAACGCGTTAGTAGTCCCCGAATCCACTAACCATTCCATTATTAAATCGACGCCGGCGCCCAGGGTGGTGGCTGCTTATTCGTCGAGAGCTGCGGGCGCATTGTGTATGCGGACCTCGTGCGCGTATGACGAGCGAACGTCAAAACGAGCGTCGTCGGATTAACCGCGCGATTTCTTCGGCCTCGACGATTAGATTTTCGTTAGCTCTCTGCGGGAAGGTCGCCTCTTAATTATTTCGTTCGCTTTGTCGTGCTCTCTACCCTGTAATACCCGGAGTCCCGAGGGGATAATTTTCTCTTTGGTAAAAACAAAAATATACTTTTACTGTATCAGAGGCTATCAAGAATAATTATTAAAAATAAAGAATACTTTCGTAATCGTACCCAGCGAACAACAATCACCGCGGAAAATCAAAATGCAAATTTTACCGTCTCTATACTCACAGAAGAACCGAGAGAGTGTGTGCCAATCTCCGCACGCCGGCGCGAAAAGTGAGACCGCCGAGCGCTTGTCCTTCCGTCGCGATCCCGACGCGTCGTGTCTCGGATTTAACTTTCAAATGCGCGCACGCATACGTGTAAGATTTTAATTCGCGATGGCCGGGCTCGCGCGCAAGGGCCGTGGCTTCTCTAATTACCGGCCCCAGGGCTTTAATTATTCGCAGGGGAATAATCAGAGCGAGGATAAGGTCGAGCGGGGTGAAAGATATAGTAGTCGCCCAAATAGGCGCTCGCGCGACCGTCTCAATTATCATTTGCGATTTGCGCGGGAAGAGGTTGTTGGAAAATTCTGTCGTCGCGTTGGATGTATATATGTACTTGCTGAGCGTTTCGCAATTAGATTTATTTAGGCATTTGACGCGCGTGCGTGTGTGGAAACCGTAGAATTGTTCGATAAATTTATTGTGCGAATTGTTGAGGAAGAATTTGTTTGTGAAAGAAGCTACATAGTTAACTACGTAGTTAATTTGCGGTTAATGCCATTTTTGTAGTTGCATTGCATGAGTACAAGCTTTCCAATTAAAACAATAGAAAGTACAGATCCTGTTATAGGCAACTGAGATATTTGGCTATCCCTCATAAATATTCACCCATGCATACTCTACTTCTTTTTTACTTCGCTTATAAAGTAGAGACCGCTTGAATAACCGTTTCCAGCTCCCACTGCGCCGCAAATTCTTAAATACTTCTTTCCCTCCCTAAAAGGTCCTAAATCACTTTTTCCGCTCGAAATTACTTCAAAATAACTCCAAAGTATCCGGGCTCGCGCATAAGAAACTACTTTTAATTCCATAAACCTCGAACTCGCTCTCGCCAACTCGTATATAGCAAAGAAAAACGAGGTCCGCGACGACAGCAGCGGGACGGAACATCAGCAACGGCGGCGGCGGCGGCGGCGGCGGCGGAATGAAGCGATGCATCTTTTCATTCGTAAACACACGTGTACGCGCGCGGCGAAAGAAGAAGCGCGAGAGACACACGGGAGAGAGAGAGAGGCGGGCGATACACATACTTCCGAAAAGACGAATGGCGCGCTGCGACCGTCCGCAAAAGTTATGCGGCCCTTCTTGCCGCCGCCGCCGTCGTTGTGGCTGCTCCGCCGGATATCATCTCTCGATGAAATGCCATCGCGTGTGTTGCACGGCTAGAGAGAGGAGAGAGACAAAGACGCGAGATAAGCGCGCGTATGTTCACGCTTGCGCGCGAAAAGCAAGCGTGAGAGAATATACGCGGGGCGGCTCACTCGGGCCGCTCGCGCGGTATAAAAAGGAGTCGCGTGGAAGGAGGGATAAAAGAGACGCATACGTGCGAGCACGCGTCCCCGCCCCTCGAGTTTCTCCTCCTCCTCCTCCCCCTTTACGTCGCTCTGCCGCGCGCGCACCACCTCAAATATGCCCAATTAGCCCGGGCTGACATAATAAGTAGATAAACAACCTCAAAATCCCGGGCGAGATGCTGCCGGTGAGATCAGAGGCGCGAACTTTTTCTGCGGCACCGCGGAGAGGGAGAGGGATAGGGAGGTGAGCGATCGCATTTTAAGGACAATTTAGTCACTCGTCCGTCACGCGTAGTGCACGCGGGGATGCCTGTAAGAAGAGGCAGCGGCGGTCGCTACTTTGTGTCACGAGCGATTAAAATGACGCGCGGCGATAGGCGCAAGCAGCGACAAAGGGAGAGCGCGCGCTCACGCACTTTGCGCTCGCACGATTGCGCGCGATTCGATTTTTGCACGATGGAAGGGGGGCGCTAACGGACGATGAGAAATTTGGCGCAAAAAAAGCTTTCGAAAGTATCTTTAATTAATTTAATAGTCTCGGGGTTAATTCAGTTTTGAAATGCTTTGCAAATCTGAATAATAACGAATGCGTGTATATAATATACAGGAAAGTATAGAGCTTTCCAGAATTTAAAAATAATTATGATTTATAAGGTCGCGGTGATATAATGCATGCGAAATTTTGCGAAAGCGACCGAAATAAACGGAACGGCGGCCGCAGCAGCAGCGGCTCTCCGCGGCTGAATGAAATTCGGCGAGGTATTTATCGCGTTGGCGGAGGAGGACACGCGCGCGAGCGCAAAAACGAGAAGCCGGGGGGAAGAGCGGAAAAGACCAGGCATGTATATGTATATATATATACACACGCTGTACTAAGGCTCTGTCTCTCTCTCTCGCTCGGCGTGCATATGCATGTCATGCATTCTCGAGGCGGTGCTGTTTATTAACGTGATTTATGGAGAGACGCCGTCCCTCCGTCGCCCCGCGCACTCCTCGCCTTATGCGAGAGAGTCCTTTTCGCATACGCACGCATCCTCGGGATTTCTTTTTTGCGCCAGCGTGCACACACACGCACGCACGCGCACAGACGTTTGTCCTACATTTCTGTCCGTCGGTTTGTTTTTCCGTTTTTTTTTCTCTTGCCGAGGGAACTTATGACAGGCATAATGATAGTAATCTTGGAGAGAGGAATCTGATTCACAATTAATTTTCGTTGAATGAGTTACGTGTATAAATGGAGTGTCTGGTGGGAGCAGAGAACGCTAAATGTTAAATTGAGTTGAACGTTGAATCGCGAGAGCGCGTGTCTTCGCGAAGTTTGCGATTAAAATTCATTTTCGCGCTAAATGAATCACGCCGACTTAATTCGCTGATTAATAACGAGGGAATAATTCAATCGTGATTTGAGTAACTAATGAGACGTGCGGACTGATTCAATTTTAATATTACTTGTATATAACTGGTGATTTTAATTACAAATATAATCACGAGTGTGTTTTATCGCTCGGAATCTAAATATTTTTCCAAACCATCAATTACCCAATCATTTCCTCGTAAACTCCTCTCGCCAATTCCCCGCGACATTCCTCCCAAGATTCCTCAAGTATCGCCTTACCGCTTACTTTTAACATCAAATAAAACAAATTGATTTTCGTGTGCTGCAACCGTGACAGTATATACCTACAGGCGCAGCCGCTCAAAGGGCTCAATTTGCTCTGCGGCTCCCTTCCTCAATCCCTCTCTCTCTCTCTCTCCACTCCGTCAATCGCGCGAGTAGCCTGTTTATACGGCTCTCGCGAGCGAGCGGCGTTTGTGCGCGCGAACGAGGCCGCGGCCTTTGATAGTTCATAAAACGAAACGGACTTTGATTCGGCGCCCTTTGTAATCCAACGCAGCGTCTTATTGGGTTACCCAGCACTCACGCAGGAAACGCTTATATACGCGCGCGGCAGCCGGCGGAGCTTGAAGGAGGCAGAAGTAGAGAGAAAGAGAGAGCGAAGGAGAGCGATGTGTATACAGGGAGAAGGAGTTGGGATTAATACATTTGAGATTCGCTTCCTCCTTTCTTTTGTAATAAGCTACGTAGTGGCATGAGAAAGTTTTTATGTGGGTGAGAATTGGAGTTTAGGGGGCCTAATGTGCTTGAGCTGTATGATTGACGATTATAACTTTACATCCTTTTTTTTTCGTTTAAGGATCAGTAGAAGGCCAGAAGAGGTAGATTTACATATACAGCCAACGAGTATTTTTTTTCAAATTTGCTCTATTCAGCGTCAATTTCCATGCACTTTGATCAGTAGTAGGCAAGTTAATTTACCGCATACCCCCGGCGCGATATCACAAGAGAATAACTTATGCTCGCTATTATCAGAGCGCATTCTCGAGTCTCGCTGCAAGCAGATTACGCATCATAACAGAAACCAGTACAAGCACGGCCCGGTATCCTGGTACTACTCCGCAGAGAGGCTTACCTCAGCAGCAGTAGAGCCGTCGTCTCCCCAGCATCGCCAATAAGACGCGATATCGCAACTCAACGGGTTACCCACGCGCGACAGCTCCGATATTACCACGTTACACACGATGCGCCAAATCGCTCCGTCTCGCGCCTGCACACACACACACACTTGTCTAATCTCCTGTAGTAGCGCGACTCTGGCGATTGCACGCGCGAGCGCGCTTATTAAGTCTCCGAATGCCGCGCCGGTAGAGAGCGAGAGAGTTTTATTGAGCTGGATAAAGTCCGGCGAATTCGTCGTCGCGAGATATGCGATAAATACACGGCGCGCGCGCTCGGAGGTTAAAAACCGGTCGCTGGCGCTCGCGCGTCAAGCCGCGCTAATTGTGCGATAAATCCTCCTTTGACTAACGGTTATGATGTGTATGCGCGCACACGCGAGTATATATACGGCAAAGAGCCGAGTGCTGTTTTGTCGCCACGGCCGCTGCCGCCGCCGCTGCTTTTTTCAGCCGCGATGTGCTCGGTTTCGAAGCTTTTGACGTTTTCCCGGTGTATTGTGGTTATATAGTACGCTATTTAATTCATTAGGCTGCTGGGAGAGAGCTCCGATGCTTCCCATTGGGAGGAATTTTATTTATGCGACTTTTATTATTCATGCCGTGTCGCGCGGTGCGTTTAATAAATTGAATGTTTGTTTTGTATGTGTAAAATGGGTGTGATCTAGTCATTAATTACCACCATCAAGCGTTATTAATTTCACCGAGTAATTTGTCTATTTTAAATGCGCGCGCGCGCCGCTGGTAATTGAGCATAAATCACAATTTCAATAACCTTTGAGACTCTATAATCACTTTATAATCCACAGCGGCCCAACTGCTTCATATTTATACCCGCTAACCTTCCAACTCTGAAACGCACATTTTTCTCATACAAATATGCGTGTGGAAGCCGCGGTCCGTCGGAATTATTTCATCCGCATCCGCAGCAAAAAGGTACAAAGGAAAATATTTTCCCCGCACTACACTCGACCTGCATCGAGTCTCTCTATATACATACATATACGCAAACTGCTCCTCATACCCGTGCGCGCGGGTAGAAATATCCGGCAGAGTAAGTAGTAGTAGACAGTTGGCGCGGCGCACGTCGCCGTCGTCTCCTCGTCGGGGTCAGCTCACGCACGCGAAAGTGGCGAGCAGCGGTCAGTGCCGAATACGAAATGACTACACGCCCGTGTATGTGGATCCTCGCTGGCCCCTTTTGCGGGATGATGCTGCGCCGCGCCATACATAAGGTATGACCGTCGCGTCGTCCTGTAAGAGAGATAGAGAGAAAAGACGGACACGTCCACGGGGCCGAATAAAAGAATGAGCGAGGAGAAAATAGCGAGGCCTCTGATGCCGCCGAGGGGGCCATTCTCCCTCTCTTCAGTGGCTCCGAGGGGGGATCGACTCGATTTCGCGAATTATCATTTTCTTTATGCATGACTGGCGCCGAGAGTAATTTGATGACTAAATCGCGCGAGGGCGTTGTAGTCGTACTGTCGAGAGAAGTGACTAATGGGGACGGTAGGTTAGATGGTTGATGGTCGGTGTTTATGCGCTGCGTTGTACATTGTGATGGAATGAGACTAATTTTAGGACGGGTTTTAGTGGCTGAATATTGTTTTTGGAGTTACACTGGTTTGGTACGCGATTGAATGGGGTATTGAGTAATGTTATATAATAATAGTACGGTTACGTTCCTGCGCTGTTCATTCGTTCAATTGAAATCTATCTATTTCAGGACTGTTCGAATGGATTTTGTAATGTAGTTTGGGAAAATCAAATCGCTATCATGTGATACGATTAGATCAAAACCTATATAGAATACAGTGTAAAATACTACAGAACACTCGGTATCCGTTTAACTAGAAATCCATCTACTAAGAAAATTGTAAATTTATTTCACGTATACCAAAAATACAAAAACATTGATTATTCCACGCGTTCAGCTCCACACAAAATCCTCTCCATCAGCGCACACACGCCTAACCATACCTAACTTATAGAGTAAGGTCGTGCTCGCACACACCTCTCCATGCGTGCTTAGATGATTACTCCTCGCCCTTATACTTCACGCACAGGCGGCGCGTAGGCGCGAGGGTGCGGTATTAAATCAATATAGCACGCGCGCTGCCCTCGCGGGACCGGGCGCGGACGATTTTCTCCGGGGCTGATCAAAGGGAGAGCGCGAGCGCTAATATTTCATGAGTGAGGATATCGGACTGGGAATACGCGCAGTCCGGCCCGACACCTCTCTCCGAGGAAATTGTTATATTCCCCGGCTCTGCGAGCGTAGAAGATGGGGCGGGCGTTTCATTTTTAAATTTTATATAGTATACGGGCTTTCTGATCGGAAGCGAGAGGCGGTGTGTATAGGGAAAAATTCTAATCAGGGTGAATATCGGGGGCGGTTTATTATTTAGCGAGCTTAAGTGGATACGGTGCGCGCGCGTTGCGGGCTATGATTTTCGAGGATGAATAATGGAGGAAAAAATTTTTTCCTTTCCGTGAAGTATATATGCGGATAGTAATAACGATGAAATAATTATTAAGGTTAAATAGAATGTTGGGAGGATCGATCGTGGGAGTAGTATACGCGCAGAGACAATTATAATCAGGTGCAATTATTTACTTTCCGTGAATTAGTGATGGGCGGAGGAGGAAGAATACGCAATTGTCTTGAAATAGTTTGGTAATAAACGTCGATCAAAAACTCTTCTAGGAATGTGTATCGATTTTCTATTAGAAATGAGAATATGTAATTAGAGTTAAACCCCAAGTTTCTTGTTGTTGTCACTGACTATTTGCATTATGAGTAGTGTTCGAATATAAATGTTACGTTGCGTTACGCATCTACCATATATATTAAGTAAGTTTGCTCTACAAAGCACTTCCAACTAGCGTACTCATTATTTCCATCGAATAAATAAGCTGTGCCGCTCGATATAACGACGGGCAAAAAGACAATAAGGCTCGGCTATGCAAAACAATCTTGCCGTTACAATTCCGACATCAAAAGTCGATCCGCCGAGATACCGCGAGCGATAACTTAATCGGGCATTGTCAACTCGATTTAAATAAATCTCTCTCGCGTCTGCGCGGCTCCTCGAGAGCCAGATTTCATACGCAAACAATGCCGCGATCGCAGCAGCAACGAGAGACAACGACCACGCGTGCGCGCTCGCGGAAAAGACAAAAAAACGCGCGTGCGCACGGCTCTCTGAGCTAAATTGAATTAATTGCCGCGCACGCGTATGCTCTCCGCGCTGCGCGGCTGGCTCTCTGCATTATGCATTCGGAGCGCATTGTGCGCTTTTTTCAAGCGAAAACGGCCGGGAAGAAGAAGAAGAAGAAAAAAAGAAACAACGAGAGATCTGCCGGGATCTGGATGCAGAATAATAATTCGAATGGAAGGCGCACGCATATAGCGTAGTGTGTATGTATGTATACACGTGCGTACACACTGCACCGTATAGCGCTGGCAGTGTAATTAATCCCGATTGCTCGATCTCTAGCCGATATAATCGAACGGCCGCTTTAATGTAAATGTCCGCCGCCGCTGCCGCCGTTGATCGGCTGCCGCGTTTCTATATACGCCGCGCGTCGTACATACAATGGAGCCCCGATACTTTAACTGGCGATGTATACACAAGTGCTTTACGATCACTCGCTTGCATATACATACACGCGTATATACGTATAATAGAACGCGCGCATATACTACTCGTGTTTTATTTAGCGGCGGCTTATGATATGTTTTGCGCAATATACCCGCACGGCGAAAACGCGCCGTTAATTGTGCCCGGGAAAATTCCTTCACCCTCATTATCGACTCGCGAAAAAAGCTCGTTTATGTATTCCGCGTGTGGTATATATAATATATGCTATATAAGTGCGTGCTGCGCGCATTCCGAGCGAACGAGTATATTGAGAGACCGCGCGAAAAAAGTTGAATTTTCGGTTCAACGACGCGACAGGAAGATGATGAGCTGTGTGAGAGCGGGAGCGCTGTCGGACGTTTTTTCGTGCCCCCAACGATTATCATACTAATTGGGTGAATTTGAATCCGAAATTGTATTTTAATTTAGCGCTGATTTTTCATGAATTTTAATAAAAACGTGTATATACATATACGCGAGCTTCAAGCTCGTTCGTCAGGTCCCATCGTATAGCGTGGAGAAATGACATAATGTGTATAAACGGTTGTGAGAAGTTTTCTAAAAATGGCGAGGAAATAAACATACGCATTAGGATGGTTGATAGCCGTCCGTTATCTATTCGGAATGGCGTTTATGACTTCTTCATTTGAATGCAAATACAGTTAATAAAAAATGAAACGCAGCCACAAAATTAAAATATACATTCGATGTGAAATTTCGACCAATAAAAAAAAACCTTTTATGGCTTTTACGAAACTTATTAGCCGGTCAATCATATATCCTGCCTGGCGAAATAAATAATTTGTATAATTAAATCACAGCACGTCGAGAATGATTGAAGCTTTAATGCAAAGTGATTTTGATTCCATTGATAAACCGACGAAGGTAACCGGCCACGAGTCCGCGCGCGTGTACACGACTCTCACGTGGAATTTAAAGCGTCCGTTCGCTTCTCTATACCCACGCCGAATTTCCGTGTGCAGCACCTTCGCCAAAATTGTAATTAAAATTACGAAACGAGCGCGCTGTACCTTCAGATTGCCCCCCGGCTTCGCACGCACACACATACACACACACACACACACACACACACACACACTACCTGCCGGGCTTCTGGCTCAATTATTACTTTTTCTGGAGGGAGGGCGGCAGAAAGTGAGGAGCGGGGAGAGGGAAGCCTTCATTAAAATTCATGAAACTCGTCTGGAAGTTAGGCCGTGACTCGCGCGCATGCACACAGACGAAAACATGCGATCGTGCATTGTATGCTCGGGAAATGGCGGCAAGCGCGCCCGCGCGGTTTTGCCCTAGCACTTTAGAATTCACGTGCTGCTGCGTGGCTGCATCGTTCTTGGTCTTTTTATCCGGCATTTTCCCCGCCCGTTTTAGAGGTTTTCGTGCCCGGCATCCGCTTATACGCGCTCTCTTCGGTGTGTATATCTTTGTTCCGCGAATTTATCGGGTTTTACGGATACTTCGCGGCTGACCACCGCCGCCGCCGCGGCTTTTGATGTGGCCTGCGCGCGTCTTTAAGTCGTAATCAAATTCGGCGGACGCGGGAGGTTTACTGCGTGCGAGCGCGTCCAGGTTATTTTCGCGTGTAGCCGTGGCCAGCACGCGCGGGACGTGGGCTGCGTTTTTATTGCCGCGGGTGCCCGCGGGAGTCAGCGACAGGCGGTTTATTTCGTTATTCTGATACTAAGTTTGCATGTGGGCGCTTCGGTAGGAATTGGCAATGAGCGTTGTTTAGTTTAAACATACGCTAAAACGTGGCAAAGTTAAAGATTGCCAATGCGAAATTCACTCTCAACAGAGCGGTGCCTTCGTCATTACAAAACGCGCGTCCACTAGCTCGAGATACACATTATATATATACGTCGAATATGTATATTAAGCAAGCGCTCGCGCGTCAAAGCGCACGCCACATGCCGCTACAGCACACACACGCGGAGCATTGCGAAAGCTAGGTTTCCGAGAACCTCACCGGTGAGAGAAACAACGTGTGTCCGAGCATATTTCTCGATTAAAAAAGACGCGGGATCGCACCTCGACTCCGTGCGCGTGTGTGTGTGTGCGTGTATTACACACCAGAGCACATCCGAGAGAGTTTGTAAATTCAGACGCACAGCCGGCGAGAGCGCCGCGCGGACAAACTGCCGAGGCATAGTTCGCATAATTTCTCAAGGCCTACCAGTTTTGACGCGCGCCGCGGCTGCTATAGCGAGAGAGAGAGAGAGAGAGAGAGAGAGAGAGAGTGAGAAAGAGAAGCAAAGAGAGCGAGAGCGCGAGTGTTCTATCTTGGCACAATCTGACTTCCCTTCTATCTCGCGCGGGCTATCTTTCTCTCGCTCGCTCTCCGTCTCCGTCTTTTATTATGCGAGCTCGTTCTGCCGGAGATTTACAGCGCAGGGGGCATTATATTTCGGTAATTTGGACGGGCCGCCCGGGTAAACGGCGGAATTTAGGGGAAAAATAGGAGCTCGTGTTTCGCCTACGAAACATTCCGCGCGGCTGAGACCATTGAGCGATGGACTTCATTGTACGCGTGTGGTGCGGACGACGGTGCTCGACTAGCCGAATTATTACGATATATTTTGTGCCTTACTTTGTTTTTTGGAGCTTGATTATGTGAATGTTTCACGTTGTTTTATCGAGCGAAAAAATGTTTCCGTTTGCGTTGTTCACGATGTCTTGATAATTGTTAAAAATTGACCTTACTGATCGATAAACCTTGCTGATTGATATCTACATAATGTACCATGAGAATAGGATATTTATGGTATTGGTGTAACATTTGCAATAAAATTATCGAAGCCCCCCGTGGATTTTTATTGCGATTTCAATAACAGTTTGCGTTACTACTAAGATTCTAAAATATATACAGGTGTCTTTTGATTTATGACGTCTTTATATTAACATAATTTTCAAGCTGATTTCGTATAGACGAAGAATTTTCTCTCAGCACAATTATCCTCTTTATTTTCATGTTTCGAGCACGATGTGGAGATAAATTTTTACGATCCTCAATACCGCATGAATATTCATGTAATCATTATAAAATCATACCATTTGTCTATTTTCGTATTTTCCATCACTATGTGTGCACATACCGTGTATAAAGAATTATCGCTTCTCTCCGAACATGCTGATCACATTTTCGGAAAGCCCCGTTCTCTCATTCCGTTCCCTATACACACACACATACACACCTCTTCGCATTCTCTTCGCCTCTTTCTCCCATTCCCACAAACTCCTGCAGGCAGCTTCTGCCGTCCGTTCGACAGCGACGAATTAACGAGAGACACGTCCGCCGCCGTTGCCTCGTGTCCCGCGCTCTTTTTCTCACACCTCGGGACAAGCCTGCACTCTCGTCCTCTTATACACACACAGGCACCTCTTTCGATAAAAATTCCGGGCCTGGCCCGCTTGTCGGGTCTCGGCGGCCGCCCATTAGACTTTATTTATATACAAATGACGGGAATAAAGTAACGAGTCGTGCCGCGCGCCCCGCGCAAGCGACTCTGTTTCACTTTCACCGCGCGTGTGTAGAACGTGCATGTATAGACGTAGCGGGTGTGTAGAGTGTATATAAGTGTAGTTGCATATGCAAGTCAAGGTACCTTGACATCATCCGTATGCGCATTGTAGTGGGAGAGGGACGATACTCCTGTGTTATGTGCGCGCCGCGCACGGGGAACTCGAAAAATTACGCGCGAATCGCGCTGTTGAATTCGTTGGGTGCACGCTTTGGAAGGATGCCTCGACGCGGGTCGCTGTTCTTGATAGAGACGAGTTTCGCCGCGGAGTGACTTGGCGGAATTGGCGAGCAGGAGGAGGATGAAAAAGTGAAGGGCTCGTTTAAACTAGTTTTCTGACTAGGCAAAAAAATTGAAAATGTAGGGTAAAAGACCCAGTAGATAGACGAATCACCGTTTAATTAATAAGTAACTTGAACTTCTAAGCCAAACTATATATTTTACTTAGAAGAAGAATTCAAAATTAACTGAATATAATTTTTTATTGTGGCCTGTATATTAACAGTAAGTTGTATCATTAATTAAAAGGTCGTATCCTTTAACCATCTATCTATTGGGTATAGTTTACCCTATATATTGGATTATGTGATGACAAAATCGAGCGAGATTTATCATTTACTTTAAAGTTTTTGCAAATGATATAGAAACGAATACTGTGTTTTATCAATATGAATTATGAAGATTATTATGTAGTCAAACCATGTTGCAATGAACTACACTTTAAGTCTGTTTATTGATTGTAAACATTTATTACGCTACGACGGCACTTTTTTTCTCTTCACAACGAATAAACATAAATAACAGCGACATCCGAAGAGACTGCTAATGATAGAATTTATATTCTTACGCATCGTTTTATAGACTTTAAAGTGGAGAAGCCGTTCAGGGCACATTTACCTCGTCTCGGAAAAAAAAGAAGAAATTGCCGAGCAATAATCCGAACGACGTTTACGATTCTCAGTCGCGTCTAATCGTGTGTGTTAGCGAATAAATATTGAACCTCGAAGTGAAAGAAAAAACGAAACGCGCGGGCTCGGATCTCCTATAACAACAACAACAACAATACGGAGAGTACCGTTAGTCAGCGTCGCGATAACAAAGTGCCGCGTGCAACAAATGCCGGCGCAGATATACAGAAGGTAAAACGCGGTAAAAATGTCAAGGTGCAATTTGTAAAAGTCGCCGCGCGCGCGCACGACGAGCTATGCTCGCGTGAGCGTTACACAACTCTCGCGCGACAACGTCTGTCTCTCTTTCTCTCTACTTTCCGCAATCGAAGAGCACACGCGCGCGGTAGGCTTCGCTTGATTTACAGTATTAGAACCAGTTATTATTTAATATCACGCGCGTCGTGCGCTGAGGAAGCATTTCTAATATAAAGGAGGGAGAAAAAGTGACGCGGGAAGGAGAGACGTAATTTTCACGCGTACACGCATCGATCTCTCTCTCTCTCTCTCTTGCTCACTCTTCGTCGGCTAATTGATAATTTATTGAGCATCGAGCGCGAGTTCGCCCGCAGGTGTTATTATAAAATATTTTACAGCTCTCATTAGAAAGATTAACGATCGGCGTCGCCCGCTCGCGCTGTCCGACTCAATAAACTTTAGTGGCCGCTGACACTTAACACACTTTACGCGTGCGAAAAGCGCGGGAATATCGTTTTGCCGTATCTTTACAAGCGTATAAAATCCAGCGGCGGCGGCGGCGGCGGCGGCGGTGGCACACATGTATATACACACAGAGAGGGAGATGCGTGCGTATGCGTGCGCGCTGCACTACAGAGCGCAAGGAAAGCCGCGACTACGTCGGCGACGGTGTAAATCATCGGCCGGGAAAAAACATCGGGCCCCGCGACACAGAGGTGTGAGGAGAGACTTGAGAGAACCCGATCGACGTCACCCGCATGCGTGTATATATGCACCGATCTGGTGTAGCCGCCCGTATGCCGTGTGTGAGCCGCGACAAGTGGATTCCTATACGCGCGCGTATATATATAGGGAGCTTTGATACGCCGGGATATAGCTTTACGAAAGTCACGAGACTCGTGCAGACTTCGGTGTTATCTGGGTGCCGCGTGTTGGGTTACGAACGGATACGGCGCTTGTTATAATATACTTGTTTCAAAACTTTTGTGGAAGTTGATGTGGAATTGTTTGCACAATCATAATCGAACGACTGTTTTTAGCCATTGTACAACATTATTCGAGGTGTCTACTATAAGAAAAATTACAGGTTTATACGTGATTTCAATTAGATTTTCTAATAGATACATTGGTACATTGTACTCTTGCGTTCTTTCAATTAGCCACCCATTGGCAATGAACAATGAACGCAAACACTCGTACACCGCACACGAGTTCCACTTAATAACGGAAAAAACATCCTTTATCCCGCACCGATCTTCAATGCACGCAGCAATTGATTTATCATTCGGAATCACGAACCCCCTTTCTTCCGCCCCCACCTCGACGGACAATAATAATCCAAACTCTCTCGCCTGTATACAAATACACTCGTGCATATAAATAACGTGCGGCTATATACACGCGTGAGCGTGCCATAATGCATACAAAACATTACACAGTGCGCGCGTGAAGATCGAAGAGAGCGCAGTACAAAGACGTTGTGTTGTACTATCCTGAGACTGACTCGCTCTGCTCTGCAGTATGTGTGCCAAGGATCGAAGGTCACTGCGATTCCGCGGCACTACTGCTATACGTACATAACACACAAAACACCTACGGCGAGGCGAATCGACTACAGTGGGAGGAAAGGATAGAGAGATGTACAACACACAACGGCGTGCCTGTGCGCACACGGGAAAACGTATATAGACACACGCGTACACACACTCGTGACGCAGCAACAGCAGCAGCTGCTGCTAGATAGAGCCCCGGCCGCATAATGAATGCACAATTAATGATCGAGGCGCATCGACTCGCGCGCACTAGAGCGCTTATCGCGAGATATGCAAAGCAACGGACTTCGCGCGCGTATAGAGCTGAGACCCCGGGGAGGCAGGAAAAAAAATGGGACGTTAAGAAATAACTTGGAGCCTCCATTTTCAAAGAGGAGAGCTAGCAGCGCGCGAAAATGCTAAGGACGCGCTAAGTGCGCAACTTTATAACGGGCGCGCGAGTTGCGTAAATTAAGAGCAAGGAGGAGAGAGAGAGAGAGAGAGAGAGGAGAGCCTTTTCAGAAATGTAGGACTCGTTTGCAATTCGCCGCCGTCGCCGCCGCTCGCGTTTATTAAAGAAAGGCGAATTTAAAAGGCGAGAGGAGAAGAGTACGCGCGCGCTAAGTACTCGGCGAGATAAGTTAAAAGTTAAAGGCCGCACGGAGGATGTATAATGTTGAGGCTCTCTCGGCTTATTATAATTTTCCTTTAAATCTAGCCTTTTTGTAATATCAAATGAGCTTTATCTGCTCGGCTGCGCTGGAAAAAATAAACGTCCGCTATACGAATGTGTGCACTGTGTGGGTCTCGATCTTTCTTGTTGCGTGCTGTTTCCTT
Organism: Torymus aiolomorphi; assembly: GCA_036365515.1. Classification (NCBI taxonomy): domain Eukaryota; kingdom Metazoa; phylum Arthropoda; class Insecta; order Hymenoptera; family Torymidae; genus Torymus; species Torymus aiolomorphi. Next base: position 131,901,250 of record CM070877.1, read on the forward strand.
TTTTTTTCGTTGAGTTATTTACGATTATTGTGTCGATACTGATCCTATAATTGGTTTCCTTTTGTACCATTCTGTAGTGCACATTGAAAGAGTCTTATTGTACAATCAAGCTTTATCCGAGAATTTAATAAAAATACGGCAATATTTTTCAAATTCGCAACTTATACTCTCAACAATTTGTTCAGCATTTCTATATTCATACCGCACTGCAGCTCGGACGTATAGCCATATGGACGGGGCGAGGCGCCGCGCTGCAGAAAAGAAAAGTATAACAGAGCGCAGACTCGCGCCCGGATGGGTTATAATTAATTTCCGCGTAATTAGCAGACGCTTTCTCGACGCCGGCTATCTCGAGTGGACGATCGTAACGCAGCCGCCGCCGCCGCCACCACCGCAGAGTTCGCGCGCGAAGCCCTCGGACTCTCGCGCTGTTATTACGGTAAATTAATTAGTAATTGCAATCTTGGCCGGCCGCCGCGTGACATTAAAAATGCATTAGAATCCTCGGTGGTATTGAAAGTGGACCAATGGGGCGCATCGATCGTATAATTGAATTTTTTTTAATAAGTCCTCTATAAATATTGGGAGGCTATATAGTGGGCGTATGTATATGTATAAGAAGAATCCTTACATATTAGTTGAGAGCGGCTTATTCGATTAATATATATATTTAATACAAGTTCGCTTTTATGGTTGCAATGAGAGGCGGGGATTCAGCGAGGGAGAACGCGAAAATGCTATAAAATTAGTATTTAATGCATTTTACGCAAACTGTGTGTGCACCTGTATTTATTTTAATAAATATCGTACTTAAATAAGCGATGATTTATCGGTCTATCAAATGTGCAGAAAAAAACGCTTTCTTCGCAATCGATGTGCGAATTGCAGAATTTCTCACGTTACCTACGCCTTCATTTGAAATCGTCGTAAAAAGTGTCAATAAAAATAACAACGTCGCTTTAACTTAGGAAAAGCATTAAAGTGCGCCAAACACTGTCGCACCGCACTATCGTCAAAGCGAAGAAATGCACGCACTGTTTAATGAATCTCGCTCCCTCCTTCCTGATTATAAGCAATTAATAAAGCAGCCGCACTGAATCGTTGATAATTCAATCAAGTCGCCACGCGAGATAAACATATAAACCCTTACGATTCGTAAATCTCGCCGCGTGAAAGCGTCTCTCTCGGCTTGTTAGCGCTCGTTTAATGCGTCGCCTCGTTTGAACTTGCCGCGCCGCGTAACGCGCGTCGTAAATTACGTGCCTTCAATGACGTTGCGTAGTTGCTAGACACGGCCGATTTGACGCTTCTCTAAACGTTCTATTTGCAGACGATAATTCTACTGTCATTCGCGTGAAAAATGCCAGGCATGTCGGTTTTACTTTTGTATAGATGAGTTCGTAAACGTTTTACACGCAGTAAAATGGCAAAAAACTTGAAAAATCCTGGCAATAGCTTCGTTAAATTTTAAGCTTTATAGAAGTGTAATTGGAAACCCTACAAAATATTATTATACGATTTTTAATGGCACTAAATTAATCAAATAAATACGTGCATTTAAATATACTTCACGCAGGTAATAAATAGAACGACACAAAAATTTCCACGGTTCCCGCACAATTACGCAAAACTTTTCTATCCGACTACATAAACAACCAGGACACGTCGTCCATTACCACCGCGAGAGCTCCGATAAAATCCAAAAGCGAATCCCTTATCCGACATCACCAGCTCTGCCCCCTCTCCATCGAGATAGCGCGCGAGAAAACGAGCCGATTTCAATCTCCCTTGCCGAATCCCCGGCACATAAAAAGTCATCTCTCTCGCATGGCGCGCGCAGAAGCTCTGCGCTCGACTCCTTTTTTCCTCGCCCCATATAATGAAGGCCGAGAGGCGCTCCTCGTCGCCCCCACCCATTACCTACCGTGTGCGCTGCTGCTGGTCCAGCCCGCGGTCGCGCGCCCGCGCACATACTGAGATCCTTGCGGATAACAGTTATTAGGTGGGGGGCTGCTCTCTCTACTTTTTTTCGTCGTAATGCGTTCGCGCGCGTATATATACACCGATGCACGCGGGATACTCCCCGGCCGCGCTTGATTATATATAATTATCGGCATTTTAATAACTAATCATTTTCGGGGGCAGCGCGATGCCCTCTCGGGTCTCCGCAAAAGTGGAGGAGCCGCGATCCGCTTCCGAGATGCGCTACTGTAAGGCGAGCGAGTGAGGTCCTCGTCCCCTTTTTTACGGCATATTCTGCGCGAGGAAATTTCGTACGCCGTTTATCTTTTTGCGGGCATCGCACTAGAGGTCAGTTTTTTTTGGTCGCTTTTTGGAGTGTCGCTCGGTATCGCTTGATTATTGCGTTTTTGTCAAAAAAGGGGCGGGCTATTATTAAGATCGATAGGTTTTGATATTTTCATAAAGCCGCGCGCTCTTCTCTCCTTACGTCGTTCCGCTTTTTTCGGACGTGTTATTGCCGACATTGATGAATTTTTCAATTAATATTTATACCGGACTCTTTGCGTCGGTTATTTTTATCAAGCAAAACAACCGCGCTATTTCCGTTGTGATTTTTTTTCCATTTTTAATAAGCAACGGGATAGCGACTAATCTTCGACCGGTCTACGCACTATTGTACGTCTAATTTAATCATTTTTTACACTCTCACCTACCAAACAGCTATTAAAAACTTTTCCAAGAAGCACACGCTTATCTCGGAGAAAAACACGTGCGAAAATATTGCAGCAGCAGCAGCAGCAGTGGAGCGACCGATTTTTCCACGTCCTGAATCCGCCTATAATTCTCGCACTAGCGCGCACAAGGAGCGCGTAAAAAGTCGTTGAAATAAGGGAAGCGCAATGAAATCGTAAAAAGCGTAAAAAGAAGCAAGAGGGAGAGAAACTGATAGGGAAGGAGGGAAAATCGAGAGGAGTTGAAATAACGATCGCTTGCACGAGTGCTCGCCGCCTGCCCCCAACGAAGTTCGGAAAAAGAGGGAATACCGTCGCCGGGGCGGCGGCGACTGCCGTAAATTCCGCGACGCAATTAAAGACCATCGATTTGTCGTAAGCTGCGTAATTGCACGAGTTACTACGCGCTTAGAATAAGCGCTCGTCGCCTCTCTCTCGCCTCCTGCAACTTCTATGGCTTTAAGCCAGTCGCCGCGGCGGAGAACGCGGAACTTTTACATCGTACATTTAACGTTCGACTGAACTTCGAGATATTAAAAAAAGTAACTCACACGCGCGTCATAACGACCCTTTTTACGAATCGTTTTTAATTAAACTTTTACAACGCACTTTAAAAAAAACGAACTATCCGTTATTTTTTTTAAAGCCGCCTTATTCTCGCGCCTGTTATTTTTTTGTTCCATTCATCGATCGATCGTCGTTTAAATAATCGCACGATAGTAATGAATCATCGGCTCGCTCGCTCGCTCGCGCGCCTGTAATAATTGTGCAAATATTCAGTGACTTTGTTAAACACATTAATGTCATCAGTCCCCGTGCGTTGCGCGCGAGGGCGCGCGTGGGGTAAGGTATTCATAGATAACGGAATATTTACATATTATCGCCGCAGCGCGAACGCGCGCGCGCGTCCCTTCCCCGAGCTCTGCAAATCCAGCGCCGGTGGGGGAGATTGGAGGCGTTTTACTGAAACGGCGAGGCCGCTTTAATATAGAAAAGAACGACGTTATAATTCCTCCATTCGAACGGATTTACGTATCTGCCGTTTATATTTATTGTAATCAGATAATCAGATGTACGTGTATATATATTTCATTTTAAATCCCCGCCGTATATACTTTTTACCCAATTAGAAGCTGAACTTGCGCTGGTGTAATAAAAATATCACAATGCAAGAAAGTATTTTATTTTACGTGTGATATTGTAATAATGCCTATTCTAAACGGTATGCAATGTATATACAAAAACTAATTCACGCGACGTGCCGTATATAAAGGGGGATAAAAATAAATTACGGCTGAATTGTGGGGTTTACGATGAAATTGTTCTCACTCCGCGGACGCGCGTTTTTTATTCGTTCACGCTTCGGGAATCGCAAACATTAAAAGGTGAAAGATGTTTCGCACCGATTAGGCGCGATCGAGGGCTGAAAAACCGCAATTAACATGTATACGCAAATGACTTTTGTCGTCGGTACGCGTTGGCAAGAATTTCTAATCGATTCAAGTTGTAACGGATACCCTTTTAATTATTGCGAGAAGAATGTTTTTAACTTGGTTTTTTTAAATAATTAGCAAAAATTTGCTGACTAATTTAACTTAATAACCGTAGAAATAAAACTTCCACGCTGTTGCGAGCATCTTTAACGTACGCCACAAATATCAGTTTCCCAAATCATTAATTCCCACATCCTCCTTGAGACTTGACAGGCTCTAAACAGTCTCTTGACGGCCACGACGCGTCACGAATATATTCATAAAAGATTATTTTCACCAATTATGTCGAATTACGCCGAGCGCGCTAATAGAAACCGAGCGCCCGTCATATATACATACAGCGCTCGCTCGCTGGCAGCACTACGAGAGCCTCTTCTTTTTGTTTCGTCGCCTCTTTTTTTTCGGTGACAATCGTTGACCTCGTTTCCCTATACCTTTTTGGCCTCTCACTCTCTCTCTCGTACTCTTTGACGACCCCTTAAACAGCTGATGAGCCGCTTGGGCGCGAGCGCATAACAGGCTCAATTGCTCGCGTTGCGCGAAAGAAGCGAGAGACGGGCAAAAGTCGAGCAAACGAGCAATTACGCCTGAAGAGACAAAGGCCGAGGCCACGAGGAAGAAAATAAATTAGTCACATCTCGCGCGCGTAGGCCGATTAAAGTCACCTCTCGCTCTCGTGTCTCTCGATTTTTTTCCTTCTTTTTATTACGTTTGTCATTTTCGTGAGGTGCTGCCACGTGTGGTTTGAGTCACGCATGAGTGTAGTATGTGTGTGTGTAATATGTGTGTATATACGGTTCCGATGGCAGATAAATTTTTAATAAACCTACTAAAACAGTCCTTACGGGAATTGATGCCGGCATTTATTTAGATAAGAAGTGCCAAAAAGAAAGACTGCGCTGTAAATAAGATAGGAGGCACGCTCTCCCGCAGTCGCGATTGCCGTCTTTTTTTTTCATTCCTGCGGGCTCTGGTAACTCAACTCGTCGGAGGGAAGATGCGCCACGATAGTACGCGATTGGAAACTTTGTAGCTATTTTTCGTCGCTGCCAATCAGCATCTCTATATCGCTTTAGAAGTATAAATAAAAAGAACGGAAAACCCATTAATTAGTTAATCTTTCGAGGACGCGCAGTTGCAGCTTTATCGATGGAAAATAAATCGGCGCGAGCCGCGCGCTCTTACAAACGCGTACGCGTAACTTTCATTGAAAACCCGACGTGCACGTGCGACGACCACACACGCGCATTTGTCAGTCCGATAATTTCTGCATTGCAAAAGCCAGCAGCACACTATGTCGAGCTATACAGCGCCGCGCGGCTCTCTCTCTCTCTCTGGCAATAAATTACAATAAATTACGGGGCAAAAATTATCGGGCCGAACGCGCTTGCTCGCGCGATTGTTTACATTATTCCGCTACACCAGCGCGTACTTTGATATTCAAATTCGTTAAATATTTCGGGCGCTTTTAGGGACAAGGCCGCGGGCGGAAACTACACACAACAATTCGCTACCGACGCTGTTTTTGCGTATACCTACGTGTAGCATAATGAGGGACGCTTCTGCCGCTGCTGCTGCTGCTGCTGTGGTGGTGGCCACCCTGCGTTGTGTGTTATATACCCGCGCGTCCCGGGCGAATTTCGCAGCCGGGGAAAAATAGCCCCCGTCGCGTGACGCCGGCCAATCATCGGGCCCGGGTCTTTGAACGTACCGCGCGCAGCAACAGCGGCAGCAGAGGGATTTTGCTCGGCCAGGCGCTCTGAAAAAAATGCAAGAGCCCGCGATAGCAGTTTTGCATATAATGCGCGCTATCTCGTCTGCTGTGCTGCACGGAGGGAAAGAGAGAATAAACTTTGGCAATTAGGCGCTGCGGTGTGGTTCTCTCGTTTTTTTTTTGTTTCTTTGGTTGAGTGCTCGGGTTCGTTCGTTTCGCTCGCTCGCTTCCCCTCTCTCTCTCTCTCTCGCTCTCGCGTGACACGAATGTTAATTGCCCCCTCTACCCGGGCGAGAGAGAAAGAGAACGTTAATGGACCGCTCAACGCGCAGACGCTGCGTTTCGGCGTTATTTTTTTTAATGCGCATTATTTTTGAGTTTCGGGTAATGGATACCGTGAAATTTGCGCTGATCACTCGGCAATATTTCGCGCGTGGTCATGCGTGTAGAGCTTTACAGCTGATATCTGTATTACGCAAAAGTATATTCTCTTTAAGTTTATTATATTCTCTTTGCAAAAAAGAACCGAAGTTTTCGGAGTTTTAGTTTTATAAAATAAAAATGAAAAGGGTCGTGAGGATCGACTATCAGTGCAATCATTTAGGAGGCGGAATTTTTTCCAAAACTAATAAATAGAAACGGCAACAGCCCCCCCCCCCCCCCCCAGAGGAAATCAACGACCGCGTCGTCCTGCTACAGCCGCATCACTAGCCGCAGGTTATTTTTCCTCGAATCGACAGAAAAAAGGGCAATTTCGGGCCGGGGCCAAAGATTCGGGCGGTCGAGTTTTATGAAGCACGCGGTATATAAGCGGTCGTCTCTCTCATTCGGAAGCTCTCTCACTCTCTAGCTTCGAGCTTTAACGACAACTCGCGTATTTCGAGAGCGAGAGAGAGAGAGAGCGCGCGGGCGGGCGCGCAAGCGAACCGAGGCGAGGAGCTCGAAACTTCCTGCGGGAATAGAGGAAGACCAATACCCCGCACTTCCTCCATCGCCAAGGACGCATAAATCCTGGATCCGGGCAAGAACGAGAGAGAAGGCGCGAGCGAGACTCCGCGGGACGTCCCCGCCGAGACTCGGATATTACGTAATGGCACGGCTATTCATCCGCTATCTCCCTCGCTCTTTGCCGGCAGTTTCATCCACTCGATTTTCAGAGGATGGGGCCGAGGAAGCGCTACTCCTGGTTATATCTCCGGAGACTACGCGATGTGGCTCTGCGCGCGAGAAGAAATTTTCGGCACTCGAGGAGAGAGAGCTTTCGTTCGAATGACTTTGGCGCAAAATTATTCCGTATCAAAATTAATTTTCAGAAAAAATAAATCCAGCGGCAGCGCAAAAGTCGATATAACGAAAAGCTTCCATTATTCACTTATATACTTCTAAAGTAAAACAATTACGGGCGCGGCCCCCGCTGGCGGCGAGGAGAGAGCTTTAACTTTTAAATCGGCTCTCGAGAATTTCCATTACAGCCGTAAAACTACAAAGGAAATTCCTCGCCGGAACGGCCCTTAAGCACGAGCTTTACAATCGTAAGCCGCCGCCGTGCCGCTTATAACGCCTCGCACTCGCGCGCGTGTCAATCGATACCTTCGCCCTGCGCGAACTAACGCCTCGGGCGCGCAAGATGGATCGCGTTAGGGGCGATTACGCTTTTTTTCTCTCTCTCTCTCTCTCGTTCGCTCGCGCGCCGAAGCTCGAGAGCGCGAACCTAAGCTCGTGGGGCTAATGTCCGATAATCTGACGAAATGTAATCAGGACAGCTGCATTGAATGTACGCAGAGAGCGAACGAGAGAGAAGAACGTACGTATATATACGAAGCCCGGTGCGCACCTGAGGGTGGCTTCCTCGCGCGGTCGGTAAGGCAGGGATTACCCCCGGGGCTTCGCGCCTCATCGTCTGGAAAATGGCTTACTGCTTACATTTGCCTTTACCCAGCGTCGAAACCCCGAGCGGGTATCTTCCGCGCCCGTTCTTGTATTATTATGTGCGTGTGCGACTCTGCGTGTGTATGTATAGAGACGAGCGCGTTTTGCATATATACACGTAAGCGAGAGGGGAAACGCCGTGCATGGGCGTGCGGTAGGGCTGACGAAAAACAGGCATAAACAGCCACTTAACTCTCGTAGTCGCTCCTTTCTTGTGCGCGCCACTTTTTTTTCTACCACTACCTACACGCGGCTTTCTTTCCTTTTTTCTTTCTTTTGCTCGCTCTCTCTTGTGTGTGTGTGTGTGTGTGTGTGTGTCTGTGTGTGTGTGTGTATGTGTATGTGTATATTGAATGTATACAAAGGAGATGGAGATGAAATTCTGCAGATGTCGGGAATTATTATTTCGCTTTTGAGAGTGCTTATGCACGCCGGGCATTCAGGCGCCACAATGGGACTTAGCATGAATTGTCCGTAATTTGCTCAATATTTTGTAACGATTGACGTACTGTGTGCCGCAAGGCTATCAAGATGTGTATTTTGTAGCGCGAGGTTTATATAATTTATTGTCGTTTCTTTGTCTGTTTAAAGTCATTCTATAGCACGCATCATTATAAATAACTTTGGGGTTATTTTATTCAATTTTGATAGACACTTGTCCTCAAAACCGAACAACAAAGGCATAGCTGTTTATATGTTAGTGTTACGCAAAGGTTTATTTTAAAATATACCTATAGACTTTATAAAGTTACGTGATAAGGTGCGTGAAGAAGTTTATTTATTAATAATATTTCTGTATAATTGGCTTTGAAGTAGTATTTGCAAACGCATTATACGCTATTTCCCTTTAAAAATAAAAATAAACTAGAAAATTTTTAAAGTTGTGACTTATATATAAAGTTATATTTCTCAAAAATTTTTAATTTGATTCTAATGTAAAGGTTTAGTATACTTAACGCGATAATGATAAATATCTTGTATTTTATCAATGATAATAATTATAAATTTTTCTCGTAGAAATTGCGTTATATATATTTAAACTACACAGAGCTTTGCTTATTACAATATCACTCTCATGCTATTATTTTACAATAGCATCTCACAATAGTCGTGACTTAAATTCGTAACGTAATTCTACACACCGTTATACCACATATCCCATACGTCTTTCTACAACAAACCCTTTATCAAACCAACCATCTTCACTCCTAATATTTCTGTCCACCTTTCTCTCTCCCGCGACTATCACACTACACCACCTCCATTCCCAATCAGGCCTGCACTGTTGGCCTTGCAAGGCATACCGCCGCCGACTAGACTGCACGCATGCGGCTACTGCTGGCTCGGTGCGACAACGCCGGCCGCCGGCCATTAGTCTAATTTAAATAGGCGTTATTCGGCCATCGAGAGCATTGCCACGTAATTAGCGCAATCGTCATCCGGCGCGTGACCGGCTATTAGCGCACGCGCGCCTACGATGACGACGACGACGACGACGACCGGTGTGGTGGTGTTAGGGCCGTATTACCGTGCTTCAGGGCCCGATATGGCCGTAGCTGTGTGACGCGGTTGCGTCAGTGGAATGGTGCGCGTGTCTGCTAGAGGACTGATAATGGTGACGAATTCCGGATAGGGTGATTGTTGGGGTTGGATTTAGATATAGAGTGTTCAAAAATGGTATGTTTGTGTGAAATTTGTAGAGGTACTTTATGGAAAATGATAATAGATAATTTGCTGTTTAATTATTATCTAACAGTTTTTAATGAACTAACGCATTAACGATATCCTATAGAATTTCATAACTAATCTCCCATTAAACTTACTTCACGCGAGCGCGCGAGCTCTTACCTAATCCATAAAAGCACTCAACTCTAAAAGATCCCGGGGAATTCCTGCAGAAGAGATAGCGCCGCGACGCAGAGCTAGCACACAGCGCCTCGGGCAATAAAATCAAAACAGTTGATAATTTTATGATGGAAATTCAAATGGCTGGAGGGGTCAGCGCCGGTGCCTTCTTCCACCACCACCTCCGTCTCGTGGGATTTCGCGGCCCCGTAGTAGCTGTTTTTCGAGGGTGCGCGTTCGCCCGCGCCTATTATTCGCGCGCGCGCGGAGCTAAACAGATTTTAATAAGCGGAGGGCCGGGTTTGCGAGCGCGAAATTTTCAGGGAGGAACTAAGAAGCTTTTTCGTCGGAGCTTTCGTGCGAGGAGAGCGGTTGATCGTTGGGGGGAGAAGTGTTAGTATATTTTAGCGAAGTTAATGATAATTATCGGTGAATTTTGGTGAATTGAAATTGTTTAATCTCGCATAAATCCATGTGTGCAATAATGGAGTTGATTATAAAGTGTAATAATAAGTTACGTTTTCGATTAAGATAATAATTCCTCTACTGTATTAGAGCGAACAAGACTATTAATAAGACTTTTTACGCTACCAATCAATTATACCATTGTAACTAACGTCTATCTCTCTTTTTATGTTTCAGGTAAGTCCAGCTAGCGATTAGTCTTTCTCTCTACCTTGGTCAATTTGTACGGCCGAGATCAGCTCGGCAGCTCGTAAGTCAGAGAAAATGCATTGATCAATTAAAGCGCTATAGCGCGGTGTGTTATATACATATGGCGCACGCCGGCGTAAACTGGGACCTCCCATACGTCATCTCTCCTTTTATAAAACGATAAATCCAAAACAATGTACAGTGGGTACATAAATTGAGTCGGCGAAGTGGGTCGTAGGCCAGGTGTTTAGTATAGAAAATCGCGCGCGGAGACAATTGTCGCACGAACGAGCAAGCGCGAGGGAGAGAGAAAGTATACGAGGGTCCGTTACAGCACTGGGCAGACGGCTATATATGTGTGACGGGAAAATAAAGGCGCTCTCAAGTGTCTCTTTCTCTCTCGACTCGTTTATGTTGCACCGCAAGAAATCGCAACTCACGCGATTGGAGTATTATTTATTATGCATATTGGTTCGACTGGTTTATCCACGCGACCGGTTCAGTGAAGTATCTTCGCATTGTCTTTGCAACTGATGACTGTAGTGTTTCGCTTCAAGAACGTCTTTTGTTATTAGATCACGACGCCAACTTTTTGCAACAATTAAAAATTGTTTACAATTTTTTTTTATTTTACCAGGTATTTTGAGCTCATTACCTTAAAGGGAATTTTATTTATCTCTTATCGCGAAAAACGCGATAATTTCATTCCGACTGACGTCCGTCAAAACTCCAGGCGGCTTCCCGCCCCACAGGCAAACAAGACCCGGAGGAATTGGCGATAGCACGTCCGGCGCACGTAATGCGCCATTCGCGCAAATTAAAGTTTCAGCCCGAGAGGGCATTAATTAACGATCTGTATTGTTTCTCTCTCTTTCTCTCCCTCACGAAAGTCGGCTGGTAAGAGAGAGAGAGAGAGAGAGGGAGAGGGGAAAGTATCGGCGGCGGGGGTGGCCGACGCCGGCCTCTCTCGTGAAGAGGGGCGGTCGAGTCTCTCTCTCTTTCTCTCCCTCTTTCTCTCTCCCTCACCCGCTATTACATGCTATTTAACCGGCGCAGAGCTCCGCATGCACGACGTTCCATTATTTTTACGACTCTCTGCCAAAGCCAAATGCTCGAGAGCCCTTCGAGAACCGATTCCCCGCGTTTCCGCGCGCGCTCGCCGGCCCTACTTCACTCTCTCTCTCTCTCTCTCTCTCTCTCTCTCTCTCTCTCTCTCTCTCTCTGTCTCTCTCTCACTATATGTGTGAGGTCGCGCGCGTGCTCGCACAGAGGTTCTCAATTTGTCGCGCTCGACTACTGTTTGTTCTTTTGCTCCGTGATCCGAAAGTTTATTATTATGGTTTTTATGGCAGTTTGATTAAATATTAATTATTTTCGCTCGTAAAGCGATTGAATTAGCGGTTAGTCGTTAAAATTTTTCATTTGTTATTATCGATCGATTTTTGGCAGTTTCTCGCGTTAACTGATTTACGATTTCATAAAAATATTTTTTCACGTTTGAAAATACCGCGCAGTTGTCTAAACGAATTAGAATACAATCAGATCGGAATCGAATGATTGTCTAGTCGCAGTCAGTAGACAGGGCGGATGTTTCTAGCAGCCGCCAGCAACCAAAAATGATCTGGATGATCGCTTAAATCATTCATCCCAATGATTACAGGAAACAGCCCTCCGATGACTTCCATATTACATGACGATCCTTGTACCTCTCTCTCCAAAAAAAGCCCCCGACATCATTGCTCCATCCGAAAATTCGATGTAGACGAACGTCATTCGTCATTAAACCCCCTCTTCCCCTCCGGCAGCAGCGCCACTATATCCGCGACATTCATGACTGTAATTAATCAAGTAAAAGGGCCGCTCTTGTAATCCGTCTCCGCGGCACTGCGCGTCTCGCACTTGGCGCGTAACACACGCTGTACACGATTCCTTCGACGGAGGGGTTGGAACGAAAGTCGAGGAGGCGAAAAAGAGTCGTGGGGGGTGGGTGGGCAAAATGACGCGAATGGGATTTGAATAAGCGCGTGCAGTTTGCGTAAGCGAGAGGGCGAGGGACAATCCAACTTTGCGCATAACGTCATAGTGCGAGCGACGTCAGCGAGGAAGGGTGAGATGGCGCGCGGGCGCGCGTGGGGAGTAGCATTAGCATCGCGAAGTGCCAGAAGGTAACGCACCGTGTCATTTCGATGTCTCTTTAACCGCTTCGGCTAATTCGAGGATAAGGTAAACCACGCGGAAGCGAGCGCTGCTGCGTGAGCTTGTCTCTCGCTCGTGTCTGCGATGTATATAGAATTACGGGGTTCGGGATGATGAATGACTTGCCCGTCGTCTCGGAACTCGCTGCAACTGTATTTCGCTTAAATATTTCCAAACACATTGGTCACGTGCAAAGTCTATTCTAAAAATACTTCAGTTTTAATTTTTTTTGGTTGTTTTTTAATACTCTAGTAATGGAGTATGTATATATAAAAACAAACATTTGGACTGTAACAAATTACGAGGCACTGTAATAGCAATCACAACAACACTCGTCCGACCAAACAGTCTTTTTCCACTCTCCTCAATGGACCACAGGTGCATCATTATCGTCCCCTCGCCGCCTTCCTCACCCACGAACACTACCACCGCACCGCCATCCCAGCAATTAGAGCATAAATCAGAAAGTCTCGGGCGCGGCGTCAGCGCGTGGAACCGCTTCCACCCCCTCTCCCATCCCCAAGAAGCCAATTCCACAAGAGAGTAAGACAGAGAGCGAAACTTATCCTCCCTCTCCACCCCCTAATGCATACATCCGCGAGACCGCGAAAGTGCGCATCGCAAGGCTGCTGCTACTGCTGCTGCTGCTCCCTGCATATACAGAGCACTTCGAAATGGCAGCGAGCGCGGGTGCAATGACGTAGCGGTGGTGGTGGTGGTGGTGGCGCTGCGGCAGCGGCGTATATCGATTCCTGAAAGCGGCAAGGCGAAGCAGCAGCGGCGGCGGCAACCCTCTCCTCCGGCCACCCCCGCCGACGCCAGCGCAGAAACGCCCCCGCCACCAGCGTCGTCGTCGTCGTTTCGCCGCCGCCGCGCCCTCCCCTTTTTCCAGCCTCGCTCCGCTCGCGCGCCCACATCGTCAGGGCAACTTTGCCAGATATGAATTAACAGAGTTACGGAGCTTCTGCCGGCGCGGCGCGCGCGTGGCTACGCGAGTTATGCGGCTTACCAACTTGAAAATGTTTCGGAGCTGTTACGGGGCCCACGCGAGAGGTGCGGGGTGTACGGGCGGCGCTCTCGGATATCTAGGTGGAAGGCTTTGGTGATTGGTCCTTTTCGGGTGAAATAATGTTTAGTGTTGAGGGGGTAGAAGCGTTCGTTGATAGGCTTTATTTTGTTGTTTCTAAGTTGCTAAATGGCAAAATCTATTATTTATGGGCAATGATTAAGTGTCATTGATACGGTAAATATATGTTTTTTCACGTCTTCATGTTCTGCACGGTGATTTGTTTGTATTATATGTGTAGAAAATGTGTGCAATCTGGATAAAAAAGTCAATGACGTGGTGAATGTAGCGTAGAGTTTGTTATAAGCACATTATCTATTCATCGAGACTCTAGATTCTATCGTTAAATATTTATCGAGCAAAATTATTCATATGAGGACATTATAAACCGGGGATACAATAAATAGCAGTTCTCTTAATGCTATGAAAATATATAACCTAATCATTTTGAGAATTATAAGCGATACTGCTGTACTTTCTAACTACAAAATTTTAATTACAAAATGTTTCCTTATAATATGACGCTATTTCCTCAAAATACCCCCGTAATGTAAGGGTAAACAACTTTACCCCCTTGCTCTCGCCACACTTTACTACCCATCGAAGATGGCGCGTCTCGCGCCCATAACCAGCTCCTCCACCTCAACGTCTCTCTCTCTCTCTCTCTCACAGTTTCCTCAGACTGCAAGACAAACTCCCCTCTGTCTGCGGAAGAGCTGCTCTGTTTTCGGCTCTCGCGGTATAGATTTCACAGTCACTCTCCCTCTACCGCTAGAACGACGAGACGCGCAGGAGCAAGAGAGAGTGAGAGAGAGAGAGAGAGAGAGAGAGTATAGCGCGAGCGGCCGCGCGAGCGCGAGTTCAGGGTCGAGGCATACAGGTGGTCCATAACATAACAGTCACTGCGTTTTATCCGGTAGTAAACCGGCGCGGCGGCGGTGGCGGCAGCGGCGCGGCAGCCGCTCGGCTCTATGATTTAATACCCCATGCCCTTCTCTCTCTCTCTCTCTCTCTCTAGTGCGCGGCCGTCGTCCCCATTTCCCTTCCCCGCTCGTTTCCTCTTATACTGCCCTCCTCCTCCTCCTCCTCCTCCTCTTTCCTCCCCGCCTCCTGCTGCGATAGATGCACCGCGAGAGCGAGAAAACGCGTGTCTGGACTAACCTACTGAGTCGCGCGAATCGTCATCGCGTTGAGGAAGGTACGGTTTTGTTTACGGAGACGTTAGAGGGGAGTTGGCTGAGAGTGAAAGGGGGAGAGATTTTATGGCGAGAGGAGTGGAATATTGCGGGCGTATCGGATGGGGAGCAGATTTCCGGTTTATCATTATGTGATCGGCGAATGGGAGGTTAGGAACAAATGGGGTTCGAATAATTTGGGAACGGCTCGATGGCTCGAGGCGTACTTTTTACGTCGTTGTTTTGAATTTTATTGCTTGAAAGCTTTAGAATGTATAGGATTAGAAAATATTCCTTGTAATAATACTAATATTGTCAAATGTTGTGCATTGTTATTACAATAATTGTCAACAAAATGTAAACAATTATTGTAATAACAATGGTAATAAACCCCACTACATTCTTGTAAAAAATAAACCCTATACCTTTTGCCACCACAACTAACACTCGCTACCCACAAACGAAACGCGCTCCTTAACGATAGCCTCCTCTTTCCTCCTCGCGAAATCCGGCTGCTTTTCCACAACTCCACAACATAAACCCTCCGCTTTTTTAATCGCAGATTCGCATCGTCGATTATGCGCCTTAAATATACATGCAACTATCCTCTCCCTCTGCATTGAGTATGCAGAGAGTCTCTCTTTCTCTGTGCGCGAGCGAAGAGGCCGCTCTTATCTTATCCTGCCAGTCCGAGAGACATTAATACAATAAAGACATCCGCGATGCGAATTAATCGGATATTTATCGAGCTCTCTTCCTCTCTCGCAGAGAGAGAGAGAGCTACCTATACGGGAGCCGCAAACGGCACAGCCTTGTGCGGCACACGACGGACAAATGTGTGCGCGTGCTTTTTGCACAGTAGGGAAGGTAGTAGTCAATGGAGATGCTAGCCGAGAGCTCGAGATCGGATGTACCGTGTTGCTCGTGTTGTGCCGTGGTTGCTCGGTGTACTATATAGGTGCACGGGACGTATGTTGTCTATGTATATATGTGTGTATCTGGGGTCATATAAGAAGCTTTGATATTCCAGAGTCGATTAGAGGCGCACGGTCGGCGATTTTGTCTGTTTTTCTCTTAAATCTGCCAACACTTTTATTTTTCCAGAAGTAGATATAAAACTTTATTTTAATAAAAACAAATTTAAAAAATTGTCGACAAAAAATAAGCTTTTTCAGGACCGCCATAGATTTTTATCATTCAAATTTCCATTTTAAATTAACCTCCAGCTCCTTAAGCACTTAAAGGAAGATCTATAGTCAACGTAATATTCTTCGCCGTAACGGCCATAATCGCTCGGACGAAAAGAGCCTGGAGCGCCTGGCGAGCGTCGCGTAATAATCGCGCAAGTCCTGCGGTGCAGCAGGCTGCAATATGTGCGCGCGCGCGCGGGCTTATCACAGAGCTCTCGCGCGCGGGCTCAATGGGTGTATATATAGCAGTCCGCCGCGAGCTGCCCGGACGCCGTCGTCGCTACAATTATTATTCATCTTATCTCGGCTCGATTTGCATTATATTTAAATTTAAACGCACAGCACTGGCAATTTCCCCCTGACATACATATATACACATACCCTTTCCTTATATATGAGCACGGCTCGTCCATTACGTAACAAAGTTTCTTGATATTCTTTTTCATTCAAGAGCAGAGACATATAAACTTTTCGATTATTACCCATTAAAAAGGGGGGCGTATAAAAGATAGCGTGAAATTCCTACGCGTTTATGATATACTAAAGCTAACATCGACACTCGTGCACACAGATAGCCATCGCATAAAAAGCCGCGCTCTTGTTTACATTCCTCGGAGTGCCACGCACGGACTGTAAAATTCGACTCATTCCCGAGGCAGTCCTCGTGTAAGTGCCACTAAAGACTCTCGGCCGTGATAAGTCGGTCTCGTTTCTTCAGCCGTGAGAAGAAGAAGAAGAAGAAGAAGAAGCGTCGCGGTGTGCCACCCAATATATATCCGAACGCGAACTTACCATACATAAAGCCGAGGAGGCCATCGACGACGGTTAATAGACTAAGGGGTTGCGAGCGTGCGACACTCTCCAAAAGCGTAAAAGGGTCGTGCGCCGCCGTCGCACACTTAAGGCGTTATTTACGAGGCGTTGGGGCAGGTCGTCGTTGTCGTCGAAGGTCCTTGGCCTAGTGCGCGCCAGCGGACATGTTTATGACGGGCCCGCGCGCGCGAGGAAGCGAGCGAGCTTGACGTTGATAAAAGTCTCGCCGACGGATCGGGAAACGAAACTCGGGCGTTTAAGGGTGGGGATAGAGCAGCGAAGGGAAGGGGGAGAGAGAGAACACTCTGCTTTCTCGAACGCGGAAACGGGGGGCCTTTGTGATGCCGGTTATTTTTATATCTTGGTAAACTGGCGGCGAGAGAGCCGAGCGTTTAGAGAGATCTAACTTGTTCTGTCCTTTACGATCTTTTTATAATGCTCATATTTTTCCTTTTACACGCCGTGTCTGACCTGTTAACGCCGTTTATCTGCTCGACTATCGGCGCGCGCGCACGCTCTTCAGTTTTGAGTATCTGTTTAGAATACAACCGCAACATTGTATTTCCTTTCGGGATTTTGAAATGATGATTAAATCGGTATTATGCTAATTTGATGCTTTTATGTAACTAAATTTATGAAATTTGTGTAATCGAATCTTGCATATAAATAAGATATCAAATTTCTTCAAAAACATAAAATAACGTATTGAATAAGTTGTTAGATAAAATTAAAAAATCTATCCTTCACTAATCAGTCATTAACCTCGATCACAACTTCAACCACCCCGGCTCCCTAAAGTCTTCAGGAAATTAAATTGCCCCATCGAAGGCAAAAAATTCGATCAAAAGTGTTCGCGAGCGCGATATGCGACGAGCAAACGAGTAAGAATAGAGAAAGAAAGAGAAAAGAGAGAGAGAGAGAGAGAGAGAGAGAGAGAGAGAGATGAGCTTCGAGGCAAAGTGGCCCCTCTCGCTCGCTTTCTCTCTCGGCTGGTCGAGGGCGTCGGGCGCGGCGATAAAGGTGACGTAGGGCGTCGCGACGTCCGTCAAGCCGGTTGGTCGGCGCGCAGCCTCCCAGGGTCAAGGAACCGCGCAGACGCGCGAGCTCCCTCTCTCTCTTACTCTCGCTCTCTGTCTCGCTCGCTAGCACAACGCAGACTCCCCTGCGCGCGCGAGAGAACAACCCCTCTGTGTAAATGGCGACCCGTGCAAACCAATCGTATTCCCGTTTCCATCCCTCTTTTCTCTCCCCGCCGCTCCTGCTGCTGCACGAAGAAGCCGACGGTGGCGGCGGCGGCGGCGGCAGCGGTGCTCTCCTCTTTCTTTTCTCTCTTCTCTCTCTCTCTCTCGTCTTTTTTCCCTTTTCGCGCTCATCCCCTCTACCCTTTTATATATATATATATATATATATATACATAGCAGAGCGTTCGCCGCTTTCTCGCTTGCTCTTTCTCTGTTTTCCGCGCGATTCTCTTTTTTGCGCTCGCGCGATGGAGCGCGCCGGGGCGCTTTTCCTCTTTCTAGCTCCTACTTGCCTTTTTTCGCGGCTGCACTTTTTTGATCCCCCCTTGCTTCCCTCGCCGCCGCTGCCTTTGTCGTAATTTTCGCTTTATTAAATTTTCGTGACTTTCTTCGTTTTTCACCGAGTTCTGGACAGTTGGAGGGGTTTTTTTTTGGCAGAGGAGGAATGGACTTTCTTGGGGTCGCTTTTTGAGGAAAAAGGCTATTTTCTTTTTCAACGCTGGTATTGCATTTTTCTTCTTTTTACAATGTCCTATCCGCGCTCAGCGTTTCTTGGTCCTTTTATTCATCGGATTCCTGCATTCTCTGCAATCTTCCCTTTATTGGATTTTTCAAATTTTTCGTTCCGATGCAGTTTTACTCGGAAAAAAAGTTAATCGAAGTTGCAAAGTGATGTTACTTTTCACGTAGCAATTTTTCTTATATCTTTCATGCATAATAAATGGATTCTTGAACTCTCCATTCCCGTGTCGCAGAATGTTTATAAAGTCAACAACTATATACGATATAGACATTAAAACAACTTCCAACACACGCCACGACGAGCCATGCAAACTGCTCACTTATAAACCACGACGTGGCTTATGACCAGTGACACGCCACTTTCCCGACAACAAAAGCGTGTACGCGAAAAACCGCTATCGCCGACGATAAACAATAGTTTCCCTTAAACTTTCACGTGCGCACACGACCAATTCTTCCAGCTAACGTCTCTCTCTCTCTCTCTTTCTTTCTCTCCTTCTCTCTTATAGCAATAAATATCAGCGGACACGCGCGTATACGCGAAAAGGCCCGAGTTAGAAAATTATTTATGAATCGCGTTTCGGCCGCAAATCACGCGTCGCGGCGTTTTTGCCGATAAATTATTTATAACCGCGCGATTTTCTCTCCGCGTCATTGTGCGTGTGTGCGCGCCTACGGTTTCAGTAGATCGAGTCGCTTCGGGTAAGACGTTAGAGGCGGGGCGGCGACGTTATGAGACGCTTAATAAAGGCTTGTGTGCGCGCATGTCTGTATGTGTATGTATGTGGATGGAGAAGAAGTCGGGCGAGAAAAGTGCCTACAAGACGGTAGATGCATATTTGTAAAAGCGCCGAGTCCCTCATTTTCTTATGGATATCGAGAGTCGTCAGTGTGTGCATATGTGTGTGTATGTGTGTGTGTTCAATGGAATTGATGGGGCTATTGAGGAAATTACAGCATGGAAATTAGTTTGATGCATACAGTACACTGTGTGCACTGTAATAATGATGAGTGTGGGTAATAGTTTGTAGCAAATTCTGCTCTGGCAAATTGTAATTGAAATATTTTACGATGAAAAATTAATTCCATTAATTCGTTCGTGTGTGTTTTGCAATGGATTTTATATCTATATAATATAGTATGCAAATATGATGAATTATAAAGCGTTCTCTCCCATAAGTACAAATGCTAATGTACTTACACAAACTATAAATAATCAATGACGCGTTCTATAGTCTATCACACTGCCACGCGCGTCAATAAACTGAAACACATTCCTCATAATCTTGGTGTACATCTTATGCAATGAATTTTCCCAGAGAGCCACTGGACGTTTCTTCGCGTTTTCCACGTATAGCACATCACGCGAGATGCAAAAATATCGACATTGTCTGTCTTCTCTGTCTTTCTTAGTGCAAAGTCAGTCATCCATAGTCCGTTACCATCGCGCGAAGTGCGCGCTATAGTATACACACACGCGACATGCTAATGCATGGCTCACGACGGCGGTAATCACGAGGCTCGCCTTTGTGCTACGCGCAATAAAGGAAATATATTGAAAAACGCGCGATTTTCCGAGCCGCGACGACGGCGACGAAGTCTCGTCCCTCCGTTGTATGGCAGCACTCCGTTAGCATAATAATATTATCGGCCAAGACATTTGCGCTTTTTCCTCGCCCTCGATTCCTACTCGCGCCTACTCCTCTAGCTCTCGCGCAGGTTATTTCCATAAGTGCTGCGCCTGTATAAATCACCGGGCGAGCGCTTTCCGTCATACCTGACCGCAATGAAATCATTTCAATTGTTCGCTTGCTACACGTGTCTTGCTGCGGTGTGTACGTGTACTTGTCCTTCTGCAATGAACAAAGTATTTTCTGTGATGTTTTTTGTTGTGAATTGCATTTTTCTTTTTTTGAATGATGGAAGTTTGGTTATGTAATTCTCGGATTATATAAAGTTACCTAAAGAAGGAGCTTGACTTGGAAAACTTTACTTCTGAATTATGAAATTTTTATGTATTCCAAGTCTAAAAGAGTTACTTGTTGTCCGAAGGGAAATCTCTCGGTCGATTTTTCAGCGCGTCGCGTGCATTTCCGGCTCGCCGCGGCGCTGCGCGCGAGGCAATTTGCCGAATTGTTTTTAAACCCTCGGAGACGAGGAGCGCCGACACGCGCGCATGCGGAGGCGACGAAGGAGAGAGAAAGAGGGAAACGAAAAGAAAAAGAGAGAAAGTAGGGGAGGGCGAGCACAAGGGAGGAACCGGAAACGGCGAGGTCGACGGCAACGGCGACGAAATATGGCGTCAGCTGTTTTGTCCGCTCGCGCAGCGCTGAGAAAGAAGTCCGCGTTCTCCCTTTATTTTCCGCGATCTCGATATTCTCTCCACTAGCTCGCTTATATATAGCGCATCGCGCTTTATGCCACTTTCGCCGGGGTACGAGGGAAGGAAGAAAGAGTGTAACGCAAAAAGAGCTGCAAAATTGCTGGGCGCGCGAGAGTGCATCAGTAGAGGGAGAGAGAGAGAGAGCTTGACAAAATCGATAAGGAGTTTCCACGCGTCGTGTGCCAGTCTGAGGAAATGGAAGTCACTCGCCTCGCTCGTTCGAGATGAAGCCTCGGGAATTGAGGCTTTTAAAGGAAAACTAAAATTCCCTAGCGTGATTTCGATTTTAAAGGGCTTTTAAAGGCGAAAAACATTTTTCCGCACTTCCTTCGTATTTTCGTGGAAATTGCATTGCATTCTCCGACGCTCTGCGAGAAAAATGCGATGAGGAAAGAAGCAGCATTTATTCGTTAAAAAAGCGCTGCCTCGCAATACCGGATAATTTTAGTATTGCCGCGACATTAAAATAATCGAAACATAACCACTTATCGATCCTTTTACAAACAAAGCAATAATTTTATCGTTTTTGTCAATGCAAGAAACGTTTCATTTAATAACTTCCAGAACGGAGCAGTTTATTGAAACACGCCATTAAGCAATTAGGAAAAAAACTCTGTGAAAAAAAGCGCGAGAAAAACAAAACGGAGCAAAAATCGCGCAATGCAAGAACTAAGTGGAACGTTATGTTCGGAAAAGTAGAACGTAAAATGATCGTAAACTTAAACTTTTTTCTCTACACTAATTCTTTATCATCAAGACGAAAGGCTAATACTTTTTTCAACATTGCATAGGTAAAACCTACATTAAACATTTAAATTCATTACCTCCATTTAGCAATCCAGTTACGCGCATAATGATGACGCTCGATGACGTAAAAGAGAATATGTAACGCTAATTCGAATATTAAGATAAACGCTTGTATATTAATATTTCACCGATGATTTACAATGCTAATGGTCGATTAAAATAATTTCATTATGCACAATTTATCATTTCAAATGCAGTCCACGGTTAACGTCTGTTAATACAATAAATTTTTTTTTGCCCAAAGTCCATTGCACACGAAAAGTTCCGGTAATTTATTTTCCGCTGATATACTCGCGCGCTGAAGGACAATAACAAAGGGGGGATGAAAATGCGTTAGACGTCGAGGCGGCAGGCGCGCATGTGATCACCGCGCGCGCGCATCTCGCGCATGCGTCGACGATTCGCAGAGGTCAGCCAGATGAGTCGATTTATGGTGGCTCTGCGCGACGAGAAAGAGGGAAAGAAGGAGAAAGAAAGAGAGAGAGAGAGAGAGAGAGAGAGAGAGAGAGAGAGAGAGAGAGAGAGAGGACCATTTCGGAGATTGCCAGCCTGCTACAATGGAGAATATTCTCGGAGAGTGCGACGCGTCCATTCGCAGTCTCTCTTTTTCCGGAGTTTTTTCTCGCCTCTCGACGTTGAATGGCCGAGAAATGCCAGAACTGACTGGTAATATAGAAATGGGGATTACCCGAAATCCCGTGATAAAAGCAAACATGGTGGTAGCGAGGGTGCTTCTTTTTTTTCAGAAAAGGCTTGAGGGATTACGAATTGTTTATTCGTGAATTCGCGAGGATAATATATTACAAATTGAACCTTGAATTATAGAATGAGAATATTTTTGTTTTAATATGATTGTTTGTCTGAAAAATAAATGTAGATGATTGAAAACTAGTTACTTACCAAACTTTTGCAATTCTAATTTTAGAATATGAAACTCGATTACGAATTTAAAGCAGTGTGCTAACTATGGTTGAGTAAAACTTATTTAAAACTAATACTACTGATGAATGTGATTGGATTTAATTGTTAATGAGTTTATGAACTTTGTTCGCAAAATTTCATTTAGCCCGGTATGAACTAGTTACGAATTCATGTAAATAATTTACCTACTTCGGGGCTATTCATTATATAAGGTACATTATACTTTCAAAAAACGTAAATGCTTAATTTGATTTAAACAATTACTACGGTCCTATTAGCAGCACTATTACAATGGATAGCAAACTTTTTAATTACTTCGTAAAACCTATATCGCTTGTTATACAAAACAATTATTTAATAACAAGAACTCAAAGCAAAAAGCGTAAAAAATGTCTGCACATAGTTTTTAAACCATAACGCAAAAAAGCGGCGCGAGCCTGCACGAGAAAAACGAAGTCGTAAGAATGCACTTGGGAAGCGTTATAGATCGGCGTTTCTCTCTCTTTCTCTTGCACGCTCGGCGATATCGGGTCTGCAGGCGCGCAAAGCCCACAATGCGTAACGAATCCGCCGCGGTGGTCATGACGACGTTAGTCGCGTGTGTGATTGCAAGTCGGTCGGCGGGCCTTTGAGTGTCGCGTTTTAACAGCCTTCGTTGCATAAATTAATCCAGAAGCCCGATATCGTTTGATTCGCCGCCGCCGCCGCCGCGCCGCTGCTGCACATACACACACCTATACGTATATATACTTCGCCGCGCTCCTTCTCTCATCTTTCCTTCTCTCTCCTTCTCTCTCTCGCTCGCCTTCGTTCTTTTCTTCCCACG
This sequence comes from Torymus aiolomorphi, assembly GCA_036365515.1. Taxonomy (NCBI): domain Eukaryota; kingdom Metazoa; phylum Arthropoda; class Insecta; order Hymenoptera; family Torymidae; genus Torymus; species Torymus aiolomorphi. The sequence goes on from CM070877.1 coordinate 131,924,718, forward strand.
TCATTAGACACGCTCGCTCTCCCCCCTCCTCCTGCTTCTCCCTCTCTTTTTCTCGTATCGTGCACTTTAAACGTATTTTATGGTGCTCCCTCCCCGCGGGAGCTCGATGGCGCTCGTTCGCGCACTTTTCACGGCTCGATAGCTGCGCTGCTAATTCCTTCTGACGAGCCACGACAGACGCGCGAGCAAAGAGTTCGATAAGACACGCCATGTTCGGTTCGAGATATTTTGCCGCGGCCTGTGGAAAAATCTGCGGATTTGGTTATAGAGCGCGCGGCGTGCATCGCGGTAAGGTTCATTATATCGCGAAAAAATTCGCGAGCGCGCGCACACCGGCAGCGGATTTTATTACGTTCGTTGCGGAACCCGTAATAAATGTTGCGCGGTCGCGGTATACGAGAGGCGAACTTTAAGAGTGTATATGCTTGTACGCGAACGTTGTAATTTGCTTTGCTCATTTTGTTTAAGAGGTTTTTAACGATATTTTACGAGACGTTATGAGGGAAATCCGAGTCAAGTTTACGAATGGGGAGATTAGTCGTGCAAAAAGATAGTGTTTCATTGCGTTTCTAAAATCTTGACGATTAAGCATTTTTTATATCTCGTTTTATTTCAACCGGAAATACAGTAAAGTACAGTTTTTTTTTTATCCAATAAACATAACTTTTATTAATTCACGAACTTGAGTTTATCAGAATGATAAAGCAAAATGACACTAATTGCAGGAAAACACAGTGAGTCAACGCTCGTCTCATAAAGACGAAACTCTCCCTGCACGAATTCCTCGTTCCTCTCTCTCTCTGTCTCTCTCGTATACGGCGAATTTTCCGAAAGTCGAGGGAGAGAAAATCTTTTAATTTCGCCGCTGTATTTTTGCCCTGTCCATTCTCATTTTTCTTCTCCGCACTCCCTCTCTCTCACTCTCTCTTCCTTCGCCTCTATCTCATCCCTCCCCCATCCAACCTCCATATATCTGGCGCGTTCTTTTCTCCCGCTCGCTTGCTTGCTCGCTCGCTTATAGCGTCCCTTCCTTTCCTCCTCCTCCTCCTCCTCTTCTTCTTTTTACCTTCGTCCTCGAGGCGCGGCGAGCTCTCGCTCTCCTTTTCCTATCCCATCGCATCGCGGATCAATACGCTCGCCGCTTATGGGCACAGGAGCGCCAGCACAACCGGCAGCAGCAGCGGCAGCAGCAGCCCGTAAATGTGATTGTTGTTCGATTTCTTGCGTCTTAATTGCCCTCGCGGCGCTTAACGACGTAATTACCGAATAAAAACCGGCGCCGCGCCGCCACTTTCTTTTCTTCCCTCCTTCGCTCGCTCGCTCTCTTTTCCTCTGCAGGTTCTATACGTGCGCTGCCGTGCGCGCACCTTCCTCCTCGCAGCAACTCCTCTCCTTCTTCTCTCTCCTCTTCTTTGCCATGGCGGGAATTTCGCGTGCACACGTATACAGCGTATGTATATACGTGTGACGTATACTCGTATGTATGCATCTCGTGCTGCATGTGTGGGAAAAGAGTGAGAGGGAAGATCGCGTGTGTTGCGCGCGTGTACATATACATATATACGCGCGAGCGGCGCAGGAGGAGCGAAAGGGGAGAGGCCGTGCGAACGTGTACGCATGCCGTGTGCATGCGCGCTGCATGTATGCGTGTACGTGAGCGCGTGAGGAGGGAAGGGCCGGTTTTGCCGCTGCCGCTGCTGCACACACACGAGCTGTATATGTATATATGGTAGAACGTGGAGAGACGCGAGAGCGAGTGAGAAAGAGAGAATTGCCGACGTAGTTCGAGCCAAGCTCGCGGCGCGTCGCTAGAATGAGGATCCCGCTGAGGCGATTCCCGTTTTTGCCGACAGTTGGCAGCACTGGCAGGGAAGGATGAGTAACACTTTGGGTGTTGTGCATGTGGTGTATCTAGTTATTTTACATCACGTTCTGAATTTAAAATTATTCGTTCATGTTATCAGAGCAATTTAGGCGACTTAATCAAGCTGTATTATAAAATTCTAACAAATATAAAAAATACTTTGATAAATGACGGAGTAGTTTAAGTTATGAAAATCTTTACTGTAAAGTTGTGATATTCTCAACATCTCGTTCAAAACTTGTTATTTTTACAGTAATTATTGAGACATAACGATTTTTCAAATGTGTCTCAGTTATAATTAAACAGTGAAACTTTTTAATAGGAATTATCTCGTATTCTCGAGGACTTGATAAAATAATGAATTAAGAAAAAAATAAAAATATCCAAGCCAATGAAAAGGTGTATACAATGAAACTCTATTTAGCTTTATTTCAATAATTTTTCACCTTTCCTCGTTTTCGGAGCATGAATAATTGATCATGTTTACCAAATATAACGAGTGCTTGAATTTTTAACAATATTGTTTTATTCTTGTTAATTAAAATACTGATTTGCGGAAAATTTAAACACTACAAAGCAGTACGGTACGTAAATTATTTACACACCGGTTTATTCTGGTATTAATTAAATGTTTATTTTATACGGGATTAATATTACAGAAGTAAAAACTTTAATACCCGGAAATAAATAATACGATTTATTTATTTATTTATTTATTTGAATGATTTAAATGATATTTCCAATCAAACAATAAATACGAGAACACGAGTTTTAACAAGCAATAAAAGTTATTACACGTCATTCACGTTTTACAAATATCATACAATATTTTTATTTTCATTACCTTTCATTTATTCGCAAATAATGGATCCCCGAGCAATACCAATCCGCGCCCTGCTCGAGTAAGATTTTTATATTATTCGCCCGCGGTATAGAGAATTCATAGATTTTGTCGAGGCTTTAAAGAGTCCAATTCCAAAAGCCAGCAATCGAATAACAAAAGCTGCGCATTCGCGTAGAAAAGAGAAAGAGGAAAAGAGCTCTCTATCTCTCTCACTCGCTCCAACTCGAAATCGAATTCAATATCGACGACTCGGCGCGATATAGGATTGATTCTGCGGCGCGCAACGGGGCGCGAGCGCAAAAATCTAATTAACGGAGCGCGCGAGCTCGCTTTATACATTTTTATGACCAATTTGTAATCGAATCTCCCGAAACGCGGCGTATACGCGCGGATTTCCAACGTTCGACTCCCTCCTCCCTCCCTCCCTTTTTTGCGGAGCTTCGCCAGAGCTCGAACGCGCAGGCAGGCAGGCGTTTTATCTCCGGTGCAGCACTATGGCGCGATTGGCCGACGGTGTAGTGGCAATGCGGCCCTCCGGGAATATAAACACCGGGCATTTGCATGTTTTCCCGATTTAATTAGTTCCGATGCGATTATTAATTGGCCCGCGAGTCGCGCGTATGCGTCGGCCAGATAAAGATGCTGCTTTAAAAAGGGAGGGAAAAAAGCCAGCGAGAGAGAGAGAAAGGGAGAGAGAGTGAGAGAGGAATGAGATATTTATTGCGCTCGATGAATTTTCGAGGGGCTTAATGCGTTGTACGCCGCCGCCACCACCGCGTATTTATTCAATGAGTTTATACCGGGATTGCGCAGTTAATTGAGAGAGAGGGAAAATTTTGAAAATCAGTCCATTGTCTCGCGCGCTGCGTAAATATGAATGCCCGCGGGGATGGTATAATTACGGGGGTAATTGGAGATTACCTATATAGGAATCGTAAATTCGGAGTATAGGCACCGAAAATCTAGCCGCCGATAATCTTTTTCTATACATATAATTCATTATTTCTCTTTATATAAAATATATTCCAAAACCCGTCCCCCATACGTATATCCATATTACAGCCTTATAAATATAATAACGCGCTCGCGCGGACAGGCTGCTTGATATTCCGCATACCTGCCCGTATCCATCAGCCAAAAAGCTCAGAAATTTCATAATTGTCTCGGCACGCATGGAATGCGCTCGGCCGGTCCCGGGACGCATTTTTTCAGCCGCGTGTAATCCTTTTTTTTCGCGTTCGAAAGAATATAATTCAAAGCGCCCGTGGGTCAGTCCGTCGCGCTGTTGTTGCTGCTGCGGCTGCCCCTGGGGCCGTCGAGATAGTTTATCATCATTTAGTCCCCCCGCCGACCTGCCGCAACGTTTTAAATCTCTCTTTCTTGCCGCACCGCTCATCGTCTCGAGGCTTAGCACGTGGTTATAGGTTAACGCTACAGAGCGATGGTATGTACGAGTGGGAGACGATGGTTTAGTATGACAATCGGAGAAACGTGTTTGACATTGGTAAAGTGGTTATTTGAATAGCTAGGAGGATGAGGAGATTTTGTGATGGGTGTGTAATTAGTGAGTTACCGTTGAGACTGATGGATCTTAAGTTGTTCATTCTGTATTCATAGAGATGAATACTAGGTAATTAAAATATCATTAGGTTGCTTGAAATGGAACAATGTAAAATATTAATTATTACATAATTCTGGACAGGGAGACACCAACAAAAATACAATTAAAATCATCTTTCTGTAAGAAAAAAAAAAAAAAAATAAGAACGCCTGTAAAATGCGGAAAACTCCAGATTCTTTCTTGGGAAAAGAGTAGGAACAAAAAGTGGGTCCATTCAGTGCGTAACCTAGCTCAGTTGGTGATTTCGGTATCCGAGATAAGCTATATTAGTTTTCCATCATACGTGATTGTCAATAAACCTATTATTATATTTTACTCTTAACCCGGGTTTGTTTTATTTGGAGCTCCCAACCTACATTTGATATTTTTTTTTTAAAATCCAACCAACCAGGCAACCTTGCCCCATGAATCATAAAGTTCTACACGACGATTGTGTTAATAAATGGAGGACGTTCGCAGTCGCGTCTGCTGAAGATATTTTAGGCGGGGCGGCTGGCGCTTTGGAATATATTTCAGAGCAGCGTGATGTAGGGCTTTCATGATTTGCCGGAATCGAAAGAATTTTAGAAACCCTTCTCTCTGGTTTCTTCAAATAAACTGATATATTTCAGCGTATAGTAACAAAGGTAAGTGTAAAAAGTTCTCGAAAAACTCAACAAATATACCCGGCTAACTTTACAATTGAAATAATGCACGGCATTTGAATTCCGGCAGTATAACCTTCAGAAATGTCACAGTTGAATCTCTAATAACGCGTGTCGGCGGCGGCGTTGCGGCGCATGCATATACATCGCATTTGCATAAAGACACACGAGTCCTCTAAACGCTTTCCGAGCCAAATTTCGTAACCTAGAAAGCGAACAATCAATTGCGGCCGCGCGCACGAGTCGCGAAGTAGATAGCAAAAGAGACATGGAGGTAGACGACGGTAGTGTTGGTTATATAGAAGCTAAAAGGGCGAATCGACCGTTCGAGCGACGTGACGGCGCTCCCTGGTTCCTTGCTGTGTGCGCGCGCGCGAGGTCAAAGGTCACGGGCAGAGTGCCAGGGGAAGGCGCATATAGCCGGAGGAAGAATCGGTGAAATGTCTCTATATCTATGTGTGTTTGTGCGCGCGCGCGCGCGCGCGCGGTATTGTATCGCTAATGAAACCGAGAGCTCGCGCTCGTCACGAGAGTCACGATACATTGACGTCACTTTCGTAATTTCAATTCTGTATGAGGGACTGTGGGTCTAGTAGGGAGGTTGCGAGTATGGTATTTATATATACAAAGCGATGCATTTCGTGCCGTTTGATATAATCCGCGCGTGCTCTGTCGCATGAACTTTCGCGTGCGGCGATGGATCCCGTGTGTTGGAGCGTTTTTATTTCGTAGCTCGCGTTTAAAATAGATGGATCAATTATGATTAGAACATTTGTTAGCGCTGGGTTGGCGGGTTCACGAGATCAAGTTTTTTTCGAGTGCAAATAAGAAAGAAATCGCATTTCGGAGAATAATTGATTTAATACCGCTGTTTATCCAGTTGTATAATTCTAACTGTCGGTCGCAAATTAATATTGACCAACCATAGTCTTTACTTACGACTTTGTCGACATGTCATTGGTTTGCTTCAACTGTCAGTAATTTAAAAGCAAAAAAGAACATTGTTGTTGGAGCTGTTTCGAATATAACTTATCACATTCCCCGAATGTCTACAATAATCCGTATACACTACTGTATAGCCCAAAAAAATTAACACCGCATGGAGAATTTCGCGCAGCTCACGTGACCGTTGAAATTTGTAATTCTATGAGGTGTTCGGTAAGACCCTACGCTCAAAGACGTGTTGATTGTTGAATTTGACTTTTACGCCGGAAGTTCGGTTTCCCTCTCTCTCTCTCTCTCTCTCTCTCTCTCTCTCTCTCTCTCTCTCTCTCTCTCTCTCTCTCTCTCTCTCTCTCTCTCTCTCTCTCTCTCTCTCTCTCTCTCTCTCTCTCTCTCTCTCTCTCTCTCTCTCTCTCTCTCTCTCTCTCTCTCTCTCTCTCTCTCTCTCTCTCTCTCTCTCTCTCTCTCTCTCTCTCTCTCTCTCTCTCAGCTGTCGCAAACTCGTGTAAAATCGTTGTTGTCCGATCGCTATCGCACACCGCGGCTTCTTCGTTTCCGTTTGGCGCAAACCAGACGCGCGCGCGTTATGTGTGTGTGTGTGTGCGTGTGTGTGTGTGTGTATGTGTCGAGCGCGACCCTAATCTAATCTTGGCCGCGCTCGTAACTTACGCTGTGTGCGCTCGGGTTTTTAGCGTTTCGATGAATACAAAGGTGAATTCTCACGTGAACGCGAAGACTTGCTTTTCCGGGATATAATACTTTTTTCGCGGCAGTTGCGAGACGCTGATAAAAACGCGTGTTACCTTAATTTAGCATGTTTGTAGCGATTAGATAATGCGTATTTGCTGCGAATCTTTTATTACCCTTTTGGTTGCTTAAAGAGCAATTATTTATCCGGCTTTAAAGTGCGTCTAGAAGTTTGCTATATCTGAAAGGCTGTTTGTACGTTGTGAAGAAGCATTTGTAAACGTAAAAATGATGGCAAAAGACACTTAATTTGCAGACTTACAGACTGTCCAATCATGTCACTGCGTTCTAAACATGATTAATCGGTAGAATGCGTTTTGCCGACACAAAAAAGAAACTCGCATAAATTCACCGCAACTTTTCTTCATTTTTTTTTGCCAGCAAACCAGCATTAGCAACTGCGTTCTCTCCCATACGCATTCCTATTCTCTATAAAGGATCCTTCGAAAGTGACGAATTCGCGCGATAAATTTGCGCGGGAACAAAAGCTCTCGCTCGCACACGCGTGCGTAAATAAACGAAAAAAGCGCACTCTGAGAACAGAGAAAGTGTGCGCGAGAGACTCGATAACTCCTCGCTAATGAATTTTCACGCGCATTATTTGCCTTTTACATTGTCGTCGCTGACTCTACGCTCGCACACTTGTACACTCGCCGTAAGACCAGTGGTTGGAACGATAGACCGCGCGCGTATACGCATCGTACACGTATATATATGTACGCACTGCTGCTATGTGCGGCGTAGCAGCGGCGGCAGCAGCAGCATGTGTAAGACGAGAATATCGCATCCCCGCTGCTCATAATTAATTACTATGCCACGCTCAGTGAGTCGTCCGTCTGGCGGACAGGTAGGCAGTTCCGTGCCGCCGCGCGCGCTCGCGCTACTACAAACTGCATCACGTGTTCGCGTCAAAATCTCGAGCATAATCTAGACGTGCCGTATTACTGATTACGATCGAGCGCGCGCGCGCACGCGCGCTTTTGCCCAAAGCTACTCTCTGCCGCTCTAGCCTCCTCCTCGCTACGGGTTATCATAGCTGGGGCCGACAGAATTAAACTGCCATAGGTCATAACGCCGCGTTGCTGAGCTGGGGCTTTATCGAGATAAACAAAATTTAAGTGCTGTTTTCATTTCTGGCCAATCAGCGAGCTGGAAATTTTTCAATAGCCAATCAAATTTCTCAACACCTCGAAAATTTCGCCTTGTACCGAACACTCGATAAGGCCCCTGGTGGGTATATGTTCGCGCGCTGGCCCCGTTACGCGAATCGTGTATATAGCGAAAAAAGTTGCAGAATTATCGTTGTCCGTTTCAGATAAAGTGTCATTCGCTCGTAAAGATGCTTTTTGTTCGACATGAAATGATGGGATTTACGAGATTGAACGCGGAGCGAACGTTTTTACCGATGCTTTTTTTGTCACGCGCTATGCTTTTTCCGTTGCGTAATTTACGTTGCATTAGAACGATGAATCGCAGGTATATATACGGGATTTTTAAATGACTTTGTTGCTGAATGTGAATGCGAACTAACTTGTTCGTCTGGCCGGTGTGATAAAAATATTAATGGGACACGACGCTTTGATGTATAATTATCGCATTTTAATGAGTCGAGGAAAAATATTAGTTTAGGAATTTTCATTGATACGCTATAAAACTCTTTTCTCTTTTCATAATATCCATAAATTTCATTCAGCGCTGCGTCTTTGAATTATTTGATTTCTTGGGTGAGAGCCGATCTACATTGAAGACTAAATATTTTATAACGACGAACGAAGCGTAAAAAGGCACATAAATCACTTAAAAAATGATAAAAAAAACAAGCTCCTCTTTCTCTCTCTCTCTCTAAACAAGTCGAAAATTCGACAAATTAAATTGTACACACACTCGACGCAGGTGAGATTGATTCGAAGTTAAACGTATCAGAGGGACATAAAAACGCACTAAACTCTCGTGTCGAGCGCATAAATTATACACCCCACGAGGCGTGCGCGCGCGGCACTTTTATTTAGTGAAAATCTTTGATAAATGTCTCCATTATCATCGCATCCATCCTCATTTCCTGCCACGCGAGAGGCCGCGCGTATAATTTCGTCCGCACCGTATGCGTATACACATACATACACACACGCACACTTGCCTATATATACATATACCCACGCGCGATGATGTGAATTGCGCAATCAGAAGAGATCTCTCGCACTACTGCTGCTGCATAACCGCCTATATAATGCAAACTCGCGTATCTATGAATTCGTAACGGCTCAGGCCGCTTGCGCGCGCATCATCGCATTCCGGCGCGGGGAATCCAAGAGCGCGCGCGCGCTCGCCAAAGGCCAGATTGTTTACAGCAGTACATCATATCCCCGGACGCGTCGTAAATCAAGCTTTTTTCCCCTCTCCGCGTGCCGCCGCCGCCGTGGCCGTGCTCTATAGACACGCTCGCTCTCTCCCTCTCTCGCGCATGGACGCGACTTTAAAAGTGGCAGCGGAAAGAGCGGAACTAAGCTGAAGAGAAAATAATATCTCTCCGAGAGAGAGAGAGAGAGAGAGAGAGAGAGAGAGAGAAGAGAGAGGGAAAGAGATAGCTGATCTGGGGATTATCTTCGGCGCGCACCCGGAATAAATTACGCGCACGGGGGCGGGGGCTTTAGGATATAGGGGACTAGACGGGCGCACGCGCAGCCTAGAGAAGAGATAAAGAGAGGGTGAGGGAGGAGGGAGCAGGTGCAAACTTGGCCTGTCAGGAAGTCGCTTACGGCTCGAGGACAAAAGCTTCCCCGGGGACTCGTGTATGTGCCGCAGCGGCGACGACGACGACGACGGTGCTCTCGCGCTGCTGCTGCTGCGGCTGCAGAGAGGAAAACGCGATGGAAGATGAGTGCGCGAAGGGTGCGAGAGCCTAACTGTGAAATAACAGGGTAGCTGGCTGGCTGTGTGCGTGTATATAGCCTCTTTTCCTCTCACTCTCTCCGGCGCGAGAGAGCCTCATACGTCACGTCGACGGCGTCGAGGAGAAGAGAGAGGGATGCTGTATATAGCTATATATACGCGCGCGTCGAGGGTGGGTTATATTGATTTATTTATACCGAGCGTGCGCGCGTACAGCCACTCGCTGATGGGGTTATTGGGAAAATAAGCGTTCTGCTGCGTCGCCCACTTTGTCTATCGCCGCGCCGCTGCACACACACGTATACGTTATATGTATATAGATATATATATAGCGAACATCGCAGCCGGAGAGCCTTTTTCCTTCGCCGCGTATAAGACGGGGGGCGGGAAAGTGCTGAGTCTCCGGGAATTTTCTTTACTCGGGCGCTGCATTTTCGCGAGAGCGCCGCGGGGGGATGAATTCTGCGAGCATGAGAGGGGTATAGAAGGGGAACGATCATTGGGGAAGGAAATTTAGTCGGAAGTTTTATACCTTTACTGAATTTGTAAATTTGTTTTTTTTTTCTAATTAATCATTTGAATTACAAAATTTACGGTTATTAAATATAACTCGCTCGATGTATCACGCAGCTTCAGCACCCAAGACCATCAGTCACGGAGGAAAGAGAGAGAAAGAGAGGGAGAGAGAGAGAGAGAGTGAGGCCGCTATTTGTTAATGAGGGGAGCGCGTAGTATATGAGAGCGCACGGAAAAGTGGAGCACGCGTCTTAGCGTCGCCGTGGCGTATGGTCGCGTCTACAAAAATAAAAATCATCGGGGAGGCGCACGCGAGAAGTTGCGACACTCAAAGTAACAAAGATGAAAATATACTAGACACTACCACGCGGCCTATCGCCGTGACTAAGTTTGGCGTATACGCAAGCGGGAGTCTCTCTCTCTCTCTCTCTCTCTCTCTCTCTCTTTCTTCTACATCAGAGAGGCGCGTAGGAGTTCGCTCGGTCGTACTCGCGTGCCGCGCGTCCGTCGAATCACGTTTCAATTTATAACTGTCACGCGGGGGCTCATCGCCACGGGCGCAAAAATAAATGAGCAGCTTGCTACGCGCCGGCAATCGTGACGTCGCCGTCGCCGGTCACTGTATCTTTTGCTCCTGTGCATGTGCATGTGTATGTGTGTGTGTGTGTAGGCTAGAGAAGAGCTGTGTTCCTGTGCGGGCGCACGCGCATCATCCTGTGCATGACTCGCTCGGGGAATCAACTTAAGCGACGTTGCAGCCAAGAGAGTGTGGGTTGCACGAGCTCTCCTCTGCACAGAAGTCGCTGAAATGAGACTTTTTACGCGCTCTTTCGGTTGGTGGATTCGCTTTGCCGTAGCGGCATTTTGTTGCGTGCTTTGAGTCGGTATTGGTGAGGAAGACTTGGGCAAAACGGTCACCGCGGAAAAAAAAGGTTATTAGCTATATTTTGTTTATAGACTATAGCGTAAATTTTTATACCGCACCGATAGATTGTAAATGTTGTCGCTATGTAACTTGCAGTGCGGAGCTCGTATAACGATAACATCGCCAAAATATACTAAAAAACGATTCTCGAAGGTTTTCTTACGACTTTATTAAAGCATGAAAGTGAACTTATTTTTGATTCCTACTATTAAATTATACTCAAAAATACATGTTCGGGCTTGTATCTACTCAAGATTCACATAATCAATCAAACAATATATCATCTTTATTTGTAATGTTCATTATAAGAAGAAAAAAAATTAAATCATGCATATGCTGGGCAAAACGGGCGGGAAAAAATAAACACCCTGCCTGGCTTATCTGGATAATACATATTGCTTCGAAACATAATCGGATTCAAATATTTTGTTTAAAGATTTATCTTACTATTTATAAACGTAAAATACACGTAAAATAGGTTAAAAAAGCAGGTTTGAATAATTCATAAGGAAAGAGTCACATATGTCATTATAAGATAATGAATCGATCAACTTAACTTATAATATACTTTGCACAACCTTGAGCGACATATTAACAAAATAAAAACGTTAACATTTTAGCTATTACTACGATAATTATAGGGATTAAATTCCTTTTTGGTAATACTTACGTCTGTTTTGTCCGGCGATTTTACAGACTCTTCGAAACAAAGTGTCATTTTTTTAAAATAGTATATTGCGATACGTGGGCCGGAAATTGGATTTCCGGGCCGTGCGTGGTATGACGCCCGAGGCGAAGCCGAGGGCGTCATAACGCACGGCCAGGGCATCTAATTTCCGGTCCAAGTATTGTATACTATTTTTCTTACTCCCCGGCCGAAAGTACGTTCTGTAATTGTTAAATGATTGATAAAATTGCGTTGTCGTCTGCTAGCTGTGTTTCAGTGTTAGTTTTTCTTTCGGCCCGCTCGATAGTACTGCCTCTGTCGGCCGCTTTGGGTAGCTCGGTCGATATTACCGACTGTTTTTTCTTTCGGCCCGGCGTAGAGAGCTGGTTTTTTGGGCGTCTGCTACTTTCGCTATTGTACAGATGGTCTGATGCCCGCCCGACATTTGCAAGACCGAGGCGCAGCCGAGGTTTTGCTGGTCGGGGCGGGCATCAGAAACACATTCATTAAAAAAAGACAACACCACTTTTTATTTCAATTAACTCTTTTTTCTCGTCACACGTGCACTTTCCTCTGTCTATTTCGTACGTGTCTAACCTTCACACCGCACAAACATATTTTTCTCGGACGCTCCCGTCCATACGTTTAAAAAACAATAACCACGATCAAACAAAACCACTTTTTATTTCAACTAACTTTTTTCTCGTCACCCGTGCACTTTCCTCTGTTTATTTCGTACGTGTCTAACCTTCACACCGCACAAACATCTTTCCTCGGGCATGCGCGCGGGCGCTGAAGCGCCGCGGGTCAGGAAATTTCGGCAGCCAATCAGAGCGCGCGGTTGGTCTAAAATAGGATGCGAAAGTTTCTCTTTCGGCCCGGAGATGCGGGCCGAAAGTACGTACTTTCGGGTGGGCGAGTAAGAAAATATTATTAATTAATATATATTAAAATCCATACATTTACCTATATATGATTGTTGTCTTTGTTATTATAAACAAAAGTAAAATATATTTAAAGTTATTTAAATTTCTCTTATTATTATATATTTTTATTTACTTTTTTCTTAACATGTCCCGTTTTTCCCGAGTCTCCCCAACTTCGCAATGCTTTTTTTATAGATATGTATAAGATAAGTGTCAAACACATTTACCATTGAGAAACTATAAATGTGTGTGAAATATGGCACAGATCTATTCCAGTAAAAATATTTACGTGTTATAGAAAAAAGAAATACATAAAATCGTGCAACATTCGTAAATTATTTCTCGGTATTCAAAACAGCGCATCCACGAAACACGGATAAGCCGCGCCGTTGACACGAGTGAAACGCGGCGGCGCGCGACTAGAACGTCAAGAATCCTATAGTCCCTCTTTCTCCCTCTTGTGCGAGCGCGCGCTTGGGGAGAGAAATCGAAACGACTTTTAAAATTCCCACGGTAAATCAGAGTTACAGGGTTGATGGGGTGATGCGTATGATTACACCCTGTCTCCGCGCGGCTATAAATCTCTCTCCCGTTCTCGCCGCTCCTCCCCCTACCCACGAAAACGCGCGCGCGCGCTCACGCGTTCCGACGCCAGGTATATATACGTCTCGTGTTATACACATACACACATTCGTGTGTGTGTATGTGTGTGTCGAGTCAACGTCGTATAGTCCCTTCAGTCGTTTCAGGGTTCTCCTTCTTTTGGGGAGAATCCGTGTGGGTCTGATGGCAGTGCTGCCGCGAGGTGTAAATGTGTGATGGGCAAAAATCAAGTGGGGCCGAATGATATTCTGATGTGTTGTTTAGGTGGGAGTGGGTGACAAGCGATCGAGTGCAGACCCTCCCACGAAGTCTTTATACGGACCGAAGTTATAGATACAACTAAAATATTGATTATGGAAATGTTACTATTTTCTTGGGAAATATGTGTAGCTATTTTATAACGTCAATAAAAGAAGTTTTATTTTCAACTATTATAAAACTACGTTGGTGTTATTACTGATAATTATTATCCATCTTACATGATGAAGTAGAATGCTCTTGAAAAATGTTTAATTTTGTTAGGCGATGCCTACCGACTTCGGATCACCACAAACGTCTTCCTCAACTCTTTAGTCACGCTCACTACCGACAAATCGCACCCTTGCACTTTTGCATTTTAATAACACTCCTCAAGCCTCACCACAAGCTCAAACCACCAGGTGTTCAGCGCGTCGCCTCTACTCGCCCAGCAGCCATTACCCCCGTATACGGAATCACGGTAATCGTTTAATAAAAACTAAACGCCGATAACCCGGCTGTCCGTCCCTCTACGCCTGCGCTCTCTCTCTTTCACTCTCCGGAATTGACCAGTCATTCCTCGGCGATTTCGGTCGATACCCTCGCATTAAAGCACTCGTCACACACACACACACACACACACACATACGTACACGTACACATTCACACACAGCGCGGGGTCTCGACGAACTATTGCCATTAGTATAATTACGGTGATCCCCGCGGAGAGCAGCTAGCTTGCCGGCCGGCTAGCTGCTCCTTCCATTATTTCCGAATTGCTGTATAACGCGCGCGCGCGCGGGTCGCGTGCGCTTGCCTTTTGAGGGAGAGAGAGAGAGAGAGAGGCTACCAAATTGCCGGGCCGAGCGAAGGTGTGGCTGAGTCGCGCCCCCTGCGCGCTCTCGCGCTAATCGCTCTTTGATAAACGCTAAACGACAGAGCTAACTCTCTCGCTGTTTTTGGACTGTTTTCTGCGCTTCCTTTTTTTTTCTTCCTTTTGCATTTGGGACCGTGCGCGACAGATTAGGGGTTATTTGATTAATTTGCCGCTGGTGCTCGAGCATCCTCCGGCCGGACGGCTCAAGCATTATATCTCTGGGTAAACAAGCGATTAGAAATTAGAATGAATTTTCGGTGCGAGCCGCCGGGGTTGAAAGGTATTAATGGAGGGATAAATATTTATGACGCCGTGCTAGTGTAATAATAATGATCATTAGCGTGATTTGCTCTGTTTATATAATTTTAGCAATTATCTAACTGGGTCATTATTTATGAATTCGTAAACATAATGTTTACGTGTGATTATACAGCGTCGGGAGTGTAATCTGAGAATTTTAATCATAGTCATTCGATCATTAAAGAATTTGCTTTAGAATACATTATACTTTTGTAGCCGTACATCATTTTCAACTTATTACTTTTGAAATCAAACGCTAAAGCCCCCGTAAAATTAAAAAGAAAACGCTCCCTCATTGGAGAATTAAAAACGAACGAGCGAGTGGAGAAAATCACGAATAGGGTCGCTCCTCCTCTCTATAAGCGCGCGCACACCACAGAGAGTGACGGAAGTGTAATTTCGCGGGCGATTTTTACGGTCGTCCCCGCGATAGGGCGTGCGAAATTCCCGAATTCGTCGAAGAAGGGAAGCAATTTTCTGCTTTTCGAGAATATAATTTTCGCGCTCGGAGGGTGCTGTGCGCGCGTTCCGCATTCCCCGAGATAAGACTGCTGCGCCCGGCCGCCGCGATCTCGCTTCCTTCCCTTCTTCCCTCCGTGCGGCGCGCGCGCGCGCGCACCATTCCGTGTGAAATTACTTCGCTCCGCGGCTTACCCTCGCCCGTTCTACCGTGTATTCTCATTCGGGCGGGATCTCCCTGGAAATAAAGTAGATACCTCTCCTATTTTCACATCTGGAAAATTGCTGTAGCCCCGTGTGTGTGTATGTGTGTGTGTGTACGTATATAGAGCGAGGCGAGGCGAAGAAGCGAGGCGCAAGCTCGAATTGGTTTTGGGAATGCGTCGTCCTGTCTTCTTCCTCCTTGCCTGCGCGTTCACGCTCGAGTGAATCATATATGCGTGTGTAGATGCGCTGCCGGGCTCCCTGTTTCGATTGTAGAAGGATTTGAAGATGTGTAAGGGCAGATGTGAGATTCTACTTGGTATTTTTGTACTTCTTTTTTGCTTTAATAATTAGACAGTTCGGTGTGGTAGAGGTTCGTTTTCCTGCTTCTGTATCTTGGTATAATAAACTTCTATACTTACAAGCCTTTTATCAATACGTAAGCCATAATCACCTTAAATGAAATTATAAGCGCCTTTTGCTCTTGGAGCTGGGTTACGAAACAAATCCAAATTTAATAATATTACGCAAACGTATATTCTTCGGAACGTATATAGTTAGATATAAATTCCGTATGATGTATACTGTAAGCTTCTATAAACACTCTTGTTTAATATAGATATCGTAAGATAAGTATTATGTGACGTAGAATACGAATATAGCAGCTGCCTTCGTTACACACCGATAATCCATTGGGCATCCTATTGCCTTCTATTTTTGCATGTTGCTTAATTAATTAAATCGTACAATACATTCCGTAACACTAATTCACTGAAAATACCCGAGCGCGTGCGAACGACATCTCGTGAACGACTGGTTACGACAACAGCTGCACATAAGATGTACGTTACTGAATTGAAATAAAGACTTATCTTTTTATAGCCGATTAAAAGCTAATTTAGTGTACATTATTATGCCACTGCTCTTCATTTTTACACTTTATTGCGTGTAAACATCTTCTCAAATTTTACGTCTGCCTGATAAGATCTTTAAAATTATGCCTCTTCCTGGACAACCTGATTTTCATAACGCCAACGTCTGCCATAACCATTTAAAATAAAACGAGCCAACCCTATTTTACGAAACAACTTTATATTTTTCAAAGAATATGCCCACAGACGACCACTCGAGCCCAGCCTCTTTCACTAGAAAGTACCATCGAGCGCGTGCGCGCGTCTTTTCTAGGCCCCCCCTCGCAAAGTGTTACAAAGCTATTATCGGAAAACGCGCGCTGCTCTCTCTTCGCTCTTCAACTTGCGAGCGGGCGCGAGATCTCACGAGACACACGTCGCGCGGCGTTCCTCGCATTTATCCAATTAATGTAATTGCGCGATTTATTCCGCGCACTCTCGGGCACGTACGTAGAGGTGCGCGCGCGAAGCTGCGCGGGAGATCGCACGCGTTGCAACGCCGGGGACGCAAAAAATGTAATAAGCCCAGACGTGCGCGCGTCACGCGATAAAATCGCACGCGCGCGCGCAAGAGCCGCTGACAATTAAGAACTTATTTGCTTCACGCTTATTTTCGCTCTTCTCTCGCGCTTTTTCTCTCTCTCTTGCCTTCCTTCCTCGTGTGTGTGTCTGTCCCGTTTCTGTGGAGGCGGTGCTATAGTGGCAATGGGAGGGGATATATACTCTGTCTTTTTTGTGCAGCAAGAGTTGCTCGCTCGTTTTTGAGCGCGAAGGTCGCTTATTTTATCGGGAAGATAAAATAACGTATAATTTGATGACGAGTGCTCGAGCGAGTAAGCGAGCGACCGCGTTTTTCTTGTTTGATGCAAAGCGATCGCGATTTTCTCGATTGGTCGGTTGGAGAGAGAGGCCGTAATTGCGCCTTGTTGATGCTCGGCTCGGGAATTCTAGGCTTTTGGCGCGTCTCGATCGTTTGTTTATTAAGCGCCGTGTATAATTTCGATACCCCGTACGAAATATGACTGCAATTTGTAAAATTGCACTCACCGAGGTAAAATGCTAATGCGAAATTACACGCGCGCGCGCCTGACTTTGTCGTGTCCTCCACTACTGTCCTTATCGGATGATTTTGTTTATAAACCGCACTATACACATCTTTCCCATAAAAAAAAAAAACATATGTGCGTCTGAAAGCACGAAAGAGAGTACGTCAAAGAACCCGGCCGCACTGCAAAGAATCCCGTGTAAATAAACATAACTCACGCCCCACAGAGTAATGACAAATAAAATTCTAGAGCCACCCCTTATACAGACTCTCTCTCTTCACTATACACATCTCGTTTACGCGCAGTAGAAGAAGGTTTCCCTTCTCTTGCGCGCGTGTCGCGGTGGTACAGGCCGGAAAAACATCGGGAGGGGGTGCTGCACGCATAACGCGTGTCATAACTTCCGTTATAGGTTTTTAAGCGCGAGCGCTGCGGTGCGCGGACACACACACACACACACACAGCCTCTATATCTCGGGCTCCGCTCGCACACGTTCATGGGAATTTGATTTACTGGCTCGCACCTTTACGATCGACCCACACATTCGCGGTTAGTGTGCCGCGGCGCCTCTGTATATGTGTCGAGTACACGTGACCGGCCTAACCAAAGGGCCACCTCGCCGCCGTAGCGCGCGAGTGCGCCAGAGAGAGAGAGAGCAACATACTTCGATACAACATTATTTCTACATTAAACTCATAAAAAAGAATGCGGAGAGAGAAGGCCTGGCGATAAATCTCTTTTATTATTTTTTCGCCGAGTGCGCCCCGGCTGCTTTCTTGCTCCGAATGTCAAGACGTTTCTCTTCCACGAGATCAAATATTATAAAAATATTTTTTCAAGATTCTTCTTGGATCTATTCACGTTTATAAATTTCAACAACGATACTTACAAGAAGTGTCTCTCAGATCCGGATAATGGATTTACTCAAGGTTGTAGGATATGCCTTCTTATATATAATAAAAGGCCGTACAATCCTAGACCCTAACGCCTACATTATTTTAAGTTGTAAGATCTTGAATTTTTTAAAAATTAAGTGATTTTTCACCCATTTGGCGGTTAAACCTTCCTTTTAAGCCTGTAAACAAATCTTCAAACATTTTTATGTGATAAAATATGACATAGTTTAGTAAAATATACAACAATTTTTAACAAAAATATCCATTGGTATTTTATATTATTTTATATTACCTTATTCGAAAACATTAAATACATATTTTGCCAATATCACAACGAAACCAATTGTCGACTGGGAAGAATGGTTTATGGACTTAAATAACTTAATTTGGAGTCCAATGTAAAGAATATACAATAAATATATTTATTAATGAGTCCTTAATATTTGCCATCTCATTAAAAATAATTGAAATGAAAGCTTGATCATATTTTGATTTTGGTATATCGTGCAAAATTTGAACCCATCTTCTAAATCCTGAAACATTATAAGAAAAAATTACAAAGTATCACTCTTTACATTACTTGCACATTGATGAAATAATGTAAAAAAAACCGCTACCAATTCATTGGCAAGATGCTTCCTCAAACTAATTTATCGATTCCATTTTTTAAATTTAGAAAACAAAAGTAAATTTTTCACAACAAAACTTTATTAATAAATAAAACTGTTTTCTTTGTGGTTCTTTGTTGTTTGTTAAACAATTTGACTGAATATAAAAAATATCTTTTTTGTTTTTTCATTTAAGTATCCTATACAAACAATTAATTATTGTTATAAAAAATTTTAAAGAAATACATCAGCTTATGAAAGGAAAGTATGTATTGGCAATAATCTAATAAATATTTGTTTTGAAACAGGTATTTAACTACTATCCTGCTCGACTTAGAGGTTTGAAGTTAAGCCATCATTGTAACAATCATACAAATATAATAACTTAATTATACTTCTTAACAAAAGACAATGATTCGTTTTTATGAAATATTTTTATGAAATTTTTACGAAATTCATATTTTGAAAATCAATTATTATCGTTGCCTAGTACACGTTGCCGCGGGACTCAATTTGAAATTACTTTCTCGGGGATATGCCCCAGTACGCAATAATTATTTTATTTATATATGATATACAAATTAAATAGAACTATTGCATATTTTACTCTAAAACTTTATATTTGTGTTTTGGGACTAATTTGGAATGAGTAAAAAAATTTTGACCAACATAACCTCTTGAAATTTTAACACAATGTTGTACTGGATAAGTGTAATAAGTGGTAAAAATTTTGAGTCAATCAATCGAATATTCTTTTTAAAAATGAAAATATAACAAATTTATAACAAAATTTTAACCTCAAATATCTTTGGTCACAAGTCAGATTTTTTTGGGCAAAGAACTGATTTCTTAGATATAAAAAAGCTAATTCTCTGCCAAATTTCAAAACGATTCATTAACTTTTACTCCTGTTATCGTAAAGGAAAGAAAACGCACATTTTTTAAAAAATAATTTTTTTCTCGGAAACAAATCAACATAACCTCTTCAAATTTTAACACAATGTTGTTCTCGATAAGTGTAATAAGTGGTAAAAATTTTAAGTGGAAAAATGAAAAAGTTTTTGAGATATTAATTAAAGAAATATAAACCATATTTTCATTAATAATAAATGACAGGCTAGAGATAATTTAAATTAAAAAAAAGAAATTGTAGGTAATTTAAAGACTTTTTAATAAAAATTTAGTTTATTAAGTAATACTGGCTGAAACAAATTAAAAAATTAAAAAACGAAAAATTCAAAATCGTTTTTTGGTTATAAAAAAAAAATCGGTAAAATCAAAAAGTAGGTTATGCTCTCTCTATTCTCCTCCGAAACGAAGAGAATAAGCCTTTTCCAATGTAAATCGGTCGATCGGTTCAAAAGTTATCGCCTGTACACATACGCACGCGCGTACACACACACACACACACACACATACACATACACACACACAGACACGAAATTTTTTTTGTCAAAAACAACGGATTTTAGTGCCAAAAGTCTTAAAACATGTTTTTGAACATTTTTTGTTTAAAAAATTTTTTTCACCGTTACAAAGCTTCCTCTTTGAGGAAGCAAAAACAAAATTATACATATCTAATTGAAAATATTTATGAAGTTCTCTTAAGCTATGTCCTTTTGAAGTTACTGGCAGCCTCAAATCTTGGTGATTTCTTGAACACTTTAAAAATTTTTTTTCTTTTTTTGATATCCTTTATCCAGCAATATTTCCTCTTTTGTATGAATAAATTATCTACTGTTAAACAAAAGAATCAGTCGCGAATAGTAAACGTCAACTGTCCCCGAAAGCGGAACATAGGTTTTGTTTGAATGCTGTTGTCATTTTGTCATGTTCTGAAGACCCTATTGAAAAACAAAAACATTATACTAATCAATTAGCTGCAGCCGATAAAAGAATCGATAGTATACAAGTCTTTTAGAAGTATAATATAGAGCGCCGTCAATAGATCGTTTACGATGTATATTGACTTGAGCGACATCTATTAGACGCGGTAGAAATTATCGTTCTGAAAGCGAATTTTTTTAAAATTTTGTTCGCTAAATTTGTCGTTTACGATAACTTTGGCATTGAGCGAGTAAACGTTAAACAGCAAAGGCACCGTATAAATCTTTTATTCTTTCTGCAATATTTCATATTCTATTTTTTTCATATTGTATTATTTTCTTATTTATTATTTTATTTTATTTACTTATTTATTATTTTATTTATTCGTTTATTAATACAATTTTATCACGATGTTTTTTCCAATAATTTTCATTTATAGATTTTTTTCAGAATTTTAGAATTAATTATTATATTCTCATTATTTAATTTACTGATTTTTTAATTCTATTTATCTGTTAGTAAGGCGTCAGAATAATAAGGCAGATGCTAACTCAACAAACTGCGTTTATTCCAAAACAAAACTTGACGGACGATCGGGCAATGCTCACACCTCAAGCTCACACTCCCAAAAGCCCCGAGATCGCTCGGGCGCTCGCTAACATCCCCTCTCGCGAGGCTCGCTGGTGGGGGTGACCGGCCCCGGCAGCACGCAGACTGCTCCAGTGATGTGAGCTGGTCAATTGACCAATCAATTGACCGTCATGACCCTGACATAGAATATAGACTGTTTTATACGAAAAGACTGCTCTGTAAGGCCCGAATTCATGGATGCTGAGTCGGTCTCAGGTACGGTATATATAGATATACTAAAGCATGGCTTCAAACCTTACTTGAGTCCGACTCGCGTCTCACTTACGACTATGAATTCCGACCTAAAACATATAATAGAATACACCTTAGAGCATATACTCCTGGAGGAAGCATGTCGTGTTAAAAAATCGTGGTCGATTTTCGTACGGTGCAAGAGAGACAGAAGATAAAGTGTCCCTTGTCTGTCTCTCTCTCACATTGTGCTGTGATTGGTTGTTATATCATCTTAGTTTGGAGGGGGGCGCGAGTAGCCAATCACAGCATAGTGCGAGAGAGACAAACGAGGGGCACTCTTTTTTTCTTTCTCTCTCGCCCCGTACGAAAACCGACCACGATTTTCTCATTTAACTTACTACCTCCAGGAGTATATGCTTAAAGAAATAAACTGTTTTATCAAAGTTTTGATCGTTTTTTTTTTATTCTTCTAAACTTTCTGACCAATGACCGGTCAGAAAGCTCGCTGACGGTCATTTTACATTCAGGGATTGTAAATTCTGACTGTCAATTACGGTCAACTTTTTGTCAAAATGACCGTCAAGTTAGAAAATTTGGTCTGACCGGTCAATTCACATCACTGGACTGTTCTCCACAACCCTGCGCTGAGTCCACGCGGACTCCGGTTAGCCACGGCCAGCGCGGCGCGAGTCACGTACACGGCTGCTGCTCGCGTCGCTTCTTCGAACGCCCGCGCCAGCCTCTGCTTTCCGCTGAAACGTCCGGTCGTCCCGCTACTTCTCGGAATCGCGTTCGCTAGCTCTTATTAGAGGAATTCGGGATACGGCTCAAGCAGTATCCATACACATGCTTCGATTTTCCTCTCTGAGCCCAAATTCTTTACATATCAATATTCTTTAAAATGGAAGAGAACGAGATTTTCGATTCTGAAATTTTTAACGGATTTATGTGTGAAAGTGTTTTTGTTTATTTTCAAATATTGGAAACCAAAAACTTTATAAGAGAGCCAAGTGAGTCAGTATCTGATTACGCTCAAACTTTAGAAAGAGTTAGCCATTTGGAAAATATTAATCTTGTCAAAAGTTACGAGCTCATCAATTGGGATGAAGCTAATGAAGCAGAGAACATGTTTTGTGAGACCAATGCTTCTGACTCAACATCAGAAAACAATTCCTTCTGGTAAGGACATTTTATGAATTATTTGAAATATTGTTTTAAAGCTGATTGATTGCAGTTTATTAATTTACCAATTGCAATTAAAATTTTTAAGTTCACATTCACACAAAGACACAATAAAATTGTTCAAATTCAATTCTGCAATTGTTAAAAAATACTTTACATACTTCAGAAATTATTGCTTCCTCCTAGAGGAATATCTGTGTGTGTGTGTGTGTGTGTGTGTGTGTGTATGTGTGTGTGCGAGCGCGCGGGCATGTGTGTGTGTGGGTGTGTGCGAGGGAGAAACAAATATTGTAAGTAAATAATTTAGAAAAATGTTTTTCAAATTTGTGAATGAATAAAATATGAGTTGCCGAATCGACTTTACCTGGTAAAATGAAAATAATTCAAAAGTTATATTCGTCTTTAACGATTGAATTTTATATCATGTAAGGAAAATGGTTGCCCCTTTTGTATTTTAAGAAAATAGGAAAAATCCAAGGTAGTTCGTGGAGTACTAATCGATAATAAATAAACTTTGTGTTGGTTACTGTGAGTTTAACTTGCAGTACTATTTTGAGACTTAAGTTACCTATAAAGTTGAATGTAATTTTCTGTTTAACTCGCCAGAACTTCACTCGGATCAAATATTTTTTTCGGAAATTTTTACACAATACATTTTGGAGTATTAGCAATATTATAAACCATAGCGGAATAATAGAGATTGTTATTAAACCAGATAGCGAATTTAAAAATAATTTTTTTCGCTATTTTAAACCTATATTTTCAAATGCAAAAGTTGTGTAATGAATTTTCGATTTTTGAGATTCGATTTGAACTACTATATTCTTAAACGCCTAAGGAAGTTTTTTTGGAAAATTCCAGTACTCTATGCATTATTGCAAATAAAATTTTTCGTGATTATTACGATAAATGCTTTTGAAGGCCGCGCGCCACGGTACATCTGTTACGACGTACGCACGACATGAAAATTTCAGTAGACTATGTATTGCTGTTAAAAATTTGCACCATCTTTCGTGATCGTGTTATGCACATGTCGTAACATGTGTACTGTGGCGCGCGGCCTTCAACAGCATTTATCGTAATAATTACGAAAAATTCTATTTAGTAACAATGCATAGAGTACTGGAATTTTCCAAAAAAATTTCCTTAGGCGTTTAAGGACGTTCTCCGGGTCGAAACAGCAATTTTAGTTTTTATATTTTTATATAATGTTTTATTAATTTGATAATCCAAGAGTAAGTACATGTAACAAATATATACTTGAAAGAACATAAGACAATTTTTTCAGACAAATTCAGGCAATAGTCACTATGGTATTGTTATAATTAAAGACAAAAACTTCAATAAGTTCTTTAAATTTTTTTATTTTTTATCCGATCTTTTTATCAAAACTTGACTTGCTTTTCTTAAACAAATTGATATTGTGCCGTATAACTGGTAACTCTTATCATAAATTTTCCCATCGATACTCCCCCTGAAATTTCATAACGAACAAAATAAGTTTTATTTCGTTAACATCGGATAAAAAATAAAAAAATTTTTATTTCTTCAATATCGAATATTAAAAGTTTGGGGGATTTTCCCATATGCATGTATTCGAACAGCGAATTTCAGGCATTTTTATTGCTAATATTTAAACTTTCGTAATTTTGGAACGAATTAATTTTTTAATTCCCGCGGAAAAAGCAAATGAATGATGGTTTTCTCTAGTTTTATTCCCTCTTCTTGAAATAGTTTTTAAGATTTTGCTAGAATAAATGGTGACTGTTTCAATAAGAGGCTTTTTAAAAAGATTTTTTCAAAATAAAGCAAAAACTGTCCATAACTTGAATTTTTTGGAGCGTTAGGGTCTAATATTGTGTAGCTTTATTCATGTTTCAATGTCCAAAAACATATCCTAAAGTTTGAACCGAATCCGTGATCCAGATCCCTGACACTCTCCAGGTTAGTAATTTGGTATACTTGAAATAACCCTGACGGCATTAATTAAGGTAATTCTAAAACATAGATTATAATGGTAAATCATAAAAAGACGTAGAAAGCTACGTAATGTCGAGATCAATGCATTTTTCTGACTATCCTAATCACGACGCGTACAAAGAACGGAGCGCTCGCTCGCTCGCTCGCTCGTTTTGCGATGATGGCTCACGCTCGCTATAATGGCCTCTGGGTTTTTTGTCCTGTTGCAGGTAAATGGTGTCAACGTCCACGAGACTGGAGCTCGCCGCCCGACGCGCAAAGAGCGGCAAGCGACGCCGCGCGACGCGGCGTTCTCTACTCCTCCGTCTTCCTCGGCAGTCCCGGTAAGTCAATTTTCCTACACACACGTGTGTCGCTACAAAAACCATTTTTACTGTTAACGAGGCGAGAGGAATTGTGCTGAAGTTTCTCTCATTAGTGATGTATATACGTGGGCTGAATTGTGCCTGAACATCCTACCACAGTACTTTCATCAATACGAAAAATAATTATTTGTCTAATTTATTTTTGTCAGTTTTTCAATTACATAGAATAATAATGTACTTGTAATTAAAAACCTACAAAAAGCATCCCGAACCTCGAGATCATTCCAATATTAACCATCCGCGATCTCGTTCTCCCATCGTTTAATAAACGACGACGACGACGTCAGCGCGTTCACGCGCCAGATAATGACGAATCTGCGCATCCAGCCGCGCAATATCACTCGTTCGTCGCATGCGCGAGTTTGCCGCTGCGAGGCCTCGCACGCAGTGGGTGGAGCGAGCGAGCGCCGCGGTTTTACGGTATAAACACACGAGCCAGCGCACGCGTGTGCGAGAGCATTCGCCGCATTGAATAAATATTGATGCCCGAGAGCGCGACGCGACGACCAATCGCGGCGAGCCGCCGCCGCCAAGCGTAAGCGTGTATATGCAGCACCTTTGCTCCCGAGCGCGGTGCACACATAGTTTGTATAGTGTGTAGGTGCGATATAATTTGTCGACGCCGCGGTTTGCAGAGTTTTTTCGGAGCAGAGGTGTTGCTCGTCTGCAGCGTGTGTTGTTATGAGATGGTAATTTATGGGGTGGGGGTACAGAATGGGTGTAGTGTTGGTCGGTGATAATGTGGCGGTAATGGTTAATGATTATTTTTCCTATTAAATTATTTATTTGTTTTGTCATTGAGTATTATTTTATCAAACTTACTCATCTTAGTAATTCGTATAAAAGTATATTTCAAATTTTTAGTTCATCCAACAGATGACTAAAAGTAAAAATACAACCATTATATATATATATATCCTTCGTATAATAAATCCGAAGCAATTTTCGTCCTCGATAAAAAGTTTGCGAAAAACAATACTTAACAAAGTCTTTTAAAACCGCAAAAAGCCTTATTTGACAAGTGAGCAAACCGGAGCATAAAGAAAAAGAAACAGAAAAAAAGCCGCAGCATCATCTGCGCGTGCGCGGGTGGCTCTCCTCTCTCTCTTCTCGTCCTCCTTGTTTCTCTCCTCTGCTATACGTCGCAGAGAGTATCGTATGCAGCTTATCCTCTATCCTTTCTTCCTCCTCTTTCCATCACGAGCGCCGCCGTGAGTCGGATCACTTCGTCTCTCTCGCTCGCGCGCGAGGGAAAGACGGGACGCCGCTGGCGGTGGCGGCGGCGGCAGCAGCAGGGCACTGCGAAAGGTTAGCGCGAGTGAGGTCTCCATGGCAACGAGGCGAGGCGGGAATGCGACGGTAACCATGGCAGCCGCAGGCGCGCGCTCTCTCGCTCAACCTGTCTGTCCTCTCCTCTCCTCTCTCACTCGCTCGCTCGCTCTCATCTGGACCTCTTCCTTCCGCCCACGGAAACCTGCTCTGCTGTTCTCTCTGTCTCTCTTTCTCTCTTCTTCGTACTTTTCTCTTTGCGTTCGCGATCGCTTCTCTCTCTCATTCTCTGTTTTCTTCGCTCTCACTCTCCCGTCTTTCGTTCTTTCGCGGACGACGGAAAGCAGGAGGAGACGGGAGGAAGGAGGTGGAGCGCATCACGGAAAGGTATATAGACGCGCGCGAGAAGGAGAGCGAGCGAGCGAGCGAGGAGGAATGAAGAAAAGAAGGATTCTCGCGATGGTGCTCACCTATCTCGGCCGACGCCTCACGCGCGCAGCCACTTACACGCGTATACACACTCGCGGCGCGGTGAGGAAGATATCTTTGAGGCGAGGATGACGTTACACGCGCGTGGAGATGAAGAGGAGGGAGGATGTATAGGTTTACTCTTGACGTCATGGAGTCCGTCGAGAGCGGATTGACCTTGAGATTCGAGCCAATCGATAAGCGCGCCGATGTACGCCGGCTGCGAGAGGTCTTTTTTCGCGGTGAGTCTATATAGCTTCGCGTCTCTCTCTCTCTTTCTCTCTCCTTCCGTCGATTGAGATGACTGATTGGTGGGACGTTTTTACGTACTGGCCGGTGTGTGACGATAGCGATTTCTTATCGGTCGTTAAGGATGTAGAGTGTCTTGTTAGAACGCTCGACGAATTGTTTTCCTTTCTTTTTGCGCTTGCGCTCATGCAGCTGATCGCTCGCTCGCGCGAGAGGAAAATAAATCGGAGTTGCAATAATTTTGCCAATAATGCGATATTTTTTTTCATGAAGATTTAAAAATGAACCTTTATCAAACTAAGTAAGTGTTATCTAAAGAGCTCTAAATAGTCATAAGCTGTGCAACTTTTTTCGTTGTTCATTATTATTCAAATGATTTTTTAAATGAGAAAATGACTATTCTAAAAAGTTATCGTACGATGTAGTCATTTTGTTTCCTATATTATATAAGAATATATAATTTTGGATAAAAGAAACTGTAATAAATTCGTATTCGCTACCAAAATATTGACTCTGCTCTAATCAAAATAATTTCATTAACAAGATACAACCTTGGCAACCGTTTGAATATTTCATCGGAGTCCGCTGCTCCCTAATAAAATAATAAGGTCTCAAATGAATATTATTTATTGACGCGGTAATGGCGCTCCCCATCACGCAACTCTCATCCCCCCCGTTCACCGAGCGTCCACCTTTAACCTCGTTACACTTATGAATTTTTCATACGGCAAAATTCTCGCCGAGCAACGAAACGGCCTCCCCGAAGCGCGTCGCGTTCTATTATTTATCCGCTTGCACCAACGACGGCGGCGGCGGCAGCGCGCTTTCATTTCTGCCGAAAATTACGAAAAGCTAGAAACAATTTGCGGTCCGGCCTCGGACACGCGCTTCCGTCGACCCTCGTACTTTTGAATGTTTGATACGGAAAAACACGTACGGGGGGGGGGGGGGGGGGGGGTCCGCTATCCGCGTGGCGTGAGTAAGGGTCGCGCAAAACGAATTACGAGGCGACCGCATACAAATTTACGGAAATTTCGACGAAAAGCCGCGACGAGGGGGAGAGAGAGTGGAAGGGTCAGGACAGAGAGCGAGATCTCGTTACCGCTCGCGGAGAGGAGCAGCTTGTGTCATGTCGCGGTGTACAGCGGAGGCCCCGGGCTCGCTGCAGGCTGTGGAAAATCCGTTGGGGTTAAAATCGCCTTAAGAGCGTACGGGCCGCTCTGTGTTACACGACGAGACAACGTTAGCTCGGAACCCTATGGCTATTGCGTCTTATTAAAATCAAACGCTGGGGGAATGGATTTTCGAGATTTCTAGTCATCGGGGACAAGTGCTTTTTAATTTTTCATATGCTTTTTGAGGCTGCTTCTTCTTTTTCAAAATTCTGGGTGATATTGTGAATCGCTTCAAATATAGAAAACAGCTATACATTTTCAACCGAATTCCATCGAACAACGAGACCGTATATGCAAATGGCCTGCACAGGCGAGTGAAAAAATCCCTTTCGCCGGCGAGCTTTCCGCGCTGTACCCGCACCCGTCATCCTATCCCGCTTACGCGGCGAGTCCACCATACCCAGCTTTCGTTTTCTCCGCCTCCCCCCGACCACTCACCCACACATACACACACAGAACTACTGCGCCAGCTCGACATTGAGGTCTGCCTTTAATATAAGGGTTGCGCGCGGCCGGTTAGGGGCGAAAGAGTTTGAGCGCGTGTTCGTGTACGCAGGCGAACGAACGGGAGAGTGAGTTTAAAACCCCTCGGGGGCTTGAGGTCCGGGCCTGTTAGATTTATCGGATGTTTTGGTTGGCGGCCATTGTTAGTCGTGCTCTCCCTCTCGCTCTATCTCCCTTTCGTCTGCTGCCGCACCGCTCGTTCGTTCGTTTTCCGTGTCTTTCGCGTTTCCCTTTAAAGTGCCAGCGCTTGGTTTCAAAACGCCACGGCTGCAACCAACCTCGCTCTTGCCAAAGAATTATGTGGCAAAAGCGAGCAAAAAAAAAAAAGAAAAAAATCCATGGCGCACCGTCGCCGCGGACTGCGGCTTTGCGAGCGGCGAATCCACGCGTATCTTTGTTCTTTTATTTTGCGTATCTCTTTCTTCCTCGTCTTTTCTGGGTTTTGAAATATGTATTTAGAGTGTTAGGGATTTGAAAAAATGTTTTCATTTACAGAAGTTTATTAATATTAATATATTATTAATATTGTAATTAATAAAAGTAACTCTAAGTAGTTGATAAAAACACTATATTATTCCAGTAGATACAGACCGGCTGCATTCAGACTTAAAAAAAAAAATTTAACCAAAAGCCCATTTTCCAAAATAAAAGCTCAAATTTGAAACTCTAGCCTTTAAAAATGCAGTCTCAAAACTCGGCTAACGAAGTTAAATCCCTCATGCACTCCAGCAATACCAATCGCGTCTCACTGCGCGCCGCGTCGAGCATCCGCGATCGATCAGCCGCAAAGTTTTCCATTCGTCGAAGCAGATTCGGCCGTGGCGCGCGGCAGGAAAACGGAAGTTCGGCAGCAAACCACCGCGCCACGGCCTCCCCCCGATAGATTTATTAGCATTGTTTGGGAAGGTCTCCTTCCCTCACGAGTAACGGAGAGATTTCTCTCTCTCTCTCTCACTCCCTCCGGCTGCTTTGAGAGATGTTCGTCCCGGGTTCTTCTTCCTCCGGCTGCTCCGGCGAAACCGCAAGTTTCGCGGGCGGGCCCGGCTCGAAGTTATACCTGCGCGAGAGAGTGCGAGGGAGAGATACACAGCCGCGGTTTCGGCCCTGTCTCTGTCGATTCAGCCGCCCGCGTGTGCCTTTTACCTCGATTGCGTTCTGGGTTACGAGTTCGCTGCTGCTACCACTGCTGTGTTTTCTCTTCTCTGCTCGGGGAGTTGTTTGATTTGTCACAGGGAGTTTTGCGAGTTGTGTTGGTATATATGGAGCTTTTTGTCGGTATCGCGGTTATGTAATCTTTAACGATTGCGGAGGTTTAAAATCGTTCGATTAACAGCGAGATCGACGCAAAGAGGCAATTATATCAATGGATCGTTTATTAATCGCAAATGGAATCGCGCGCGCGCGCGCGCGGCCAGCCCTCGTAATTGCATGAATAATTAATAACTGTTTAGCAGCACTGTCTGTATGTGCTCATTATAATCGAGCGTCTAACGAGACTTTTTCTCCCACGAAGCACACAGCACCACATCACATCATCATCGTCTCTAATAGCACCGCGCTCTAAGTGGAATAATTACGCATCACCGATTCATACGAGATAACTTCGATTCGCTCCGAAAAAAACACACACACACACACACACACACACACACACACACACACACACAGACACAGACATCGGTAGCAATGTCGAGCGAAATTGCCAAACTATATATGTAATCCTCGCCCGTGGCGTCGGGCGGCGTCGGTCTGATCGTCTTGAGAACCGAAAAAACGCTCGATCGCACGGCGCTTTTATCGGCATTAGCATGACGGCAGTTTTGTATCTACCTGACGCGTGCAAAAAAAAAACGTTCGCTCACGTATACATACATACACACGCGACGACGACGACTATGTTACGTAAAGGATGTGTGCCGCGGCGACGGCGGCGCGCTTGTACACAGGTATTCTCGCGCGAGAGAATTTCTTAGCGCGCGCGTACAGCACACCACCGCCGCGCGCGTTCTTCGATTAGCGGCGAGCGAGCGACCCGACCATGACCCCTTCTCTCTCTCTCTCCCTCTCTTTATCCATGCCGCACGCACACACGCACGCCGCCGTGCTCCATCTTGCGGCACTGATTGGACGATCCATCACCGCGGGCCTCTTCTCTCTCTCTCTCTCTCTCTCTCTCTCTCTCTCTCTCTCTCTCTCTCTCTCTCTCTCTCTCTCTCTCTTGCTCGGTTCTCTTCTTTGACCGCCGGTTTCTCGTGTGTGTGTGTGTGCGAGAGGCTGGCTTTCTTATCCATGAGAGCGGACACGCGCGCTTCTCACGCATGCTGCGTGCGGAGGAGAGTCTGCGCGCACAGAGAGCATCACACAGCGGCATAGATGGCGGAGCCGCGGCTATATGCGCGTGCAGAGGCGGTCTCTTCGGAGGGGAGAGATTTTTCGATGTTTCTTCAAATGCCACGTCGTCCGCGATTTTATCAACGTTTGAGCGATGTCCAGACCGGCGCGCGTTAGTGTGTTTAGAGCCTGCCGACAGGTATGTTGTCGGAGCTTTTTTATTTGCTTTCGGAGGTTTTTTTTTTCGTTTTTGCATGTAAATAATTTTGCAGTAATTTATTCCATGTGTTATTATTGTAGAAATATATGAACAATCGATTGGAAAATAATTGCCAAGCACAAGATATCACGTTACCTATTATCAGAACAACGCTGTACTTCTTTGCAAAAACCATCGATCAAGAGCAGCTATGCAAGAATGAAGGTAACCCCGCAGCTTCACCATCGTAAAATCAATAACAAACGTTGCACTTTGATTCGAATAAGAAAGTATGTGCCCATTGAATGGAACGCAGCTATAGCGCGAACCCGACTCACGCATCATGACGTCGTCGTCGTCGATGTCTCGAATCAAAGAGAGAGAATCGCGCGATATATCGCTTATATATATAAGAGACTCTACTCGATAAAGGCGCGATTCCTCGCGAAGCGCAAAGCCTCTTTCTCTCTTCGCGGAACAAGAGAAAAGGGACAGGACGACGCGGGGACGGAGAGAGAGAAAGACAGAGAGGAAAAGAAAGAGAAGCGTTCGCGTCGCGCGCTCGCGGTCCAGGGATATTCATTAGTTCCTTATTCAAAGGCCGGGGAATAGTTCCGGAGTTGGCGCGCGCTCTCGCGCTCGCGCACAAAGCACAAAGCTCGCCGTCGTAGAACAATGAAAGCCGCAGATTTCATGAAGCCCGCGAGATAGGCACAATGCTTTAGCCAATGTACGCACGTGAGCCCTCTCTCTCTCTCTCACTCTCCCGCTTCTTCTCTCTTTTTCCATTCTCTCTTTTCCTCCCTCCCTCTCTCTCGCTCTCGGTCTCTCTTCCTCGCCGTCGCGTACTTTTGCCGGCGTAATATTCATACGCGTTGAATATATTAATGCACCGAGAGATATGTAAAGCGTACACGCGACTAGGAGAGTGAATATGACTCTCTTTGTCTCTCTCTCTACCACGAACGTGCGTTCCCGCCGCTCGCTCGCTCTTTTCCCCCCTTTCCCACTTCTGTGTAATATTAGTGAAATGTGTCTCCGAGCTGTACCCATGTGCGGCTCTGATATTAAACAGCCAGCAGCCGTCGGTGCATCTGCGTTTCGAATTCTCTCTCACTCGTATACGCCGGTCCTCTCGCTCCGTCTTTCTCTTTTCTTTTCTATCTTCTCGTCGTGTACGCTTTTGAATATACATACGCGCGCCCGCGCGGTTATAACCTTTCTCGCATATGCTGTTTGTTTTACGTGCGTTTTGAATTTACAATCGACTTCGGGTGTATATATACCTGGACTGAAAAAAGCGCTCATATATGCAAAGTTGAAAGGAAATTGAAAATTCAGCATTTCATATAGAGGTTAATAACATGTATACTTTACTTTCAATTTTTCCTTAACTTTATTTTTAATTTCGTTCGCTCCAAAACGTACACTGACGTCAAAAATATCGCGGACTTAGGTATAAACTCTCTCAATCCGTACGGTAATAACTCTCCCTCTTCCTCTCTCTTCACATTCGCTCGCTCTCCCTCCCTGTACCTGCCCGCCCGGCAATATCATTCGCGATATGAAATTCACACCGGCGCATAGTTCGTCACGCGGCGGCGCGATGGAAGGCTCTCGCTTCTCTCTCTCTCTCTCTCTCTCTCTCTCTCGCTCGCTCTTGTACCTCCGTGCCGCCGTCGCTGCATCCCATGAGGAGCAGCTGCGCGTAATGGTGTTGCAGATATAACGTCGCCTCGAGTCATTTTCTCCCCCCCCCCCCTCTCTCCCTCATATATGCGCGAGCAAACGCGCTCGCGCAACAATTTATATGCTTTCCGCGTGCGGAAGAGCGGCGCTTCGATGAAATTTCTGAATTTTTCCAGAGAGCTAATGGCGAGAGGTGAGCTTATTTATGAGCACCGATGTGAAATTGAATTACCGGCCCGTCCTGTGCGCGCATGTGCTGTGTACACTTATCGAGGTACTTTTTTCCGGAGCGGTGGAGCAATCAGAATAGGAGCGGTGCGAGCTTGTTTTAGATTGCATAGATGAGTTGCAGTGCTATAGAGTTTTAGAAAAGGTGGTAGCGAAAAGACAATATTGTTTCTTTTTTTTATAAATAATAATGAAATTGAGTAGAATTGGATTAGAGAGATAGAACTAAAACCAAACGTACAGAAGTGTGTTCAATTTAAATTTCCCTTAGTCTTCATTCCACGCTCACACGCAGAGGGGAAAATTCACGCGCTTCTCGATTTTTATGGGACGTGCGTTTGCATTGTTCCGTCGCGTTTTCCTGTCCCTCGTCGCAATCATATACGCGGAAACGGCGAACGGTAAAAAGAACGCTCGCGGAATAATTAAAATGTGGTATTTACGAAGGGGTTGCCCACGCATCGTCCCACCGGCTGCATTTACGAACGATACCGTATTGGAGCAGTGGAAAAAAAAAGAATCGGCGAATACGCGAGAAAAAGGAACGGCGAAAAGCGCGGGCGGGAGGAAAGATACGAGCGAACGAGGGAGGTACAGGAGGACATCGAAATAATAATGGGAAACGGTCAGTTTTGTTGAAATCTTTCTCTCTCCCTCAGTTTTAATAATTTATACAGCGATATATTTGCGAACTGTAAATGATTATATATATTTTTTTCGGATAAAGATAATATTATTTTGATAACTAATCATATAGTAGACGATGACAAAATTCTTATAGGGACAAAACTAAGCGAACCGGGCGCTCTCTCCCTTACATAACCCAATCCCGTTTTCAATCTCATTTTCATTTTCTCCCTCATCGGCCAATAAAAGTGTAATCAAGCGCTTAAAGTAAATCTCGGGGGCCAGGGCTCAGTGCGCTCTCGCAACACAACAGGAGAAAAAAGAGAGAGAGAGACCTCGCGAACGAGCCGAAGAAAGAAAATAATTGCATTCGCGAGCGATTAAAGCCAAGAGAGGAGGAGGGGAGAGGGGGTGCGCAGACTACCCACCCCCGTCCGCACATCGAAAGAAAGGGAAAGGAAAGAGAGGGAGAGATCGCGGATGAGGCACTCGGAGCACACAAAGTGCGAAACTCTCTCTCTCCCCTTCTGCACGAGAGAAACACACACGCGGATGGGTGAACGCACGCACGCACGCGGAGGATACGCGCGGGGTAGCAGCAGCAGAGGCAACGGCGGCGGCATTCTCTTCATTTCCAGGCTGTCACGAGCAGAAGAAGATTCTGGCTGCGTTTGACAGCTGCAGGGTCTGGGCGAAAGAGCGAGAGCGAGAGTAGTAGGTTTCGAAACTTGCGCTCTCTGAGCGAGCGGGAGAGAGAGAGAGAGAGAGAGAGACCGAGAGAAGCATGCGCACGAGGAGAGAGAGAGAGGGTGGTACTCGCGCTCCGCGTGACCGCCCTATTTACGGACTCGCACACGCGCGGGCGCCAGTGGAGAAAACTACCCTTCGCCGTCCGCCGCTACCGCCACCGCCGCCACTCGACTGGCTCCCTGTTTTTTGTTCGAGCTGCTTTTTTTGGTTCGCGCGGACGCTCGTTTGTTTTTCTCCGGCTGCAGTAGCAGCGGCAGCGCGTGCGGATTTCTTTTTTTTTTGGCGGCTTTTTTCGAGCGCTTGGCTTTGATGTTCCGGACCCGTGGCTCCACTCTGTGTGAATGTACGGAAATTTTTTTTGCTCGTACAGACGCACTATACTGTATGTGTTTCGTTTTCGCGAGCCTGCGGAAAATCGACGCGCCGTTGGGTATCGCGGGGAGTTGTTGTGTAGAGGGTAAACGCGCCGTGTGTGTGTATATGCATATGTGTGTGCACTGAAAAAACTCTGGCACACAAGATGCACAAAACGAGGGACCTATTTCGTCCCTTCGGTTCGGCACGGCTGTTGTCTCGTAACGGTGCTACTGATTCCCCCTGGCGGCGCGTATACCATATCTTAAGGCGAATTTAGGTTAGGTTTTAAAAGTATCGGCAATATTTGGTATGTATTACGTGCCAGAAGGGGAGATGTGCTGTGCCGAATCTAGGGACGAAATAAGCCACTCGTTTTGTGCGTCTTGCGTGCCAGAGTTTTTTCAGTGTGTGTGTGTGTGTGTGTTTTGAGATCGTCCTTGGATACAACTTGTTGGGTTATTATTTTATCGTTGACCCCTGCAAGAATAAGGACCAATTAAAATTTTTATTGTTCGCACGCGACGTATATATATATTCAAAATACAAATAAAAATGTTATTCTCGTACACATATAAACACGATAGTGCGTTCACTGAGAGCGCTCGCGCACTTTATTTTCATATCTCTCATTTTTAAATGAAAATTTCCCTCGTCACGATTAACGCTATTAAAAAGAGCGCAGCGTAAAAAGCACGCGGGCTCACGTGTCGATAAGCTAATGCGTGCGCTCACACAGAGTAGCTTATATGTATATATCTATACGTACATGTATAATATATTTCTCATATATGCTATCGAGCTCGACGATAAACCAAAGTAATTTTCAAAACAAGACGCGCCTCGCTCGCGGCGTGTAGCATAAAAATCCCGTGGCTTAATCGCACTCGCGCCGCGCGTATATACATATACCAGCCGATGCTCGTATGTGTCGTGGCCTTCGCGAGCCTCTCAAAGAAGACGGCGATGCCGCCGCTGCATGCATTGTATGCACACACACATATGAGCGCGATGCACTTACACTCACACATATACACGTGTGTACGCGGATATCGTTAAGGATGCATTTGAATATATATGTACACATACACACACACGATGGCGGCGGTACGGCGATTACGAGGCATTTTTGCCGGGCGCACGCGATCATTAGAGCAATTATTATTGTGTCGGTGCACAATGAGGGTCCCGCTCTCTCGCTCTCGGACAACAATGAGTATAGACCGCACCGCCGCGGCTTCGAGGGTTGAGAGAGAGAGAGAAGCGAACGGCGCTGACG
Source organism: Torymus aiolomorphi (assembly GCA_036365515.1). Taxonomy (NCBI): domain Eukaryota; kingdom Metazoa; phylum Arthropoda; class Insecta; order Hymenoptera; family Torymidae; genus Torymus; species Torymus aiolomorphi. The sequence continues at coordinate 131,960,746 of CM070877.1, forward strand.
CGCGTATACAGAGTCGGCGAGAGAGAGAAAATGAGCGCGAGCAAGAAAGAAAAACATTGTACAGCGAGGCAGCAACAAAAGTGTGGGCCGTTTGACATTCGACGCGGGCTGTAATTGCGCTCTCTTACGGGCTCCGGAGTATAAGAGGAGATTGTCGACTTGGCTTTTCACGCCGGCCTTTTTGCGTTTTCAAAATGCGAATCATGCGCCGAGTGTAGGTGTGTGTGCGTGCGTGGATCGGGTTTCGATTACCGTGAAACGCATGCGGATAGATAGACACGTCGCGGCCCGCGAGTTTCATTATGTTACGGTGAAATGTCTTAACAGGATAATTTTGCATGACAATTGGATGTAATATCGCTGTACCAGCGAGAGACGTTAATGTATTCGTGGAAAAATCGAAGGTTTTCTCAATTGAAACGCCTATTTTGTTTATGCAATATCACATTTAAGCTTTCAAGTCGAATGATATCACTCGTACAAGCAACTACTTAGTATCTCATTTATACTCAATCTAACTGGACAACAGATTTTTTTCTTTACATGAACCAAATCAAACTTTAAAAAAAAGTCCCTCTCGTTCGCCACTAAACAATAGATGATAGCCTCTCTTAAACAACCATTAAACAACGCTGGAAGCAACAACGCCCCGCATTCAATAAACAATATGACCCGGCGTTTCAAGTAGTCGCCGATGAAATACGAAATGGCCAGCACGTGGTTATATGCACGGACCTCGTGACACAATGATCCTCCGTCTCACGATCCAGCGGTGGTTTAGTCACCGCGGTGAGTGTGTGCGAGAGACGCGAAAAAAACGCTGCTCGCTGCGGATATAAAATTTAACGAGCGCAGGCGAGAGCGAGCATGTGCACGCGCGCTCACGGAAAATCCATAAAGCGCGCGTTGCATCCCCGAGATTTTTCGCGTTTTTCCGTCCACGGCGGACTTTCCGTTACGTAAGATCGCGCGCATTTGCATTTTCACGAGGAAGGTAAGGAGGATGATGCTGTATCTGCTTGGCTGGCTGGTGTACGTGGCTGTTGTATTGGATTTGAATAGTGGTATGTGTATCGTGAGGTTTTGATGATATTTAAACTTTGTAATTTTATCACGGATTGTATGAGATAACATTTAGATTGAATTTTGATTTTACAAACACACTTCATTCCCTCACTTTTTTTTCAATTTTTACCACTCGCATGCTTGCCTCTGGCCTCCCACGGCACACACAGACACGCAGAAAACACACATCTACTCATCGTCGTCGTCTTCGTCGCGTCCACTCCCCGACCTTGCGCCGCTGGAAACATCCTCGTTTCTCATTTTAAGGCCCACGCGCTGACCTCGCGGATCTCCCGCGGCTCGTTAAAATTAAAACTTATGCGAGGACGTGCACGCGTGAGGCTGTTTTAGTCTCGGACCACTCTCGTGAGCTCGCTTGCGTGCTCTCGCCGTGGTTTATAAGGAGATTTTCTTTGTGTGTTATTTTTCTGCGATTAAGGATTGAGGATAAGGAGATTGTAAATTATCGAGGAATGTGCGCGCGACTGCCCCGCGGGTAATGAAGCTTTTTGTTGGTCGTGAGCAGCGTCGATTCTCGCTATTTTTCCGCCGCTGCGCACACCTATTCACGCACGCTGGTAATTATATTCTAATGATGATGATTGCGCGGGTGTTTAATTAAAAAAAATTTAATTGGATTTGTCTGTCAGGATTCGCTTTCGTGTGGTCTGTTAAATCATGGTGTGTGTGTGTGTGTGTGTGTGTGTGTGTGTGTGTGTATGAGAGTGTCTTTTAACGGATTTCTGGAAATTCCACATTGAGAAACGGCAAATCACGATATTTTGAGGGAAATCTAGCGCTGTGGAATTAATTAATGAATTCCGGAATTCCGAGAAGTCCGGCAAGGCGACAATACGCAACTTATATCTCACCTCTTCTCAGTCATATACACACATCACACAGATATACATAAGACACGAGGTCTCATTTGACTCACAAGCGCGTCTCTCTTATCTGGCACGGTTTTTCAGTCCTTGTCGCGCGCGTGATTTGAATATTCGATCATCGGCTTTAATAGAGACGTCTCTCTCTCTGTCTCTCTCTTCCTTACTCTGAACCTCGCGCTTTCTCTCTCGCTCTTGCGTCGCGAAGAGACCCGGCACGGCCAAAACAAATTATTGCGCCGGGGCCCATGCGCGCGAGCGCGCGGTCCCCTTATCTGGCGGCAGGCTTGTTTCTCACTCCGTCTATTAGTTGCCGCGCGGTGCGCGAGCCTCCATACCTTCTCTCCTCTCTCTCTTTCTCTCGGGCCTTCTTTTTTTTTTTACTTCCAGCCTCGACGAGCCGCACGCGCGTGAAATACTGCGACTTGATTTCAACACCTTCGTGCTCGTTAATTAACGGCAACACGAGCCGCGCTTTTATGCTCCCCTTCTCTCTCTCTCTCTCTCTCTCTCTCTCTCTCTCTCTCTCTCTCTCTGTCTCTCTCTCTCTGTCTCTCTCTCTCTCTCTCACTCTACAGCTCGCACCTCATCGGGATATCTGCGGAAAGTGTACAGAAAATAAAGATCTTTTTAAAAGGCCGAGAGTAAGAGAGCTGCTGCTGCTGCCGCCGTAGCATCGCTTATCTTCAGCATCTGCCGCGGATGGAGTTTCGGATGTGTGTGCGCGGCGAGTGTTTTAATTATTCCGAGAGTGGACACGTGCGACACTTATTCTGATAACGCTGGCGCACGCTCTTTTTATTGCTCCATTTTTATTGCGAAAATTCTCGTGTTCCTCCTTTTAACGAGAAAGCTCGGGGGTAGCTAATAAAATTTATTATATGATTCGCCGCGCGTGTGAATAATGAAAAGAGAAAACGCGGGCTTTTCACATCAAAATATAATATAATACGTCCACTCGACCGCGGCCTAGAGGAAATTATACCCTCGCGCCCGTCAAACCGCACGCGCGCCCGCGCACAAAGCGAGCAAGCAAAGCAATTTTTCCGCCTCACTGAAAATCGTGTATATACACACACTCTGCACACGCTGGGTCAATGGGAGACTAATTGTCGAAGCCATTCAATGCGAGGCCGACGCGCGCAGAGAAGAAAAGAGAGCGGAAGGGGTGGCACGCGGCTTTAGGTGTACGTGTATATATACGCACTGAGAGGGTGGCCAAGTCCTCGACAGAGACGACGCACGCGTACAGGCGGGCAAGAGAGCCACTCGACTCGAGGGCCCACAACAGATTGCCCGAGATCGCGAGAAAACAATGTCGGATCTGCGGACTGCATCGCACGCAAAGCGACGCGTGTGTATGTGTATATTATGTGTGTGTTGTTTTAGCCGTTCTGGGTGTGCGGGGTTCGAGTGTGTGCCGCCCGGGTTCTCCCCCTTGTAGGAGATGTAGCTGGACTCTGAGAGTGTATATACGTATGTTTGACGACAAACGGTCTTAAAAGTCGGGTCCTTGATCACATTCTATTGTGAGTTGAGCGCGTGTGAATGGGATATACTTGTTTTTCTTTTTGACAAATTAATGTTGAGTCAAGGTGTTTTACTATCGCAAGAATAATTATAATACTAGGTAGCGATCTCATGGTTCGTTAATGAGTCCAGTATAACGTTTTCGAAAGTTTGTATAAATTAACTAAAAAAAATGAATAAGTCTTTGAAATTACCATTGGAAAAACGTGGTAAAGCCATTCCAAAATTATCTAGGAATAAATATTATTCGGTTCTCACAGTAGTTAAATTCCGAAGCAGTATATAAATATTCAAAAAATTATTCACAAAAATACTCGTACCCGTTATTCCCAGTGTAATAATTCGAGCCGACGTATATCGAACAGCACCACGCGCGCGCGCCATGCCGTTCATTAATCATATTTATCAATTATTCGACTACTCGGAATATTGCTTCCACTCACGAGCGCATGCACAAACACAGCTACACACTCGCCCGCGCGCGCGCATCAAAGATACATCGTTAATTGGCAGAGCGCGGGTTTGAAATATGTCTTGCCTCCGCTCTCTCGCACACAAACATATATATCCCGCGCGGCCGGGTAATATGTGAAGAGCATCGATATTACGTATTTATTACACCGCCGAAGGGTGAGAGCCTCGCCGTCGCCGTCGTCGTGGGCCTGTACAAGATGCGACGGAGGAAGAGAGAACTGGCCCCAGTTGAAAAGGTGGGTAGGGATAATCAATTTATCACTGCAGGTGCCCCGGTACATTTACATACCCAACGACGCTACCGTGGGCGTGTGTATAGTGTAGCATGTGTATCTGTGTATGTGTGAGAGGGAGAGAAAGAAAGTGAGTTCCACGCGGCGCAAATTACGAGGAGTACGCGGGGAGCTGGCATTGTTGCTGTTGTTCGGGGACTTCACGCTCGGTACGATTATTTGCTGCTTCTTTTGTGCATTCGTTCTGTCATTATCGCGGGTCTTGTATATGCGCGGGAGAACTTGATCCCGTTTGAATAGAACGAACACTGCTTTTAAGTGTTGAATTTTATCTTCCACGCATTCCTTTGAAAATCTTCAATTTATTGGCTCCAGGTTGAATGAAAATCCTTTTACCTCATTTTCATTTTTATCAGCGTTAAATTAAAGCACCGTGTCAAGACGTATCTTCCATTCTACTTCACCGGTAACTCTTCCACTATACACTACTTTTATTATATTCTTGCTTCTATACGTCCTCGATATCTCAAAACGCCACGCTCAGGTCGACCAGGCGCACCTCTAATTACTCGGCGTAGCGGTCCCTCGGCCGCAGCATCAATTTTTAGCGCAGCGGCGTACAACGCGTGGCCCTCGAGAAAACAGCAGCCGGCGCTCTATGGCTCGCCTCTCGTATCTGGCTAAGTGCATCGTAAAACGGGTGCTAATATGGCGCAATCTAAGCGCCCGGTGATTTACGAGGTCATCATCTCGTCCACGCGCCGCCGCAGCGTCACCACTTCGGTGTGGTCCCGCGATATCTCGCGCGCGCTCGCTCGCCCTTTTCCTCTCTCTCTCTCTCTCTCTCTCTCTCTCTCTCTCTCTCTCTCTCTCGCTCGCTCGCTCTCTTGTGACTTCCGGCAGCGCTTGCGCGTACGGGAAAAACAGATGCTCGAGCTCCTCGGAGACTCGTAAAATTTCTTCGCCCTGCGTACGCGAGCGAGTTAATCGTTTTTAGGGGCTAATCCCAGTGATTTACAGCCGCGAGTATGTGTGTATTACAGAGATGTCGTTGGAAGGATTTTTGAGAGCGGCGCTTCGTGGACTGGCTTTTTATGCGATTCCAAGTTTTTCTGGTCGTTCGAGCTTTATTTGTATGTGTGTTGGTGCTTCTGTGAGCTTTTTAGACGGTAATTATGATTTTTACGGCTACCGAGGCTCGGCTTGTGATGATTCGTCGGTCAGGAAATGTCTTTGACACGTACTTAAATTGAAAAAAAAAAACACTCCACTGTTTAATTGAGCCGTATACTTGCCGAATAGGATACGTATACGTGTACATTCATTGTACGAACGGCGGTTTGGGGCACGTGCGCATTCGAATAAGCCGAAGGTTGTTAAGCCGCGTATCGCCGCGTTTTATCAACTGCCTTCCCCTCTCGAACGATTCTCCGTACGCAAACGCGCACGCGCATAATCCAGTTGCCCGTCGTGTCTTTTTTCTTCCGGCACACGACGACTCTCGTTTACCTGTCGCGCGTATACCCGGGTCCATAAAGTATTCATTAAACGCGCCGTGGCACGCGTAAGATGGTGTTAAGTTTAATTTTTTACGACTGCCCCGGAGTCCCTAATTATTACGGCGATTCGCAATCGCATGCCCGTGTATACAATCTTCTCCCGAGATCTTCTTCTTCGATTCCGACGACGACGTGAGCGCGCGTTTGCATAGTTTGCGAATGGTATAATGAAACGCCCGAATAAAGTCGGACGTCGTTGCGTATCCTGTAAATACATTGATTTAATTTAATGATACACCGTTCTGGTATTCGCTCGCTGGATGGAAAGGATCTAATAAGAGACTCTGCGCTTAATTATTTCGCTTCGGACATTGAAGTTTAATTATATCTGATCGAGTTAGAGATCGCTCTCTCTCTCTCTCTCTCTCATTCTCGCATACTTGGAATTCTTTGAATTGGAACATTAATACTGTAGCATTTTTTTCAATTAATTATATTCATTTGAATTAATGCGGACCCTTATTAAAAGTTAAGTTTTGTAAAAACATTGCTGTAATAGCAATAATTATTTAATACCAAGTTTAAAAAATCGGTAATTTATCGTTAAAGAATTCAGCAATAAGATTACGTAGAAAAGACATACCGCAAATCTGCGAACAGGCATTACTACTCGCGTTTACCAAAAAACAGCGAAGACGAAGGCGACGACGACGCTACTGCGTGACGACGCGCGGCGGCATAAGGAGAATTGAAACGTTGATGGAGAGAAAAGCGAAAAGGGCAGCATCGCGACGAGTCAGGGAATTCGTCGTCGACGCTGCAGTAGCAGCAGCTGCTACTACTACCGCTGTTTTGTCTGTGAGCAGCCGCCACCGAACTTCTTATTCTCCTCCGCGCGTATATACCCTTTCTTCCCAGAGGGACGCGTACGCACACACACTTTTCTTTTTTCCTCTGTGTCCCCTTACGCTGTCTCTCTCGCTATTTTCGTTGCGTTAAAAATGCATCCATCGGCGTCGCACAGTGTCGCCAGGGCCCTCGACCTTAACCGCTTCATCGTATTCTTTTGTGAGACGCACGCGCGAGTAGTAGCCCGTGTTTAATAATAAAGGCGCCGGGGACAATAAATATACGAGAGGATCGGGACGCAGGAAAGTAGCGTAGAAAGTCGTCGTACGCTGGCGCGGACTATTTTAAATCTTGATTCGACGCGAGAGACGTGACTTTTCCCCTCGAATTCGAGAAGTGTGAGCCGCCCGCGCGCTCTATTCCGGGTGAGAGTTTCGCTGCAATATTAATACGGATCGTTTCGGTGTACAGTGCATCGCGCTGCTCTATCAACTCCTCGTTAAAAAGTAAAATTTATGCGAGACGTAATAGCTTTAGCACCGTGGAGAGCAGACGTGGGTTGCTGGAAAAACGAAGGAGAACGCTCACAAAAGCGCAGTAAGATACACAGAAATTTGTAAATTCTGTCGAATCAAAAGAACATTTTTTCATCTCTTTGTAAACACGGAGAAATCTCCACGCTTAGCACACAAGAGATAAAAGAAACGCAGAAATTCCAGCACCTTTGGTGAGTTCAGATATTCGCTCGCGCCCGTGCCTTCCCATTTCAGCTCCACGTGTAACACGTGTAAATACACACACACACATACACACACACACACACACACACACACACATACGTGCATACATTCACTTGCATATATATATACATATACGTACCGCCTGTATATTAAAAAGAAGAAGAAAAAAGCAGCCAGAAGAGAGGAAAAAACAAAGGAGCCGAGCTCGCACTCGCGCTCAGAGAAAAGATGAGCGCGCGCGAGAGAGAATCAAAGCGAGGAGAGGAGTATAGCCGGAGGATAGGCGTATATACGAGATGAAGGCTGGTTTGATGGAATGCTGCCTTCAGCCCATCGGATCCTCTCTCGCTCCGTTGCCTTTCTCTCTCTCTCTCTCTCTCTCTCTCTCTCCCCCCCCGTTCTCTTCTCGTATACACACACTCGCGCTCAGCACTGTATATACATAAGTATCGACGCGCCGCGCTATATATACGCGGGCGCGAGAGAGCATGCGGCACGGCGACACGTGTGCGTCGTGTAAGACACCCCGGCTGCGCCTCTTTGTCTCCCGTCCTCGCAACTCTTTATATATATATACACATCGCATAGCGCTTCGCACGCGGTTTCTTCTTTACCTGCGCGGCCATCGGCGACGGATTCCGCCGCCATATTTGGCGGCGAGCCATTCCGCATCTTCTTAAAACAGAGATAATAATCGAACGATTAGATGCTTTCTCTCACTTGCTCGCTTCTATATGTAAAGAAGGCGATCACGGCGTTTGTCGGCACGAGCCTTTATACGAGAATGTTTATTGTATACGCGATAGATGTTTGTATGCTTTTCTTCCAAGCTATTTGTGAGAAGGGTTTTGAAAACTTTTTTTTTCTATATAGAGAAAAATTTTTCGCAATTATTTTTGATTATTTCGCTTTCTTTAAATCACCTTGCCAAATACTACTTCCCACACTGACAGCACCAATTCTATATGAAATTCCAGCCGGTGCGCATGATGAGATCGGAAAGCGGAACCACTTTTCCCGTCTCGCTGTGCTCTTCGGACCTGTATACGCGATCGAAGAGACCGCAGGGTTACGCTCGCGCGTAACCAAGCCCCCCCCCCCCCTCACACACACACACACACACACACACACACACACACACACACACACACACACACACCTACTGCAGCCTTCCTGCATCCATATATGCGCAGACACATACATACACACGCACTATATGCACACTTATATACACACGGGCTGGTTGCTTTTGATCGTGATTGCCGGCGCGCCGAATTTGTCGCCACGTGTTTTATTGTACTGCGGGAAATTGGCGCGGCGGTGAGGGTGAAGCAGCAGCGCAGCAGCCCATAGCTGCGGACTAGCAAGTAGCACTGGTGACAGTGTATATACGAGAGACGAGAGGGAGTGTAGAGCGCGCGCATTCGCGACTTGCAATAAAACGAGCGCGTTAAGCTTGTCACTCAACGTCACGCACGTGGACGCCTCCGCCGCCGCCGCGTGGAATATTCCACCGGTGCAGAGGCCGATATGGCAGGAGAGAGAGAAACTTTTCTTTCTTCCAACGATGCACCCAGCGTTTTTTTCGCACGCGTATACCTCTCTCTCTCTCTCTCTCCCCCCTTTTTAATAAAGCCAGAAACGATACACATACACGAGCGAGCGGAAAACATGTAGCGCTGCCAAAATGTGACGCTGCCACCCCGCGTCACGTTTCGAGAGTGCACCCGCGCCTCATCTAATTCGTCCCTATGCGCTACTCTGCTTTTGAGGAAACTATATACGTGGCCCGCGCGACGAGTTTATATTTAGTTCACGCGCGTGCGGAATCATATTATTTTAGATCCCCTCCCCACTTCTCGTCCGAGCTTTTCACTTTGAAAAAACAACGCGCGAACTTTCGCTTTTTCGTATAGCAACACAGACCCGAAAATAAAATTCTCCGAAGGTCGAGAGACGCGCACAGACACGCGCATTCGATGATTCAACGCTGCGCTGACGCGGGGGATGCGGGCCGCGGGATGAGTAATGGCGTCTCATTATTCTTCGGCTTGGATTTATCAGGCCGCGATAACGCGAGCGCGAGTGCGAAGGGAACGAAAAGCACGCGCGCGAGCAATGTGCTCGCTGCGGGGAGATGCGCCACCCAGATAGCGTATTCTTCCATGAGCGGTTCTGTTTGCATGTGTGTGTGTGTGTGTGTGTGTGTGTGTGTGTGTGTGTGTGTGTGTGTGTGTGTGTGTGTATGTGTACGCACAAGCAAGTGGTGCGACTGTGTATATCGCGTCGAAATGACGAGGTGCATGGAGAAATTGGTTGGTTCCAAAGTAAAAAAATTATACATGAATTGTTTATAAATTATATGTATAGATACTTATTACACATGAGAATGAAATGATATAATCTATACATAATTTACGTATAAACTGTATCAACCTTTTTCTATACTTATTTTTATATATAAATATGCATAAATAAACGCACTGCATGCTCTTGTTGGGATGCGTTAATATTACTTTGTGTTTTTTTTCTGTTTCTCCGTAAATCAATGAATCGTTGGGATAATTAGGTGATAAGAATTTTTCTATCGGTCTTACAGTCTTACAAATTAAATTAAAATAATTAATATTTATGGCAGTCAGATTGCCCTTGTTTATAATCACCCCCGCAGAATCTGAAATAAAAACTTAATTAAAACCTGGAAAAAACTTTGTTAGCAAAGGACGATCTGACTGCCCACCACCACCACATTGTCCAACGTTTCGAGCCCGACTTTCGACTCAGAGTCCCTGAGGAGGAGCCGGAGCGGGCTCGAAACGTTGGACAATGTGGTGGTGGTGGGCAGTCAGATCGTCCTTTGCTAACAAAGTTTTTTCCAGGTTTTAATTAAGTTTTTATTTCAGATTCTGCGGGGGTGATTATAAACAAGGTCAATCTGACTGCCATAAATATTAATTATTTTAAATTAATTTGTAAGACTGTAAGACCGATAGAAAAATTCTTATCAGTTGATAGTAAATTGCAGTCGACATAAGTAATATTTTTAACGATAATTAGGTGATCAAAGCGTTGAAAATGTTTTTTTCACGTATTCCTTTCAAAATACATTTTGAACAAAAAAAACTGTTATTCGAAAGTCTATATCAAAATCAGTTTCAAAAACGTATAAATCTCACCGTGGAGTATTAATTTTATTTCTGTATCATCTTGTTAGACATCATCGATCTCGCATTCTCTCGACCCCCGGCGTAAAATATAATGGCTCACGGGTCGGCGCGGACGAGTCCCGGGGAATCTTAATGTCGGCTCTTTCGAGTCGGTTCGGGCGCTAACAAGACACGCTCTCTCACTCTCTCTTCCGAAAGAGAGTATAAGGGGCCCCGCGTGAATTATGGGACCGCGCATGGACAAACACATACATGTGTATAAACGCGCAACAGCGGCGGCAGCGTCACACATCTCATAGCGAGCTGTCGCCAGTTTTCTGGCTCATTACTGGCCGCCGACGCCCATTCCTCTTCTCTCCCTCCCTCTCTTTTTCGCCTTTCCGTACACGAAATTTCCTCCTCTCCTTTTTGATCGCTATACGCGAGCGGAGCCTCGTTTGACGACTCGTAATTACAATCGTATATTTACGAGATGAGAAAGCGAGGAAGGGGGCAGTCGGGGATGGGGGAGATAATTATAGGAAATGTAGAGGGAGAGAGAGGAGAGGGTGGAAGAGAGATCCACGTTCCGTGACAGGCTTTTCTTGTTTCGTCTCCTACTCGGCCTGCTTGATAAATCGCGGACATTAAGCTGCGAGCGGGCGCACGGGTTTATACTATAACGGCTACGTCGCCGCGTTATTCGTATACGTGTGTGTACGTACATGTATAATATGTGTATCTATGTATGTGTAGATATATAATTAGACCATTAACCTCGAATCATGCGCAACGCGCCGATTCGCCGGAAATTAGGTTTATTCTTGGCTGCATGGGAATCCGCAATTTTCTATTTCGTCCCGACGTAGTATTGTTTTGATTTACGCTGCTCCGTTATTTATGACCTCGGATTTTTTCCATCACAGTGCCGTTCTTCTGTATTTCGAAAATTCTATTTTTCGTTCTTGACTAAACTTCTTCGACGATTAGATAATGAAGTAAAGTAGCAGAGTCGCAACCATTTCTCAAGCGTTTTATGCGAAGCGTCTTTATTTTTGTCTTTACGAGATATACCCAGATCACACTTTATGGTATCCACGGCGAAATTTATCGAAAAAAAATAAAGAATCCAAGTGTCAGTCAAACGTTTTACAATCGATTAGTAGAATGAGGGAGTTTTGATTCAAAAACGCGTACACGAAGATCTTCCGGCAATCCAAACAGTCCCATACGTCGCCCTCTTAACCCGGGGAGACTCTCCAGCCGAGACCCATATATACAAACCTTGTGCCTAACGAAGCTTCGCTCGCTTGCGTTTGCGCGCGCGACACGTGCTCGTCACATGTCCTCGCATTTGCTTCCTATCATCTCGTCTCGGGCTTTTCATCTTTCTCTCCTCTCGCTCTCTCATATATTTTTATCTCTCCCTCTGTCTCCTATTTTTTTTTTCGTAGCTCCCGTCCTCCCAAATTTATTCCTTGTTTTTAAGCCTGATTCATTCCGCCTCCACCTTCTTTTTTCTGCACACCCCCCACGTGCAAAACAAAGCGCGTTTCCATTAACGCTTTTATTCCCGGCACTTAAACGACGCGCGCGCATGGCGTTCGAACGAGCGATTTTACTGCGGCGGGCGTTAACGTGTCGCGCCCGCGTAGCGAACGAGCTCTTGAGTTTATACAAATGCGCGCCCCACGCGCTCGCGGTAATCATCTCGCGGAATCGCGCTCGTCGTGTACTATACGCTGTTGTGATCGGCGTGCTGCGAGAGTTGAGTAGTGTGTATCCTGTGCGGCGACGCCTACAACTGCGCGCCTCGCGCGCGTATATAGCAGTAGGCGCCCGGGGGATTATTTATTGCCCGTTGATTGAAAGACGCTCGCTCCGTACGGCTGGTGTTTGATGTCTTTTTTTATCGTTATATCCCCGTGGTTTACGGCTATTAATTTTCCCGTGATTTATTGGGACGACAGTCGGACAAATTTACGAAAATATGAGGCGTATTAAAGGCTGCATATATTATACGTCTAAACTGTTTAAAAATACAAAAGCCATAAACTGGATCGTAGAAAGGAGATAAAATTAATGTTACTTTACATATACCTACTGTTAATTGGGATATCGAGCAAAGTAGTAATATTTAAATAAAAACCTCGTAACTTGCCTGGGAACTACAAGGTGCAAAAGTCCCGGGATAATACCGATTGCCTCGTAAAATCGGCCCCTCCACTCCCGAATTCCGGCAATTGAAATACTAATCCAATCGCCGAATTAAGCGAAAGAGCGAGAGAGAGAGAGAGAGAGAGGAGGAGAGTGAGAGCGGAATCCCTGAATCCGTGGGGCTCGTGGATTAGCGGGTTTAAAGGCGCGCTGCGAGGACCGGGCCGAAGATATCGCGGGCACACTTACGGAGATTGCGCTAATTAATGCCCCCCCCCCTCCTTCTCCTCCGATCTCTCGGTGATGTGTCGCGAGCGCCCGTTACTATGATAATTACCGCTTGCGCGAGCGAGCGAGCGGCACGTGAGACTCCGTCTTAATTAGAGGCACGCACGCGCGCAAAGGGCGTCGGATAACGCGACGACACTGTAACTGCAGCTTCTCGGAAAAGGACGTTTGACGTGCCTCGGCTTCTTTAATAAGCGCTTCCGGTGAGTTTTTCTTTTTTGTCAAGGCTAGGAGAATGGTTATGATAATGAGTCTGATTGCATTTAAACGTATTTTAGGATGGATATATACATATAGAAAGATTATTTTTACCATTTTACTGGGCAACTCGCAAATCAAACATTCTCCCGTCCGAAAAAAAAAATATTCTCCTCGCTGGCTTCGCCAATTTGTACAGCGAAAAAATGGAATAGACCAAAGCGCCTGCGCGTATGAGAGGGAGAGAGAGAGATGGACTGACGCCCGCGTGGCCGGAGAGTGCGGGTAGTAGGTACGCGCGCGCCTAGGCAAATAATAGCAAAGCTCCCGCGGACAAAGCGGCAATTTATCACGCACACGAGTGGTGGCGCATCCTCGCGGAACGGCGCGCGCACACCGGCTCTCTCTCTCGCCGATTCGTATATAATGCCGTTTTCACGTGTGTCGTCGAACGCCGCGCGCGAGCGGGATTCCGTTATGTCGGCCGCGGAGAAATGGATAGCTGCGGCCGTTTTGAAAAGTACGCGAGCGTCGCCGGGGAATATGGGGCTCGTGTCTGTGTGTGCAGTCCGAATCCATATGTTGATAATGGCTCGGAAAGAAGAGATATGACGCTCGTTTTCGATGAAGCATTTTTCGTCCCTGTTTCCAAGTGAAATTTGTTTTTCGTATACGTGCTTTTTTTGGGAATGTATGAGACGGCGGATGGGCAAATTAGTTAGATTTCGATCTGTAAAATAAAAAAGATGCTTTCCGAGCTATATCAGATCCGAATGAAAATCAATATTGGCTGGAAACACGTTTGTTTGGCTTTGAGTACCGCATGGGGTAGCAAGAAAGCGCGATATAACCGGCGAGAAAAAGAGACCGCACAAACCCCCAGCGCTCGCTCGCGCGTCACGATACGCTTGACTAATTGCGATCCGAGCATCGTCATCCGCGTCATGCAATTCGTCTTTCTTATCGTCGCTGTGCTCTCTCTACACGCACATCTCGAGAATAGCGCATCCTGCTATATATACAGATATATATGTGCATGTAGGTATACTCCCGTCCTCAGTGTGTATAAATGTAATTGATATACAAGTAGCCGAGATGCACCTATGATCTCCTCCCCGGCTCGGGCCGCCTCCTCCGTTCTGTTGCTTCTCCCTCTCCTCTCCTTCGCTCTCTCTCTCCGTTGGTTCTCTTCGCGTGTGCTGCAGGCGGTCGGCAGCGGCGATCGATCTGTATTCATAGGTCGTACGGCATAAAATACACTCGGCATGTCCATGAATCAGATAACTGTCAGTGCCGCTCCAAAGAGCGATGTCTCAATCGTCGAGGGCCTCAAGATTCTACCTCTCTCTCTCTCTCTCCTTTACCTTCCCTCCTTCGCGTCTTCTTTCTGTATGGTCACTGCGTGTGCTCTTTCTCTTTCTCTCCGGTACACGCGTGCTCTTACACTTACTGCTCGCGATTATATATACCTCGTCAATGTAGATTGCAAATGACTTTCCTCCCGTAAACGACTGCGTTCTTGCTGTCGTGTTTTTTTTCCTCCTTCGGCTTCCTTCGGCCTCTTTCTTCGGTCTTTCGAATAAATTGTTAGCGCTACCGCGGGCCGTGTAGTGTCCGCGCGAGTGTTTGGCGCGGGCAAAAATGTTAAACCTTTTTTCCTCGCGCTTTTTGTGCTTTTATTATAGTTTTGAAGATTCTTATGAATAATTCAGTGACGTTCGAGTGTATTTTAAGAGACAGTCCCGAGCGTGTTTTGTATAAGCGATTTTATTAGCCGGCGAGAATGCTGAGTGCGCAAAAAGAATGTTTGATCAATGGCAATTTAAAATAAATATATGACATTTAATAGAAAGGGAAAGGACGACTCTTATTTCTGACTTTTACTGCTCTCTAATTGATTTCTTACAATAAATTGATTTAATACAATATATCCATTATTGAATAATGTATGAAGCTTTTTATAGTCTTTCATAAAATTAGAGCGATGTATATTCATTATTTGTTCAAACTCCAGTCATTCTTGCAGTCACTATTAATTTATCGTATATGTTATGTCACGTTTCTACCTTGAAAAACTTGTTTCCCAACGATATTTTCTGCAGAACTAAATTTCCCCTACCCAAAGAACAACTCCGATCAGTTCTTATCATCGAATCCATGGGGAAATTCGCAAAAACATTCTCAACGCCCGCGTGGTATTCCCGCTTCTCGATCGATCACACGGCATTTCGATCGGATTCCCGAAAATCCTCTCGTCACAACAATGCTCTCTCTCTCTCTCTCTCTCGCATACCATCTGTGGGAGCTCTCACGTTCACGCGAAATGTGAGAGACGCGCGGGGATAGGATTCCCTCCGCTAATCCGCATAACTTTCGTGGGCCCTGCAGAGTTTCGTCGTCGTCGTCCCTTCGGATCGTCTCTCGGCCGCCGTCTACCCCGGAATTAGATATTTCTGACTCCTTCGTGGCCGCAAAGCGCGCCTGTGCGTCATCAGGATTAGGATAATTCGGCGGATGTTTCGCTAGCCGCGTATAAGTTGGCTCGGGTCTTCGGTCAGTGTACATAGTTAAGGATTTATTATAGTGAAAAATGATTTTCTTCGGTGTTGTTGGACTTACAATCTATATAATCTAATTAAAATAACCAAAGTCGATTGTATGCCAGTTATCATCATAACTTTTGAAACAGCTTCTTCAGCATCCGCATAACACACTATTCGAATCGTAAACCTCGCGGCTGTTTAGTCTACCGCCGCGCAGAAATCGATAATCATAAATAATTATACGAAGGTATACGAAAGCACCTATACGGATCCGCATTAAGCTATCAATCATAACCGCGAAGTCGGCGCAATATAACCACCCCGCTACCGTAATCACTTCAAAGCCCTCTCCCCCTCTCTCTTCGCGTATAAACAAACCCATTAAAAGCAATTTTTCACGAGGGCCCGCTACTACACACCTTTTGATGTTCTAGAACAAGTGTAACAAGCCGATCGATATTTATCGCTGGTCACGCGCCGCTATACATCGACGAGCCGCGCGGCCAAATATATACGCTCGCGCTGCCCAGTATAACGATCGCTCCCGCGTCGATATTTATTATCCATCGAGTGCCGCCTGCCTACGAGTGTGTCTCTCTTTCTCGCGCGCGTGTACGGCTGGGACTAATAACTAAAGTGTAACTAGCCACCCACGCTCCGTCATCCGCGGCAAAGGTTAGCGCAGGCATGAGGCAGCGCGCCGTCGCACTAAATCATTCGCGTCGCGCGGCTCATTTGTAAGACAAACTTCGCCCGAGTTCTTCCTCTCTCTCTCTCTCTTTCGCTTGTGTATCTTCCCGTCTGCGCAGTACCATCTCTTTGCACGTCTCTCTCTCTCTCTCTCTCTCTCTCTCTCTCTCTCTCTCTCTCTCTCTCTCTCTTTCTCTTGTTCTCGCTTTTATTTCTTTTCTCTCCTCGTTTTCCCGCTCCACGCGCGAAGGTCGCTCTCGCCGAAAGTTTTGATTCGTTATTTTTCTTTTCCACCGTATATATACGTTCGTCGCGTGATTAATGGTGCGCCTGAATTTCGCGAGTCATTTTACTTTAATGCAGTCTATTTCAAGTGGTCTGTATTTGCGAAACGTGTGCAATTTTCGGTCTTAATAAATGCATGTATTAACATAAAATGTTTAATTTAAAAGCACATTCCGCTCACGTAAAGAACGCGTTTTTCTTCCAAGATTTAATTTCGGCCGAGTTCACGGCATAAATTTTCCTCTCGGTTTTTGCTCGACTCAATTTTCGGTCCGATGCGCATTTGACCCCGTTTTGACTTCGGTCCTCTTTTTGCCCACACTTCCGGGCAAATTTTTGCACATATTCATAGAAACTTAACAACATTATAAATCAGTCCTCCTCTCTTTTTCTCTCTCTCTCTCCGTCTTCTGCAGCACGCTGCAGTCATGCTCGACATTGTTTCACTCGTCGGCGCGACCGCCCCGGTCTCTATTTTTCGCGCGAGCATTTAGTACGCTTGTCATGAACGTAAAAGCCAACTTCGCAGCTCATCTCGCTGCACAACAATCTTCGATTAATCTTCCGGCTAAGTGAGTCCGAAGCTTGAGAAAGTCGCGCGGTCGTTATATTTTCCGCTCTCGTCGTCGCCGAGAGAAGAAGAAAAGAAGAGAAAAAAAAACGTTCTTGGCTCTGATTTTAGAAAGACGCGCACGCGCTCTCTGATGCGTTTTTTCGGTACGCGCGCTCTCTCCTTTACCGAGAATCGGTCCTGCCTCAAGAATAATGATGCGTCGCGGGAATCTTGGCTCGAGGTCTCTCGCGAACGCGAAGATTTTAGATCATTTGTTCGACTAAAAGCGTTAGTTCGCGCTCTTTGCAAACTCATTTGTAATATTTAACTAATTCGGAAGACGTCAATTAAATATAGAATATTTACCAAGCTATTCCTCAGCGTTTCTCTATTTAAATAAAACGACGTATAAATAATCTTCCTATAATATGAGATGCAAATACTTAGTTTTTGAAATTTCTCCCACAAACGTTCACTTCGCATCATCGCGCCATAAAATCCCATTAGGGCGTATAGATAAGCCATGCTGGCAGGCAGGCGTGGCGACTGTTTTGGTGCAATGACCCTCTCTCGATTTGGAGTATGCGAAAACATTAGCTCTCTACGTACTCACGCGCGCGCTCACACATATGTAGACACGTACACACTGACGCGGTGTGTATTCGCATCGCCGGTGCATTTGCGCCTCGGCGCGCCGCGGCACTTTAAGTGCCACTCGCACTTAATTCCGACGGGCTGCTGCCTCCTTCTCGTCTGCGCGGAGGAATGCGGACGGCCTCTTTCTTCCGGATCCCGCGTACTCGCGTAGCAGCGGCGGCGGCGGCAGCTTTTCTTGGGGCGAGCCGATAAAAATTGCCGCGCGTGTTTTTCCGCGGGGAAATGCGTCATTAAAATGAAAGCCCGCCGTTCGTGCGCGCGCGCGCTTCAGCGCTGATGGCCAGTGGCGTAAATTTACTTTATTAGGGTAAATAAATCTGTGAGAGTGCGCGCTTGGTTGCCCCTCCTTTGCTTTTTCTCCTCGCTTATAGGACATATAAGTTTGATGGCTTTGTAATTGACGACGAGAGTGCGTTTAATAATTGGAAATGTAAAAATCAGTTTTACTAGAGTAACGTTAATAAATGTAAATGTGAACTTTCAACGGATCAATTCTAATCTTCCATAATACGAAAAACTTGCGTTCTAAGCGTATATTCTCACAGCGTTATTCGGCGCACTCGAGCGTCATCGAATTTCCGAGAAATCCACCTGGAAATTCCGCGCATTTGCGAATCGCAGCGATTTCCCCTCCCCGACACCCTACAGAGCTCACGACAAAGGGAGAGAAGAAATCGCCTCGACGAGAGAGAGAAAAAAGAACTAGAGAACGCAGCGCTCCGGGACGAAGTCAGCCATCAGTTGCAGCCGCCCTTGCAAAGAGGAGGGGAAACTCTTGCATTTCGCCTCTCGTAACAGCTGCAGCAGCGCTCGAAAAATCTTCGGAATATCGCAAGCTAAGCCAGAAAAGGTCGCTCCTCTCTCTCTCCCTCTCTCGGACGAAAGAAGCGACTACGCCCTCGATCTTTCGCCCGCCGCAGCAAAATACCCGCGCGCGCACACGAGAAGGAGCACATATCCAGCGTGCATACTTTCGCCCGAGGGGGTATGCACGAAGGAAGGGTATTAAAGCGAGCTCACCCGCGGCAATATCCATAAAGCGTCTGCACTCGCGCGCGTTCGCATCGATTTTTTTCCCTCTCGGAGAGAGAGAGAGCGTTTTCGGTGAAATTTCACGTGGCCCGAGGTGTGAATTACGTGCTTCGTGCGTGTGTGTGTGTATACTGGGTCTCGAGAATTCAATGCGAGCGCGCCCGTCGCGGTGCGAGTAACGAGGCTTTATTGCAGCGAGGAATTCCGCGTGTAGGGCCGTCGATTTTGCGCGCGCGCACGATTGGTTGAGCCCGTGGGGCTTTCAACCAGCTTCCCAAAGTCGCGCCGAATTCAATGCACCCTGCGCGTACATGTATTTAAATTCTCTCTCGCCGGTCCCCGATAGTACAACTGAATCTCGGGATTTTTTCCACCCTATACCATCGCTACCACTGCTTTTGAGCGTAGATTGGCTACGCGGAGGTTTATACGGCAGCGCTGCGTTGAGAACTTTTTGTATAAGTTTCGCCTTTTCACGGGAGCGCGAGGGCTTTAAATTGATTCAGGTAACTAGAATTCTTATGGTGAGAAGAATAAAGTCTAGTTTTGTTAGTAGCTAAATGCGGTAATTATCATTTAAATTGGAAATTATAACGTTTCGCATAAATTTTTGCAAACATATCTCTGAGACCGGCATCCTGATTATTATACTTACAGTAATACTTTTTACTTTGTGCACTTTACCGAGCTTTTCAAAGATAAGACTGCTAAATAAAGAGATGATATAAAAAAGACAGAGAAACAACATTAATAAATATAAGAAGAGCGGGAGGAACCGTGAGCGTGAGGACTTGTGGCCGTGAAACGCGATATCCAAAGAGGCGTAGATATTTCTGCTTTTCTTGTTCCCCCTCGTCTTCTTCTTCGTCTTCTTTTCTCGTATTTTTCTTTACTCGTCTTCTTTTTACTTCGTTTTACCCTTGCTCGCTCGCTCGCTCGCATGGCGCACCGTAGCGTGGCAGCGAATAAATGTCTCGGTATCCGGTGTATACGTTTCTCTCTTCCCCCCCGCCGTCGTCTTCGCTTCGTTTTTTTTAACTCTTTTTACATTCTATAAGTACTTTTTTTTAATTCCATTTCCGTAGCTAATCTGCCGCTTTCCGATTTTTTGCGCGACGCTCCTCGTATCTTCGAAGTTTAATTTCGTTTGCACATTTGTTCAGCTCTAATCTTATTGATGTTTATCTTCTTTGTATATCGTAAACCTTATTTATTTTAAAAATACTTCAAATATACACAATAATACAACAATTTAAATATAACTGTTACTACATTTCTATCTCTCTGTAACAATGATTAACCATCTATAACGCACTTGCTCATCGTTCCCATGATCTTCCTCCTCTTCCAAGCACTCATTCACAACGGCTTATTTAAAACTCTTCAGCATCCATATAATTCGAAACCTATCTCCGCGCGCGCTCGCTCGCTCGCTATACGGCCGCAATAAATCCAGCCGATGATTTTTTAACTACGAAAATAAATCCTCTCGAGGCAAACAAAGAATTAACCGCACGCGCGCACGCGCGCGCCGCGGCGGGGCGAAGATATTACAGTCAATCTCTCGGCGGACGATTCGTCAAGTATCCGGTATAAATCTCAGCGGCGGGCCGCGCTCTCGCTTGCCGTTAACACCGGGGTGGCTTCCTGCAGCTTCTCTCCCCCTCTCTCTCTCTCTCGGCGAGATGTGTGTACGAAGCGGCGGTTCGACGAGATGGGAATTAGGAGGTTTATTTTCGTCGACCATATGCGAGGTTATTTCGACAGCGCGAGTAAGCGTACGCGCGTATAAGAGAGAGAGAGCGAGCGAGTTTCGAAGTCAGGACCGTAAATAGAGCCTAGAGGAGTTGCGGAGCGGTCTCGTCGGCTATCTCGCGCGCGCGGGAGGAAGATGTCTCATATACGCGCGTATATGCGCGGCGAGACGAAACACGCATTGCGCTGCTCTTTTCGGGTGCTCTTGCCGCAGCTTCTAGGTGTGTGTATACGTTTGTGGTGGCGCCGCGAATTTATGATATTTACTCGTGTGTTTTGGAGCTGCTCTGCTCTTTGAGGTCGAGTGTTGAGCGTGGTGACGGAAAAGAGACGAGCCGTGCTTAATATGACACCGCGCGTATTATAGTGGCAAAAATTTAGCAGAATTATGCGTCGTTCCGAAATACACATACACGCACGTATATACGCACACGTGACGTGCTCGAGTCTTTGCAGACATACCTCTAAATTTAGGCGACTGAGAAGCGAGAGCGACGAGGAAGAGAAAAAGCAAGCTGTATTTACCTCGCATCGGCTCTTTGCTGTGTTGCCGTAGCGCGCGAAGGTTGAGGAAAAGTCCCGCACGCAAAGAAGCGAGAGACAGAAAAACGGAAGAGAGGGAAAGAGAGAGAGAAGGGAAAGAAGAGAGAAATATGCGAAAGAGAGAGAGGAGGAAGGGAGGGCGGGGAGGGAGAAAAACGCTTGAGCCGCTCGAGCGCAACGTAGAGGGACGCATAAACGTGTAATTGGCTGCACTTAAATCTCTATAACGCAGCAGTAAAAATGCACGAGCCGCTGCGTAAATCAACACGAGGACGATATGGCGCTCGCGACCACCCCGCTAACTCTCTTTTCACCCTCTTTGCGCCTCCCCCTCTTTCTTTTTTTCACTCTTTTCCTTTTTTATCTCCCTTCGCTATCGCGAGCATTTTGCAATCACGATATATATTCCTCACGTGCTCGTAAACTCGTCGTCAAAATCGCCTTCCATTTTTTTTTCGAAGCCCACACCCGTAAGGTCAATTTACTTTCAATCAATTCTTGATACTCTGCGCATTTCGCAATTAATCGCAACTCTCCCGAATGCAAAAGCAGAAGGTATAAAAGAGCTTATATCTGCGCCGGGAAGAATGTCTTTAAAATAACATGCATAGTTTTGGCCACGAGCAAATAAACACTTTTTGGTTGGTTTAAGAAGAGGGGGGAATAAAAAGTCCAAGAGGGCATCTGCAAAACGGTAGAGAAGCGTCCGTATCTCTGACGAAGTCTCATCTGATAGAGAGCCTGGGATTATAAATGACCGAATCTTATCGCACGGTCCGTTTCCCAAGCTTCTATCGTGTCGGAGAAATCGCGCGGAGCGAACGAGCAAGTTCCCTTCTTTCTCTCTTTCTACCCGTCTCTCTCTCTCTCTCTCTCTCTCTCTCTCTCTCTCTCTCTCTCTCTCTCTCTCTCTCTCTCTCTCTCTCTCTCTCGCTCGCTCGCTTGCTCCTTCTTCTCTGCACGTTCTCTTCTGAGATTCGCGATGACAACACCCTTCCTTCACATGCCAAGCGGTCCCGCATTCGAGATTAACTTTGAACCCGATGACGCGCGGGAAAAATACTGCGCGTCCCGAAAATATTCCGATTATTCGACGATTCGTCGTTCCTTTCTCTTTCTCTCTCTCGCTTCTTCATTCAATTTCGCACGTTGTCGTCGCCGCCTCTTCCGCCTCCGGGATTTCTTTTATTAAATGAACGCGTTTGCTCTTTCCGCGTAAAATAAACAGAACATAAAAAGTTTTCTTAAGTCTGCTCGAGCGTGCGCCTCTTGTTTTGTTTCGAAATATTTTCTCTAAGAACACGCGAGATATCTTTTCGATTTTAATAAATACTCCTTTAAGTGCCCATGCCAAGAAAATCTTTTGTTACCACGTATCAAATGCTATAAATGGACCGACGAGATGTCAACAAACATTTTTCAAATTTACAAAGTCGTCGCTCGAATTACCAAAACTTTTAGTTGCCAATCCTTGTTCAGCCTTTACACCGCGACAAAACATCAACACACTCTCGTATACTTATTAAATCTTCAGTTTTTCCTATCGACTCCGAGTTCTTACACGCAGAATTCTATTGCCAAGGAAAATTTAAATCGCTCAAGCATGAGCTTTGCCTCCGTAACTCTTCGTTTTTACCGAAGCTCCAAGACTCTCCCGCGTATATATACGTAGTATATAGAGCTATGCGCAGGGGACCGTTAATAGAACTACTGCGCGCATCTCTTGGACGTTTGGCAAAAAACTGCCGAAGACACGGAACCTCGAACGACCGCGCGAGCTCCTCGGTAATGGCGTTCCGACGAAGAACGAACAGATAGAGCGCTTGCCCGTAATATATACGCTCGACGGCAAAATGGCCACGGACTTCTCTCTCTCCCAGTTGTTCGCTCGCTCTGCGATTGCGGTTAATTTGCTGGGCAAATCGGGTTAATGTAGCGGACGAAGGATTCGCGATGCGACGCGCCGATGCCTAATCTCGATGACTTTTACGTTATTACCGTCGATTCGCATCGTCACTCCGATAGATAGAGAGAGAGCGAGCGAACTTTTTTTCTTTCGTCTCCCAGCGCGCGTGCAGCGATAGCGCGAAAGCGCTTTAATCGTGCTTCTTGCCTCGATTGTTGCTCTGTAATTTAGCGCTGGGTGGGCTTCGGAGCGAAGAAAGAGATATCGGCAAAATTATCAGTGTATAATAGCATTAGCGTGATGATGCTGTATGGAGAGTTTTGAAATAACTGGTTTGCGCTTCGATCAAAATGAAGCGTAAAACTATTAACTTCGCCACAGTCTTATTTTCATTGTTATATTTGCAATGACTGCACTCCTTCTCAGCCTCTTAAACATCGCACTATTAAGAAATTCCACAACGTGCAGCAGCACGTTGGGTGCGACCAAAAAAATCTTATTACGCTACATAAGTCCACGTCTTTTAAAATTTTGTCATGTTGTTTCCCCTTCCTGGAGATTGTAAGAACAATATTTGGCTCACGTAGGTGCGTAAGTCGCCTTAATATCTCTCATTACTGTCATAAGCTCGGGGAGCTTGCTAAGGGTCTTCGGAGACCGGGTGAGCCCCCGAGCGCGCGCGCGCGCGGCAATTAAAAAGCTAAGATTGATAAACGACGGGGAATTTATGCGATAGCGCTGTGTTCTTATACGCCGGGAAAATGGAGTACCTGCGAGCCGGAGAAGAAAGCATTTTCCTCCGGCTTAAAGATGACGCGCTTTCTCGTGCGTTTTCTTTCTTCCGGGCTCGGAAAAACATTATTGAGCAAATTATTTTTACGAGAAATTCATAACGCTATAAATATGTGTAATTATTTAATTCAATAAGTATATAAGTCTGGCAATTAAATGTTGAATATAATGCTGCATAGGGCAACAAGAGCTTTACCAATGAAAAAGCTTCTTATTGTCATAAAGTTAGATAGCAATATAGTATTGATGAAAGTACGGTATGATGTAACTAATTTTGACGCGCCCACGAGGCGCTTACACCACCCGAATCCCCGCGGGATTCAATTTCAAACTTGAATGCATAGCCTATCTCCTTCCCCTCCCCCTCGCGTAAGTTATTTTAATTAGCAAACTTCACGCACAATGCGCTCTTTCACTTGCTGGCATCCTCTGTATATACAAACGTCGAGCTATAACGCAACGATGGTTATTGTTTGCAGGCGACGCGAGTAACGCGAGTATCGGCAGCGGCGAAGGGACGGGCGAGGAAGACGACGACTCGTCGGGTAAGAAGAACCAAAAGAAGCGGGGCATCTTTCCCAAGGTCGCGACCAACATCCTCAGGGCGTGGCTGTTTCAACACCTAACGGTGAGTATAGACCTGCGCGCACACACACACATATATATATATATATATATATATATATATATATATATATATATATATACACACACACATGTATACTCTGTACGAATGTTCCCCACCTCCCACACGAGGGCATCCCCCCTAAACGCACCGAGTGTCGTTCGACTTTTTCTTTCACACTGGCGCGAGAATCGAGACGTTGACGCTTCCTGTCCCCTATATACTCGTGTGCACTCAGGACACACATGACGACGATTTTCAACTTCGCGCCTATATACACTGCAGACTGTAAGGGAGCTGCTGCTGCTGCTACTACAGTTCGAGACGGGCTTCGTGGAAGTCGTTTTTATATATACGCGAGCGTAGTAGCGCGCTGCTCCGGCGCGGCGACGCGCAAAATAAAACGAGATGAATAAGAGCGAAATGACGGACAAAAAGAAAAGGGGGCAGAGCGGGAGGGCCGACGACGCGCCGATGGCTTGTTCGAAATCAGCGTTCCGCGAAACGTCGTCGTCGTCGACACTCCGCGCTCGCCCCGCGTGTGAAATTCCGCAGCGTCGGAGAGCGCTCGGCAAAAAAGTGCGACGGCGTGGCGTGAAATTGTTGCTTCTTATTTGAAATCGCAGGCGCGCTTTAATTAAACGGCCGATGGGCGTGAGCTCAGTTTTCTCGAAATTAAGAAGATTGTTTTCGAGTTCTTTAAGCGCGCGCGTGTGCGCGGGAAAACACGCAGTGGACGAATAATTTGATAATTGCCCGAGGAATTACGTCGAGCCGGACGTTTTTGTCGATCGCCACGAATTAACGTCGCGGGGATCGCTTTCGGTTCGCGGTAAATGGTTTTTCGTCGTCGAGTTTACAGCTCGAAAGAGCTATTCCATTTTAAATTTCGGCCGACTGGAATTAGTTAAATGAATGGACGTGTCCAATTGACTGAACGAGGTAATAAATCGATTTACTGTTATGAAGTTAAGTACACATAGAAACAGCAGTTTAATTTTATTTTAAAATTGAACTAGACGTTTTCAATTACGAATAAAGACCGCGGTCGTGTAATTACGTTAAATATCCAATAACAATCGTCCGAAATTCACGGAACGACGCTCACGCGCATGAACAATATATATACATCCAGCGGAGTAGTATAATAGGAACGGAGATCGAATGCGCCTCGTCTATATCCGACGCACTATCTTAATCTCCTAATCTTCTAATGCCGAGATAAGAAGTGTCCCCTTCTGCAGGCATGGCAGCGGACCCTGCCGCCACCCCTAGCGCGATTCACGAGTAATCCGAGCCGCAAAAAGCACAACGCACGCGCCCCGCATCATATATGACTCGCTGTGATGCAAAATTTCATCACAATGGCCCACATGTCGGGCTGGCCGCCGCGGCAGACGTGACAAAGGGAAGTTATGCTGCGTGAATTTAATTTGTCGGCTTGGGTGCTGCCGCTGCTGAGAATCAGTAACGTAAGAGTGTCTTTTGCTTAACATTACGTTTTCAATTACAATATAGATGTTTACTTCAAACGATTGATCGCAGTTTAGTTGGATAAAAACCCGGATTTTTATTGCGGAAAATTTTTCTTGTAGTTTACTAAATCGAGTTTAATTACCGCAATAACCATCATCCAAAAGTAATTACCAACTATTTAAATAGCATGATGAGAAACCGCCGCTACTGCATACACGCATAACGCACAGCCGGAAACGAGATGGAGACGGATAGATAGCCGCATAGACGAATAGAGGGAGAGAGAGAGCGCGTATACGCACGAGAGTTAGGGGGAAGGGGGGGGGGCGAGCTAGGCGCCTCGTGGATTTCGGGGAGCGCGCACGATCAGGTTACCTTGGCGAGAGAGCGGTAATCATATTGCAGCGTCGGTTAATGCCATTACTGCCCAATCGGGGGTGGCGCGAGCGCGCACCCGCTGAGGGCTTCGAGAGTCTCGCTCTCCCTCCCTCCCTCCCTCAATCTCCCCCTCCTCTCTCTCTGTGTGCGCGCAAGCCGCCGGGTGTATTGGATATGACGTCGGCAACATAGTTGGGTTCTTGGCTTTAATGCATGTGCAACGCCTGCCCCCGCGCGTTCACGGCTCTGGGTTAACTATCGAGGATCGATCGGTGTGCGCGCGCGCGAGAGGGAGAGAGAGAGAGGAGAGTTGCTAGCGGTAATCGAATCGGGTTTACGGATGACTTGGGGGGCGGAGAAGGAGACAGCGGCAGTGGCAGAGGTAGCTGATCGTCATAATAATGATAATAATAATTCGGAAATTCGAGAATACGGGGACAGGCGCGTGATTACACTGATGTCTCGATAAATATTTTATGTCGGTGTGGTATGGTGGGGTATACGTGAGCGCGTGAAAATGTGCGCGCGAGCGTTGATGAGGAAACGATTGGCGAGCGTGGGGATGGGAAAGTGTCGTGTGTCATTATATTATTTGGAAAAAATGCGTAAATGTTAACCGAATGCATTATTACTAATTATAGTATTAAATGAAAATAGTTGTAATCATTTATATTTCCTATTTCCATTGACAATGATGATTTCTAGAGAAGACTGTCTATTGGTAACCGCGAGCTTCCTCATTACTATTCATCTCGTTTTTCAGCAATTTCACGAGACTTCTTCGTTATTGTCGACTCTTTAAAAATAAACAGCCAGCCGTGTGAATCTTGAGAACTCCTAATTAATTCAATTATGCCTCAGTGCTATACACCAATACAGTGTATATATGCGATTAAATAAATTAATATGGAAATTTCTGACTTTTAGGAAATACACTCGGCGTGCATGAACTATACTTCTCTCTCTCTCTCTCTCTCGCTCTCTCTCTCTCTCGCTCTTGCTCTTCCTTCACCGAGTAAAATTACTAATCAACTTATTCAATTTGCCAATGTCTAATATTAATTCATCAACACAGCAGAGTAAAAAACGCGAAGAGCGCAAAAAGAGCGAGAGAAAGAGGATGGAAGTGAAAAAAAGGGTATGAGGGAGACGAGAGTTCTCTGACCACATCTCCTGGCGGCCTCGGACAGCTAGATATAAATTAAATTAATTTGATGGAGGTGGAATCTCTGGCTCCCTCCCCTCTCCCTCTATCCTCTCCTTCTTTCTCTGTCGCTATTCCATCCCAGCGCATATTTGCCCCGACCGCGCGGCCGCGCGTCTCTCGTATCTAGCGCGCTCACGCGGCGGCCAGCCAGCCGGTTTGATTAAATTTCGTTCCTGTTACGCGGATTGCGCGAGCACACGAACACACGCAGAGATACGCGCGCATTATACTCGTTGCCGCCGTAGCAGCAGCAGCAGCAGCAGCAGAAAACGCATATGCAGAAATTGCCGACTTTTTCGTTCCCTCCCCCTCCCTCTCTCTCTCTCGTTGATGCACCAATAAAAAGAGACGAGCGCTGTGCGCGTGCACACGCGATAAATTGATGAAACGGCGCAGCGGACGACAACTGCGATGATGAATGATTTTCGAAAATTAAAAATTTTCCTGCTATATACGCAGCGGCAGCAGCGGCCGACGCGCAGGCACACACGAGCCGCAGACGCGCGCGCCAGCGCTGAGTTATATATGCGTCTGTTGATTTTGCTGCACAATTTTATGGTTTCGATGTTCCGAAATTCATTTCCCCCCCAGACCGTTCTCTCTCTCTATTTTTTTTGCCCTGGCGTATACGCGCGCGTAGATTACGGCAGTAAAAAATTTTCCCTTCCCTCCCCCCCCCCTTCCGCCCCCTCGATCGCGCAATATTTCTGAAATGTTTTTCAAAATAGTCATAAAGCTCCCAATGAAATCTGCAAATGAACGAGCACTTCCTTTTTCATACACGGAGAGAAAAATTTCAGTAAAAATTACAAAAAGTTCGGCAATTCTTACTGAACTTTTCGGTACTGTGGTAACAGACTACCAAAATGAGCGGATTTACTTGACTTTCTATACATTTTATAGAATTTTCAGTAAAAATTACCGAACTGTTCAGTAACTTTTAAGAGAAGGTTTGGAAGTTTTCGTATAAAAGTAACGGTACTGAATATACAAGTTCCAGAATTTGATGATGCATATGTCTCTGTAGGTAAATGGTTAGCGTGCCCGACTGCTGTGCTGAGGACCCAGGTTCAAATCTCGATGCCACCGAAAATTTTTTAATTTCTTTATTTCATTTATTCTTGTCTTAAATTATTATTTCCTTAATAAAATTCAACTTTAAATAATTAATAAATGTTTAAAATATAAATAAATGTTGTTATTCGGATCTCCCGAAAGGGGGAGTCCGAGTCCATTTTTTTCAGTGCATATTAGAAAATTACCGAACTGTTCTGTAAAATTTACAAAAATGTCAGTCTGTTACCGTAGTACGGTGAAGTTCGGTAAAAATTATGGAACTTTTTGTAATTTTTACTGAAAATTTTCTCTCCGTGTAGCGTTCGAAAATAAAATTTTATCTCTTTCGATCTATATAAGTTTTTCCAAAAATATATAATTCATTATTCGCTTATAAACGTGCGCAGAATTTTACAACGCATCAGGCAGCATCGGGCACGCGCGCGAAACGTTTTCAAAATTTAGAAGAAAGAATAACGCGCCGCGGCGCGTGCGTTCATTCTGGAGCGAGGTCAGACGTTGCGTCAGGCTTGTCATTTTGAAAGCTCGCAGTAGCAGAAGCGCCGGGGCTAGCAGTGGTGGTAGCATGTAGGAGTAGTAGTAGTCGTATAGCGGGTGGCAGTAGTCCGTCGGTCGAACGAGCGAGCAAGCGACCCTGTGCGACTACTCGCTCTCCCGGAGTTTAATTAGACAGAGAAGCGGGTATATACATCACGGGCTCGGCCTTCCTCCTATATCCTCCCAAGCTCCGTCTTTCTATCTCCGCCTTCCCCTCACTCTCTCAAGTTCATATTTTGCACCTATGCGCCTTAATTTCACCAGGCTGTCACTCTTCTCCCCTCCTCTGTAACTTGATGAAAAGTTTTCTGCGTGGACGAGGATAATGGAAAAATTTGATTGTAGCACATTGTATTAACTTTGTTTTTGTACTTATATAAATGCGTTACACAAAGTTGAGAATAATACGAAACTCTTAACTTTCTCAATCGTAAAATGTAGCAACGGTAACGTATGAATTTATTCCTAGTAACTTTATGAATAACATTTCCA
Source organism: Torymus aiolomorphi (assembly GCA_036365515.1). Taxonomy (NCBI): domain Eukaryota; kingdom Metazoa; phylum Arthropoda; class Insecta; order Hymenoptera; family Torymidae; genus Torymus; species Torymus aiolomorphi. The sequence goes on from CM070877.1 coordinate 131,990,357, forward strand.
TTTGTCTATTTTAAGACGCGCGCGTAATAAAACATTTCGCATACCGCGCAAAAACATCCTATATACCCACGCGCCGCGATTCTTTACACGCTAAGTGGAAGATTCAATTTCTGCGCGGAAACGTAGCGGGCGAGCGCGCAATCGCCATATCATGATTTATGCCCCGCGGAATTTTCGGCGATTTTTAAAATTGCCTGCAATCGCTCGCTCCGCGCACATATCGGCAGCGAGCGAGAGAGAGAGAGAGAGAGAAAACGCCCGAGATTTTTCCAACGAAATTTATAATCCATTTTAATTTACTCCCGTGGACGGGGAGGGCCGCCCGAGATATATATCCGTTTTGGCTTGCAGTTTCCTGGCGTATATGCGATTCCCGCTGCCGGGCGCACCTCTCTTCCGCTTTTCTTAAATCAATGGCAGAAGCCCGTTCTAAGGAATTACATTCGCCGGTTGGCCGTATATATACAGCGCGTGTGCGCGTTTATGTACGGGCTTGACATTTCGAAAATTGGAATTCCTGTATCGCCGGAATAACACTGCGGTAATTTAAAATCTGCGTCTAACGCGCGCGGTTCTTATGTATACGTGTATACACGATGCTTGGGAGAGAGAAAAGGAAGGAGAGTGAGAGCGAGAGATATAGCACGGAAAATGTAATACAAGATATTGCCTCGTAATAAAAATTCATGAAGAAAAAATTACGTGTGTGTATATACGCGAGTCCCGATCGTAAATATAAAGTATGCTGCGATAAAGTTAATGAATCGTTCGACTTACGTGCCTCTTGTTTTTCTTTTGTTTCAGGTAAGCAATTTTCAAATTCGTCAACACCTTATCAACTATTTTTAAGTACACCGATAAACAAAAGTAATCGTTAAAATATTTATATCCATTGTTGCGTTTAACGGATTACTCCCTCCAACCCCTAAACTTAAAAAAAAAATCGCGTGTACACAGGAAAGCTCGGCTGTCCATAAAAATTGAGTACTAACCGACCTTTACGCTCTTACCCACACGACGAAACATATAATCGAGAGACGCGCGAGCTCGAGTCGTCCTGAGGATACGGGAGCGCCTTGCTGCCCGGCTCCCGGATATCTTAAACAATTTGCATAGGCAATCATAGCGGCAGTTTTTTCGGCCGTAAAGGGGCTCTCTCACCCAGCCTGGCTCTCTCCCTATACCCTTGCCGAGCGTTTTATACCGCCATAACCGTAGCCCGGCATGGCCTACTTAGATCTCGTATCTCGGCGTATAGCCGCCTAACATCTATTGTCCCGGAAACTCAGCCGCGCGAAATACTAACTTCCCCGACAATACTTGTGCGCTTTCCTCGCGACACGCCCGTTGTCACCCTATCGGCGCACTAAAGGACGCGCGCTCGTCTCACGTTTGCATACATCGACCGGCAGTTTTCCGCCCGAACAAATCCTCGAGGGCTGGAAAGTCAATGGCTCTTTGTGTATATACGCCGCGTATACTTTGCTCGCGCGAACTGTTTTTCCGCGCGTGTGGGATTTTTCTTGTGCTTTCTTTCTTGGGTTCTCTCTCTTTTTTTTTAAAGAGAGAGGGAGGCGAAGGTTATTCTTGCGACAGTGGTGCAGAATGTCGCGGGGAATCCGCGTCGGTATTCGAAACGTCCGTGCTGAGGGTTATTTTTCTCGCCAGTGTGCACTTTAAACGGGGATGCGAATGAAATTTTTGCGCCCCTCGTGCTGCCGGCAGTAGTACAGTCTAGCAATGTATTTGACTCACGTTCCTTCGTCTTGATAAAATTTCGCGCTCGCGTGATAAAATTTGTACTTTTTCTGTTTTTTTTTTTGCTCGCATTCGATATATAAAAGCACGTATCTTTATTTACTCCATTTCTGCAACTGCATATTTTAAAAAATGTGCATCTGCAATATTAAAGGCATTTTTCATTCCTACATATAATAGAACATAAATTACGGACTATTTTAGATGACAAATCAATGTGTCATCAAGCATCCCCAACAATTACACCAATACTCTCTCTAACACACAAAAAGAACCGCTCCATATCAAGATCATCTTTACCTCCTTACAAACCAACCGCGGAACAACAAAGCTCATAATACAGTCGTTAAAAATTGAATCGCGCGCACACACATAGATATATATACGGACTCTCTTGCGCGCCCTTTGTCGTCTCACGCATAAATCAGCCGCGAATCAGACGATCCCCTGAAAAATCCGCGTCGAAGGCCTGTCACCGCGTGCGCAGCAGAAAGAGTCGCTCTCTCTCTCCGCGCTCGCGGCCATCGCACAACAATGGTCGCGCGCATCAACATAATTACAGTCTCTCTCTCTCTCTCTCTCTCTCTCTCTCTCTCTCTCTCTCTCTCTCTCTCTCTCTCTCTCTCTCTCTCTCTCTCTCTCTCTCTCTCTCTCTCTCTCTCTCTCTCTCTCTCTCTCTCTCTCTCTCTCTCTCTTGCTCGCTCGCGCTAGCCGAATGAGTCAGGGCAGGGCGGCGGCAGTGTGCGTGACGGGCCGGTCGCACGAGAGCATTATATTCAAATGCAAGGCGGCGCCAGAGCGAGAGAGAGGCCCGCGTCGTCGTCGCCGCCACTGCCGTCGCCCGGGGGCTGAGCGAAGAGGTACCAGGGAGAGAGTGAGGCGAAAGCGGGAGGTGTATATACGTGAGTGTGTGTGGGGGGGGGGGGGGGCGAGCGAGATACGCGTATGCAGAAACGTTGGCCGGGTTGGTGTGGCGGAGGAGCGAGAGAATAGAGAGGAAATTACGGCGGACGGCTGTCCCCTTGGATCTCACTCTCGTGAGCCTTTGAAATGATTACGTTGGTGTATGTGTATATTCGCGAAAAGTGCCGTGTACTTTATTGTTGCTAGTCAATAAAAATTTCGTAAATTTAAATTGTAACGTTAACATATATATGTAAAACGTATAGGGCGAGAATACTTGGCCGTAAGTCGATCGACCTCGTTGAAATTACATTTTTCTCTTCCCGGTCGCACAAAACTAATCATATAATCCGTCGCTCGAAGCCTCGCGACTCGGAATAAAAGAGAGAAAGAGAGAGAAGGAACGGGAGCCCGCGAGCACGCGCTCTAAGAGTAGCGCCGCTCTCTCGCGGAGATAATTGCAAAAAACTGTACTTCCTGAAAACGATCCTGGTACCACCATCCTCCACCTCTTCCCCCCCCCCCCCCCCACGACAGAGTGCGCGAGCGCACGGACCCTCGGATTAGAGCGTTTTCCTCGCGACAGCTTAAGCCTCCATTTTTGTGAAATTTATCGCCTTTAATCCCTCAAGCCCTCCTGCCAACGAGCTTTTTATCTTTCTCCCACTCTCTCTCTCTCCCTCTCTCTCTCTCTTTCTCTTTCGTTCCCTACTCCAGCGCGCTCGTCTCACTTACCTCGTCGATATATATTAAAAAGCGCGTTAAATCGCGCGCAGGCCCGCCCTCCCTTCTAAGCACCACGTGTTTATTCGTATATATATGCACGCACGCACGCGCGTCGCCTAATCCCCGAAGGATTTAAAATATTCGTATCTCGCGCGCGCACGAGGTGAGGTGTGTGCGTAGGAAAACAGAAGGTGAGGGGGGACCGCCGCCGTGGCATTAACTCGGGAGGGAAGGGCTAGCCTTTACGGTCCCACTTGTCGCTCGCGGTAATCCTCCCGCGCGGGAGAGAGAGAGCTGGTCCGTGCGGCTTAACCGCGAGCCCTAGACGGTATGCTGCTGCTGCGACCCTCTCTTGATTCGCCCGTTCCTCTTTTTCAATCTCTCGCGCTGTAGCGTCCCGTAACTGCCCTTTGTGTTGAAAGAGCGTGCGCTCGAGTTCTCTATATGCTGTATTTTTAAAATTTAGAGAAATTCTGCTTTGGTTGCACAAAGCATCACAAGCAGTGCACAAAAGTGTAATTTAATTATCATACGTTATATATTAGGCATGGCTTCTCATAAAAATATGTTAAATAACCACTAGCAATCTCACTGCGGGATGCAGATCCAATCTGCATTACACGCAGTCATCACTTTCTTCCATCGCACTTCTGCCAACATGACGAATCGACAGATAGATAGACAAACCTCGCCTGCAAGATCCGTACACCTTCTTCTTCTTCTTCTTCTCTCATTCTGCTTTCTCGGGCGATAGATCCGCAGTGTAATACGCGCGCTAGTGAAAATTATTCAGTCGCTCGCGCTTGATGATGCAGAAACGCTCATTCCGGGAATCGGAATGACTAAGTGCGCCTGTCACATTATTCCCACAGGAAGCCGTGGGCAGAGACTCATTTCTCTTCGGCCTGTCAGGAGCCCGTTTATGCGTCCGTAATTCTTGGCGACGCTCTCTGCAAGTAACACACCGTGTGCGTATATTCGAGAGAGAGAGAGAGAGAGAGAGAGAGAGAGAGAGAGAGAGAGAGAGAGAGAGAGAGAGAGAGAGCACACAGAGCAGACGGAAAGAATCGGAAGGCGCGAAAGGGGCAGCGCGGGTACAGTATTATCCTTTAAATTAATCCAATTATGCATGCCACGACTACGCATACGTGTGTGTATATACATATATACATACGACCCGGGACACATTAGCGCCCTCGGACCTCGTAATGGACGCCTACGTGTGCCCAAGTCCATCCATATGCAAAGGCTCGACACCGTGCCGGAGGATTAGTTAGAGCGATTTCGTGAGCTCGCGGGGGCCTCGATCGTTCGGAAAATGCTCTCTCTCTCTCTCCCCCGCGCTTATAAACCCGTTGCGTAGACACTAAAACCTTCGTCCGCGGCCACTTTGGCCGCTTGCATGCGCCGCTTGGCAGTTGCTCCTCTCGCGTGCGGTATATATACCAATCTCTGTGACTTATTTCAACTTTATAAATATATACGAGCTTCTCATCTCTAACTGTATCTTCATTTTCTCGAGAGTTATATGCTGCTCACCGGATGAACTAATATTTTTATATTTTTGAACGATGACTTCAGAATCGTACCGTTAATGTAAGGAATGTAATAATCCCTGTACTGCACGTTTGCATACCATTACACAAACAGTGTCTAGTAATCCAAACTAATCACACATGCATTAGCTCTATCCATCAGCTCTATATCATTCTCGCAAAAGCATCGTAGCACGTGCGTCGAAAAAATTCTTCATGCATTAAAACATCCAATCAATAATTGTCCTGCTTTAAAAGTACAATGCGCGCGCGCGCCATCACAAGTAGCAGCAGCAGCAGCGGCGACGACAAAGGCACTTCGCGACGACCTTTCATCCATTATCCGCGTATATACACTCTGCACGTCTATATACGCGCGTATGCCGCGCGTGTTTCTTGGCTTCGATTCGAGAGTCCAATGCACGTGTGCCATTAAGGAAAGTGCAGCTTGGTACACATACTATGATTCAATACCAATAACACAGCATTTTCGAGTGCGCATGTGCGCGCGACGCAAAAGTACGCGCGTATACGCACACATACCTGCTGCAGCGCGACGGTCAGAGTATACCATCAATACTTGATGGGGGACGGCTATATTGCTCTGCAACGCGTCTGTGTGGATAGGTCCTCGAACCCCTCTATGGGTTGGCTATCCGGGGGGTGACTCGCGGATTATATTATTCACAATACATTAAGCACTTTCACGCGGCGGTCGCAGCAGCAGCAATGGGTGATGGGAAATTTGAAGGGGGTGCGCAGCTAGCTGGTCTTACGCTGGAATTGCGTATAATGTGTGTGTTTGTGTGTGAGCTGTTGCTGGCCGTCGGCGAGCCATCGACTGCCAAAGGGATTTCCGAAGATCCTTACGCAATCGATATATAGCTCACAAATGGGTTTTGGAAATGGCCGGGCGTTGGCTTTTACGAAGTTTTAATGATTCGCGATGTTTACCTCTAATTTGAACTGAGCAAACCTTTACTTGAATCCAGTATAGGATGATGATGTATTTCGATCTTATTTAATTTATAAAAATCATACAATCATTGCAGAAAAGATCGTATCGCATTAGACGTGAATCGCATTGGAAGAAGCTATTTGATTCGCGAACAGATTGAGGAAACGCGTGTTTGCACGGCGTGGACATTCGCATACGCGCTTGAGTTAGTCATCGATCGATACGTCCAAGCAAATGCGTTTCGACCCCCCCCCCCCCTCTCTCCCCCTCTATCAGCGAGGTGCTATACGGACGGCCGCGTGTTAGCATATACACTTCCAACTTCCTTCGTTAACCCACGCATGCGCGCGCCTGGCAGCTCTAACCGATGACCTCTGTTCATTTAGTAATGCGATTTTCGCTGCCGTTCGTGTATACTCTCTGATCGATGATAAACGCACGATATTGATAAATCCTCGAGGGGGAGCCTAAATATTCTCTATCGAGCTGACGACGTACAGAAATTGAAAGAAGAAGTATCTCGAAGAAAGAAAAGCTAAAGGGAGCTGAATAACGAAAGCGCGTCCGCTGTTAAAAATTCCATGCGATGCGTCCGGGGTAATATAGAAAATTTACGCGATGCGCCGGCAAAATCTAAAGCTCTATATACATATGTACCCACGCGCGCGCGTGTGAGTGTGCATTCGCACGGGTCCGCCGGATTACTTGACCGCGGCAAATCTCCGGTGAACGTTTAATGGTCTCCCTGGGGCTAACATCCCTCGTAAATACTGATACCAGTCTTATAGAAAGCTTTGCTCTCGCGTCCACCCCCCGCACACTCTTACGTCCGTATACGCGGGCGGTGCGCGCGTCGAACACTAATTCGACGCCAGCCACTCGCGTTCGATCCGTCGCGGCCGAGCCGCGTGCGCGCTGAATACTTTATGCGCTCGCGCGGACGATGAATGTTTGAAATGGTCGGCGGTCCGCGCCCATCCCACGCGCGTGGTCATGGCTTTTTAAAGAGACGTATTTATTTTTCACGGGAGGGGGCGGTCGGGAGGAGACACATTTGCTAGATGGTGGGATGTGTCGTTCCTGCGCGCGCACGTTTGCACTTTTAACGCGAAGGTTTTCGTGTATACACACGGGGACGTAAAGTTTAAGGCCTAGGAAAAGCGAGAACGCGAGTCAAATAGCAAAGCTATGGTATTGAGTGTAGGTGGAAGCTGCTAGAATTTATTTGTTTAAATGTATGTTGTATATGTAGTAACGCGTTCCTCGATAAATTCCCGATGCCACTGTGCAATATAACGATAAAGTTTGCCATTTAAATGTACCCATGGAAACTCGATTATCTAATAATTTCACGACTGCGATTCAGCCAAACAGACTACCGCTCGGGGCGACAGTCCCTGCAACGCTCCACCTCCACACATACACAATAAACTCGCGAGTTCATTATGCACTGGGAAAATCAGCTCTTTCTCCCCCCTCTCGCTATTGCAAAATGCACGCGGGTAAACGGGGAGTTGAATTTTCATAGAACTTATCCGGCTGACATAAATCGCCCCGCGAGAGAGCGAGGAAGAGCGAAAAAGGGAGACGGCATGCTGCGGCATCCGATTGGTCCATGCCGATTGTTTTTAAGCGGCCGCGATCGAATTTATGGAAACGGCCAGGCGCCCAAGCCGTTAATTATTTCACTTCATAAAAATACCCGCAGCGGATTTCGCCTCGCACTCTGCAGCGAAATATGAACGCATCGCGGCCATTTTAATTCTGAATTAACGCGTCGAGGGGCCATATACGCGCAAAATAGAGATGGAAAGGGAGAGAGAGAGCGCGCCGCGAGTCATGTCATATGAAATTTCTGATCTCGGCTTATGATTAATGCATTATTAATTAATTATAAATGCGCTCTCGTTCGTTAATTGATCGTATCGCGGAGAAGCCCTCGTATACGCGCCGCACGTGCGTTCGAGCATAAATTATAAAATACTTGCTGCGAATCGTACGTGAGCGCCTGCCTGCCTGCCTGCCCGTACGGGAGCAGCGGAGTTGCGTATCAGTAGCGGAGTTAATGTTTGCCCTTCTTTATTTTCGTTGGCAGTCGCGCGGACACTACACATCGCGCGCTCTCTCTCTCTCTCTCTCTCTCTCTCTCTCTCTCTCTCTCTCTGTCTCTCGAATTAACGTCTGTGTTATATGTATATTATCATTTTCACGTCTAGCTACCGTAAGGCAGTAGTACTGGCTTAACTGATCAATAATAATTGCTGCAGTACATTAATCTAGCTTAAGGTCTCTCTCCCGCTGTATATATAGTCCCTCGTACGCTTGCGATTCGTTTTTTCGAGTTATTATCGGTACGTGAAACCGTTCGAATTTTTCTAGAGCCAACGTAAATTCGCTTTTATTAACTCGCTTATACCGATTTAATCGCGTATAGCCTGGAAAAGAGAGATATATATACCAGCTATATAAGGTGAGCAGCAGATAAAAAGCCTTAATTTAGTACCTCGTCGCTCACGGTGACGCAAACGCAGAAAACACGTATTTCCGTAAAATCGCCGAAAAATCTGGAACACGCCGTGCTGCGCAGGCCTGAGGTATATACGTGCGCGGAAGTTGCTCCTTATTCAGGACCACTCGCCTGTGACGCATCTCTCCTCCGCGCGCAAAATTATCTCGTCTTTTCCGCTTTACCTGGAATTTTGCGTGCGAGCCGTCGATAGCGGAATGAAAAAGTTGAGATATATCGTCACACGGAACAGCGGAAGAGGGAATTCCGGAAGGATGAGTTGAAGTATCGGGCTAAGTAGCGCAAAAATCGCGAAGACCGTTGACGACGGGGCGGATCAAGGCGTGCAGAAGCGATTAGATGACTGGCGCTTGGTTCATGTTTTGCTGCGATGGATCGGAACAGAATAAGAGAGTATAATGCAAGGCTACGAGACAATCGCCGACGATTGACGAGTGAATTTTCAAAGACGGGTACCCGTTAGCTGTAATAATGGATTTGAGATCCGGTCTTTCTTTTGCCGGATGTCGACGATACTATTTTTAATATTTGCTTTGCGAAAAACCATAGTGAAACGAAATGCTTCCTGATTCGTTTTTATACGTTTTTTACAGATTCTATTACAATAGCGCGTACTACTGAGACGTTCAAAATAGCCTACGCGATAACATACAATTCAACTAATTTCCAGGAGCCATCGCTTCCCGGCTTTTTAGTAAACATTTTCTTTTACTGCAACGACCTTTCCCTCCCCTTCTGCGCCCTCTTCACGCGCAGCAATAACAGCAGTAGCAGCAGCAACGGCGGCAGCTAGCTCTCGTTCTCTCCATTTCACCGGGGCGACCCGGCCATCCTTTAATTCAGGCTGACAGGTGAACCCCCCCCCCCCCTCCCCCCTTCCACCCTCGGCTATCCCTCGGGGTAAGATAGATCCGTTCTCGGGATTTCCTACGGGATCCGCCGGATCTTATATCACGAGCGGCCATCTCTATATAAGGAATCCCATCTCTCCCTTCCCTCTTTCGCTGCTGCCACTGCTGCTGCTGCCGTTGCTATATAGTGACTTCCAATGCGCTGATCAGACCTTATGGTCTCCGGGAACGTTTACCGGAATAACGTACTTCGGAGAGATGGCGAGAGCTCGATCGACTCGAAGGAGAGAGAGAGAAGCTCGCGCAAGGTAGCACTGCTGTTTACTCCAATTCCCCCCTCCCGCATTTTTATTCCCAGCGAGTCGTACGTTTTAGCGATCCCGCGGAACGAGGCTCTCTCGCTCTCTCTCTCTCTCTCTCTGCGCGGATAAACCGTGTAGTTCTAATACCCCAAGATTTATCGCTGAGTGCGTTTCCGCGTTCCGCCTTGAATTATATATAATAAAATCTAATTCCGAGAAGAGAGAGAGAGCTCGTCCAGCATTTTAGCGTTAAAAGTAGAAAGATCAAGCCAAAACACACACCCGGGAGTAAGTAATTGCGTACATATCAACGTTTTATCACTTACGCGTGGCTTTAAAAATGACTCTGATGAAAACATCAATTTGTAACGCGCGCCGCGCATCTTCCGAATAATTAATTGACAAATTTCAGAAAGACAGCTGCGCGCGTGCGTTGCGATCACTCGCGCATTCGAGTGCAAAGCACGCGCGAATCGAGCGCGAAGACGAATGAACAATGCACTCGCTCTCTCTCGAGAGCGCGTTGTATGAGCGCGCGCGCGCCAGCTAAAATGCATTATCTGGCGCCAGTCCCGATTTCGCGGCGCGTACTCTGGATTTGTCTTGACAGTTAAAGTCGCGAGATGTGCATTAATTATGTAAGCGCCTTCCATTCATTAAGAGCTTTTGCGGCGGGAGAGAGTGTGTGCGCGCGAGTGTAAGCGCTTTATGGAATTTATTTTCCGCGCGGCACAAATAAATTAAGAGGCCGAGGTCAACGGTCGCGTCATGTGCATTATGTATTCGCGAGTATTGGAGATACTCTTTTAAAAATTGACCGTTGCCGTGTACAACTGTTTCGTTTGCATTTTTGATCGATTTATTATTTTTTTTTTACTATACACTGTAATGTTTCTTTTAATTATATGGCATCAACATTTTTTTTCTATCTACAAATTTTAAATAATTTTCATCGAGTTTTACATATTTTATATTGACAGTGGAATGAAGAATGACAAGCGACGTTTATGCATTTTTAATATTTCGAAAAGATATATTTGCAGCATTAACATGGTTTTCACAAGATAGAATTTTATAAGAAATTTAAAGAAATGATCACGGCTTATTCTAACAAAAAAATCATCGATATAAAAATATTAATTGAAGGATTCGTAAAATATACGATAATCAAATAATTCTAAGTATTTTAAATGCTCAAAAATAACTGATAAGATACCCGAAAATTATCAGCAAATTAAAGTCGCCCTCATCCCCCACCACCGCTCAAAAAAATCGTTTCTTACACCAAGCCACGATCTCTCGGCAAAAAAAGAACCACCGAAAACTCAATTCCCTTGTAAGCTTACACCTGGCATAATCGCGATCATGGCCGGGTAAGCGTATACACCGTCTCGTCCTCCTCCTCCTCTACCCCGTATTACGAACAGTGCATACTGCTGTGTGCGCGCGCAACGTGTCGGCTTACACCAGCGTGCGCGCGCGTTTCGGGCCCCTAATGCCTACTCTCTAAAAAAAATCAGTGAAATTTCACTGCAAAGCAGTGCATATTCACTTTTCCGATAAGTGAAAATCAGGTAACTGCGAAATAGTGAATATTCACTTTTCAAAATAGTGAATATATACTGTGATGAAGCAGTGAAAAATCACTGATAAATTAGTGTAAAATCGCTGATAAATTAGTGAAAAATTACTGATAAATTAGTGAAATATCACTTATAGATCAGCAAAAATAGCTAGAAAATCAGTGAAAAATAGCTAAAAAATCAGTGAAAAATAGCTAGAAAATCAGTGAAAAATAGCTAGAAAAGCAGTGGAAAATTATTGATATAAAATCTAAAAATCACTGTAAAAATAGATTTTAATCACTACCCGATCAGCATCAGGAAATTTAATAAAGATTTTAATGAATTCTTAATGAATGCTTTTTTCCAGTAGATTTTTTAATAGAATTCTTAATGATAGCTTCATATTATAACGAATGTCCGCCTCTAAAGCATTCATAAAGAATTCTCAATTTTAAAATTTGATTTTGTACTTGCGCAAAAAAAAAAATTGATAAAGAAATCGTAAACTATTCTTTTATGTGCGCTTTCTAAAGTTTAGAGAAATTATTTTTAAGATCTGTAAAGTGTATTCATATAAATTTTCGCACATCATTAGAACTTGTTTATAAATTAATCGCATTTTAATTATCGCAGAAAAAAACTTACATAAAAATTTTCGCCCTGACCGAGAATCGAACGCACGACCCTTGGGTTACTACGCACGCACGCTATCCATTACGCTATCGCTCGCATGAAAGAATTTGAACATTTTCATTTACTTAAGCTGCATTATTCGTATTTATTCATTATTAATATTTCATTTTAATTATTCATCTAATATATTAATGGTTTTTAATAATTATTTATATTTACACAATATTTTAAGAAAATAAGTAAATTATGATAAGACGTTAATTAATTAAATTCGATTTACTTAAAATATTTAGTGCCGGTAAAGTAGAAATCTTTGGTATGAAAACGTCTATATTTTTTATTGAAATGAAATATTAGCTTTATTCTAAAGTGTTATCTAAAAGAAAGTTTAGATTTTTCAAATTTTCATTCTGTAAATATTTTTTTTCTTTAAGAAAATGTTTTTTATTCCTGCTATGTCATCATCTTAATTAAACAATTTCGTAGTAAATTCTGAGATCCCTATACGTATCAGCCCATGATTTTATTTTTTTCATCACATCTAAACGAAAATTTTAGGAAAAAGCGTTCGCTCACGCCTCAAAACACAATAAAAAATAAATTTTTTTTTTAATTAAATTTTTTAAATTAAAAAACAATAATTATTTTTACAATTATATATTGGCTAAAAAATTGAATTGATATATTTTGACTTAAATCCAGTATATTAAAAAAATCTTTAAAAAAATAAAATAATATAAAAAACTTTTTAAAACTTTTTAATGATTACTTTTTCATAATTTAGTAACACACCCTGGTAGACATGGTAACCAACCGTTCGCCACCTGTTCACCAAATCGCAAAGATTTGGCCAACCGTTTAACCAATGGTTGGTAATAATTACCGCTTATTTCGTCACGGAATAAGCCTTGCGGTTGGCCAATGAATGCTATAATAAGAAAAGTAATTTCTTGATACAAATAAATGACTCATTAACTTTGTAAATGGTGGCCGATGACGGAGTCTAGGTGGTGCGCGTCGTAGGTTTGTGGCTCTAGGTGTTAGAACTCATCGAATGCGTCGCCTAGGTGTTCAGGTTGACCGATTATGGAGCCTACGTAGTGCGCTCCGTAGTTTTTTGCATCTGTGTGTCGGAATGCATCCCACGCGTGGTCTAGGTGATCGGGATAGCAGATTACGGAATCTAGGTGGTGCGCACCGAATACGTCGTCTAGGTGTTCAGGGTGATCGATTACGGAGTCTAGGTGGTGCGCTCCGTAGGTTTTTGGCTGTAGATGTTGGGTCTCATCGAATGCATCGTCTAGGTGTTCAGGGTGACCGATTACGGAGTCTAGGTTGTGCGCTCCGTAGTTTTTTGCACCTAGGTGTAGGAATTCATTCCATGCGTCGTTTAGCCGATTACGATGTCAAGGTGGTGCGCTCCGTAGTTTTTTGCATCTAGGTGTTGGAACACATCGAATGCGTGGTTTAGGTATTTGGGGTAGCCGATTACGGAGTCTAGGTGGTGCGCATCGTAGGTTCTTGGCTGTATGTGTTGGATCTCATCGAATACGTGGTGCAGGTGTTCGTGGTAGCCAATGACGATGTCTAGGTGGTGCACTCCATAGTTTTTTGCGTCTGCGTATCGGAATGCATTCCATGCGTGGTCTAGGTGGTCGGGGTAGCCAATGACGGTGTCTAGGTAATGCGCTCCGTAGTTTTCCTCGTCCACCACGTTTGCGATACGTTCCAACACCTGGAGCCAAAAAACTATGGAGCGCACTACCTAAACATCATGATCAGCTCTCCCAAAGACCTATACCACGCATTCGATGTGTTTCAACACCTAGATGCAAAAAACTACGAAGCGCACAACGTAGACATCGTTTTCGGATATCCCGAACACCTGGGCCACGGTTTCGATAAGATCCAACACCGGCAGCAAAGAACCTACGGTGCGCACCACCTAGACTCCGTAATCGGCTACCCCAAAGACCTAGACCACGCATTCGATGTGTTCCAACACTTAGATGCAAGAAACTACGGAGCGCACCACCTATAGACATCGTCATCGGCTACCCCGGACACCTAGACGACGCATTCGATAAGTTCCATCACCTAGATGCAAAAAACTGCGGAGTGCACCACCTAGACATCGTCATCGGCTACCCCGAACACCTGGGTCACGTATTAGATTCACCCTGAGATCTTAATGCATAAAACTACGGAGCGCACCACCTAGAGTCTATCATCAGCCACCCCAAAGACCTAGTCCACGCATTCGATGCTTCTAATTATCGTATAGTTCACATAGTTCACCACCCACTGGCCAACCGTTCGTCAATATTTTTGTTATTCGTTGGCCAAAACGATTGGCAAACCGTTGCAGTTAAGCCATTTTGGTTGGTTTTCTACCAGGGTACAGGTAGATTTTGGATAGCTCTCGGTCTAGTCTTTTGAGCAAAATGATTGGTCCATAAATTTCGGATATTAGAGGTTAAATTTTTTTAACCTTTTTTTCAAATCGTAATTTCTCGAGAACGGCTCTATGTATCAGCTCCAAATTCATAGACAATTTTGTATATGGTATAGATAATTGTGTGCTAATTTTAATCAAGATCGAACGATCGAACTTTTTTAGATATTTGATATTGAAAATTTTCGTATTTTACAAAGTCAATTTCTTTGTCGTATAATAACTAGTGAAAAAAATTGGTTTAATCATGTTGAAATTTTGTGGAAATGTAGAGTTTGTATATTTATCGTATAAGTCCTTTAGGTAAAAAAATCGTCTATTCAAGATTAAAATTTTTTTACGGTTTTTTTTCAAAATCGTGATTTTGAAAAATCACACATCATGTATCAGTTTGAAATTTATAGACTATTTTGTATGTGATATATCGACGGCGGAGCGGAATAAGGTTGAATTTTAAATATTAATGAATTTTTAAATCATTTTAAAACATGTAGAATGAAGATTGTAGGAACGATAAATCAATTTGGAGGAAGCTACGTGCCAATGACTTGGCAGCGGTTTTTTTTTTCAGAGGGTGCTTATCGGGTGCACTCACCAGTGAAACATACTTTTATGAGTTTTAAAGAATTAACGAGATTGACACTATTATAAACGTAATTAAATTATTTTATTCATTACGAATAATTATGTTACTATATATCAATATAATAAGTTGTTTTTTTTATTAAATTAACTATCAATTGTGACTCCTAGTCTTTATACCACTCTAACCTCAAAATCACAACTTTCATATGATTTTTCGGCGTAGTGGCATAAAATACGGTTCGAGATTAGTATTTAAGAAAAACATCACACGAGGAAAATAGTGTTCTAATCCTGCACCTGTGTCGAAAAGTACTATTTCACTTCACTCTACCCTTAGATAGTTGTCTGAGCTGGTCTCCGCGTGCACGAGGTGAGAACAACAGAGTGCTTTTCCACTGGCCGAGCAGCGAAATACGATGGGAAGACTAATCACTGCGCTGATCAGTTTATTGTAAAATTGACTAAAAAAGCAGCGAAAAGTCGCTGCTTTTTCAGTTGCATCATAAAATCAACGAAAAGTCACTCCTTTTTCAGCGAATCGTCAAGTCGCTGATAAAAGCAGTGATTTTTCACTGATTTTTTAGTGGAACGAACATTCACTGACCAAAATGGTGATTTTTTCACTGATTTTTTAGTGGAACGAACATTCACTGATCAAAACAGTGATTTTTTCACTGATTTTTTTTTAGAGAGTACACGACCGAACGACTCTTCCGACTACTGCTGCGCTGCCTCCTGCACTATTCCTCACCTCACCTCGCCCACGACGAAGTAGTAATTTTTTGCGGGCGCATAGTGATAGGCCGCATTCCGCGCGCAGGTGAGAACGGGAGAGGAAAACATTCGTGGAGCGCTAATCAACGCCTCGCGGAGCGGAACTCCTCTCGCTACTGCTGGCGCCCCCCATCGAAATTCCGATCTGCGCGCGCGCGAAAAGTCCGACGTGAACTTTTGCGCGCGCTTTCTTGTGACCGGAGAAGAAGAGAGAGAGAGAGAGGGGGAGATTCTTCTCGATTGCCTTGGAATATAGCGATGAGAGAATGATTTATGGGGCGCGCCCCGGCGTGTATTTGGCCGGCCCGCGTCGAGGAGTTTTTGTTTCGCCGTGCGCGAGTTCTAATTATTCGAATCAACATTCCGGAGGTGCATTCGCGTATGGTATTGTAGAGAGCCGCCGCACAGCGGGTCATTCCGTTCAATTTTCTCGCATGCCTATACATACGTATACAAAAACGTATCTAAGAGTGCATTTCAAACCCTTGGCTGGCCCTCGCGAGTACGCGCAAGTGCACGTCGACTGCCGTTTAGCGCTAAATTAAGGCTCACCGGTAAATCTTTGCGAATCAAATAAAATCAGGGGAATGAGATCGGGCCGCATCTAAACGACCCGTCTGAAAAAAAGGAGCAAACGCATCCGCAGAAAGAGCAAACAACAGCAGCAGCAACAGCTAAGGCAGAGTCATGCGTCTCGCTGCAGGTTTACGAGCGCGAGCGCGCGCAGATAACACGCACGAGAAAGGCGGGTCCGCGAAAGGACGAATTAAAGTCTCTTTCTCTCTTACACACTGTGATGCGTTCGCTCACTCACACAGATACACATACACACACATACACGCAGCTGGCAAAGGTAATTGCGCCACGTGACTGCGCTAGCGTATATACGCGGCAGCCCCGCGCGCCGCTCGGTTCCCACCCCCGCCAGGAACGAGCAACGAGCAATTTCATTACTGCTTAACGCCTGTCATAAATCTCCGCAGGCCCCCTCTCGCCCTCCGCCTCCTCTCCCGTCCCGCCGCGTTTTCTGCGAGCTCTTTCCCGAGGCGGCGGCTGCTGCTGCTGCAACTACTACTACTACGACGACGACGGCGACGACTGCTACCCCCTGCAACAGCTCGGTCCGGCGAGACGTCGCTGCTGCCTCTCTCTTTCTCGGCTGCTTTCCTTTGTTGTTTCCGCTGTCTTATTACTCGTTTTCCGCGAGGATCCTTACGCGAGGCAAGGAGAGTGTATAATGCCGGGTGTAACTTGTACTTGAAACGCTCCGAGTTATGGCTCTCTCGTATTTTTCGTAAATGTAAGGTTACGCGAAAGTGTAAAAGTGTCTTTAAAGTATTTTTCCAGTAAATGTAGTACATGTTATCAGTACTCGAAGTTAATTGATATACCCTCACTTGTATACGTTTCGAGTAGATCGATTACGAAGATAGGCTGGGCGTTCGAGTCCTTCGCACACCAAGCCGTTCTCGCTCCCGCGATAGTGAACTTAAGTGACTCGAGCAAAACACAAACACAGAGAGACGGGGGTTTCTCGAAGACCGTATAGCCGGCAGCACTCGCCGCGGCAGTTAGGAACTGTCGGCGCGTACAAAATGGAGGATTTCGGCCCTCCACGTATATATATATACGCGCACCCTCCGGATATCGAGGACTAGCTGTATTACGACGTGATCTTAGAGAAAGAGAGAGAGAGAGAGAGAAAATGTAGCGCTGGATGTGTGGGTACGTGTATACGTATATGTATTTATACATGTATACATGTACATGTGTGTAGAGGGAAAAAATTCGCCGAGCCAAACGAAATATCGGTATACGTATCCGCATCCGACCGCAAGCTTCCATTTCCGGTCGCCCGACCACGACGACGGGGGGTTCGCTATATTTCCGGGACATTTATCCCGGTTTATCCTGCGCAAGAAACGCACCGAGCGCGCGCGCAGACGAGAACTCGAGGAAAGAAATGCGCTGGAGGAGGAGGAGGAGGGGGCGAGGAGGTCGAGGGATGTATAATAAGAGAGGAACGGAATGAAGAACGATGGATTTGATAACGCGAGGATATTAAAGCGGAATTCGGAGCTGGATTCCTTGGCGAAAGAGAAAATTGCTTTTTTGCTCGATTCCGTGAATAATTTTTGCATACTTTAATTCAATTTATTTTGTGATCGAAATAACGCTGAGAGCAAACATTGGATGGAAAATTTATGCTTTTTTTGCCTTGAACTTTTTGCTGTTGAAAATTTAGATGGTAAGGGAGGAAACCATAAAACCTTTTACTTGCGCAAAATTTATAGAGAGTTTCGAAATAGTTTACATCGAAATATTTTATCTCCTTTGCCAATTTTCCGAATTCCTACCCGTCTGACCAGCGCCAAAACTAAAAATTCGAAGAAAATCGAAAGAAACCTGGCTAGAACGCATCGTAAAAGTATATCGCCGAATTCGCCAAGAGCAAAACTACACAGACATGGCAAGGAGCCAATCAAATCCTATCGTCCCGAGGATTGGGATGACGTCGATCAAGCCGATAGTTCTTCTCTCTTTCTCTCTTCCTTGCTCTGTCTTCTTCTCTCTCGACCTTTTTTTTCTCTACCTAATTATTCACGATGGAACCCTTAATGGCACTCGCGGCTGGCCGTGCATAAATGAAATTATAATCGCGTGCGCGCTCGCGTAGTCCACTCCCTGAGACTCGTCAAAGAAAATTATCTCCGCGCGCGCACAAAAAAAGACCGAGGAACGGTACAGAAAAAGTCTATTATAATTCACGATATATTTTTAATAAACAGCTCGGCTCGTCCGATCAATCGCGAATTCGAGTTTCGCATACGCTTTGACGTCATAAATATATGTAAATGATCGTCCTATTGGTGGCCGCCGGGGCAATGATGCAACGCAATTTTTTTTTCTCAATCGCGCATCGTTGACGCACTGTATAAGAATTACGAGGATAATTGTCGCCTTGTTTGCCTATTTTACGCGAAAAAAATTACGAAGTCTCAAGGATATATGCGGCATTCTATTCATTCGAGGAGCTGAAAATAGAAAATCTAAAGATAGAAATTACGGGAAAAGTTTAAATTTTAACGAGTTAAATTACAGGGCGAAAGTAAAGTGACGTTAAGGCACGTTAAGGTCTTCCGAGAGAGGCTCGCGTAACGCGCGCTAATCTGTCCCAGCGGCGTCTGACGCGGTCGCGGAAAAAGAGGCAGCGAGAGAGAGGGAAGGAGAGAACCAGAGAAACACGCTATATCCGCGCGATTTTAAAGCGCTTAACGAGAAACACTGCCTCTGCGTCCCTTTCTTTCCGCGACAAGTCCTCGTGCGCGATGCTCTCTTTCTCTCTTTCTCTTTCTCTTTCTTTTTATATACATACCCGCACGAAAAAAGGCAATGAGGTGTCGCGCCTTTTATTTTACGTCCACGCGAAAGCTCTAATTAAAACTCGTTAAGGGAAAACTAAAAATGTTGCGAAATAGAAATATTTCGCTCTCTTACCGCTTGATAATCGCATTTCCTATTAAATTACAAATTAATCAGAAGAAAAAAAAATCACAAGTATACCTTTCTCTATACAATTGCCTTATAGAGATCTAATTAGATTGAAATCGCTGGAAAGACGATACTAAGTGACAAGTTCTCAGGCTACTTGCGCCTCGAAAAA
Organism: Torymus aiolomorphi; assembly: GCA_036365515.1. Taxonomy (NCBI): domain Eukaryota; kingdom Metazoa; phylum Arthropoda; class Insecta; order Hymenoptera; family Torymidae; genus Torymus; species Torymus aiolomorphi. The sequence continues at coordinate 132,009,593 of CM070877.1, forward strand.
GAAATTACGATACGAAAGGCAGAAGCCATTAACATTCGAAGCAGAGTGCGGCGGCAGTATAGTAGCGTCCCTTTTTCCTTTCAGGGCCTCTCTCGAAATCGTCAATTAGATATAGATTCCTTGTCTTCTGACGGGGATCGATGCCGAAGATAACATAGAAATCCCGGGGACAAAGCGACAGCGCGCGGCGGTCGCACACTTGTCGCAAGGTGCAAGCGCGACAATTACGGGCCGTCCGAAAGATTTATCAGAAAAAAGAAGCGTCCCGCGAACAAAAGGACCAGGAGGAGGAGGAGGGGGACGTCGAGACAGTAAGTGAACTCGGAGAAGGCAGAGTTTCGAAGAGAGTCTCTTGCTCGGTCTCTCTCCTGGACGGCCGTGAATAAATTAGAATTCGAGTATCCGCGTGATGTATAATGTAATGGATACCCCGAGGCCCTCTCTCGGAGAGAGGAGAGAAAGGAGGAGGAGGGGGAGAGCCGGTGTCCCGGACCGCGGCTTGATTAATTATTTCGGTTTAAAGCCGAAACTAACAACCGTCGCGCCCGCGCCGGACCGGACGAGCTTCTCGGAACAGAAGGACTTCTCTCTCCCTTTCGATATTTGACGCTCCTCCGACAGTCGAGCGGACGCGCATTCGTCTTTCCGTCTATTCGTCTCTCTTTTCGATTCGCTCCTCTCGCATCGCCTCCTTTCGTCTCTCACCCCTTGCGTCTTCCTTTTTCTCTCTCTCTCTTCCTCTCTGCTCGGTTCTCTCCGCGCTCGCGCCATTTGATTTCTATCTTATCTTACTGTCTCGTCTCTCGCGAGTCAAGTGTCAATGGGAGGACGTTAAATCAATCCGCTGACAATGGCCTTAAACGCCGTGATTAGGTTGTCGTAATGGCTCGTGAGTTTTATTTATCGCCGGTTGGATTTCGGGAAGGGTTGCCCGCGCGTGCGCACGCCTATGCTTGACGATTTCAAAATATTGATTCTTCTTTGTTGCGTTTAATTAGCGTTTGCGACTTTGAGGATTTGGTATAGACTAATATTAAACTTAAACAATCTCGGCAATCCCTCCAATGTTAATGCACACAATACAAGTTATGCCACCAAAATGGATGAAAAATAATTTGCAAAACATATTGTGCTTATTAATATACAGTGAATCCAATTTTGCTTCCTCCTATAGAGGAAGCTTTGTGATAGTAATTTTTTGAGTTGTTGTAAAAACATGTTATAATTGTTTTTCGAGATATTAGGAATTAAAATACATGATTTTTGAAAAATGTCTGTATGGATGTGTGTGTGTGTGTGTGTGTGTGTGTGTGTGTGTGTGTGTGTGCGTGCGATCGTGCGTGCGTGCGTGTGCGTGCGATCGTGCGTGCGTGCGTGTGCGTGTGTGTGTGTGTGTGTGTTTGTATACGTCTGTATCTCAGCTTCTACTCGATCGATTTTAATCGGGCAGGTCTTATTTTTTTGTTTTTTTTTGTGTGTGATAGCGGATCAAGAATTCGTTTTTCGATTCGAAAAATCACTCAAAATTGATTTTTGCTTTTTTTTAATGATAAGATCGAGATATTTGAATAGGATGGGTAGCATTCGAAACAGAATTAAAATACCTATATTTTCTAAAAAAAAATTTCTAGCTACCATGGTTCTTTTGTTATTAACAAAAATGTGTTTTTTTTTAAAGCTTATAACACCTAAATTAAACGATCAAATTTTTAAAGAAAAATCACAATAATGCAGAATATGAATAGCTATAATCTGTAAACATTTGAAATCATTTTGTCGACTAGTTTTTGAGAAAAAAATTGAAATATGAAAAAAACGAATTTTGTATGTCCAACAATTACAAGAGTAAAATTGACTTAAACGCTTCGAAATTCCTTATAGAGGTAGATTTTGGATAGCTCTCGGTCGAGTTCCTTGGGCAAAATGATTAATCCAGAAATTTCAGAAATATTTGAGGTTAAATTTTTTTTAACCTTTTTTCAAATCGTAATTTCTCAAGAACGGCTCTATGTATCAGATCCAAATTTATAGACAATTTTGTATATGATATAGATAATGTGTGCGAATTTTCATCAAGATCGTACGATTACTTTTTAAGATATTTGATTTTGAAAATTTTCGTATTTTACAAAGTCATTTTCTTTGTCGCATGATAACTAGAGAAAACAAAATTGGTTTAATCATGTCGAAATTTTATGGAGATGTAGAGTTTATATATTATTGTATAAGTCCTTTAGGTAAAAGGATTGTCTCATGATTTTTAGAGACATTTAAGGTTAAAATTTTTTTACGGCTTTTTTCAAAATCGTAATTTCTCAATGACAACTTCATTTATCATGTATCAGCTTAAAATTTATAGACTATTTGGTATGCCATATAGGCAATACCTGTGTAAAATCTCATCCAGATTATATGGTTATTTTTTGAGATGATTGATATTTAAAATTTTAGTATTTTTGAAAATGACTTTCTTTGTTGTCGCACAATATACAATAACTACATTAAAATTTTTTTAATTTCTTTGAAATTTGGTGGAGATGTAGAGTTTGTATATTATTTATTAGAAGAGTTCTTAGGATAAAAGAATTCGTTTATGAATTTCAGAGATATTTGAGGTTAAAACTATTTTAGCCCTCTTTTAAAATCGTATTTATTCGGGAACGCATTTATGTATATTCAAAAATGGAAATGACATGCGCTATGCGCTATGCGCGCGCGTTGTGTACCTGCTTTTGTTTTGTAATAGCCATTTATTATTTTTAAGGTTAGAACTTTTGTTTACCTCGGAAATTCCAGAAAGAGCACACAAATACGGACAGGCATACTACTACTAGAGACAAGTACCCTATATGTGAAATTTTACAAAGAAAATATAATTTGAAATAAAGGTTATTTAGGAATTTTAAAAGGATTTGATAATATTACAATCAATTATTTTATTTATTTTTCACGCATAATTTAAAAAAAAATCATACCAATTATTTTATTCATATTTTGTACATAATTTAAAAATTAATACTTTTTAAACTTCATAAATGAATTTAATTATAATTATGTCATAAATTGTTGCAAAAATTATAAATTTTGTTATTAAAAATTAATTGAAGGAATAAGCAAATTAAGTTTGAGGAAGCCACGGGCCAAAGAATTGACAGCGGTTTTTTAACTACCCGTCGATGAAGATATCATCATCTCGTGCTATACGTTTTCGCACATCACCAAATAACCTTTTCCCAACAAATCTCACCTCACCTTGCGATTCTCATTCTCTCTCCCACTTACTTACTCGTCTTGTCTACAATTCGCGCGCGTCAAATTTATCACGGCTCTTCTCTCATCGTTCGGTGCAGCAGCGCGACGAGATGGCGGTGCTCGATGGACGCGCGTTGACGGGATTACGAATCCTCTCGTTACCACGGCCCCGTGTCTCCTAAAGCCGATAAAAATCGGAGATTTCTGTCGTACACGCAAACAAGAGTCGCTCCCTCTCTCGTTCTCTCTCTCTTTCTCTCGGAAATTTCGTCTCGAAGCAAAGCCGTCGCCGCGGGTTTTCTCTCTTTTTTCCTTCTCCGGCGGCGTACGGGCTTTCTCAAGGGATAGCGCGCGCACCGGCTCTACCGGGCCTTCCGATATTTATGGCAACTCGATCGAGTTTAGGATATCCCTGCGCGCGAGCTGTGAGCGGTGTCGCACCGCAGCGCGCGGCTCCTTCGACTCTCTCGCACCGGCGTTCGTTCGTCTTCCCTGTGTCGCTTTTTTTTTTTTAATTTCGTCTCGTTTGTTGTCCGCTGCTATAGGCTATTTTTTAAAACTTTTTTCCCGAGTCTTTGGCCTGCTCTTGCCTCGTTGTTTTTTGCTTCTTCGACGTTCATTTGTAGCGTTCGGAGTATCCTTGCTTTCTTGGTTTTTGAGAATTCCGTTAGATAAGAAAGGGTTGTGCAACTTGTAATTAATTAAGGAAAAAATAATGTTTTCTCAGAAAATGATAAAAGTTTTTAATCAAGTTTAAGTCATTCAAACTAACTGATCCTTTTTATAATTAAACAATTCAAATGATAAATGTATTTACATCTTCAATCGGAGACTCCAAAATATACAAATCACTCTAGCTGCGACATAAAAAAATCTCATTTTCCACGCGATTCCACTCTCATCTCTGGCATCACACATGATTGTCAGTACCTCCTCTCGTACTATTTTACGGTTAATATTAGAAAATCGGACGTCCCGTCGCGCATGGTGCAGTCTGTATAGTCGGAAAGGATTTCTCTCTCTCACCTCCTCCCTATACGCTGTACTACTACTACACGCACGACTACTCGCTACGTACGGCACATACCCACACACTCCCGGGTATAAAGCCGTTTCGATTCTCCGCCTGTCGATTCTCACGGACGCTCGCGCGCGCGAGGTGTAATGCCAATTCTCCGGAGAGGCATATGGCGAACGCGCGCATGCCCGTTGAAAGAATAAGACGCGCGCAAGCGTGACGCGCCTTGCCTCCCTGCGGGCTAGCGCGCGCGTAGCAAGGAATTTATTCGTCTCGGAAGTGCGACTGCACTCGCGCCCGAGGAAATAAATCGTGGGCCTTAGCCGCCGCTGTGGTGCGCGTGGAGAAAGAGAGAGGAGAGATCGCGTCGATATATATCCTGAGGAAGGAGGTGCAGCGAACGCGTGTGTATACGTGTGTGCGTATTCGTGCCATGTGGTCAGCGGAAGAGATATGAAAAGTCGGATGGCGAGTCCTTCGAAATTCGGAATTTTCAATGGGGTGATTTGTTGAAGGTGCTGGTTTCCGTTTCTGGGTTACACTTTCACCTTTTATCTTGGGATCGGAGGTGCAGGGGCGTCGAAGGACTTGTCTTGGTCGAGCGGTTTTCTTTTTGAGAATGAGAAAGCAGGGTGACGGTGGGACTGAATTGTAGGAGTCAGTAAATACTTTTCCAGGCCGGTGATGTATTGTTTGCTGAAAGGGACGATACAAAATGTTACAGTACTGTGCGGTATTAATGCAGTGAAAACATTAATTATTATATTTATTAGAAATTCTCCAGTTCACATTCAAATAAACTCAATGTTTCGAAAATCATTAATAACATATTCCATTAAAATATGCGATCCCTCTTACTTAGAAGATAAGAAATGAAAGCTTTTAGATTTGTGAGAAGGCAGAAATAGAAGTTGCGCATTATAGAATCTGATAAAAGACATATTTTGTTTCCCCGTTTCTTTTTATCCGAGCAAAACGAGAAACTGCGCGTGAGTTCTGCTGCTGAAAAAGGAGAAATCCAAAGGCGAGCTCTCGCTCGTGAGGTAAAAGATGAGCCGAAATAAAAGGGCTAAAGAAGACGGAGGAGAAAGGGTAAGGGATGACGCGAGCGGCGAGAGCCGGAGAAAAGAGAGAAAGAAAAGGAGAGAGGGAAGCGCTCTCTCGCGCGCGCGCGCGTGGAGATCATCTGCCGCTATAACAGGCTGCCAGCTGGCAAAAAAGTCAAACGCGACGACGAAAGAGAGAGAGAGAGAGAGAGAGAGAGAGGCTCTCCCCTCCGCCATGGCGATGCTATGTTGATGGCGTGTCGCTGCTTATTTTCAACCCGCGCTCTCTCGCTCTCTGGTTGCATACCTGGTTAGATCCGAGAGAGGGATCTCTCTCGTCCTCTCTCTCTCACTCTCTATTTCTCTGTCTCGTTCTGAAATGCGCTCTTGGCTCCGATCCGAAATCATATAATACGTTCCTTCGCGCGCGCGCATTCACGATTCGCCAGGGCAAGGAGAGTGAGGGAGAAGAGCCTTAAGTCCCGCTTGCGGCGTTCCTTATATACCTTTGTCCGTGTTTTGCATCCGCACCGCCACTGATGCTTCATGCAGTATACTCACTCTCGCGTTTATGCACCGACGCATAAACGCTTTATTCTCCGGTGCATTTTGCAAGAACAAAAATTTGTTGTTTCATTCGCAAAAGGTATATTAGAGATATAATTTATCTTAGTTCAATGCGGTCTTATCAACTTTTCTAATTGAATAGAGTACCGACGATATATACACTGCAGACTCTGTGGAGCGCAAAAAAACCGTCCGGTCGCAATTTCATGCCTCGAAATTCTAACCCACTCTCTTTCTTTTCCTGCAGCGTAATCTTATCACAACCCCCTTTTCTACTCAAGGCTTCGGGCCCACCTCTCTCTCTCTCTCTCTCTCTCTCTCTCTCTCTTTCTCTCTTATACTCCCGTCCAAAAAGTAAAAGTAGCGAAAGCAATAGCAAAAGCCGCGCAGGAGCGCTAGAGAAGGACAAACTTTCGCGTACCCTACCTCAACCCCCTACCTACCTCTCTCTCCCGCTTATATATATACATATATATATATACGCTCGGGGAGAGAGAGAGAGAGAGAGAGAGAGAGAAGGGGTGTCGCGATAACGTCACGCTCTGACAGAGTGCCGCTGTTATCGCACCGCCACACGCCGGCAGAGAAACAAAATGGAACCGACCCGACGACCCCCCGCTCTCTCCCTCTCTCTCTGCCCTCTCCGCCCCCGCCGCCGTCGCTGCACGTGAGAGTGTGGGTGGGTGTACGAGGGCCATACCGTGACTTTCAGCACCGCGGGCCGACTATGCGCGATGACTGCTGATCGGAGGATATAATCGGTCGCGTGGTTTGCGCCGCACACGTCCGTTCTCCTTGCTAGGGTGCGATATTTGTCGTTTGTGTGTGTGTGTGTGCTGTTCGCGTTGCGGCTTCTTTTTAAAGAGAAGCGTCATTCTTTTGTAAAGTTGTTTATCTATACTATTGTATTTAGTTACGAGGATTATAATCCAGATTAATAATTTCAGTTGATTAAAATCACTACGAAAATCGTCACCATCAGAGCAACATAAAAACACGTTACCGTACAAGCACCGCGGCACAATAAAACATCGTCTAACAGCGTTTCCCCCCCGAATCATCAACATTTTTTCACCACACGTATGCATATATACACACACACACCAACACTTGCCAGCTGCGCATACGTTATCCGCGCTTAAAAACGTGCGAAACTCGGAAAATGTGCCACGCGCTCCTCCGCGCAATAAAAGCGCTCACTCGCCCGCGCAATATTTTCAATTCATGAAAACTGCGCTCTCGCGCGAATAAAAGCGGCTCAGCCGCTGGTGGGCTTACACACATACACACACAGAAAAGCACGCGCTGCTGCAGCACAGCCTCCGCGTTTATTTAAAACAAAAACAAACTCGCTCTCGTGCACTCGCGAAATACAACGAAAAAAAAAGAAGAACCAGCACATATATATCCACCACCGGATGCGTTTTGTTCCTGTGTGTTTTTTTTTGCGCGCGTGGCCCTGCCGCTCGCACGAGCGATAACGCGAACGGCGTGTATATTGGACATGACGCGCGAGGCGTTACGACGTAACGGCGTGTTTCGAGCCACCCACTACCACCGAAACTGAAATCACCGACGACGAGCTTTCGTACCCCCGTGTGTGTGCGTATGCGTGGGGGTGGCTGCCGCTACCGCCGCCGTCGGTGTTTGGGAAAGTCAACGAGGTGTGGAGAGAGAGAGGGTGAGAGGAGTAGAAGGGGGTGGCACAGGTCGATATGATCGCCGGCGATGCATACGCGCGGCCGAGCGCACGTCCTGCGCTGCAGCGGTGTAGCAGCAAGGTCACACGGCTGCGCGCACACGCGGATATCCGAACGGGATGCAAGCCCCAGCGCCGCCGTTGTCTCTGTCGCGCGGCACCAGCGGCGTAGTCGGTGGTGCAGCAGCAGCCGAAATTTCCCGGCGCCCCATGCGCGCGACCGAAAAATCGTTCGGGAATTGCTTTGCCGTGGCTGTGTATATATAGGAGAGTATATAAAGAGAGATTCTTTTTGAGGTTTTCGCCAGACTGGTTTCGAATTTGACGAGTTTTTGACGCGCTCGAATTGGGATAACAATGTTTGGTTAAGATATCAACACTTTTTGGGGGTTTTCCCGTTGTTTTGATATAGATTGTGGTGGTTTGTATGTTAGCCAGATTGTTGCTAAAGTTATTGTAGCATAATTTTCTCTCGCAGTGTTTACCATGACTACGCGTTCGTAGAAAGTTTATAAAGCAACTGAAAAAAAACAACTTTATAACAAGTTAGACTTTCAAGTAGATAAAATAAAAAGCGCATAATGCCGGGAATTATGCGCTTTATTGTAAATAGCCCAGCAGCCGCGCGCGCGCGCAGGTGAATAGGCGAGCGCGAAAATTTCGCCGAGTAGTCGAGCGTGCTGTCAGCTAATGGCACGGAAGGCCGCGCCGCGCGAGAATAAAGAGGGACGACGTGCACCAGCGAGCTGGGCTGTAATTAAAACAGGAATGTTAATTACTCTTTGCATTACCGAAAAGCTTGTACGATATTGCTCGGCTCGCCCGTAGTACTCGTGAAATTTTCAGCGGGTTATCCGGCAAAGCTCTCGCTGTTTCGATTATCCCGACAAATCGTCTAGAATTCATCGCGCGGCGGCGGGGTATTTCCGTTCTTTCGTTTCACTCGTGCATTATTGTTGTATTGATTATTTAGCCCGCGGTAATTTATGCTTAATTAGTTATTTATAATATACGTGCGCCCGCGCGCGCGGGCCTGTATATAATATACAGAAAATAATTTTACGAAACTGCGAATATTACATTAGCGCTTCGTAATTGTAAATAATTACGGAAATAAATTATAAACGCGCGTGCCATGTACATTGAATATCATTTTAAACTTGATTATATATACACACGAGCTCGTTATGGAAAATGAAAATAAAATGTTAAAAGATTGCCTTGTACACGTTACCATGTATTTCTCGCTGGGGAACAAGCAAACAGAGAAAAACGTGCGCGTATCGATCGTCCGCCGCGACAGCGGCAGAGAGAAATCGTGCGCATAGATGCGTGCGTTAAACATACGCGCGCGCGAAACTCACGCAGAGGGCTTAGCGTTCGGCGCGATAAGATAAAAACGCAATTGCGAACGAACGCACGCACTCTCCTTCCCTCTCCCCGTCTTCGACTTTAATCAGATTTTCCATGTGTATACACGTCCGCACGCGCGCATGAGCTGCATTCCCGCCTTGATTTTCCGCTCGCACGCCAGTCTCATTTTTCAATATTATCGACGAATTTACGCGCCGGGGGGTAGATGTGTTGCGCACGCATGCGTGAGGGGAAGGTGTCGGCTGACCTATTTGAATAAAAATCTTTTTATCGCTCGTCGTACGCTTGTTTTTTTTAATGTGGAAAAGTTGTAGGTGTTGTTTATTGTCAAAATAAAAGGCGAATAAGCGAGCGATCAAAATGTAAATGATGATTTAGAGGAAGTTGTAATATACGTTTATAAATGAGTCTTCGCGCACTCGGCGCATATTTTCGGTTTGTTATGATACGTAAGCTAAAACTGCGCGCGACGCAATTCCAATATTTTTACGTATAATAGACACATAAACCTTCATTCATTTTTTAACTACACGTGCTACTCTCGTAAAATAAATCTTGCATTTTTTGCGACTGCGCGCGCGCGCTCGCGTTTATACACGCCCTCCCGAAATAAATGCAAAAAGACAAAATGTACACGTCATTAATCCTCGACTGAATTCGCATACATCTCGTGCACTCACCGGAAAAAATCTAAAAACCAAGAAGACGAAACGCGACATTTTATCACGTATCTTTCGAATACACAGCATAGAGGCCACATGCCACGCATGTACGGAAATAGCATTACGACATACACTTTGGTTATCGCAAATCCCCCGAAAACTTTGTATTTCAATCCTCTCTCGGCCCTTGCGAAATCGCGCGATCGTTTCGCGTTTTGTAGTTCCGTGAATTTCAATGTCTTGTCTCTCGTTTTTTTCCCAGCTCTTCCACCTCCTCCTCCTCCTCCTCCTCCTCCCCCTCGGGCCTTGCGCGCTCGTAAAAGTATAACTTTGTCCCGTCGTTAAAAAAGTTAGTTTCGCGGCCGTTAAATACAAAGAAGTCGTGCGAAAGACGTAAGCGAGCAAGAGAGAAAAAAAGAGGGTGGCGCGGGAGGACGAGGCAAGGTAATCGCGCGCGCGAGAGAGACAAGCCGGAGTGTGCGCCTACGCGTGTGTATGTGCATATATACGTGTACACATACAGGGCCCTGTTCGAACGCTCGTAAATACGGGTCCGCGGGATTTGAGGGACTAAAATGATTTATAGAAAGCCAAGCTCGTCTCTGTATGTGTGTGCAGCTCCTCGGGGCCTCTTCTCTCCTTCGCTCCTTTTTTTTTCGAGTATAAGCCCCGCGCACGCTCGGTCCCCATATTCTTTCGTCTCGCTTTCGTTTCGTCCCAACTCTTTTCTCTATATCTCGTCTCCTAATACTCTGTATTACTTTTTTGCCCCGTTCCGCGCTTCCTTCTTCTCTCGTCGGCGACCACGAGGTTATTACGACGGCCGGATTCCTCCCGTGCAAAATACCTTTTTTTTCTCTAGGATTTCCTATACGGGGCCAGCTAGGATGTAGTTCGGTCAGAGCTGAAGAAAGGTTTTATTGAATATTTATGCATTGTGTCTGTGTGTATGTGTGTCTTTCCCTCGTGAGTTCTGGGACGTGCATAAATTTGCCGTGCCGGTATAAATCTTTTTTTGAAAGCCCGTCCCGGGCACTCGCTTATTCATATCTCCTAATTAGTCAACGTTATATTCTCGTTTTTAACCGTAGCACCATACACAGCGCCGAGTGATATATCTTTTAGCGATGGCTGTATTATAATTACATATCAGATGAAACGTGTATCTTCTACGCACGCTCGCCGAGGCACGTTTATTATTATTCAAACTGAAATTAGTCGAATTAGAAATTATAGCATAAAGTATACTCCTAACCATCCGAAATTAGAAAAACTCCGTGTATATATCCGTGCCCTCCCATTTTGTGGGAATCCCACGCGCCGGCGCGATGTATAATCATTCCATCAGGACTCCCCCGCTACCTCCTGCAAGGTCTTTATTATAGGCGCTTACCAGAGTATTATATACGACTCACGGTAAAAATCACGCGCATCTTGGGCTCTCGCACGAAAAGGAGCATCATATCCACGATGCGAATTCGTGCACCGCGGGAGCTAGTGCTCCTCGCTGCACCGCGAGAGAGATCGACGTTCGATATAATTAGCGCTCCGCGCCTCCTTTTATCTTCCCTCTCTTTCTCTCTCTCTACCCCGCGGTCGCGGCGAGTTTCTCTCTTTCTCTTTATCTTCGGGAGAGGAAAGGAATCGCGGATCCATGTAATTGCCAGGCCGTGCGGAGCAATTACAGCCGTGCGGGGTAAACACAGTGCGCGCGCGAGCGAGCGTGCATGTGTTTCTCGAGAAAGGGAGGCGCGCGCGCGCGCGCGACTACCGAAGCTTGTAATTAAATATTCCCGTCGGGGGGTCGGGGAAAAAGGTGAGCGAATGCACGAGTCTGCATTGCTGCGCCGTGGTCATAGAGTGTGTGGAATGGAATAAGAAGGTATATTTCTGTGCGATCTGTATAGCCGCAGATGTTTGATCACGCTTCGGCTGACCTCGCCGTTTCGATTAATGTGGAAATTTACATGAACGACGGTGACTCTTGTTGTTGCAGGCGGTTAATTAAATTGAATTGATTGCGAGGTGAATGGATTTTTGGTGATGGCTGCAGGTTATCCTGTTTGGAGCCAATATTTATTTGAAAATCTCGTTTTGTAAGGATTTATTTGTTAAAAAGATTGTAATTATAAGTAACCTCCTAATTAATGACATTCCAATATTTTCTTTGAAAAATTAAAGTCACGTAATAATTTGATTAAATTAATTAAACTTACTCATTTAATAAAATAAATTACAAATGTTTTATTTCTCTTATTTATAGTTCGTTAAAAAAATTTCATCTTTTCGTCAACCAAAAATTTACACACTCAACACCCATGCGCCACACTGGATCTCGCCCTTTAAGAAAACCCCGAATTTACCCCCGCAACTCTTAGCAAATTAACGTCTCGCACGAACCCGTGCTTGTACAATTTCGTTCACGGCGTCGAGCGGGTCCACGAGGAAGGAAAAGGTTATATATACGTATGTGACGCTTACGCTTGTGCCTGAGCCCGGCCATGTTTGCGAGGTGGCCAATGGCGGGCTGAGCACCTGCCGCCTCCCCGAGTCGGATATCGCGTGTGTTAGCTCCGCGTGTGCGTGCACACGCGAGCGCGCGAGTTCCGTTCCCCCATGTGTGTGTGTGTTCGTATACGTGTGTGTGTGGGTGGGCGGTGACGCGAGGGATGACGGCTAGACGCGCGCGTGTGTGTTTGCTCTGGCGGAGTGAGATAGAGAGAACGGATTTCGGTGTCATCGCTCGATTATTGAGTTTTTTTCAAGTGGCAGAGGTGTAGCGTGTGTGTGCAGTGGCGCGGAGGGTTTCGGAAAGAGAGAGAGAGTTGGAGAATTGGATTAGGTTACGATTAGATTGTTTGAGTTGCCGGGGATTTGCTTTGGTTTTAGGGCTTTTATTTAATTAAGGTCGTTGCGGGACTGGATAATGGAAATGATTCTTGCGATTGATTTGCTTTGGAAGAATTTCATTGTTTTCGATGAATCTATGGGGTTATCGCATAACGTGACTTTTCGTATAATATACTATAGGGTAATTTTTTCTAATAGGAATTTTTCAAAAAAGAATAGGTAATACGTTTGTTTACATTCTCACAATTGAACGCACAATTTCGCACTTGATCTCCATCTCGCATACTTGTCCTTTACGAAGCGCAAACGTGGCCTCGATAAATCCTGCCCGTAGCCCAAAAACTCTGAGGTCGAGGAGACGAGGGAGAAAAAAGCGCCTCACTCGAAATGAGAGAGACAGAGAACGCGGCGGAGAAAAAGCATCGGCGCGAGAACGATGGTCGAAGAAGCAGCGCGAGAAGAAGAAGAAGAAGAAGAGACGAAGACGAAGAAAAGTAAAAAGGACTCTCTCTCTCTCTTGCAACGAGGGTACCAGTTAAAATCTTCATTGCGGTCGGCCATTCTTCTCTCAGCATCTCTCGCCGTTCCTCTCGATGGTTAGCTCCTCTCGCTCTCTCTTTCTCTCTCGCGATGTTCCTCTTCGTTACCACCTAAGGGCAGCGATGCGTGCACGTGAAGGCCGAGTCTCTCGCTCGCGCACATGTGCTTAAGTGTGCTGCGTTCCTCGCGGGAGCGAGCGAGAGGGAGAAAGAAGAGAATGCGCTTAAGTCTCAGGCATAAGCATATAAGTGCGCTGAGCGCGAGTGCTTAAGTACATGTGGACGATAATAGCGAGGCGGTCAACACCGCAACGCGAATTTCCCACGTCGGCGAAATTGCCCCTAGAGTCTTCGGGCGGCTGTACAGGGGGGCGCGGTGTATTCGAATCGTCGATTTACGCCGGGAAAAATACACCAGAGTGTTTTAGTCCGCGGGAAATAGTTGGTTTCAAAGCGAATATTTTGATGACATAATTTCGCGGCTTTATTTTCAGTTATCGCGAATGCATAATGCATGCATTGTATTGTAATGCAGTATTGTATTCGCGTATATTATATAGAAATCGAACATCAAATCAGGATAATTCATTTTAGTTATTTGAATCTCGCTATACAATTCCCATTGTGAAATCCTATAACAACAATGCACAATTACGAATATTTTTTTTACTTCAAAGATGTTCGAATATTTTGCAATAAAACTTATGATTTGTTTTTCTTTTTGTTATGGTAAGTTTCCGTTGATCCCGTCAAAATTATTTATCCAACTGTTTCCGTGTACTGTTACGTTTACAGTGTCTTTAATATTGTGCATATAATCACGGTATAAGACCCACCAAGTTGTACACTAACTTTATACGCGATCCTAAACGGTATTTACATTATCGCAGCGTGATAAAAACCGCACGCATCAAAGCTCTCTCTCCCGCCCGTCCATAAGCACCGCACTAGAACCTTTACAGCGCTATTACATCTCGCACAATCAAACGTTCGTAAAGCATTTATTGAGATCTTCACGCTCGTCACCGCCTCGCGCTCTCTTCCTCTTCCTACAACGGCTCCATTCAACGCATTTGGATAATGAAAATTCCTTTCTCTCTCTCTTTCTCTCTCGTCCTCTCATCAGACGACGTTCGGCGAAGATGCGCAATAGACTCTTTCTCTTTCTCTCTTCCTCTCTTCGTTGCACTTCTCATCTTCCTATATACACGTGCACACACACGCGTATATTCCTTTGGCCTCGCTGCGCGTTTCCGTCCGCCATAATAATTCCAGCGCGCCAAGAACGAGAGAGGAGCGAGGATTTTTGTTTGGTCTCGTTTCATTGCCGACGCGGATGGCCTATGGGCAGCCGGCACGCTCTGTTATTAGCGTCTGGTGCTCGACGTTATTGCCGAGGCTATATGCGGATCTCTTTCTTGCCGCGCGCTCGCTCGCCGGCTCGCTATCTCTCCTTCTCTCGAGCGAGAGCCGCAAGAAGAGGGATTGGTCGAACGAGAGAGAGACGGCGAGACTTGCTCGCTCTCTTCTCTCTCTCTCTCGTGCAAAAGGAACGCGCGCGTGCGCCATGCTCGCAGCGCAGCGGCGTCTTCGCTGGCGAACGATCTTTTATCAAAAAGTTTCTAAAGAATTTCTCGGCGCGGGCTACAGTCTTTTTTCCCCCTCTCCCGCTCTTTTTTTTCGAAGATGTAACGGCAGAGATGTTAAACGCAAAGTTTTCGCTTTGAAGTTTTTACGAGCTTTCCTTTTAATTGAGAAAGCCGATATTTCGGCGCGAGATTATCATCGTAGCGAAGAATTCGCGCTCGCACAAAAGAGCCGTTTTATACGCATGTTAAACATTTTGCGCATCCAATAAAAATCGGCTATAAAACGCCCCAAAACACATTAATCAAAACTGCGCTTTAATACTCTTTCCGCGAAACCTCGAAGCGCCAGCCGACAACTTCCTTTTTCGAAACTTCGCGCATCCGAGCTTATCCGGCCGCCGCGCGGCTGATTTAAATTTCGTGCTAACGATCGCGCGGAACTTTATCGACGCGCAGAAAAAAAGAACACCATAGGACGCACCCCCAGGGGCGTACACGCGCCGTCCAACTACACGCGCGTCTATCGCGCGCGGACATGGATAATTTAGTCGGCGGACATTTACGATCCGCGGGGCACGGCGAAATTCGCGAAAAAAAAAACGTACAGCCCGACTCCGCGCGTTTCCCAATATCGTCGTCGTCGTGCGGTCGTCAGAGGAACGCGATACGCGTGTGTATGTGTATACGTATTCGGAAGAGTGACAGATCGGCCTTTGTTTTACGGCGCCGTTAAATCGCGATTTAGGTTTTAATTAAAGCCTTATAAACCGGAGCAGAGTGTGGCGATAAAACGCTGGGCGTCGCGCTGCTGCTGCTGCTGCTGCATGCGTTTTGGTGAGCGAAAGATGCGTGGATGTATGGAAAAAAGGGAGGAGTGAACGGGATGAAGAGAAGAAGGTTCCACGAAACTCGTAAAAGACAGAGAGAGAGAGAGAGAGAGAGAGAGAGAGAGAGAGAGAGAGACGAGAGAACGAGAGAGTCTCTCTCTTTTCGTGAGAAGAGTTACGGGCCTTGGGGTCTGCGGGAGAAAGTGCAGGTGATTGATGCCACCGAATTGAGCGATCATTCGTCGCGTTGTCGCGCGCTTCTTTGAGAAACGCGGCCTGACAGCCGGACTAAAATATCGCCTGATTGCCGCTGATAAACTTGCGGTTTGTTTGGGTTTACAAGTTCTCTTCTCGGTTCTTTCTTTTTTCTTTTGAATTATGTCGTGACGCGATAAAAAGTGTGTTGAATTTGATTGCGCGTCAAGTGGAGGGAACCCGATGTGGGATCTATGAGATCGGACAGTTTTAAATTTCATGGGTTACTGGATATTGATGATGGATTATGCAATGTTCATTTTAAATAACGAATAAATATAATCATTGCGAAAAATTATTTCGAATAATTTTTCTTTTCTGTTCTAAACGCAAAAATACTCTCCAATTATCCTAGCAAGAGCCCCGCACGCGCTCTGCACTTTCATCACATTGCGCAATAAATTTTAATTAAAAACAGACACACACACACACAGCATTAGCATTAACGCAAACTCAGCTGCACCAGCTCTCTCCGCCTCAAGTGCACTCGCACGCAGAGCCCGTTATACGCGCGCGTACCTACAAGGCAACGGCGTGCAAACCACATCCCAGCTCTAACCACCAGCAGCACCAGGCTTGCGAAGATTTCGCCGGGCGCGCACGGTCCACTGCTCGTCCATCTACTTAGTTAGCCCAAAGCCAACGCACACTGCACTCCCCCTCTCGCTCTCTAGGGTTAGAGCAGCGCGGAGCATATGACGTGTGCGGATAATTGCAGCAGTCGTCGGCGGCGGCGGCAGCGGCGGCAGCCGCGATGACTGTGCCGCACGACTGGTTGCCACGCTCTTGGGGTTGCGGTGCGCTCGCACACGCGTGTGCGGAGCAAAGGGTGTCACCACCGCCGCCTACCACTAATCAAATTCAAATGCATATACCTGTGTAACACTCGGTGGAGCGAGGAGGAAGAGAGAGAGGAGAGAGAGAGCGTTGTGGCCGAGCTGCGTCGCTGATGAAATTATGGCCGAGCGTCGATCTATCTAGCTCTTGGTTTGGTTAGGCGCGTACAGTCGCTGCGGCGACGGCGAGTGCAGCCAGGTTCAGCGTGATGACGGGGAGGAGGAGGAGGTGGTGGTGGTGGTGGGAGAGGAGCAGGAGGACTGCAGGAGTGGATGAGAGTACGTGACTGGGGGCTTGAGTTGTCGCACTTGTACGTTTCTGATTAAGATGTCCTATGGGGCGTTGATATTATACATTTTTGATTTCTATAAATTTGAAATTTTTCCATGCTTTTTACAGTTAGATAAAGCATCTTATAGTAACGGTAAATGCATCATAGATACGTAACTCTAAGATCTATCTCTAGCACGATCTTCCATTATCACAGGTGAAATACAGCGCGTAGCAGTAAAAAATTTCCACACCTAAGTGAAACCTTCTACACAAAAGGGTAACTTACGTCGATCGATAAACTCCCCCGAGCCCTCGTTAAAAAAAAAGCGCTAGCACACCATGGAATTCAATACAATTATAATAGTTACGAAGTGCTCGCTCCCTCGCATCGATCGATCAGCAGATCGCCGAACGATATAATAACAAAGAGAGACTCGCGCGCGCGAAACTACTTGCGGGGTACGATCTCCTTCTCCCCTCCTCTCGATAGTTCGTAGATTTCAGGTCTAAGGCGATCTCTTCTCTCCTCTCGCTCTTCTCTCTCACTCTCTCTCTCTCACTCTCCTCTGCGCTGCCGCGAAAGTCGATTGGATTGGGAGATTCGAGGCTCGTTCCGCCACGATGCAGTGATGCACATAATGGGCGGGATGTGCACTTGCCGCGGGAGCCAATTATTCGATACGCCGTCCGCTCTCTCTCTCTCTCTCTCTCTCTCTCTCTCTCTCTCTCTCTCTCTCTCTCTCTCTCTCTCTCTCTCTCTCGCTCGGTCGCTCGTGCTACGTGCCGCGCCAGTATCTCGCCAGCGCATCGCCCCGTGTGTGTGTGTGTGTGTGTGTATATATATATATATATATATATATGTAAGCGCACGAGGGGCTGGAAGAGCGCCGCCGGAGAGGAGGAGGAGACGACGACGAGGACGACGAGGATGAGGAGGAAAGGGAGAGAGAGAGAGAGAGGAGCTTTTGCCTCAGAGTCTCCTTGTTTCACCCGCCTCGCGCACCGTACCGTGCAATCTTCCGCTCTTTTGCCTTTCCCCCGCAGCTTCGCCGTTCCACGGGTTTTTCGAGTAATTTTTTGGTTGTTGAACAATATTAGGGTGTAAGAAGATATTTGCGGGAAAAACATGGTTGCTTGAAGTAGAGGAAAATAATAATTTATAGAAATTGTTGTTTAAATTATAGAGGCTCTAAAATGACTGAAATGATAGTATGTACACGGAGAGAAAAATTTCAGTAAAAATTACAAAAAGTTCCGCAATTTTTACTGAATTTTTCGGTACTGTGGTAACAGACTGCCAAAATGAGCGGATTTATTTGATTTTCTATACTTTTTATAGAATTTTCAGTAAAAAGTATAGAAAGTCAAGTAAATCCGCTCATTTTGGCAGTCTATTACCACAGTACCGAAAAGTTCAGTAAAAATTGCGGAACTTTTTGTAATTTTTACTGAAATTTTTCTCTCCGTGTATAGCGGTAAAAAATAAATTCATTTTCATTGTATTTATTTCGACTATTTGTAAACAAATTGGTTTTACATTTCAATATAGAATCAAAACGTATCAATAGTCATTTTTTTGTTAATATTTTACTTTACATACTCCACTCGCCACTCGATAAATGTATATTTTCAATAAAATTTTAATGGAAAAACGTTCGATACATTCGTAAATAACGAAAGATAATAAAATAAATTGTAACTACGCTCGCGTTCCGCGCATGTTATAGCCCTCTATTTATCAATAACAAAAAGTTGCTTCCGGCAGAATTGAAATCGAATTTAGGATGAATCTCTCCGCGGCAATAAAATTACTGAATTATTCGGTCGCGTAGTTTCGGCATATCACTCTCTAAAATAATCCAAATTTAGGAACACGGAAATTATTGGATCAGGGCATCCATGTAAAATTTGCATTTATTTCGAATGAGTTCGCGCGCACTGCAGCATTGCAGCTATGCACGGCCGAGCGGACCAGAGCCGTATTAATTCCGAATGCGCGAAATAATACAGTATAAATGATTTTAAGAATTTATTTGCGGCCGATCCGCTCGGTTGAATAAATTCATTTCCCGCTTCGATACATTCTGCACACGAGACATGGTTTTAATTTTACGTTATTACCGCTCGGCCTCGTGATGTTTTCGCGCGCGCCCACAGGTACGAGCGTGAATGCATTTATAAAATTACAAAAATACAACGGCACGAGCGAGCGAGTTGTGTATTATTACTTGGAAATTGCGAAAACATTGATTTTCACTAACAATGCTCATTATTACGTACGGACAAAGGGATTGAAAAAACGTTATAAATATCGCGCGCGAAAAAGGGTGTATCGAATTTGCCCCGTACCCATGCGAACGCGTTTTAATTATTTTATGTGGAGCCGTGTGTAAATATGATTCGATTTGAATGCAACGCTACTCGGAATTATTCAACGTGGAAATTAAGCAAAGAGCACGGTCAGTCGAAATTTACTTACGAACGCTGGTTTATTAACTTTCGGTGTAAATGTAAATAAAACCATCGTACATTTTGCACAATATACAATAAATTGCTTATTCATCGGCGATCTTTATTCAAAATATTAACTTACCACTCTGAAAATCATCCGCATAAAACGCAACTCTGCACTTTTCCCGCAAAAATAACTCTCCCGTATATTTGAGCGCGAAAGAGGTAGGTATAGCAACGTTGCAGATCGATGGCTCGCGCCGGCGCGTCTACTCGGTTGCGGCGAAACAAATAACGGGAAATTCCAAGTTCCCTAGAACCGGGAGGGGGAAGAGGCTGCGTTCGAATGTGGCGAGGGGTTCGGCCCCCGCGTCTATTTCTCCTCGACTTCTTTTTCAAAAATGCATGGCTTGTAATCGTCCCGATGCGTCCTCTGCAGGAGCCACGGCTTCTCTCTCTCTCTTTCCCGCGGGACGCCAACTGTATAGCGCGATCGCTTCCTAAGAGCCGGTTATGCAACTTTTATGCGCCGAGCGCGATTCCCGATGCTCCCGCAGGCCCTTCGCGCCCGTTTTCAACATTAAGGGTTGTGGGTGCCCCGGGGTGGTGGTAGTAGTAGTAGTCGAAGGGGTTCGCTATATACGAAAAAAGAAAATTGGATGCGTGCGAGTTTGGCTTTTTAAATTTTCACGAGAGATTTCAATTTTGAAGTTTCAGAAAATGTGGAATTTTTCACTTAATGGAAATATTAATGAGGTGAAAGATTGACTAGCTGTTCATCATGCATTTTTTACATACGTAATGTAACGGAACTTGCACAGGTCACGGATCGATGGAAATTCGAAAATTTTAAATTTATTTCGAGAACTCTCGCTTGTATATTTGCATTATTCAGTAATTTCGAATAACACGTACTTTATGAAAATTAAAAGCCATAATTTAATCAGCCAACAAGCGCATATATACATATAGCCTTTTCAAAATTATATGAAACAGCGTCGAGATAAAATCCCGCGTATATATGATCGCCACTTTCGTATTACACATTTTCGAAAATTATGTATGTATGAGTTTTAGATGCGTTAGATATGTATATATATGAAAACGGGGGCGCGTGCACGCGTGTGACAGCGCGTAAACATCATTATGCATAATTGCGCGTGCATAGACGAGGCATTTGTATATATTTTAATTTTCGAGATTACGATCGTCCGCGTTTCCACGAGATACGAAGAGCCGCCGCTAGCGCACCACCACCACCACCTCGTATTACCATGCAACACGTACATACACACACGTACACACGCGTACGCACAGCAGCCCAGACAGGGAGCGCCTGATTATATGTACATTTCGTGTACGTATGTTCCGGAAATGAACGCGTGCTTACTCTCGCCTCGCTCTGTGCGTATATGTGTATATAATGCATATGCGTACACGCGCGAAACGATCTCTCTCCGCGGCAGCGTTACGCACGCGAATCAGAGGGCGACTGCGTATATACATATATACGTATGCGGGATGGTGTGCGTGAAAATGTGCCTGTATCTATTCGCGGCGTTTCCAATCATTGTAAAACCCCAACAGAAATATAAAACCATAAACCGATCGGGCGAGCGATATGAATTCATATATAATGCAGCGACGCGAGCGAGCTGCTGCTGCTGCTCCTGCCGCCGGCTGCCGCGCCAGAAGGAGAAGTATAGTCGCCTCCTCCCTCGTATATATATACCGGCGTGTGCGTTTTTATGTACACACATATACGTTATTATTATTATAAGCGACTGTGTGCGGAGACGCGAGCTCGCGCGCGTTTGCGAGAGAGAGATGCGTTATCTGAAAATGGTTTTACAAGGGCGACATCCCTTGGTGTAACATAAACTTAGCATAGCGGAACATCGGCGAGAGAGAGAGAGAGAGAGAGGTGCTGGTGAGATGAGACGCGCGAGATAGAGAGAGAGTGAGGAAGAGGCGAGAGATGGAGGACAAAGGGGAAAAGGGGCAGGGCTACTGGGAATAATGCAAAATTCTGAAATAACCTTTTCCTCGTATTTCTCTTGTCTCTGCCATCCCCTCGCGTCTTCCCTTGCTTTCTCTCTCTCTCTCTTTCTCTCTCTCTCTCTCCCGTGCTCGCGTCTGCCCGCTTCTAGGCTGCGTTTTCCACTTGGAGCTTAGCACTCTCTTGCTCTCGCTCTGGGGGTTTCAGTAATCCACGCCGCGCGGACAATCGGTCCTCCAGGACGCGTAAAACTTGCGCGAATCGCTCTCTTCCACTCTCTTTCTCTCCACGCGGACGAGAGAAAATCGCTTATACCGTTATTTCGATTACGGATGCACCGAAAATTGCCGGGGAAATTTACTGTTGCCGCGGCGGTGCTGGTCTTCCTCGTCGTCGACTCCTTTTTGCTCTACCGCGTGTGTTTCTTTTTTGAAGAGGCTGCGGGAGAGCGAAACGCGTGTTTTATGATTTTTCATTATAATGCAAATCTTTTTCGCCATAGGAGTGCGGAGGGTCGTTCGTCTTTGATATGTGTTCTTCTTATTCTCGTTTCATATGCGGTTGTGCCTTTTAAATAAGAGATGTAAGATCCTTTAAGATCTATTAAAAAATATATTTAATTTTCAAGGAAAAATAGGAGCGAAAAACAAGTCATATTTTCAGAGAGCTATCTCGCAACACTAAAAGTAACAATAACTTTTCTGTTAGCTCACGGCATGATTAATAGCCTTTTTCCTAAAGCTTAACAGAGCGTACGACGAAGCCACGGTTCGAGAAGTGGGTGAAAAGCGCCGAATGACGTGGCAACTCATTGTCGCACGCACACACACACATGCATACATATACAAACCGTAATGATTTGTACGTACAACCATTACTATCATCTCTCGCGTCACGTGCCCGCGTGCAGATCCGCGCGTATTTATCGCCCTCGCGTATACCGAGCCGCCCTCCACAACGAAACGAGTATATAACCCGCGCGTATACACGAAAAGAAAGCGAGCCAGCGCACGCGCGTGCGCTCGGAATGATCTGCATGTCGCGTCATCCGCTTCCTTCGTTTTGCTTCCTGCGAATGAATAAGCCGGGGTTACACCCTCCGGCTGCGCCAGACACCCTTTGCGCGCAGAAAACACACGAGGAAGAGACCGAAAGCTCTCTCTCTCTCTCTCTCACTCTTGCGCTCGTGGGCGTCTCTCTCTCTCGTGCGCCGGAAAGCTCAACGAGTCTCCGGAATACTGGATGCTAGCTCCCTTGATTTACCGGCGCGCGCCGCGAGCTCTCGCGAAGGCGCGCAAAAAGGAGGAAAAGAGAGAGAGGAGTCGCAAAAATAAATAGCGCGCGCGCCCGCTCTCGTGTACGTACACGACTCGCCCGTGTCATAAAGATATATGCTGTTTCCCTTGTAAAGCTTAAACGTCGCGAGAGCGAGAGCGTGTAAGTAGACGCGAGGGGGCCTGTAAAGTGATTATATCGAGGAAGGAGTTGTAGGGGCTCTGGCACGTGTGTATGTGTATACGTGAGTATTAGATTGAAATCGAATTTTGTTGTTGGATGGGCTTCGAGCGGAATTAGAAAAGAGCAGGACGAAAATAACGCGATGATTAATGTTTCAGATGGAAATGATGTTTCGCGTGGCCGTTCGATAATTTGAATACCGTTGTTTCACTTATTGATGACTTTGGGAGAGGCTTTTATTAATAGATGTGAGAGGTGTCCGTTTGCTACGATCAATTTGTAGTAGCACTTATGCTATTATCGGGAATTATTTTTCAAAAAGTCCACGCGTCGTGATACAAACTTTACGGGTGTATTGTCTTTAAATGGAAAAAAGTATGACTCTCCATCTAGAAAATTGGAAAAACTATTATCTGATAGTCATTGATAAAAAAGGAATATATCATATTATATAATTACTGTTGTATTTTCGTAATGCACTGAAAAGTACAAATTTTAAAATAAGATTTATAATACTAAATTTTTAATCTGAATTATTGACTGCCAATTTATATTCCATCACTATTTATATACATATATATCTTCATAAAAAATGTACTTAATGTTCCTTATTCTTGTTTGTTACAGGTAAGTGAAGGAAACTAGTCTCCACTATACCAATCCCTTGCAAAAATACGTGAGTACGTCGTTTCATGTTCTACAAACAAAACTCACCGATTCTGTACCCGAGTTTCATTCAATCCCGAAAACGCTGCGAATCGATCCCCCCCCCCCCCCCATACGGCATATTATATTACCTCTTTTCACCCTGAAAAGAAGGGAGAAAGGGAGCGAATAGCCATAAAACACGCGGACAAATCTCAATCCGATCTCGCGGTCGCGCGCATGTATATATGCCGACCTCGAGTCTCGTGCGTACGCAATCTAAAAGTCATTTCTGCGGCTAGAGCAGCGGTTGCGTCCTGCAGGACGAATATGTCTCTCTCCGTATTATGGAATAAAATGGAGGGAAAAACGGGACGCGAAGCAGGCGGAAAAGAGTAGGCCTCGGAGGCCCATAACCCCATCAGGGCCGGTCCCGCGGGTCGCATTAAACGCGCCCTTTCTCTCTCCGCCCTCGCGGAAAAAGCCTCTCCCTCTCTTTCTGGTTCTCTTTCATCTCTCCTTCCTTCTCCTCGCTATTCTTATACACTTGTATATAGCCACAGTTTGGAGATGCGGTCTCGGAGATGCCGGACGAAAAGGCCTCCTCTTTTGCCTTATTCTGCCGCGAGAATCGACGTTTTTTTTCTCTCCCGAGAGTGAGGGAGAACGGCGGGGGATTGAAAAAGCGGCCGAGCCATAGTTACCCGCTTGGGAACGCGCGAGGGCCCAGCGCCCGCGCACGCGTGCGCCTCGCGTTGCCCCAGTGCATAAAATGAAATTATCTTGTCGTGACAGTATACGGAACGTTCGTTATTAACTCGTTTGCGCGATTTCGGAGAGCGAACGAAGGAGAGAGAGAAAGAGAATGAGAGAGAGAGAGAGAGAGAGCGCCACTTTACAATTTTTTTCGCATTTTATTACCGGTTAATGCGGAGATCGTATCGTTTGAAAGTGTTGTTTATGTTATTTGAAAATGATTTCGCCGCGTTACTTGAAATTGAGTGGCTGATTATGCCGCGTCGCGGCTATAAAAAACAATTTACATTATGTACGTCGTCTGCGGAAAAAAGTGCTTGTTCCTTAATACATTGAAATTGTGCAAAATAACGAATTATCGTATACCGTCGTTCAATTAAATGACTAACGAACGGCCGCATTATGACGGCTTGAAATTGTTATTCCTCGTCGGATTGACTTCTCAATAAAAGTCATTCAAGTTCGTTAACCGGCTTTTATTTTTACAAGATGTCATAATATTCCATCAATTAATTAAAATTTATAGTAACCTTTATATTTACAAGGTATTATTACGGCTGTAATAAATTGCCCGCTAATTCGTTAGCAAAATACAAACTACATTCGCGTCAACCTTATAATTCTCCGGCGGTTGTACAAACCTATAGACATTCGGTAACGCACGCCGAGCGTCAGTTTAAAGTCGAAAAATTCCGGGTATCGGGGAGAAAGTTAATTCGCGATAAAGTATCGCGCGTAATTCAGTAAATTCCTCTCGCACACGCGTTCTCTTTCTGGATCTTAATTCTGCTTATACACACTCTTGTCCCGCAGCTCGGCTTTATCATCGAATGCCATCTGCCACGAAAAATGAATGCCGGCGCCGAGGCAATACACGCGGGGAATTAAAATAATTTCATATAAAGTGTAAAATTTAAATGGCTCGTGTTATTGGCTCGTACACGAGGCCTTTAAAGTCGCCTTTATCGGCTAACAACGCGCGTGCGCAAAGACGCTACTCTCTTTTGCGATCTTTATGTACGTGCGCGGGAGAGAAAGAAAACCCGAGAGCGCGGAGTAATATCTCGAGGACGGCGCGTGCGGCAATCCCGGAAGTAAGAGAGGAGAGAGAGAGATAACGTCGGCCGGCAGATAAAGACGCCGAGTGTACCTGACCTCCACTTCTCTCCTCTCGGTCCTATACTCTTTTTTTCTCCTCAATTTATTTTTCTCCCGTTTCGCTTTTATATTTCTCAGCACGAACTTATTGTATGTGGGCCGCTTGTTGTATCCAGAAATACTGCGAGTGATGTTCAAAAAATTGTTATCAAAGTGCTTGCAGTGTTTAAGTAAACAATTCATAAATTGAGTTTGTTTTACTAAATATATGAAAATAAGTACAAAATTTCTATTTATTAGAATCAAATGCTATACTCTAAAGTTAAATATCCCAATCATATTTTTGTATTAAAACAATTCATCGAAAACCATATTCCATGCTGAGCGCTTCACCTAGCGCATCAGCGTCGATTTTTTTCGCGAGCCATCCTTCCCACCGTCTCTCTTCCTCTATCTCTCGCGGCGCGCCACCTTTTTTGGCCTTTTGGTTTCCCCCGACATTTTTATTCGTCTCCTTCGGCTGCTCTCGGGGGGTAGACCGACGCGGTGCCGCCGCCGTTGACGCCGAACTCTCTCCGATAATGGAGGCTGCTAATAAATTCACCCGTTAATATAAAATAATCGTTAAATGCACTTAGGACACACTTACGGAGTCGCCTGGCAGCGCGCGCGCCATCATTTTTTATTGGAACCACTTCTCGCCGTCCCGATATTTTCTCTTACGCGCTCTCTCGCTCGTCTCTTTCTCTCTCTTTTCTCTTCTCTTCTTCGTGAGCGCGAACTCCGCGTTGAGAGGATTCTGCCTGTGTTATGAGGCGCTCCGAATCGCTAATATAAAAGTCGTAAAATTCGGGCGAGACCACCTGACGAGCTCGTCGACACCTTTGACGCGCTATACGTAGCGTCTTATCGGCCGACGGTTATTGGCCAGTAACAATAATGCGAATTGCGGTTGAATCATAGAGGTTTGGAAGGATATCTCGAGTTTTTGATGACTATTAGTTTTTTCGACTCCGAAATTTTTACAGTTGCGTCATGTGTTTCGGTGGTATAATATCGTCAGTGTAATTATTGATTTTTATCGAAATGATGAAAGTTAAAAGCCTATATAAATACGCTATTTTACACGCGTGTTTCCGTGTTTTTGTGGTTATGATTCGGAATTATTTCTGTCGAACGGCTTTTAATACGCGTAAAATTTATACAATGTAAAATTAAACACGTTCGCCTCGATAAAACTGATTATAAAATACCAGAATAAATTCACAGCTTTATTTAGAACGCTTTTAATTATTTCTCGTAATTATTTTATTATTATAATTTTTAATTGCAGGACATTTTTATCTTTTTTGGCAATTTTCGCATTAAATTAAAAGCATCGTTGGCAGCGTATAAAGGTAAATTGCCTGCGGGCGCCGATGATATCAACTCTCAAAGCGCAATCTATGATACCTCTATCTCATCGGGGGGCCAAAGAGGAGAGAAAAAATACAGTTATAGAGTATAAAATGATCAGATATGCTTTTAATGCGTATCGTATGTTTTCGATATCCTATTTCACAGGCCAAATGTATGTTTGAAAGCGTTGCCAAATGCTTTATCTAAACTTGTTTATATATACATATTTATGACAGTTTCATTTTCAAACACATTTTCCACTAAATCTATCCGAAAATTTGAAATATAAAAATAGTCAAAAAGAGTTATAGGATTAACTCACAGGCAACTCAATTAGCAAGTAGCGAGTTAAAATTCCCTGCAGTCACTCTGCTCTGGCTGGCAAGAGCGATAACCCTCGTTTACCGGGAAACCTCTCACACATAGAGGACAGCTCTAGCGCAAACGTATCGCGTCGCCGGCATGATTAGCGGCCGTGTAAACTGAAATGTTAAAACATGACGCGCGCGGGCGAAGGCGTCGCTGTATAGTAGGAGGGCCGGCCCGACAAGCCTCCAGTCGCAATGTATCAAGTCGCGCGAGCGAGCTACGTCGTCGTTTCCGCTTTTCACTCTCCTCCTCGTCGTCGGCTGCCGACGTCGTCGTCCCTCCTTTTTCCTCTCTCCTCCGCGTACGCCTTTATTTACCTCGCGCGCTGCGTCTTTTTGTGCCGGAGCTTTTCGGCGCGAGAGCAATCCTCCTCCGCCTCGCTCGCTCGTCGTTTTCGCGCCGAGCGCTTTCCCCGCGGCCGCCTCGTAAATTTATGGCAATTACGGGGGATTTTTGTCGGAAGAGATTTTAATTACCCGCTGGGCGGAAAGACAGAGAGACAGAGAGGGAGAGCAGCACTGGCTGTCATTTTCGCGGCTGGGAATCGCCCCCTCCGGCGCTCCTTAACGCCGTGCGTGCAGCGCGTTCGTTGTATACGACGATGCTCGCAAATTTTGCGGTTGTGCGGCCGCGCCTCGAAATACTTGAGCGCTCTTTTTTGCTAATTTCTCAGGCGTGTGCGATGGTGAGTTGAGAGAATTTCAATATAATCCATTAATGTTATTTTACACTCCTTGACATTTTTATTGTATAAAATTTTCTCTAATAAATCTCAATGAAAAACTCTAAAATATTTTATCGGCATTCTACATTCACCTCCGACATTACATATTTATAAAATAATTCACTTCTATAAATAAGTTGTACATGTACACGCTGAAACTCGCTTCTGAAATTAGAATACTCAACGCGCGCGGGCGCGTACACTCGCGCATTTCTAAAGATATTCTCGATCCGCGCTGTCATCTGTAATCGCATTCAGCGGCATTGAAACCTCACCCTGAATGGGGAAGAACAATATCGCAACTATTCCAACTCTCCCTCCCTCCCTCCCAATGCGCAAACATACATACACTCACATAAATCAATCGCTCTACTGCCGCTGCTGGCGCGTCGTCGTCGCCGCGGCGAATAACAGCAGCGCCCGACTAAATCCACATCGGGATCCGATTTTCCTCGCGAGTTCCGAAGCACTGCGCGAGCGTTCGCTCTGACTTATCGCGCGTACGAGCTTTCGACGCCGCGTACATATATATCTATATGTACGCATTCACCGGCACAATGTTATCCGCGTATTGTAGCCCCGCGAATCCGGCTTTCAACGCTCTACACTCGACGACTACGACGACCACGACGACGACGACGACTCGTCATGCTCCTGGATAACGTCGAACGCCTACATTGTGGTTATCTGCGAGCGAACGCGCGCACGGACTGGACGACATGTCGGATCTGAAGTTTATCTGGGAACATGCGCGCGCCCGAGCGAGCGAGTGAGAGTGAGGGAACTGGCAGCGAGAGCTGTGTATGTAGCTGCGTGGCTCATTGACTGCCGTTGGCGGTTATTAATGGGTGGGGTAGTTGCCTGCTTGTTGGTCTTTCTCGATTGCACGTTGTCTTGATTTTCGTGTAATATTCGTTACTGAATATAGACTTGAAAAAGATACGTAGAAGTCTATGGAAAAGGTAAAAGTTGTATTGGATTTACGAATTATCTTTATATAAATTTGCATTATATTTGCGAATTCAATGCGAACCAAAAGACTCGCTTTTCTCAATAAAAAGCACCAGCACATGTTGAAATCGCACAGAAAAGGAACGCCTGGAATGTTAATTCGTACAGCTCTACTTAAAGTCTTTTACCTTTCAATTCAGCTCCTTTATCTACCCTTCGAATCCATTAACTAATGCACGCGCCGGAATCCTACATCATCGACGAAAAGAGCAACGCGAGTCTCTCTTTCTCTCTCTCTCTCCCCATAAGGCGCTCATTCTCTTTCTCTCACAAGCGTATCGCTTAATGAATCGATTATACCATACGCCGAGTTGCATTAACATTCATATACGCGCGTGCGAGCGCTGGGGCATTTAAGTTGCCACACGAGTTAATCTTTCCTTCTGATCTCCGCGGGCGCAGTGCGCGCGCACAAAGTACATCCACTCCATAATGGCGGCGAAGAAGAAGAGAAGAGAGCGGGAGAGAGAGAGAGGCCCTTGGAGCGCCTCAGAGAAACAATTTTCCGACGGGGGATAATGCCGGATAATGCCGTGCCGAGGACCTGTCGATATATACGACGGCGGCGGCAGGCGAGAGATGGAGAGCGAGATGGACCCCGTTGTTGCGCTCGCGCAAGCGCTTATAATGCATATGCATATATGCGCGAGCGGGAAGAGAAAGAGCAAGAGAGAGAGATGGATAGAGCTGAAAGCGGCCTTCGCGCACGCGCGGGAATATATATATATATATCTATATATATATATATCCTCGCCACGGGCGCGTCGATCTCTTCTACTCTCTCTCTCTCTCTCGCTCTTAGGCGCTGTAGCGCGCGAGCGCATAATAATTTAGAGCAACTTTGTTCGCTCGTCGTTCAATAACGCCGCGAGCTGTGCGAGCAAGCAATTTCCTGGGCGCGCGCGCGAGTAAGAGAGAGGGAGAGAGCGAAAAAGCCCGAGTATATATAGTAGAGCGAGAGCGAGCGTGGCCAAGTTCGCGCTGAACAGGAGGAAAAGTCCATTCGGGAGGAGCAGGAAGAAGAAGAAGCGGAGGTAGAAGAAGATGAGAGAGTCGAGAGAGTGGGGCGAGCTTCTTTATTCCCTAAGTCGTAAACTTGTAGATTAGAGCCAATTATCCGGCTGACTTGGAAATCTTCTTTAAGCATGAAGCATATCGAATGCGTCGCGCGTCGTGAATGAATTATTGAACGCCGCTGCGACTTTGCGCAAGTTGCCGACTATCACATGCTGCTGACATTGCTCCGCGACTCATGCGTTTCGCTCGGAATTTGTAGTTCGGGAAGTTACAAAAAATCGTTCTAATATGCAATATCTCACGTTCGGTATACTTTCTCATTATAACACAATGGGTAATTGCAATTAATTATTCGTTGAAACAATTTATTCATCATGCGCATATGGTTCTTTCATCTTTTGCACACATTTTTAACATATAATTCGCACCGATCGCGGTTATTCAAATCACCACGCACACCTTCTCTCCACCCAGTATTTCAGTTCATTACTCTTGCGTCTTCTTACCCCTGACCGAGGCCAAAGAAGCAACTAAATATCACCTTCTCGTCCTTCCACGCGAGCAAGCGCAAAAATGCCCTCTCCTATAAATCCCGGCAACCCGTACTTTTTCGAAGCTCGCACCACTCGCGCGCGATAAGAAAGGAGCAGCTTCTTTCTCTCTCTCTCTTAGGACGGTGAAAATACCGCAGAGATTCATAAAACACGCGGGCGCAGTCGCGCCGGAGAAAAAAGAACAAGCGCGCGCGTTCTCGCTGCAGCTGCGCGCTAGCTGTTTTGCGCGCGTCATATTTCCAGGTCTCTCTCTCTCTCTTCTCTGGACACGCCTAACGAACCCGACGTCCACTTAGAGAGCGAGAGAGAAAGGTATACCTCGGTAACGAGCTCCTCTCTGGGGCGCTCTTTTTTCCTCTTTCCGTGATATATCGTGGCGCAAGCGAGGGGGTGACCCAATATTTTAATAAAGCGCGCAACCGCCGCGGATATAAACTAACCGAGTGTGGGCATAGATAGAGAGGATAGGGCATCGCCGCGCGTTTGATGTACGGGCAATCAGCCGCATTAATGCGCTGCGTGTTGCACGCGCTGTATGCCGCGCGAGGCCCCCTGTATAAACCATATTTATAACACAATTCGTCCCGGTAAT
This sequence comes from Torymus aiolomorphi, assembly GCA_036365515.1. NCBI lineage: Eukaryota > Metazoa > Arthropoda > Insecta > Hymenoptera > Torymidae > Torymus > Torymus aiolomorphi. The sequence continues at coordinate 132,040,453 of CM070877.1, forward strand.
ATATTCCGGGAGGGGTGAGAGAGAGAGCGAGAGAGAGAGAGAGAGAGGGACAGAGGCTGCAGACTGCGAAAACTATGGATGGATGATAATTCGTCAACAGTCGCGTTGCACCTTGTGGTCCAGACGTTTTTATGTTTTGCTACAGAGTTTGTTTAAAAAACGAATAAATGTTGATAAGATTATTGTAATAGTAATAGTAATAGTAATTTTATTGTAAAAATGTAGATTTTACAAATATTTTATAAACGTGTAATAAACATTGTAAATTAGTGTATAAATGATGTTAAAATATTCGCGTTAATAATACTTATATACTTATAAAAATATCGCATTAATAATACATTATAATACAGTGATTTTCATTTCGAGAAAAATACTTAGATGCTCTAGACGGTTACCAGTTTTAATCTCTTTAAAATACTACTTTAAATACTGATTTGCAATATCACAGTCATCCTTAGGAATTAAAATAATACTGAATTGTAAGTCAAAAATACTTAATTAGTGATATCACAGATAAGAAGGATTTTAAAAATGACTAGAAATCTGATGGACTAGAGGAATTATACGTATAATAGTATATGACTATTATTTGTCAATATATCACAGAAAAACACTTAAGACTAAAATTAAAAACTATTTGACATTCACATTCACCACTCGCGCTAATAAATTACATTCATACTAATAAAAACTATGTATATGGGACGACACTGCAATTTATAAATTAACATACAAATATCGCCTATTTTGTGAGTAGTTTAATCGAGATGAAAAAAATGCGCTTTCAGAGCTGTTTTGAACCTTCTGAGGGAAGAAAAATTTCTAATCTCAGCAGGCAGAGAGTTCCACAGGTGCACACCTCTTACCTGGAATGATTTTATTGTATTGAATGAATGCCAGTATACTGGTATCAACTATCCATCTAACGATTTCTAGACAACCTCCTGAAACTACCCTCTCTCTCCTGACCAAGAAATGGAGCCCCCCACCTCTCGCACCCACATCGCGAAAAATCGAAAAATAAAAATAAATAAACCGCAAAAGAGAGTAGTACGCGGGTGTACACTCGCCACATGCCCTCTCCCTCCCCACGACAAAAGTCCCGGGAGGGATCGCTGCCGATTATAGCCAGATTATGCGCCTAGCCGCATACGTTCGGCCTATCGTTACAGATAGCGCTAATCAGAGCGAATCGCGCCCGTGTATCGCGCGCCTCGCCAGTACATCACACCGCGTGCGCGCGCGGGCGCCGGTCATAACGCGTCGGTGGTGACGGTGGTTTGCGGCCCCGGTGGCGATGACTCGCCAGCGCTACCGCGATACCACGCGCCCGCGCGCGGGCACCCATTATTATTCATATATTCCGTATCACGTCTGTTCACGTGCATATACATATAGGCTACTCCAGGGGAGGAGGCGGTGGGCGACATATCCGTGGGGGGGACGGAGGTGTAACCACCGCGCTGAGGGCTCGCAACGATGTGTGTACGTGCGAGCGAGCGAACGCTATTGTAAATATCTGCGGTCGGTGTTACCGAGGCCAGCCGGTGCAGTGTTCGTGTATGTGTGTGTGATCTTTGGCAAGAGTGTGTGTGCGTGTGGAGTCTGGTTTTTTTTGGGGTGTGCGCCGGGGTTGGCCCGATTTCAGCTCGTGTGATGTTTATAATGGGGTAATGAATTAATGGCTGCGTGCACGGCCAAGCGTCCGCTAGTTAACTTTTTTTTTTCAATAATGAGATGGACGATCGTGATCGCGTGTTTATTAATTTAGATATTTTATTGCTTGTGTAGAAAGTTGCTTTTTCGTGTATATAGGATGGCTTCATAAAAGCTGGAAATAACCGAATGGGAAACATTACTTTTCTTTCCCGCGTTCCGGTAATCGTTCCAATACACTTACTCAAATAGCAAAAAACGAACAATCCGACAAAGTGATCACACACATACACATATAGGACGTTGAAAGTCGCGGCCGTGCACAGCCCATCGGCCAGTAACTCCGATTCGCGTTACCATACATACACGTGGCTAGAATCGACTGACTGCGGCCTCTCTCCGGGAGAGAGAGAGGCAGACAAAGACAGAGGGAAGAGAGAGAGAGAGAGAGAGAGAGAGCCCGAGCGGTAATGGAACGAGCGAAATGCATTTGTCGTGTGCGCGGAGAGGCGGCGCGCGCTAGCGAGCGAGCGAGGCAGTGGCTATCGGTAATTGCCGGAGAGACTAGTCGGAGCCAACCTACTGCTGGCCAGGCAGTCAGCCCAGTCTGCAGTCTCTCTCTCTCCTCTCTCTTCTCTCTCGCCCTCTCTCTGTCTCTCGACTACGGCCGGCTTGTTCCGCAGGCTCCGCCTAATTACGGATCGTCCGGGCCGGATGACTTCGAAATGCTGTCGAAATTACGCCTCGGCAAGCTTACGCATGCATTATCTCTCTCTGTCTCTCATCCGAGAGGCACAGCGTGCACGCGCGTCTTTCCGCGATTACGCTCTGTCGCGCGTTTCTCTCTATGGCCGTTTCAGTTTCTGCCCTTGCCTCTGCTATACTAGCACCTCGTTGGATGAATATAGATGACTTGGGGCGAACGATTCGTCTCAAATTCGTTGGTCTAAATCTCGAGCTATATCGTTCTCGATGCGACGAGTAAATAAAGTATCTTTATTATTGATGAATATATAGTAATTCGATTTGTTAAGTGGTTAAGTACATTTAAAAATATATCGATCATATACCAATCCAGCGAGAAGACGGCGAGCAATGAAAGTGGGAGCATTATATAATGATGACGTTTGAAATGGTGACATAATGCGCAAATATTACCAGTCAATTTGTTAAAATATAAATACGACCGATATTTCTTTGTCGCCGCCCGGCGCAAAAAACAAAAGCACAATGATCGATACCGGGGGCCAATCATCTTTGACAATTAGTGATTTATTTTCTATTTTAATGATGGAATAATTTTTCGATTTATTATTTATAATATTGCCCGTCAGTCGAATCAAACGCGCTGGCGAAGCGAAGCGAGACGAAAACAGTACTATAGTCGCGCGCTCTCCCGGTACCGGTTGTGTGTGTGTGTGTGTGTGTGTGTGTGTGTGTGTGTATAGGTGCGCGCGCATACATCGCCCGCGGATAAAACATCATCTGTCAATAATCAGAGCGTAAAAGGCGAGGATACGCGCGTGCTTTGGCGGTTCTGGCGCCATGCTTTCTCATTCCATGCTTTCGTAATTTTTTGTATCGATTTGCAAAAACTCGGAAAACGCTTTGAAACACTTTTATATACGAATCGAATAAAACTATTATTTAATCACGAATGGTTTATGAATAATAAAAACTACACACCAGACCTCGTAATAAAGAAAAAAAAATCTTATTTCATCCCACAGCCAATAACCTAGAATCCAGCATTTTTTCCCAATTTATTCCAACAACAAAGCCTGCGGAATTAAATAATAAATAAAAAAAATCCAATATAACACCGTCGTAGCGTACGCGTAAATTTTCCAAAAAAAAAAAAAACGTTCGCTCGTACATCGCGACCGCGACCTCGTGTCCTCCCCCACCCGTCCCCCAAAAGTGCGCAAATTCAAAAATGCATAAGTCAGTCGCTCATCCTAATGCATTTACAAACAGCCGCCAACACGGGGACCACTGCGTTCACTGCGCCGCGTACACGCTCATCGGCAAACACGCGCACGTCATTCCGTCCGTCGAGCATCTGTAAACGAATATGCAGATTTTCGTTAAAATCCTCGCTAGCACAGTACGGTACACAGGCGCGGTGTATGCGCGCAATTTATAGTGCAACGCGCTCGGCACATACATGCAGACTAGTACACGAGAGGGACAGAGAAAAAGCTAGGGGTAGCATGTGAAATTCATATTCCGTGCGGCGCGTGACGTCAGCGCGAGCGAGAGAGAGAGAGAGCGCGAGCCGCAGCCATAAAACAGCGAACGGATTATCGGACGCGGGGCTTCGCATAAAAATATCCGCCTGTCAATCTGCAGTAGCGCGCGGCGCTCGAGCGCTCAGCTCTCGCGATGCCCGCTGTTGATATTTCGTTCTTTTTTCGTCTCGCGAGCCGGCATTTTTTTTTTTTACTTTTTTTTCATTTTTTATTATTCTTCCGACTGCAGCGGCGCGCGTTATACTCTTTTTACTCGTGCGACCAAGTGTAAAATGATCGCTGGAAGAGAGGAGCGGGCGAGCGAGCGCGGCTGGCCGTGCACCTGGGGACGATCTTGATAGGAGCTTTGGAATTTCTGGAATTCTTAGACGAGAAAATCGAGGGGTTCATATCTGGTTTTCTTGATTTTTTGATACCATACATCATAAAGATTTCGTTCGTTACTTTCTATATCTGGCTGTATTTTTGTTTTTTGTAATGCGGTATATCCTTGAGAAAATTCTCACCAAAAATCGTGAGAAATATCGTCTAACATTTGTAATTTATTTTCACACTCTAAACATCGTTACAGTATATCTCTCTCATCACTTTAATCGTCATATCGAGCGCAATTTAAAACCATCCGCAACTACATTAGATCTCTTCCCAATCATCATCTCCTCGCTCAGAAAAACTCAATCCTCTCTTTGTCTCTCTGTCTGCCATCACTGCACAATCATTTCATCCGGATCGCGGCCGCGTCTCCGGCGCTTTTCTCACGTTTTTCTCTATACCTAATTATTTCTCATGGCAGCCGCAGAACGGTGGTAGCACTGCACACAGACACACTCGTCTCAGCGCTAAATGACCGATAAAGAAGGCCAGCCGGCAGAAGAAGCGCATACCGGTAGTCAATAACTTTTGTTCCGCGCCTCTGCGTCGCGGCCTATTAGTGTATCTGGGTGAAGCGCGACGACGACGACGACGATCCGGGACGTTGATAATTAACCCATCCCATTCGTTTGCCAGGAACACCGTAGTACGTATATATAGATATAAACACGTTGTGTGTCCCACTCGTATAAACTCTGTATAGTGCAGCAAGAGCGAGTTGTTGATGCGAGGAAGTGCGTGTATACTTGTGAGCGAATAGATCGAGGAAACATAAATATGTGCGGCGAAGTAGGTCTCTGTGAGATTTTCAATTCTTGTTGTTGTTTGTTAATGAATTTTGTTTATCGGAGAAAAACTATTAGCAATTCAAATGAAATGAAATAATTCGTTATTTCTTTTGTGTGCTTTGCAAATGTCAATGAGAATATCAGATAAATTGAAAAGGAATATAATCAATAACTAATTAGCGAGCCTATCAGATGTGACACATCACGATTACAAGCAATTAAATATACATTTAATCATCAAATTTATATAGTCATGTTTTAAATAAACGTAAGTGAAGATGAATATAGTATAACGCCGAATGTAAATAAAATAGCACCGATCGATCGCTCAAAGGTCGTTGGCCTGTAACGTCTTCATTTATTCATCGAACGTCTTCATATTCCCTGAATAACTAATAATTGCCGGCATAACGAACATTTCATTTTTAATAATACATTCCATCAATGCGCAAATTCCGTAATTCAATCAAGCCGCTCCTCTCAAAACTAAAACATTCATGCTTTATTTATCAACGACACTTCCAACACTCTCGCGCGAACCAACAACAACATTTGTAACCCAACGCACAAGATCAATCGGCTTTTCCGCGATCGCGTTCTCTCAGACAGAAAAACGCCTCGCCAAACCGAGTAAGTATAGAGCCTATACAAGGCGCGGGAAGAAAAAACCCGACGATCGGGCTTGGATTTTCTCGCGCTCCCAACGACAGATACACCGCGTCGCGCGGAGGCTGTATACAGCGTAAAAACATTCGATTCCATCGGCGTCTCTCCACATAAACAACATAAACAACGCTGCCACGCTGCAGCACTGTAGAACGCGCTAATGACGGGATATTAAATAACGATAACGATCCGGCGGCTTTTTTGTCCCCGCCTGACTCCCGCTCTCTCTCTCTCTCTCTCTCTCGCCTTATATCCACGCGCTCTCGCGCGAGAATAACCGCTGAATTTCACTGACTTAATTGAGCGAGACAACGGACTCTGGGGGCAAAAGTACGCGCGTGTGCGGCTGCGGGAGAGCTGGATCACCGCCATAATCGGGACTCCCTTTCGCGGTAAGAGAATTTCGCGTCTCACTTCTTGTGCACGCGGCAGTAAGTACGCGCCGGAGAAAAACGAGGTTTCTGCAAAAGTGCTTGTAATTTATTGTTTAGTGCAGCGGGTATTTTAAGATCCTCTCGTATTTTCTACGCGCGTATACCTCGTTCCCTTGCATCGGTTAATTGAAATTGTTTCGCAGAGAATGAAACATGCGCAACTCTTTTATATATACATTATTAAACGAATGAAAAAGGCTTTTCGAAAGTTTCGCGTGCGGAATAAAGCTATTACGCGCTGTTTAGAGCGGCAAAATCATTGACCGCGTTTCTATCCATAAAACTAAAATAATTGCGCTTTATCGAGCCGGCCTCGCGCGACCACCCGCGTATTAATCACGCTTTTATTATTTTCCGAAGCGAATCTACTGCGCTCGTGCGCGCGCGCCCATGAGCCGATACAGCGAATTAAGTTCATTAGTCAAAAAATATTTATTGGCACGTAAACGGCGCATAAATCGGAAAACTGCATTCGTAATCTCTCAGCGCTGCTGCTAGCCGCACGCGAAATTGCAACGATAAAAGCGGCGGTGGGAGGAGGAGGCGTTGGCTGCTGCTGTTGCTGCTCAGGGGCTTTCGATACGCGCGTATATATATCGGGGGAGAGGCATCGGAAACATCGATAGGCGGCGCATTATTACAGCGATGAAAATCACGTGGTGGCGGCGGCGGTGTGGTAGCTCGCGTTTCCCGAGGCTTTTAAAATCCGATGACGCGTCATTTTTGCGGATGCGCGAAATCGATTTAACGCGGTATTATCTGCCGAGGCAACGCGCTCGCGCTCCCGTTTAACCGATAGCGACGTGAGGATGAGCAGGTACTTTTTACATACAAATGCACGCGCGCTCTGTGCATGTGTGAGATATGTCCGTGACCGCGCGTGCATTTATGCAAAATCTATATAGTACACGTCGCGACTGGCTCGAATGCGTAAAAGCGTTTTTTTGTTTTTGTTTTAATATTTATGACGTCTCCTTTGACTTGCTGGCTTTTTGCGCAATTTCGGCTCTCGCTTATATACCTATTTATAATTAGATTGGCGGAATAACTTTGCATTCGCGAACAAAAGAATCGACTATTGATTAGACTAGCTCAGCGCGTTATATATGAACTTTGGAAAATAGCAAATTCCCCCGTTATTTTAATAACCATTCCATTTATAAAGCCATTCAAATCAAATCCAATCCGAGTGCTCGAAACGGCAATTAAAGCTCCCGCAAAATCGAGCCGTATAATTGAAAAAAAGCGATTAATAACGCCCCGGGGACCGGTTTAAAAAGGCAAACAAACGTTATACTCACGTATTATATATGCGTACATATACACTACTATATACGAGTGGGTGAAGGGTGCGGGCGTATGTATATCGGTAATGCCTCCGCAAACATTTCCGTAATGCCTGGGCAAATGGCCTCTATGAAGAGCTTAGGGCGCCGGCGCGCGAGGCCGTGGGCCACTGACAGTCACCTGTCCGCCTGTCTAGCGGTTATATTCCGCGCGAGATCGCCGGCTCTCTGGCTGGCGCGCCGATGAACAGGTGCATGCGCTTTATGCTCGTCTGACAGATAAATCGTTCGGGCTGCGCTTGCCGGTAGCGGTGAGGCCCATCGGGGATACCGTTCCGCGAAGCGCTCGAGGTGAGGGGATAACGATCAATCGGCGATTCGTTTCACTTAAAAATGCTAATTTTCGGGGGTCGCGGGATATGGGTACCTCGCGTATAGGGAAAGTTTAACGGATTGGTTCTTCGAGGAATAGGGTCTTTCACTTTGTATTTTCCGTGGTAGTATAATTAATAGTGTTTATTTGTCAACGAAGAACGTTTAGTTTGGTTGGATAAAAATTGTCACTCAAATATTGAATGAAATTTATTGGAACAAAAAAAAAATTCCTCGATCTATTTCCATAACAACCGCAAAATATGTACCGTATCTCTCGTCCTCAAACCGTATTCTTTACCCCTCAAAGTGCAAAAATCATTTTCCGAGCGTGTCGAGTTATAAAAAAAAGCGAGGTGCGATGAGGACAGACAGACATGGTTGAGCGGGTACGAGCGCGGAGTGTGTGTCGGAAGGAGATTTGATGTGGCCGTGTCACAGGGTCAGAGTTTTCCTCTCCCCCTCTCTTGGCGTATACGTATACGCACTCGAGCAAGTGGCGAACTATTTCCTCTGCAGCTGTAACCTGTATATATATACGTTTCGTTACGCGGACTCACGAGCTCGCGCGTCAATCACTCAAACTCTTTCATATACGTGAGCTCGCTGGCCGACCGGCGCGCGCGTACGCCGGATATCGGCATCCCGCAACGATTCGCGGCAGCGCGGCTGATTGACGTGCTCATTACGAATATTGTATTTTATTATCGCTATCCGCTACGCGCGTTTACGCCGAGATACACACGTACGTACGCGCGCTTCAATACCATACGCGCGAGTTATTGCCGACTGCTGTCCGTTGTTTTTTCCGTCTTCTGTCCCCCCTCCCCCCCCTCTCCTCTTCCGCTTTTTACTTTTTGTTGTTTCCATAAATCAGGAATCGAAGGTCCGCGCGTCATTGTCATCGATTATCGCGGTTTTTTCTTTTTTTTTGTTAGTGATGTGGACGCAATCGGCCGATTTTCTCGCGAATTATCGGCGGAAGCAGGGAGTAACGGATAGGAGATAAGGGTTTCGCTTTAAATCGCACGTAAGGACGTCGCTCCAAGTGTCGAAAGATAGACATAATATTGAGATAACAGGAATCTTAATGGCCTGTTCCAATAATTTCTCGTCTAATAAATCACGTTTGCACTTCAGCACGATCGGTAATTAATAGCTACTAAGTATTAATTTTCTATCTTGGCTATTCATCGAATTTAAAATATTTAGAGCGAGATTTATGACTATAAATTTTTCCAGTAGATGTCGAAATGAAGATTTAATCATAAAAATAAAGTAATAAATTAATACTTTACGATACGGGTGTGGAAGGTGATTATTTACCGCAGAAGACATTTTTCGCACGAGCGAAGCGAGTGCGAAAAGTCGAATGCGGTAAAAATCACCTTACGCACCAGTGTCGTACCGTATTTTACACCACGAGAGCCGAATAATCATATTAAAGTTATGATTTTGAGGTTAGAGTGGTGTAAATATATTTTTTAAATAATTATTTCACATCAGAATTTAGTACTTATTAATGACTACAATAATAATGGCGAACCTTGGTTAATAAACTATAACCATTATCAGATAATAACAGAATTAGTAGTAACAGACGATTCTCAATATTATTAACTGTTCTATTGCGCGCTATAGGCTCTCATATTAATTGTTACCATATCACATAACGCATATATACGTAGTACGGAACGAGCATTTGATTCGTATTTTCAATTGCTATATAAACTTTACATTCTATTTATTGATTTTGATAATAACTGCGCGTGTTCTCCGTATTTTATGGCTTTAATAGAGCTGTCAGAATTCAATCAGCTTTCGCCTTCACAAATACAAAATAACGACCTACTCGCACAAAATTCCCATTCAACATTTTTCAAAATGCGAATTTAACCCGTGGAGGACCAGGCTACCGACCCTCATCCCGGTACCCAACGAGCTCTCCTACGAGGCTTTTCTCTTCTGCACGCCGCCGCCGCCGCTGCAGGCTAAGACCGAAAGAAAGGCTGCAGAAAAAGAGAAGAGAGCGAGCGAGCGAAAAAAGAAGAAGCGAAGGAAAGTTCGCTGGCTCTCTTTCTCTCTCTTGCCCGGAGCGCGCTCGCTCGCTTGCGTCCAATAACGTGCCGGATCCAAATTGCTCGTCGTGAATGGGCACGCCTCGCTCTCTCGCGGGGATATCCCCCTTGTAACTCGCGCATAGCCCATTCCGGCTTATGCAGCCTCCACTCTCTTCCAAAGCTTCGGGCGCGCACGCAGAGAGGAAGAGGGAGAGTGAGCGGGTTACAAGACGAAATAAATACAATATTATGCAAACGGTCGGAGGACGGGGGCAGCAGCGAGGCTGATCGCAAAGCCGCGGGAATCTCGGGAATCCCGAATAAATTGACACTAAACGGGTTTTCGTATATAGGGGGCCGTGTGTGAGCGCGCGCTCGCGCAAGTATACGCCGAGAGAGAAAAGAGGGGAAAACTCGGAGCAGAATGAGGATGAGGAGGTGGAGGAGGATGCGTGCGTAGCTGAGCGTATCGATAGGTAGCGCGCGCGACACGCCGTATAGAGCCAATATCCACCTAACAACCATCTCGTTTATAGGAGCGCCTACCCCAGTTTGCGTATATACCTATACGGGCTTCGTGCATGATGGGGAAGGGTGAGCATGTGTGTGTGTGTGTGTGTGTGGGTGTGTACTTAGGGGGAGGTGTGTTTTCGCGAAATCTGTATGCATAGGCTGCTTATGAGCTTGTGGAGTCTCCGGATTCAAGTTTAATTTTTGGTTCTATAATAAGATAATAGAGGCTTTGTGAATTTCTGAATTATAAATGCAGGTCTTTGTGCGAGTTATATTGTGTAAGTTTATTGGACACTGACTTTTAATGAATAATATAAAATTATGTTTTAGAATTAAAAGTTTTAGAATGTATATATCAGTGCTAAGTTGATGCGAATAATTAATTTAGAGATAAAATATAAGAATGTTTTACGAAGTGTTTTATAAATGTTTTACATCGAATAACTTAATCTATATAATTGTTTTAATGAAAAGATTTAAATCAATTTAATTTGATCTAATAAAAGGAACGTTTAAATATGTAAATCATTTTATGGGTTGACATTTTTATTCTGGAATTAAGTATTCACTTCGATCTCCCGATAATTCCGTTAATTGAGTGATGTGTACTAATTTTATTAAATTTTCTAGCGATAGATATAATAAAAGACTACTCTACTGTTTTAATATGAAATGAAATATCTACATTTCAGCATACTTTAGTATAATATAAAAAAGAGTCATCATAATTAATAGTATCAATTCCAATAAATATGACAACTATTTGAAATCCATACGATAATAGAACCCTACACTCCACCGAATCTACAAAGAAATAACTCGATCCGCGTGCGAGAGCACGGAACGCACCCCACCTTACACATACACACAGCGAACGAAGCAATTGCGCTCCTCCCGCGCGCTAATGTCCGCTCTCCGTGATTTTCGGCAGTTGACTCCCACGCTTTCCGTCACACGCGTTTTCAAGGGGGCGAGTGGATGTGTGTGAGTGGGGGGAATCATCATCACACCGGCTGCAGCGCGCGTGCGCCCGGGCACCAAGATAGAGAAATAAAGAGCGAGCGCGCGCGAAAGAACCGAACAAGCGAGCGAGAAGGCGAAAGAGTTAGAAGAGCGGGCAGCGAGCTCGAGAGAGATCCCCGAGAGAAAATTATACGCTTTAAATGGATAATTAAATAGCAACAGGAACTGACTGAAAGACTGACTGGGGATGATTGCCGGGTTCCGGCGCGAGCATGAGCTGGAGGGAGAGAGAGAGAGAGCCCGAGGCACGCGCACGCGTGCACGAAGAGGTGGAGTGAGAGAGCGAGAGAGTGGAGGAGGTTCTCGCCCATCCGCCCCGCGTATCTAAACGCACGAACGTTATAATTATCCCCGCTACGTGCACAGCGCCGCCGCCGCCGATGTTGTTTCCATGAGCGTGTATGTAACCCCAAATTTCGTAGGCACGTGTGCCGGGGTATACAACTAACGTGCACGGAAAATCGTGACGACTGACCGTTGATGATCGGTTCCGCGTCGTTTACTCTCTCTCTCTCTCTCTCTCTCTCTCTCTCTCTCTCTCTCTCTCTCTCTCTCTCTCTCTCTCTCTCTCTCTCTCTCTCTCTGTATCTACGGCGGTTTTTTTTTTTTAATGAACGCCGGTATTACCCTGTTTGGTTGTTTGGGCGTTACGTACGTCTGACATGCGACGTCTGCGCTTGTTTGCATTCTAATGGTCTTGTTTTACAAAATTTTAATAAATTGAAGAACAGGATCGTAACCGGGCTTTAATCAGAATAATTTATCTGGACGGGCGTGCGAAAAAAGAAAGCAAAACGCGAAAAACCGCCGGTGCGGCGATAAATTCTGCTTAAAAAAATGATTCCAGCCCCCGATACAGCCCGCACGGGGAGACGAATTCGTCGTCCTATATAGCCGGAGCAGGGGATGGAAAAAATGTCTCCATTTGACGCGATGTTGCAAACGAATGGACGGTCAGAGGGCGCGGCAGCGGGGAACTAATCAAAGCCTCTCTCTATTTCTCTCTCTTTCTTCGTCCTCGTCGTCCAGCAGCGGGCAAACGAGCGTTTTATCTTGTCGCGCGACCGACTCTCTACTTTCTATTTCGTACACAAGATTAGGCTCTCCTCGGCCGTTTCATTAGCGGAGCGCAATCAGTCGCGTGTTGGCCGAGGGAAGGAAGGAGAGAGAGAGAGAGAGAGAGAGAGAGAGAGAGAGTCTCAGAGGCCGCGATAAGCCGGCGTGCGGCTATGGCGATGGTGGAGAAGGAGGAGGAGGAGGTGATCTAATCAATGAAATTGGCAGACAAAGGCAGATCCAAGCCCCGGATAGAGGGCACGCGAAACAGATGGAAAGAGATAGAGAGCGCACAAAGCAGCAGCAGCAGCTAGCTTGGCGCTCGCACGTAAGTGCACGCTCAGAGGTGTAGATTGAACCTTGGCATTATTGGATGAGCGAGCGAGAGGGTCGATTGCTCTCTCTCTCTCTCTCTCTCTCTCTCTCCCTCTAGGACGTTGTCCCCGGCCGTGTCCGGAAACAATGAGAGAGGTGTGGCTGGTGCTCTGGCCTCCCCTGTCGCCAGGACGGGAACGAGAGAGAGAGAGAGAGAGAGGTGACGAGGAGATGTCCAGCGCCGTGTTGTAACGCTGGCCCCGTTCTCTCTCGACTACGACTACGACGACGACGATGAGGCAGAGAGTTCGAGGACGACGGAGGCTATTCACGCGCCCTGCGCGGTATATGGGAGAGCCTCGCGTGATAATGACAGGCCTTCGAGACGTGATCGAGGCGCCGTTGCTGGCTCGTGTCACCCGAAGGACCTCGGCCACGCCCGCGAGCTGGCTATTCCTCGAGCCCTGTCGAATTCTCACTGCTCGCTCGCCCCGTCGATTTTCGAATGCCAGCGAGAGAGCTGCTCGGAGCCCTTGCCGAGGATACTAATGAGGCGCGTGATCTCGCCGCCCGAAGACATTCGTGATCGCCAATTAGTTTGTGACACTCGTGAGCCCTGTTCTGTATAGCGAAAGTGTTTTATGGGTTGCTCTCGACGTTACAACTACATATCGTGTGGTGATTTTAGCTCGGAGCACCGATTATTGGATACGAATGGGAAAAAGATTAATATAAAAACGAAACGCTGCTCATCAGATAAACCTATGGCCATCCGAAACATCCCGTTAGCCTTTATGCACGCGAACCAAACAGTCCATCATTCGCCTTTGCTATCTCTCTTCGTACCAAACAAATCTTGCTCTCTTGTTTATCCAAAGCGCGTACATTGCGCCCGAAAGATCTGCATCTCTAGCAGCGCATGAGTGCCCACGCGAGGGAGAGAACAGCCGTTTGGCCCGTGACGATGACGAGGCGAAACGCGCTCAAGATGATGCGTAATCTCTCTCTCTCTCTCTCTCTCTCTCCACTGACGACTCAGCATACCTTCGAATTATCGGCTTATCGGCTATCTCGCGTGTATCGAGGCCTCGCTCTCACGTGCCGCTGCCGCTGAGCATATACCTGCGAGCATTCCATTGTGCTTTTCCGCGTAATTACACGCGGGCCGAGAGAGCGCACGCGCTCGTGCAACAGTCGCCTTTTTAATCCTCCGTCCGGGCCCATAAGCGTGAGAAATCACTAAATGTATACTCCGCTGGCCATTGATCCCCGAGGCCTATGTAGCATTACAAGTGTAAAGTCAGTTTGCGCGCAGTCTCATGCTCGATCCTCTTATTTGCCTTTTTTGTTTTCATATACCTACACTTCACTCCTATACCACCGAAGTTAATACACCGAAAAATCTTCTGGATGTAAATATACATTCACCTCGACTGAGCTTCGGCACCGTTAATACTCCCCCCCCCCCATCCGCCTCTCATCTCTCCTCATTTCTTTTAAAGATCAAGTGCTGGCAGCTGGAAGGAGTTTTCAACAGTGGCGGCCATTATCGACCCGGCGTGTCTGGCAATAACGGCACATTAGAGGATTTTAATGCTGAAATTGAATAACCCCCGAGGCGGGCGGATAACGAATTTATGCCCTCTCCACCCCCCCCCCCTCCCGCGAAAATACCTGCACCTAATATCCCGCAGTCGAGGCGGGGGGGTGGGAGAGGGACAAACCGAAATGAAGACACTGAGTCTGAGTGACGCGTCGCTGACGTCTCTTGTTTTATCTCCTTCTTTTATAGCTCCCGCGAAGGTGCGAGGTGGAAATACACTTCTCGCGCGAAAAGCGCCCGATGAATTTTGTTTTGAGTGCTAAATAAAGTCGCGCCGCTTACAAGCTCTCTTGAATATTTAATTGTCGCTTTACTTGAGTACAGCGTCAGTCAATGGTCTATTAAATTTTAAATAAACCACTTTATTACAATAAAATGAATATCATCGACTTTCGCTGTAATCCAATTATAATTATTTTTTAGTTATAACTAAAATTCCAGTGATATGTAGTTTTTCGTTGTATACTTAAAACTGATTTTCAGTGATTTAATTCCCACTGCTTCATATTTAGACATTGTCGTTCTAAAAATGTCAATCAGCCAAAACAGATTCGTCAGAGTTTTCTATCCTTGTATCTCCCGCGAACGAGGCCTATTAATTTGACATCTCATCGTTCGCTACAAAATCGAACTACAGGCACGTAAAGCACGCGCCTCTCGCAAAACTGTCCGCGTTAGCGCTAACTCGTTCTCCCCAAAGTCCAAAGCGTGTCACACGCTTTGCAGCGGCACGAGGATCGTGGCGCCGGCGCGCGCCCCTCCGAGAGAGAGAGAGAGAGAGAGAATCTCGGTGATGACGAGGCGCGATCTCCGCTCGATCCCACGCCTCGCTCGTTAGCCGGAGTCAGCAGTCGGGTCATCATCGACGTGTCATTCGGGAGGAGCCGCTCAGAGAAGAGATGCTGTAGCGCACGCGAGAGCGGGCCTCGTCTCCCCTGGCTTCCCTCTTCGAAAATGGCAGGATCACGTCTGGGGAGACACCACCACCACCACCACGCCCATCGACGCGCGGGAGGCGGTACTCTCGACGACGGCGACCTGACGCAGCACGCGACGCAAATTGTCGCCCGAGGTCGATATAATGACGAGCAAGAGAGAGAGAGAGAGCTCTGTTCGAGTATGTCTTTATCCGGGAGTTCCCTCGATTCCCATTGGGTTGAAAGGCTTATATTCCTGCGGGATTGACGACACCGACGACTATGAATCCATCACAATGTCTCCTTCTCGATTTTAGCGGGCACGCGAACGTCTGTTCTTCTAATTGATTCCTTAGCCTTCGTCGCAAAGTGGATAATGCTCGCGGACGATTGCCGAGAATGAATAAGGGAATGTGAGCTTTAAGAGCGATGATTGACGCGCGGCGAGCGTTTGCTCTTATCCTTCCATCAGCAGCAATTATGCATTTCTAAAACCTCTATTTATAGATCAAGATATAGCTGTCCATGCGCTATTACAGCTTGATTTTTTCTTGTGATAATGTCAGAATTACTGGAAAAACTAGCGCTCCAACCATTATACGATGCTAGCGCATCAAGCGCAATTTGCCAGCGCGACGATTACGCGCTAATCTAATAGAGGAAGGCGCTAGCCCGCACCGGCTGTAATTATCATGAAATCGTCAGGAAGCAATAGGCCCCATTTTCGCACTCTCTCTCTCTCTCTCCCCCTTCGAGCACACCGCATATCCCCTCCCACGGTGCGAGGAAAGGCCGAGAGCCCCCCCGAATGGTTTTCATATTGTCTTTTTAGTGTTCATTTTCATTTTATCGCTTGTTTGGCCGAGCCTGACTGCCTGCCGGCTCGACCCTTCGAATGGGTTAATTCAGTTACGGCAGCAACCCACCCTCGAGTCTCACCCCCTCTTTGCTCGCTCTCTCTCTTTCCCCGAGAGTCATCTGCTCGAAACGACGTCGATCCATAAAGAACGAATAAACTTTGGCCGGAATTGAATCTTACTTTTCCTCGACGTGGTGCGCGCCTGGCTTGAATGTGGAAATTCGTTAAGCCTTTTGAGGGGGGGGGGGGGGGGGCGATCGCTGCTAAATTGGCATCGAATCGGGGATTCCTTATTCGGAAAAGCTTTATTCTACTGGAATAATAACACTATAGTATGTCATTAGGCAAATGTTCAGCGTATAATGTGAAGTATATTTTAATGAAATGCTTCTGATTTATTAGCCCTTCTAAGCACAGTACCACCCTGTAGCTCCAATTTTCCAAGTACTCTCTCACAGCGGGGGAACCGAGTGTGCAACCAACTCGTGCGCGTTAAAAGCGTCCCTCGCGATGATTTTTCGCGCAATACTGGTGGTAAGTAAGGTCCTGCGAAGAAACTCTCACAGGGGACGCACAAATACACACACACACGCAGATGCACATATACACATACAACTAGCGTCCTTCCTTCTTTCTCTGGAAAACCATCAGCGAGAAAGTCGTTGTCGGCGTGCAGCAGGGGTATATAGCGCAATGGTAGACCAGAAAGAGCGAGAGAGAACAAGCCGCGCCGGCAGCACTTAAGACTATTGTTTTCAATGTAATTGGATAGCTCGACGCGCTCGCTGGCCGTCTCTCTCTCTCTCTCCCTTCGTCTTCTCGGATGCAGCGGGAGGAAGGGTGGCGCGCAAGCGAGTGAGCGGGAGCCAGTCCCCAGGAAGCTTCGACAATTATCTTGATTGTTTTATGCATATACCAACGGTCGAGAGAGAGAGGGAGCGAGAGAGGGAGGTAAGGAGGAGAGAATGATAGACGATATTCTCTGTTCTGTAATTCACTACCACTGCCGGTGGACGTCCTCTCTCTCTCTCTCTCTCTCTCTCTTGAGCACGCACTCGGTCTGGTATCTCCGCTAATTCGACCTTGTTCCCTCCGTTGTTTCGCGCACCTGCTGCTCCTGATTTACACCGGCTTCTTCCTCACCTCTCCTTCTTCTTCTGCTTCTGGCACCGTAAGTGTGTGTATGTGTGCGTGTGTCTATCCTAGAAAATTGTCCCAGCAACGTCGACGCGAGTTTATAGTTTGCTTTTTCTCATGATGTTTTAGTATTTTTTTTTTAAACACTGCAACGTATAATTTGATTATACCGCTACCAAAGATTACATTGCGAGGACAAAAGTTTATCGTCCGCGTAATGTACACTCTATATAGCGTAACTTCAATATTTCAGCAA
Organism: Torymus aiolomorphi; assembly: GCA_036365515.1. NCBI lineage: Eukaryota > Metazoa > Arthropoda > Insecta > Hymenoptera > Torymidae > Torymus > Torymus aiolomorphi. The sequence goes on from CM070877.1 coordinate 132,058,021, forward strand.
AGCAAAAAGCGAGGAGAGAGAGGGAGAGAGAGAGAGAAGCGCGTGTTCGGTTTACAAAGGAGGGGGGAAAAGCTCTCTCATATCAGAGAGGTCGGCTTCCCTCATTACGTCGGGTGCGGCGGTAGCGCGAAGACGCGATTCCCTCCACCTCCTCTCGTTAACAATAGGTGTATCGCCGCGTCGGTTTAATTAGGATAAGAATCTCTATCTCTCTCTCTGTCTCGTCGGCCGCTATATACCCGCGAAAGGATGGCTATGCAGTGCGCTCGTCGCTTCGCTCTTTTTCCCCTCTCCTCTCTCTCTCTTTCTTTCCCCTTCGTGGCTCGCCTCCAAGAAACATGATATACCGATCGAGGGGAGGACGTGCGCGCAAGCGGGCGAGCTCGCGGTCGCCGGCGCGGTTTCCGAAAATACCGCACGCGCATACGCGCGCCTCCGCTATATAACGCCGTGCGCTATATAAAAAAAAGTTTTCGCGGGAACGTAATACTCGCGGGCGCGATCGCCACGTGCTAATTATGTAAAAATATGACGCGGTTCGGGCATATACGCACGTGCGTGTACATATATGTATATACAATGTACTGTACACACATGCCCGAGCTTTTATGTTCCGGGCCAGTCCCGTGTGTGTGAGCGCTGGCTCGTTTTTTATACTTTTTATTTACGCTCCGCTCGCGCGCTGCCATTGTGCGTGAAATTCTTTCTCCAACGCTCGCTCGCGACTACTGCGCATTTTTCAAAAGCTGTATTTTTTTCGGTTGCGCTTTTGTTTCCTTTTTTCCCTGCTGCCGCAGCCGCCGACGCCACCGACGTTCCGTTGCGCGTCCGGCGGTGCCTTTTTTTTAATAATAAACAGAAGGCTCGGGCGCGGCGTTATTTCGCGCTGCTGCGAAAGGTGCAGCAGCAGCTTTTTTGTCGCGCCGCGTTATTTACGAGACTTAGAGTAAGGTTTGGAAATTTGTTTTTAAAATTTTGAAGGGCTGTCGTGCGCGCCGCGTCGCGTCGAGTTCAAGGGAGACTAAATCGCACTTCACGGCGCTATTATGATAAAATATCGATTATTAAACTTCCGAACTCGCGTCCTGCGTGCGCACGAAAATGTTATTTAGCTCGCGACCATACTTTAAATTTACACTGTACCGCGCGTTTAACAGCGTCGCGGGCAGCAACGATCGTAAATTCGTGGCAAACATCGTCCTAAGTTCGCTTTATCGGGCATACTTTTTCCGTGCACCGGAGAGAAAGAGAGAGGGGCTGCAGAATGAAAAATCTGATCCCGAAAGGAGTAGTCCCGAGCTATACAGGCGTACACCTATACACACACGCGTACGCCAAGGACTGCACATCTGCGCAGATGCGAACGCCGATAAAACGCGGCGGCGGCGTCGCACCGAACATCCACGTATCTCCCGCTCCTTTTTTTCCATCCCGATACTCTCTCCCGCGCGAGCACACACACACAGACTTTTTTTTTGCTCCGCCGAGCAATAAATAATATTTCGCAGGTGCGCTCCGGCAACGCGTAATGCTCCCCGTGTCTATATATGTATACACGGAGAACTAGCCGCCGCCGTGCACACGCGGTGCAGCAGCAGTGCAGGCTATGCTGCAGCCAGCGCGTCGCGCATATCGAATTTTTGCGCGGCTGCTGGTCTGTCGCGCTCGCTCGCACCGTTATATTTCGCGTCTGCGAGTACGCGAGAGCCAGGCGCGCGAGTTTTCCGTTATTATTTTCAATTACAGTTGCGCGAATTTATGGGCGTTATGTTTTAATTGTCGTATTCTCTGCTTTTTTCCAGCATCCGTACCCATCGGAAGACCAGAAGAAACAGTTGGCGCAGGACACGGGGTTAACGATTCTTCAAGTCAACAACTGGTGAGTTTTTATATTCTACCTGCGTTGTTATTTTTAAGTTTTTATGATTAATATTTGTCCGATGAAAACGTTAACACGCGACGTTGTATTTTTATTTGTCGTAATGTATAGAAGTAAATTGAAACACATAGGTGGTGAGATAGAATATTCAATTACAACGTTTATATTCAGTATCTCATTGATAATCTGTTGCCCATTTAACAAAGCATATACAATAATATCTATCGATCATAATTGAATAGGTATAATTAATATAGGTAATATTTAATTTAAAACAACTGTGTATACTCAGTCCATTGTATCACTAGAAAACTAAAATTAAACTAAATATAATAAGCACTTTTTCAACGTTTTTCAGTGATCATATGTTTAAGAGAAAATAACATGAATATAAAAGCGTCTTGAAAGTTCATAAATTAAAAATAGCCACGGAAGAAGTATCCACCATAAACTAAAGATCGCAAGCCTCGCGCCTTCAAGAAAGAGTGAGTGAGTAAAAGAGAGAGAGGAGAGAGACGATACCGTTGCATACGCTCGATGGCGTGTAAACGTAACCACTGCGTTTTACGCGCCTAATCTCGGCGGGAATAAGTGCCTCTTGGATTCTGCTTTCTCGTTCTCTCTCTCTCTCTCTCTCTCTCTCTCTCTCTCTCTCTCTCTCTCTCTCTCTCTCTCTCTCTCTCTCTCTCTCCCACCCCAGTAGCCATTACGTCTGCGGTTTTACGATTTTCGTATCTGGGCCGACGACTTTGTCGACAGGCGTGCGCGCGCGTTGCCGGTAGTTTCTGTCGGCGATTGCTTTACGAACCGAAAAACGCGTGTTATCGTTGCCTGTAAATCCGACTGGCCGAAATCCTGATAAAATCCCGCGCATAAGGTGAGATGACGGGGTTTTTTTTTTTTTCATGCGCCTGCTCGAGGTTTTACGATTTTCCCCGAGTGTCTCCGGCACTGCGGAGGTGTGTATGGTTCCATGTGTTTGCCTCGGTCGATGGATATTGTGGCTGTAAAACGGGAGATTATGTAAATCCGCGATATGTGCGGGTCATAATTAGGCTGAATGTTAATTTTATTCGCAGTTAAGGATACTCGCAGATATTTCTTATATAACGCGTATACTAATGATTGCAATAATAATCCGAGAGTGATATTAAGCGCGGAAACTCGAAATCATAATCAACTTTATTCCGCTGTAATTTGTTGCAGATTACCATCGAAAAATCCTATAAATTCCCTTTTAACATTTTACATTACACAGCATCATCAAATAAAGCCTTAACTTTCAATGAATAGCTAAATCAAATCGATCGAGAGCTCTTAAGATTCCAATCTTCTTTTTTTCCCTCGCTCTCGTGCTCGCCCGAGAGAGCGTGTCAGGAGCTATGTTCGGAGGGCCACTTGGTAATCCGGAATCCATACCCCGACCGTTAATCCGCTCTTGATCGGGAAAGGGTTAAGACCGTGGAAAGCGTCTTTGCGAGGTTAATCCCTTCTCGGTGTCAGCGCTACGGTGGAAAGGGGAGGAGGAGAGTCTCGACATTCTCTCCTCGCGCCTTGGAAGCCCCGATCTCGACTCGAGTGGCTCTCTCTCTCTCTCTCTGGGGCCCCCACGCAAGCGCTATCTTATCATCTTGATGAATGTTTTCTCGTAACACCTGCGCCTGTAACATCCGAATTTCCGTACTCCCGCTTGTTCCCGCGAGATACGCTTTCCCTCCTTTTGTTGTTGTTTCCCCTTGTTTTTCGCCCGTGTTTCGCGTCTTAATTATAATTCGCATGGCTTTAAATGGTGCCCCGATCCTTTTTATTACTCGGGGCGGATTGTTGAATGTAATCGTTCGTACAATTTACAAACTACAAGCATATACGTATTATACTCTTTCTTTTCTCTCCTCTTTCTTGATTACGAATTTTTATGCCTCATTACCGCACACTCTCGCACAGCACACGTGTTTGTCATGCAGTATGAAACGAGATTGCGCATGTGTAAATACACACATAGACACGGGGCCAAGCGACTGTTTCGCAGTGGCACCAGCGGCTCTTAAAGCGCGTAATCCCTTCGGCTAACTTTAGACACCGAGATCGAAATAATCTGCCACGCGTGAATCAGTCCCAGCAACTCCCTCTTCTTCCCCTCTCTCTTTCCATAACCGACGGACGGAGACAGAAAGAAGCCGCGCGACTCTCCGCGTGGTTATAAAACGCCGAATGGATTGCCGGATCCACCTTTTGCGCGCGAGCCTCCCTTCGCGTTCTCTTTTCTCGCGGGCGGCGCTTGCGGCAAGTTTTAACGACACGGCGAGCGAGCTCGCGAAACGCGGGTGGCGGCGAGTTCGGCGCGCGTGTATAAATAAAATCGTCGCGACGCCCCGTCTTGCGCTTGACGACTGCGACGACGACGAGGAGGGGACTTTAAAATAAAGACAGAAGAGAGGGGGACAGAGAAGGGCAGGAAAGTGTGCTGGCGGAGATAGGAAGCGTGCGGATGCACGGTAATTGAGCACAAATCAACTTTAAGGAGGACCGGAGTCAACATCCTCTTCTCTCCTCTCTTTCGCTCTCTCTCTCTCTCTTTCTCGTCCGTCGGATTTGCGTTCCGCTCGCGCCTTTATCTCTTTAACATCGTGTCGCTTTGTGCCAAGATCGTGTTTGCGCGTAGGACGTGTATTTTCGCGTTCCTCCTCCTCCTCCTCCCTCTTCTCTGCTGCTCTCGGAGCCGAGCGAGCTCTATCTCGAAGATGCGATCAAAGGTGTGTATATTTTTTCGACTTGTTTATGGTATACGTACTCGCAGCCGCTGCTCCACGTGTGTGCGCTCGCTGGCTCGCGTCTCTTATACGTTTTCATTTTTTTCCGGGCTTTCGCGTATATACAACGTTGCATGATGTATACAGGCTTGTTACAGGCCTGCTTTTTCGTGTCGAGCAAAAAGTGCGTTAACCGAAAGAGAGATAGGTACACACGTATATCCGCGCCCGTATAGTCTCGTCGGAAAGTTCAGTCTCTCTGTTATGCTTACTAAATTCGCGGGAAAATACGCAATTTGGTATTTAGAATACAATAATGTTCGTCGAAATTATTCTGAAAAATGGTTAAGGCAGGATTACTATATTTTGTTCCGTTGTCCGCGACTTAAGACTGGAAATTCATTATACGCGAGCGTGTAAATTCCCACATAAAAACAGCGTGGCCGGCAGCTGGACTAGCAACCACCACAACAACAACAACAACAACATTTGCAGCGCAAAAATATTCACGCTCGCACTTTACTCTCTCGCGCGCCGTTATAACGCCACCGCTGTCGCGAGTAAATCATGAATAAACGCGCTCTCGCGCTCGCTAACTTTCGAAATTTTTCTAAGCGCTCGCGCGTATAATAACGAAAGCGTGCAATGAAACTGTGTACGTGTATGTAGGGGCGGAGAGAAAGGGAGTACGCGCGAGGCACTAAAAAGAGGTTAATGCCGTTGTCCGTTGGAATCGTTTACGTACGTATACGTGTGCACAGAAGCCGAGCCGCGTGTTCGGGCGCAATTTTCGTCCGTGTACGTGTATTTCTCGGGCGCGTAAAGTATCCCGCGCGCGAACCTTAGCCCTCCGCGTGAACAGAACTCATGTTTCCGTAATGCAATTAGATCTGTCTCCCTCTCTTTCTCTTTCTCGTTCTCCCGCTTTCCCATGTGTGCGGCGGGCACATGTGTGCGTGCTTCGCCCGAGTGTCCACGCGCATCCTTTTGGCGAGCCCACGCTCGCCTAAGCGCCGAGACGCGCGGCTTAGAAATAGCCACTCTAATTAGAATCCCGTGTGTGCGCGCTCTCTCTCGCGCACGCTGCTGTACTATATAGCCGCCCGGGTGAAGTGCGTATAGCCGCGGGTGTATAGTGCGGCGCATCTGCACGGCGCGAGATAAATGAAATAATTCGCGAATAAACAACGCGCCAAAGCTCCCTTCCGCAATCGTCGCGCGAATAATCCTGGGAGAGAGAGACGTGGACTATGGGATACAACACGCTTTGAAATTAGATCTCTTGTTTAGATAAACGAAATTATTCCGTATTAATTTATGTAATTGTCCTCGGAGAATGGAGAAAATGTTATTATTTTAAAAGTCCTTTATAACTTTACTTGTACCTATTTATATATTGGAAACGGGCAACTCCACCGTCTTTACACCTGCCATTAAACTACTCGAAAACCTTACGAAACACACCGCACCACCGTACTCTCACCTCGGGAATTTCGCAATTTTTCGCGCACCGCCGAAAGCCCACTAAAATCGCAAGACAAATGACGACGTCGGCGGTGTATTACACATACACGCACACACAAAGAAAGCGCAAAAAGCAACGGGCGCTTTCACTGACGACTAACCAACCGCGCTGTGTGCACCCTTCATCCACAATTTTCCGTCACATATATCGCGTCAGACGTATAAGAGAGAGAGAAGGAGTAGGCCCAGTAGTTAGACTCGCTGCCAGCTTGTTAACGCGAGAGATAGCACGTGAGCGCGGCGGTGCAGCGCCGACGGAAAATCGCGCGCGATCTGCATGCGCGATAAAAGCGTCCCTATATAGGCCCTTCAGTGGTCTCAGCGCGCACCGTAAAGACGCCACTGTCTCTGACAAAGTGCGCGTGCGCTCGGCGGTTAGCCGCACTGAGGATTCGTCGCTTTCTTCGATTTCTCGCTGCGCGGAGCTGAAGTGCGAGAGCAAAGCAGCGCGGGCTGATGGTTATCTAGAGAGAGCGCGTGCGTGCTTATTATTATAGTTTGTGCGAAAAATTTGTTACAGGAGTTGCCTTCGTTGATTATTTGGTTGGAGTGTAAATGTAGTCGAGGTTGGAGGAATTAATTCGCCGAGATAATTGCATTAGGACTGGAATAACGTAGTAGTAGCGGAGTTTTGTTAATAAAAAGCTGTACGCTCGGAGTCTCCTTCGCAAGACGCGCTCGTGAACATTAATTCAAACTGGCCTTTCGAGATTTAGAACCCGGAGACTTAACAAGTCTTCGCTGACTTAACACCGTCTCCGCGGAGAATTATTACAATAACCCCGCAATATTGCACCTGGAGTTCATAAATCTCGGCAGATTACTTGTAATCTTATTGAATGTCTACGCGCCTCGGCGATATTTGCATTTTCATGTGCGGTTATTTTTCAAATTCTGATTTGTCATGAAAATAAATAAATTTATTTAGATGAAAAATATAAAACTTATTACAAATAATTTAAAATGAAAATGGTTACTTCAACACCTATGCAAATATTCCGCAAAACAAAAGATACCGAGAACATCAAGAGCCACCTTTGCCTTGCCAGATCAAATGCGAAACTAGCACATAGTATATAGCCTCCGTTTGAAGTCCAGCACATACGCACGCGACAATGCATTAGAAGGGCGCTCGAACTCTTCGAAGCACTACACACACACGCATATACAGAGAGGCGGCAGCAAACGCTCAAGCAAGCGGCTCGCTCGCGCGCGAACGCTCACTAATATTCCCGCTAATTTAACCACTTTCTCTCTCTTCGCAGCTCTCTGCCTTGTCCCGCATACCGCGCTAATAAACCAGAGGTTATTTATCGACTCCGTCCCTCTCTCCCTCTTCCTCCGCTCTCCCTTTCCACCCCCCGTCGGCACTTGGCAGTTGCGCTGTTTATTTCGGCGAGTGCTCGAGAGAGTCATACACTTCCCTTTCCCCTCCTCCTCTTCCCCGCTTATCTTCCTCTTCATCTTCGTCGCCACATATCTCTCGCTCCTCTGCCTCTACCTCTCTCAGTCTTTCTTCTCCCCCGGGCAGTTGAAACTTCGGAATAGACGAGGGGACCAGCGCGCGGACTTCATTTATCCCGCTGGCGAAATGATTTTATTGGACGCGGATCGTGACGCGGCCGCGACGGTGCGGCGAAGAGTTATTCCGTGCGTAAGTCGGGCGCTCGCTCGCGCGGTTAATCAAGGATGAAATTTATCGATTCTCGAGATGGGAGGAGACACACGCGTAATTCCGGCTTTACAGCGCCGTGATGTAGAGGAGTAAAATATTTCAGCGTTAATTCGACCCGTGCGCGCTGGCAGCTGGTTACACGCACGCGTGCGTGCATATGTTGCTTCGGTAACAGTGGTGATGATGATGATGATGATGCTGCTGCCGCCCAATTTTCGCGTGCTCGGCGATTTACACTGTTATCTGTCACGGGGATTTTCGATGATTTTGCGCGGACGAAATAATCGGCCTCGGGCCTCTAAGTGGCTTTGCGCAATTTAAATTCCGCACGGTCGCTCGTTAATTGCCGCTAATATTAATACTCCGCTTCGAAGTATCTGAAATCTTTCACAGCGTTTATTATATATAAATTCTTCCATCATTTGAAGTTGGAAAGTTTACATGCATTGTTACTTCAGCTGCGTGCTTATAGATGCAATCGCGAATATTGAAGATTCCTTATCGCGCTGATAAGGAAACACACGCGCGCCTGGATCAAATAACCCGCAGGGTATGGAAAAACTTGCGCGTCAATGTGTGTCTTGAAGCCAGCTGTTCTCCACCGCCGCCGTCTTCAAAAGAAACGAAACGAAAGGTTGCACACGCAGCGCCCGAAGAAAAACGTTCCTTAATGACCATACGTTTTTGCAATTAGCAAGCAAAAAGAAGGCTGCCTACCCTCCTCCTCCTTCTCCTCGTCCACCTACCTCCTCGAGATAATAAAAATTATGATTCGTATAAAGGCGTCGTATAAGAGAAGCAAATGGAAATACCGGTTCTTCGCCCGATCCCCGCGCACGCGTAATACACGTTCTGCCCGCGCGTACACTCTGTCCTCTTCTTCGCCGCATTGATTTCAACTCGTCGCGTCGTCGCCGCTCCACATTTTTCTCTCTTTGCTCTGCTGCGACTTTTTTCCCCTCAAGACTTCTAGTCGCGACGGCGGCGATGTCCGGGCGCGCTGTAACGTCGGGCGTTACAAGATCGTTAAGATCCCGAGAGCGAACGGGCAAGCGCGCGCGGATGTAATTTAGGCCGATGTAAAGCGCTAACGAGACATTTCGTTTTACAAAATCGGCGCGGTATATTCGCGCAGCCGTAAATTCTCTTCGCCGGAGCGACGGACCGGATGTTAATACTCGCCCGTACCGTTTTGTCGCGTGGGGTTCGGTAGTCGTTACACATGTGTCGCTGTACGCGGGACGATGTAGCAGCAGTCGGAAGATCGCGTTTAATTTTACGAGGACGCGTGAGCGGTAAAATTATTTATGGAATCCCGAAAATTGCGGGGGCGGGCCATGTCAGCGGGAAAAGCTGTTTTGTTGCTTTCAGACTTTGAATGTTTTTTGGCATATATACGTGCACTAATATACACAGCTATATCTTGCGAAAATAGAATGTTACTTTGAATATCCTCTTGTTTTCTAACAACATGTACTACATCACTTTCTCCTTGTAAGCGTAACCAGAAGTTCTACTTTATCTAATCAACCCACAATGTATATACATAACAGTAATGTAATACTCTTACGTCTTAGTCACTCGGCATTTCACTGTTTACAACCACCGAAATCCATAACTCACCTCTGATTCTAATACACTCCACCAAACTTCTCTAGCCACAACTACCCCCGTACCCAACCCAAACACCCACCACCGAAGCTCCTGTACACTCTTTCCTCTCAGCATTCACTCGCGAGGGCGCGCTTCCACTCTCACTTATATACACCTTTTCTCCACCTGAACTCGCAGCGCAGCGAACGATTTATCGCTATTAAAAGATTATCGCGCGGCCCGTCACGGGGGCCCGCCCGGACAGTGACGGAACGGCTCTCGGCCGAATATCTCGGCGGGCTCATCTGGAATCGTAAATTGCGAGCGCAGCAGCCGCGGCACGTAAGTCTCTGACGTAACGAGGTGAGAGGCCATTCGTGATCCGAGATCGTCCGACAACGGGCGCGCGGGCCGCGGACTCTCGCGCCGTCTTAATTTAAATCTCCCATGCGCTCGGCACTGATTGTTGTAATGCGCGCCGGGCGGACTAGTTCGCACCTCTATACACCCGCAATGCGCGGTTCGTGCAGCGCGCGAAAAAGCCGACGGAGAGGATAAATCCGAGAGTGCTGAGAGTCGAGTGCGGGGGAGTAATTTTTCTTATCGCGCCGGAGGTGCAGCCCCCTTCCCCAAAAAAAGAGAAGTCGGTTGGTTTATGGGTGCTGCATTGCTATGCGCGGTGGTGGTTCCTTTCGCGTATTAGACTGTTTCGCGCGGTGCGTCTAGTTTATTATGCAGCGTTTTAATACGTGTCCTTTATCACGCGCGACATCAAAGTCGTGAACGCTGCCTTGCCACATTCGTCTTCCCGCGAGAACATAATTTCAATAAGTGTAAACGCGTCCCGATAAATCACGCCGCCACAATATAACTCCTCTCTATTCCCCTCTCTCTGTTCCTTCGGCCCAACTAAATCAAAAGCGTCATTACTTCCTTATAAGCGTGATTGCGTTAACGATCCATGCTTCGAGCGCGTGCAGGTGCGTTGGCCATATTGCGAGCGCGCGGGGAGCGAGTGAGAGAGAGGGACTAATATTGGATAGCCCCGTCAAACAATCTCATTTAGCGAACTGCGCTTTTGCCCTTAGCACGCTCCGCTGCACCCCTTGCCACGCTCTCGCTCTCTCTCTCTCTCTCTCATTCTCTCTCGCTCTTCTCCGGTGCGCAAAGCCTTATCCTCAAAGTCCCAGCAGCAAGAGAGAGCGAGAGACTGAGAGAGCTCTCGCTCTCTCTGGGGCCGAGACGCTAGGAGTCGGATATCTAATTAGCGGGGGCTGATCGGTAATTACTACGATTAATCAATCCGTTTTCCATTTGTGCGCTCGGAGAACTCCGTGAGGAGAAACAGGGTAAGACAGAGGGAGAGAGAGAAGGTATATATATATATATATATATATATATAGTTGGGAGCGGAGTAGTAGTAAGTCGAGGAGTAATCGAGAAGGAGAGAGAAAGGGCTGCGGCGGGAGAGCGTTGCGCAAAAGGCACAAGTATTTCTATTGTTGTTCGGCCGAGCGTTAATGCTTTTCGTTCTCTTCTCGCCGGCTGATATTGGATTCACTCTCGCGCGCCTCCGGACTTTTTATTCGCCGAGGCGAGCAGTGTAGTAGCCGTGTAAAATTTTAATTTTTTCCTGTAAGCGCGCGCACGGGCATTAATTGATTTACGTCGATTCGCGGAATGCGGCATGAAGACGCAAGTCTATACCGTTATTTTTCCCATTTTACGGGTGTACCATCTTCTCGCTTGGGTTTCTATTAACTCTCCGCCGCTGCGCGTGTCAGAAAACTATCATAAGTTGGATACAAGTTTTATAATAACCGTTTGGATCGAAAACTCACGTTCGATAATTTATAAATTCAAAGATCGTTTATTGAAGAGAAAACCACGAGCGCTACTGTAGTATATACACACAGCGGCTTAAAACCTTTATAATACACGCGTCGCGCGAGCGATATACAAGTTTAATTTCGCGCATTAAAATCGAATTAACTGCGTTCCGGCTCACGCGCGCGCGTGTGTACGGTGTTTCTCTCTCCTACGCGCGCGTACCACGATGACGACCGTAGGAGGAGAGGCTCGCGCGCTCTCGTGTCGCCGGCAGTGGCATTACAAGATTGACAGGGTCAATATGCATAAGTTTGCCAACCCACTCGAGAGAACAAAACTCTTATTACATTAGGCTCGTGCGTACACGTGCATCTGTCTCTCTTCGAGCGTGAGTGTGTGTATATTGAGCTTGACTCACTTTGCGCTCGTTGTCGTCTCGTCGGCAGCAGTGTGCCGTTCATTATCGCCGTTAGTAGGTGGCTTAATAAAAATTCGAGCTTTTTCGAATTGTACTTTATTATTCTCGTTATAACAATTTTTTATTTTTGGCTCAGCTTTTTGTACCGTAAATATCATATTGAAATAAAATCAATATTTTATTTTTTTAGATCATACTAGTAAGTTCAGGCGTGCTGCGCGCACTCTTCCTTTGCTTTGAGTTATACAATTAATATTGCAATATTATGAATTTAAAATTTATTTTACTTTTTAACATACGCAAATTGATCCAATATTTTTTTTATTGAAACTTAAATTTTATTTACTTTAGTTTATTCCTATAATACAAAAATTTTGAGGTTAGAAATGTAACTGTAATCAGAACAGTATTCATAGTCCTTCATTATTTACTACAGATAAAATTTGAATTCTTTTTGTCATACAAAACCAAATTTTAAGTCATTAATGCTATTTATCACTTATATTTTTAGATCATATACATTTCATAATTCGGAACTTTGTGAGTTTTATTTGAACCAATCAGCTAAGACCTTATTTGGGCTTCACATTTCCGTTATCACTTTTTAGAGATAAGAATATACTTATGTAAATTCTTATTACCAGATTAAAAGAGAGCATACAAAATATACAACAAGTAGTAACAGGATTCAGACAAGAAGAAAAGCTTTAGTCGAGAATGTATTACACAGAGCAGCGACGGCGACGTGAAAGCGAGCCGCCCGCACAAAGGGAGAGAGCCATATGGATGCCGAAATCTCATGATGCCATTAGCCTCGACTTTGTAAATAGTTTTCGCCCGAAGAATAACAATCGGATTCCGAAAAGATTCCACGAGGGTTCAATCCTCTCTTTCTCTCTTTCTCTCTTTCACCCCCGCTATACTCACCTACATATAACACTTGCGCGCACCCTTCTTTCCTGCCCCCCTTTTCCGCGACTAGATATCGCCGATCGATCATTTCGGGGCGCGCGTGACAGCGGCAAAGGGTTTCTTGTTTTCCGACGACATGTATATATATATACGGTCTGGCCGCTGCGTTTGCTCTGCAACTTGAGGAGAGAAAGGCGGATTAACGCGCGTTATTGCACACGCGCGCGCACGAGAGCAGTCAAGGGTTGGTTGGTCAAGGGTCCGGCGCAAAAGGGTTGCGCACACATGCGGAAGGGGGCGAAAGCGGCGGAGACGCGAGTGTGTAGACAAACACTCGGATCCTTCGAATTACGGAGTGTAGTCGTCGAGACGGCGCGATTGGATCGGCTGTGACGCGTGTACACTCGCACGCCCTTCATCGTCCAGCGAAAGGGGTGAGATAATGATAGAGAGGGGAAGAAAGTATAAGAGGTTAGCGAGTTGTTTCTTCCTATACGGACGATTTCGGCGACAAGCGGGAAATGCGCCGCTTTCGCGCGAGACTCGCCGCGTGTTTACGAGGAGTTTAATGGCTGGAGGTTAGGGTTAGCCGCCGGGGAAGCGGATTTTCCGACTCTCGTGTGTGATGGGTTACTTTTGATGATTGTTTGGGAGATGTCGGATGGAAGCTAGCCGAATGAGATGTTGATTGTTTCGTCCTAAGGGATTTTCTTGTTTGTCATGCAATATAGTTACAGACTAATACCCAACCAAACGTTCTTCTCTTATTAGAAATAGTATTCCACACCATCGCCCCAAAGTACTTTTTTTTCTTTAATATCGAGAGACTATATTTTCCACTGTATCACGAAATTCCGGACACAAAGGAGACACCCACACACACAGGCCAAAGGACTCGCCGTATAAAAGGACGGCGCGAAAGTCAAACAGTCCTTTTTCCTTATTTTTCATAAAATCTCGTTCTCCGCAGGCCGACTACACGCGCCACGTCCTTTCATCTCGCGGAAATTGTGCCCATCCCCCCGTTTCATTTTCACTTCCGACAAAGCGCGCGCGAGCGGGAGAGTGGTGATCTTGGACTTGGCTCCACCGTGCAGTGACAACGAAGGCGAGCGAGGGAGAGAGAAATTGAACCCGTAAAAGACCAGGAAGAGGCGAGAGAGGACGAAGAATAAGTAAGAGCGGCACCGAGCGGCGGCGGCGATGGCGGCGGGGGAGAGAAAAAGGCCGCGCGCTTGAACGGGGACAATGCTTTCATCATTGCCGCGCGCGCGCGCTCTTTCTTTCGCCGCTGCTGCCGCCGGAGGAGGTGGACCGCGTGCGCGCGCTCCTCCTTTCTTTTACGCTTTTTAGCCGCAAAGGATCCATTGTCGGTGGCGATGTACGCGAGCGCGCGTCAGCCGCTGGGTATCACTGTCTCTCCTCCCACCCCCTTTTCTCGCACGCTGTTTCCTCTTCTCTTTTTGTCTCTGGAGCGGTATATAGGGCTTTATTTTTTCGAAATTTTAATTGCGGCGCCGGGCAAAGGGGTCGGCTTGATGACGAAACAAGAAGTGTGGTCCAAATATGCCGTGATGTATTAAAAACAAAATGTCGTTGACGTTGCTATATATACTCTGATAAAAGAAGAAGAAAAAAAATAAGATATAAATAAATGCATAGCTTCCAGTACATAGTCTCCATATAATGAATCCTTAAATCATGGGTATTTTGAGCTTACACACACGCGAATGATTTCCTCCCGTCCTCTCGAGGCCGAAAGTCCAGGGGCTTTCCCGCATCTCCTGGCACGCGAATGAAGATATCACGGAAATATTACCCGGCGATCGCCGTATGATTGTCGTTCGGCAAGCCCCGCGGGAGCCCGGCAGATGTTTCGCGGCGACCCAATCAGCCGAGAGAGACCCCCGGAGCAGCAGCCAGCGTCGCCGCGACAATCAACCATCAAACAATCCGCCACCCCCTACGTTGTTGCTCTTTCTCTCTACATCTATACATATATATACTATATGTGTGTATATATATGTACATATATGTGAGCGAGCGCGCGCGTGAGAGCATATGCCTTCGTGGGCGGATTGATTATGGTACGTGTGCAAATGAAAACAAGCTCGAGGGCTTTCTTGCAGGAGCGGCGGGGAGGGGGCGAATGCGGTGAGGATAAAGAGAGTCGCTCCCTCTCGAATTACACGTAATTAAGGCCTGCATTCTTCTCTCGCGCTCGTGTCCGGAGAAAGGGATAAAAAGGATTTGCTACGAGAATTTGCCTGCGATATTAAAGTCCGTACATTCCTTCTTTTTTATTGCGTCCCGCGGGAAAATTACGTTTGATTGCGCCTGCTGGATTATTGGGATTAAAGCACGCGATCTCAATTTAACAATTATAACAATATAAAAATTTACTTTTAATATTTACCCGTCTATATTATATACAAAAGCAACAAGCGCACACGTGCATAATATCCATTAAAGTTGAACTTTCCATCGCGCGTGTTCTCTCTCTCTTGCTCGCGCGAGTTCGAATACCGCGTCAAAACAGCGTTTTATGCGCAAAGTTTTCATTGTTCCGGCGGGCGGCATCTACGCTGTGCCTCCCTACTACTACCACTTTCCACGCTTGCGCTTCTTATCAGCCACTTCATAATTAAATCACAAAATAATTCCAGCGTGACCTCTCAAACTTCCCTTGAGAAACTCTCGCGCTGCACACACCGGAACAGTCGTCGAGTGCGAGAGAGAGAGAGAAAAGCGGGCTTGCGGGTTCTCTCTAGGTATCTCTTTCTCCTCGACAAGGTAAAGGAAGGAAGGAAGGAAGGAGGCGAGCTCACTCCCAGGGCCGCGCTACAACGCGGGAAGTCCAAAGTCCTCGGTGCGCCATTCGGAAGCTCGTTTGATGGCCCGCGGACGTCGTTATTGTCTCCAGACGCGTTTCGCCAGCGCCGTTATCCTTTAGCCCCGTGTACCTAGCTAAGGCAGAGAGCTTTCCTTGACCACACTCACACACATCGGATAAGGGAGGAGAAAATTGTTAAAACCCGAATCCCTTTCGGCCTTTTACGGGCTGCAGCCGCGAGTATTTATCCTCCAGGCGTTTCTTTTACTTCGCGCTCGCGCTCAAGTTAGGGGAAGGCCGGAGGGGTAGTAACTAAGTTTTTATTGAGCGGTATATTAAGCGAGCCCGCGCGTCTCGCCGGCGTCTAAGTCGAGCGGATAACCATATATTTTCGCGCTGCCGCTGCCGCCTCGCGGGATCAACCTGCCCTGCACCTGCCTTTAATACGCTGCCGGCTAGGGAGCGAAAAACTTTTCTTCACTTTTGCGTAAGCGCGGCAGCAGCGCCGCCGTCCCTTTTATACCTCCGAGACTCGTCGGCGAAGTTTGCGAGAGAGAGGGAGAGAAGGGGGAGGAGGTATGAATATGAATAATGATTATTGAATGGGGAGAAATCAATGTGCCCTGTACATTGTTCCGAAGGATGAAAAACTTCAGGATATATACATATATATATATTTGCGCGCTTTATTGAATTGCCTGATCTGCATGTGCTGAAGTGGCGATTGCTAAAGTTTACCGAGCGTTCTTCGTATAACTACTGATACACTTTTCTTGGAATATAAAATTTTTTTTCAATTTAATAAATCAACTTAAACGAGGAGCTTTCTCATTACGAAAACCCAACCGAAAATTACTTTTCAAAGTTCGCCTAATAGAATAAGAAATGATAAACTTTCCAAACCCGTTAGATGAATATTTAAACAAATCAAAGTATGCCCAAGCCAAAAACATAGCAACCCTTTCGCTTATGGTGGAAGGGGGGTAAGAAACAATTTACGCTAATTACAAGGCGCGGCTTAATTGCACTATTCTTCTCCCCCTCGCGCTTCATCTCTCACCTTCGTTATGTGCTACCCTCTTTCTCCCACAGGCTTCTCTGAATTTCCAGCATCGTACGTCTAGCGCTCGCTCGCGCGCGCGCCACACCACCGCGGAAGCCCGGGCGCCATTTATAATTCACGAGCGCCGGGAGTTGGACGAGCAGAAAGAGATTGCACGGTGCAGGAGGATATCTCGCACCGCCATTGAGCTCTGCGGAGCCAGTCGGCCGTTATGTGTGTGCGCGCGCGCCGCCGTCCGCTCGACCTAGTTTCCCACGTGAGAAGGCTTTGGGCGCGCTCGTCTCTTAAAATTTAAGCGAGAGCCACCCGCGCCCCCTCTTGGCTTTTCTGGCTGCAGCCAGCAGCGCCGGCGACGGCGCGGGGGAGGTACGCGAGGCGGAACAAGTCGAGCGACGAGTTCGAGGTCTCTGCGCCGGGATACGGTTCGCGGGCTTTTCCGCGAGCGATATTTATACGGTATACGGTTTTTTCGGAGGAGAAGTTTCTCTGTGGTATCAAAAGAGATTTATGACTGGGTTTGTTGTTAACGGGCTGTAAGAAAGTTGTATTTAATTGAAAATTTAATCATGCGAATTTGTTTGGTAATCAAATGAGTTGAGTATTATTATAATTCTTCCGAATACCATTTGATATACGTACTGACACTTTTTCAACTGAATAAATAAAATTTTGGGTTGAAAATATCATTTCAATACTTTAATGACGCGGTCATATCTTATTCCCAATATTTTTATGCAAAGTAGATTGAAGAAGCGTAGGCGGCGCACGCGAGGCAGTCGGTTATACGCGCCGTTCTGTTTTCGCCAGATGTTCCCACGGGAGCGAGCCATGGGAAGGAATTCTCGAATCTGAAAATATTCATATGCAAAGTCGCTCGCGAAAAATATAAGAGATGAGAAAAGGGGAACGAGAGAGAAAGAGAGAGAGAGAGAGAGAGAGAACGGAGTGGGTGGAGCCGGTTGAGCCGAGCGGAAGCGCGTCGACGGCGGCGGCGAAGCCCGTTTATAATAAAACACAATATCCGAGGATTTTCTTAAGTTGCATATTCAATGATTTCCTCGGAGACTTCGAGAGAAAGAGAGGAACGCGAGCTCCTCTTCGCGGAAAAGGAGCAAGACAAAGGGCGCGCGAAGAGGAGTTGGTTCGGGGATGGGTTCCGAAAATTGAATTACCGAGGCGTTTTCATTATTGTTTTTTTTTTTCAACCAGAATTTCATATTTTAGGTGTATAACTTTGAATCCTATTTTTATAATTCCAAGTTTGAATTTTCTCAATAGTCTTTCAATTTACTTCTACGCGGCACCGGCACAACGATTCGCGCGTATCATTCTATTATATTACTCCCATTAAATTACAAATTTACCACGAAAAAGCCCCCGCGCAGTAAACTGCAAAGCCGACACATCATTAACCGTACTTTATTTCTTTTGTTTCAGGTGAGTACATGAAAACTCATAAGCTCCAATTAACGCCGCTGCGAGCCGTGTGAGTATATACAGCGCGGCGCACATACACCAACACACATCGCCACTCGCCTTTCAGCGAGAAGGAAATATAAAAAACCCCGCGCTAATCTCGAGAGATAAAACGGGCGAGCTAGCAGCAGCAGCAGCGCAGCAGCAGAACAATGAGTGCGCCGCAAACTCGGAGGGGGCGTCTCGTAAACAACCGAGTTCCGCATTAATCTCGCTTTCGAATCTTCGCCGCAGAGCCTCGCGCTACATCCGCGCGCACTCGCGAAATCCTGTCTAAGGTCGGTCCCCGAGCGTCGTCGTCAGTCACGGTATCCCCCCGTTGAGGCCTCTGACTAATGTCCAGCAGCAACTCGCGCGCGTGTTCGTCATCTTTGCGTACGATGATGATTATGATGATGATGACAGATAATGAGGCGCGCGCAGCCGTCGTGGGCGCGAGCAATGGCCGACATCCGCGACCAAATGTCGCGCGTATTGTGCGTGCAGCGTCCTTCGCGACAGCGCAACCCTTTCCTCGTGTTTACGGGACACGAGGAGGTATGTCCGGCTATTATTAACGCAGGCGCTGCACGCGTGTCGTCGCCGCGTGCGAGATACGCACACTGCAGGGTGGAGGAAGGGAGGGAGCGTCTTTTCCGGGGAAGCGAGTGAGCGACGAAGACGAGTGACAGCGCGAGGAGAATGAGAGACGAGGTAACTGTGAAGCGTGTGCGGTGTGTGTGGTTAGGACGCTACTTTGATGGGCGTTGACGTGATGAGAAGGGTTTGTTTTTGTTTGGTGTGCGGCAAGAGGTGGCTTTGTACAAACCGTATACTTGTTAAGACGTTTTGGATTCTGCTTCGATGACCTGGAATAAGTTGGATCCCCTTTCTCTTATAATTAATGCGATTTATGGACAGTCATTGGTATAGCTTGTCATTTATTTCTGGTAAATCAATAATTTTGCGATGCAAATTAATTAATTCATTCATCGATTTATTAGTAGTCAAATATTGAAATTCGTGCCTGCCGAATTGACGTACATTTCCTTAATGTAGATAATTAATTTCGCGATGTTAAACCATGCAAGACAAAGTATATTTATCTCATCGAACAATATGATATTAATACAATTGCCGACCGTATACGATATCTCCCGAATAAAGTGCGAACTCGCATTATTAGCCCTGCACTGTTTCCCCGGTCGAACTGCTCCAAATCGAGGGCCCCGCGCGCGCGCGAGCGCAAAGTAGAATTCGATAAGGTTCACGGGTGATTTAAAGCTTCACCCGTTGACTGAAAACGGGAAAACAGTTGCCGGGCGCCCTCACACACATACACACACACACCCTCGTCCACACACGTCGTCCCTATAGACGGTACACCGAAGGGTGGCGTTACAGGAGCTATCGCGAAAAAAGAACCTTTCCCTTCCATTATCCGCGGAGGCCGCGCGCGCGTGCTAGCACGAGGGCGCGCGCTATGGAGTAGCATGTAGTCGGCGGAAAGTGGAAGGACGGAGCCTATGAAAAATGATGACGAGGCAGGCGAGAGAGAGAGAGAGAGAAATGAAATCGGGTCGCTCTCGGAAAAATGCTGCCAGGGGGGTCGCTGGGAAATTGGGAGGTAAGGGAAGGTACGGTATAAGAGCTATAGCTGTACGTGTATGTATAGATGTGAAATTCCCTGCTAATTCCGGAGCGAAGTAAAGAACGCGCTCGTGCGTGGTCTACAGCTTACTCTGCTGCTCCCTCTCTCTCCGGAGAATAAAGATAATTAATCAAAATGCGCTGCGGCTGTTTTGTGTACCTTCTCGCTCTTTTTTTTTCGTTTTCTTTTTACGAACGGGCGGACGATAAAGTCCTCGTGTGTCGCACGGGAAATTTTCATATCTCTGTTTCGTTTCGCCGTTCCCAGAGGGACGCGCGACGCGTGCTTTATCCGATTAAGGTCTGCTCGTCGCGAATGCAAGCATCTGTTTATAAGTCAATGTGAATAATTTTGTCGTTATTGCTTGCGCGAGTGCTCGTTGCTGAGAAATAAGACAATCGTATTCACAGAGGGATTACGAGTGTTGCCCCTGAATGACTATGAAATTGGAAACTTGGTATATGAAGAATTATTCATCGCTTATTGTGTTACTGTATAAAATCTTGAAATTATACGATTAATTCAGAACTGAAGAAAAAAACATGACGCGAACCACTCCCACCAGAATTCCATACTGCAATTTCTTATAGCTCTCCGTCTCTCCAAAGCCCAGCTCGCAGTCTTGCGACCCGTGTAAAAAAAATTAGTTTGGTACTGGTCTGGGACTGGTCTGGCTAAATAAGTCTGGCTGAAGTATGGCTTTAGTCTAGCTACGGCCACTATGCCAGACTTGTGATTTTTCTCTTAAATAAGTCTGGCAAAAATGCCAGACTTTTTGCCAGACTTATAATGTTTTTCCTAATAAGTCTGGCAAAAATGCCAGACTTTTAGCAAGACTTATAATGTTTTTCCTAATAAGTTTGGCAAAAATGCCAGACTTTTAGCTAGACTTATAGCCAGACTTTTAGCCAGATTTTGCCAACGGCGCGTGGCCTCGACGATGCGCAGTGGACGACGAGAGTATCGTAATAGCGGCTCAGGGAACTACCGCTCTATGCGATGACCCTGCTCACGATACAGAGTAGCGTGTACAGGACGTCCGCATCGAAGGAGAGGTTAGAATAAGAGTTAAACTTGTGCATTTGTCTCCGTCGTCACCATTGCCGCTGCTCTTATAAATATAACGTCGTAGATCGCCATTTAATACGCAGTTTTCCATTGATACTCTTCTTCGATTATTGAAGCCTGTCTGTATTTACTCCGAAAATAGTTAATAGGTAGTCCTTGCTGTCGTGAGATGAAAAAATTTCAAAGTCCAAACAACGTGAACGTGTCGTATAATGTGTTATGTCGATAATCTGAATATGCAGCTTCCATACGTATAGTTTGTTTAGCTAGTTTCATGTTGTTTGGACTTTGAAATTTTTTCATCTCACAACAGCAAGGGTATCTATTAACTATTTTCGGAGTAAATACAGGCAGGCTTCAATAATCGAAAAAGAGTATCAATGGAAAACTGCGTATTAGATGGCGATCTACGACGTCATATTTATAAGAGCAATGGTGACGTCGGAGACAAATTTGGCATCCAATCCACATGTGATTCTAACGTCCCCTTCGATGAGGACGTCCTGTACACGCCACTCTCTACCGCAGGGTCATCGCATAACTAGAGGTCCAAAGCGGTACTTCCCTGCGCCGTCTTACAGCCTCCAGGACTCTCTCGTCGTCCACTGCGCATCGTCGAGGCCACGCGCCGTTGGCAAAATCTGGCTAAAACTCTGGCATTTTTTCCAGACTTATTAGGAAAAACATTATAAGTCTGGCAAAAAGTCTGGCATTTTTGCCAGACTTATTTAAGAACAAAATCACAAGTCTGGCATAGTGACTGTAGCCAGACTAAAGCCATACTTCAGCCAGACTTATTTAGCCAGACCACTCCCAGACCAGTACCAGACTAATTTTTTTTACACGGGGAGCCTCTTCTTTAATGGACGAGTGCCTCACCGACCTTGGGAGTGAGAGAGAAACAGAGAGATAGAGAAGTCATGCACCGGCGAGCGGTAATCGGCCTTTGCGGACTCGTAAACACCGCGGGTTACAGCCATAATCCCGCGCCCCCTTATACAACTGACCAGAAACTTGGGAGAGAGGCGAAGATGTCGCAACGCGCGCGAGTCCCTTAATGGGTCAGCTCGCGCGGCTTTCGACTCTCACGAGGGCAGTTTCGTGCCGCTGCCGTCGTCTTCTCGCTGCTCGGGCTTTCCTTCTCTCTAGCGTAATGGTAGAAGAAGGTAAGGACGTGGTGGTGGTGGTGTGATCTTGGTTTTCGGGCTTCTTACTTCTAAATTAAAAATTTCTTTCCTTGCTTGCGATAAAACGGATGATACCCTGGTAGAAATTCATCTATATGAAATGGCCGAGAAGTTAGAAAATAGCTAGTAAAACTGGCTAATTAATCGCTATGACGTGTTCTTGTTTATGCACATACTGATTGTGCACAATTAATTGTGCACACTTTAACATTGGTATATATCTATATATATAGATCTGTACCAATGCTATCTGTGCATAATAAATATGTACACAATCCTTATGTGCACAAACAAGAACATGCCATCGCTATGATGAAACGATTTTTCGACCATTATTTGTCTATTTCTTAGATTGACGTAACAACAAAATATTTGTATCTAATTTACTTACTAATTTTATCTTTGATGAAAGAGCATTAAAGTGCATTGGATGGGCTACCAAAATATAAATAAATAACATTAATTAATAAATCATTTGTTGTACTCATTCTATGAATAATTCAGCAAAACTTTTATTTCTCCGTCTGATTCTGTCTCTCTCACTCCGTGTCATAACAGTAATCCTTTTAATAGCCATTTCCAGACTAAACAAACTGATCAGTTTTAATACCTTTACTCAAGAATAAGCTTGCACTTGTCTTCGAAAAACTCATTCTATTTTTGAATCTATTAAATGGTCAAATAATAGGAGAAAAAGCGTTTCATCGGGAGCTAGAAACTGGACAAGAGAAATTCCTATTTTATAACAAGTTTCTAATATAAATGGTCAGTTATTAGTTATAAAATGTTTTAGATTTCCAGCAGGGTAACATTCAAATTCAAGGGTATATAGGGGTTGTCAAAGTTGTAAGCTTTTTGTAACGAACGCTTTAATCAGTAACAGTATGATAGAGAAATATTTAATTTTATTACGTTGCGATTGATAAAACAACAACTTTATGTTTTGGAAGTTTCAAAAAGCATTATACACACTGAGAAAAGGATTTGTTTACTGTTAACATAGCATTGTGACTATTAACATGCGTATGTTTAAATATGACCAAATATAGGCATTGTAACAGTTATAATGCCATGTTAATAGTTAAGTTACCATGTTCTCATAAACAATTTCAATATGTTACCTGAGAACATTGATATTGTAATAGTTAAAATATGCTTATTATAGTAGTTTTTTAATCTAATGGCCAATTTTTTACCAGGATGATGTTGTTTTATAACAAAAACGGTTGAAATAAAAACATCATTTATTTTTTTACTTCAACGTTTCGGACATTTTTATTGTTTATCTTGATGAAGGACATAAACAATAAAAATGTCCGAAACATTGGAGTAAAAAACTAAATGGAGTTTTTATTTCAAACCTTTTTGTTATATAACAACATAATCCTGGTAGAAAATTGGCTATTAGATTGAAAAACTACAATTTACAAGAACTTCTACCATCAGCTACTTTCAAATCTGAATATGTCTATTAGTTAATATAGATATTGTAACTATTACAATATCACATTTTATCCTTAAACACGTCAAATAGTTGTATTTCAAATAGATAAATATGTTAACTGTAACAATATTCTTCTCTCAGTGCACGTTAATGGAATGCACAACATTTCATTAATAATTCAATATTTCTCGATGAAGCAAACCTTACGAAACGAGGAAAGAAACCCTTAAACCTTACTCACTCGAGAGCGCAAACGTATAACCGCGCGAGACTCACGAAAATTTCTCTCTTCTCCTCTTCCTCCTCCTCCTCTGCCTCCCTCTACGCTTTCATCCGTAATCGCACTTAGCATAACAATGAGCGCGAAGGCGAAGATAGCGGGTGAGCGAGCCAAGGGGGAAAGAGAGAGTGAGAGAGAGGCGTGCGACGATGCGTTTTGACAAATCGCCCCGTTCCTCCTTCTCCTTACTTTCGGGGATATAGGACGAGGAAAAAAAAAGAAGAGCACGGGCGCATCCCCCTTCTGTATACGAGAAACCGAGAGAGCGAGAGCGAGCTACGAAACGCAATTCCTCGTCTAATTCCTCGGAATGTTTTCGCATGGTGTCTCGCTGGGAACACGCGCGCACAGCATGCCTCCTTTCCCCATTCGTCTTACATATATACGCGCTAACTCTCGCTGGAGCTTTTAGGTTTGTTGATTTTGTTTTGCGTGTCGCAGCCGTGAAAGTGGGAATGAAGAAAAAATACTTGCGCTGGAAACAAAGTAAAAAATTTGTATTAAAAAAAACATGATTTTAATATAATAATGCATTCGCATTATACAGTATTTCGCTTTTGTTTTGTAACAACGTTGCTTCTTTTTCCAATAAACAACGGTATCTTCGTTATACCGAAAAAAGTAAGATAAAGTGACCGAGATACGGATTATCTCTGAGCCAGCAAGTATCCAAAGACGCAGTACGAGAAAAGCGATTCTTCTTTCGTGGCGTATCTTAACTCTCGGGGAAGACTTCGGATAGAGAGCGAGTCCGATGTCGCTCGCTCTCACTCTCTTTCTCCTCCCCCATCAGCTCTCCCACCCCATTTTCATTTCCCGCGGCAATAGTTCATTAAAAAGGTGTTTCGGAGGCAATTCCGTGAGCTATTAGGTGGCCTCTATCACCCCTTCGGGGGCCATTCCCGTGCCCCCGCTTTTCCCCCTCTCTCTCTCTCTCTCGCTCCCTCCATTCTCCCTTGGTCCATTCCTTACTCCCTCCTTCCTTACCTCTGCAGTCGGATTTGCCCCGGTGTGCACGCCTGCAGGGTGGCGATCGTCGATAAAGCCTCTCTCTCTCCTCCCATTTTTCCCCACTGTCTCCCGGCGATGACAAAAAAGAAAGCGTAATTTTTCATTAGGGGGCCGCGAGGGGGAGAAAAGTAGGCGCCCACACGCTGCGCTGCTCTTCGGAGTCGTAAAAATGATTGAATCTTAAATAGAGAGAGAGAGAGAGAGAGAGAGAGAGAGAGAGAGAGAGAGAGAGAGAGAGAGCACGTGGATGGGGAGGAGAGAGAGAGACAGCGGTGTGGTATCTCTCTTTTACTTTTTTTCGGAATGGAGATAGCGAACGCTCACGCGCGGGGGATACTTTAGCTATCTGTCAAAGCAAATATTTCAGAAGCGAGCGCAGGACAGCGAGCATTTGGCCGTGCGAAGGACGCGCACGGAATGATAAAGAGAAGGTATGATAGGCTCCCTAAGTACTTGTTTCAGTGAGTGTATGGAGGCGCTTTTTTCGAGATGTGGGGCTGCGAGTGTGCGATGTAAACAAAAATTAATGTCCGGCGCTCGATGTAACGTAACTTTACTCAAAGCAGTATTTACGAGGTAATCATAGGACTACCTTACATTTTAATTTGACTAGGCGTGTGACATATTCGAGATATTAGTAGGAGCACAATGACGACTTACAATCGTCGTAAGGACTAGAAAAACGCAGCGTGAGCTCGGAAAATTGATCGAAATAAGATCCTAGCGAAATCCATATGTCTAAAAAAGCCGGAATAAAGCCCCGAAAAAAGGACCCCGTACCGAATCGGTTCCCGCACTACTATGATGTCGAATCGACCTTCTCTCTCTCTCTCTCTCTCTCTCTCTCTCTCTCTCTCTCTCTCTATCTTGTGGAGGATGAAACGAGAAAAAACGGAATCGCCCCCCTAATACGAGGGACACGCGCGGCGGGGGATTGGCTATACGGGAAATCCGGAGCGAGGCCTATAAGCACGAGGTCCGAGTTGATAAGGGCTTTTCGCGCGGGGGATGAAACAGAGCGATTTATCAAAGCGCGGCTAGCGGGCGAGAGTAGCGCAGGTGGAGAAAAATCCGCGACTGAGAAACGATGAAGCTAGAGCGCGCGGGCGGGAGGCGTGATGTGGAGAGAGAAAAAAAAGACGCTTCGAGCTCCATTTGCCCCTGTCGAAGTGAATCGTTCTCCGGCTATTCTTCACGTGCGCCAGCCGAACAACTCAATTATGGAGGAGGCGAAGGAGATGCGTATGTGTGTAGGTTGTATAGGCGTGGGTGGGGTATAAGCGTGCTGCTGCTGCTTTGAAAAATCAAGAGCGGTAGGTTTCTGGGCGTCCTTCGATTGGCCCCGATTGTTTTGGATTGGCCGCTATTCGCCTTTTTCACATTTTTGGAAAGGGTTTTATATAAAAGTTATTTTTTATGTATTCACATGGACGTATATAATTATTTTTATCATGTATTAAATAAGCAAAAATTCAATTTAGCTGGGATTCTAAAACATGACACTTTTTCAGCAAGATTAACATTATAATATATTTGCTGACAATATCAGGCACGAATATAATTTATACTTCATTCGCCTTCGTAAAATTCATTCTCCCAACTTCAGCCTCTCAGCCGAGAAGCGCCATCGTAAAAGCCATCAAAAATACTCGCGATATAAACTGCAGAAAAACATCTTTAATATCATTTTAATGCGAAGCCTTCCACGACACTCTCGAAATATATAGCCCGGCAGCATCTCTCTCACGCGTTCATCAGGTGTTTCCCCGAAACGCTCGGGATTCTCTCGCACAGGAGCGCGCGCGGCGTTTTACGAGGTCTAAAAAACGAGGCGAACCCCGTAAATGACGGTGAACGAGGTAATGAAGTATTATATTTACGGAATTTAGGCGTTTTAGGGTCAAAAATAGGGAGGCCCCGTGGGCGCCCCCCGGAGGAGGAGGAGGAGGCTCGCGTAATTATACGGTAGCCCCACGGCTATCCTCAGTCTTTCGGCGCCCGTAAACTTGCCGAAGGACCGTGAGTAGCTCACTGCGCTACTGGTCTTCCATTTATAATAACGCGCGTGCGCGAGAGAAGCTTATATCCCTCTCTGCGCGCGTACGCGCGTCGTAACGCAATAATGGTGAGTTCCGACGGACGCGTCGGGTCAAACGAGATGCCGTAACCGCGCGCGTTGGACCGGGCAATTAGCCAAACGCTGCCCCCGGATATGACGAAGTTTTGGGTTTAACGGTTCTTTTTCATGGCTTTTTTTTTCTTAACTTTCTGAAATATTTTGAGGGCACGGGGTATTGTCGCTGGCGAAAAATTATTTATCTCGTTAATGAAATAGTTTATCAATTCCGTAGAAACATTATACGCTCGAGCGATATTTTATCTGAGAAAACCAAATGACTTATTAGACCCGAGCTATATATACGAAACCGGCCAGAACTAATAAAAAGGTCAAAACACTCGTAGTCAGCTTGTCGAAGTACCACACGCAATTTGCGCGGGCAAATATACCCGGGCCATAATTCAGCCGTTCGCTCTCTCTCCTCGGCTCTCTCCCTCTCGCTTTTCTCGATTTTCCCCTGTTTTCCTGCACGTGCTTGTCCCAAGATAAACCCTCGCGCGTCGATCGACTCTCTCCGCGACGAAAGGGCCGCGCGCGCTAGATTTCGCGCGCGCGGAGTGTCTCATTGTTCCGCGCGAGACTATTTTGAGAGGCGCGACAGCTGCGCGATCCATCACCGGCAATGATCGTCGCAGACTATCAGTGCCAGCCTAAAGGGACCGTATTATTAAGCGCGGAAGAAGGTTTCTGTAATCTCCGATGTCGTGGCCTTTTTCTTTTGCTACATCCTCGAGATGGTGTGTTAATGCGTGTATAGTTTCTAATCTAATTATAGAGGCGATTGTAGCGGGTTGAGAAGTATAAGAAGATGCGAATGATAAATCAAAGCTAAACGAGCTATTAATTTATATGGTTCTATAAAACTCTTCAATGAATTTAGTATCTCACCTATCGTATTTAACCGCGAGGTGTGAATTTTACGACGCCGTACGTTTTAGATTCCTGTATATAGCATTGCTCTCCCGGAATATCTATCAGTTAATAGATCTAGAAGCACGAAACTATCCGAAAACAAGGTTTTAAGATTATAGTTTTATTGAGCACTGATTCGTTTATGATCAGACGTGAAATCTGTGCGCGTATTATTATTATCCATCTTTCTCTCTCTCTCGCGCTCGCTGGCACTATATACGTTCCGTGCCATATAAGCCGGGTAGCGGTTCGGCCTCTATCTCTTGGTCAAATGTCACACACGCGTCTATTTCTCCTTTACGATGGCTTTTACGATTCGAGGTGGAAGCGCGAAAGAGACTTACAAGTTTACGCGCACGCGTGTGTGTGTGTGCGTGCATTCGACTCCGCGACAGCGCGCATGCTGGGATTTTATGAATGAAATAAAACAATCTGCCCCGGAATAAATATCTCTGTAAAACCCAACATTAATACATATTAGATGTATCGTAAAATAGTTTACAACTGTTTTATGGATCCGTGATAAATAAAAACTTATCTTAAATATTATTACATAAGATACGAAGCATCGTTAAAGGCCTATAATACATCCACCGAAATTCCAAACTATTCTCGACTCAATTCTCGCATTTACAACATTTCGTATTACAAACTATTTATCATCCACATTTTTCCATACCAAAGCAGCGCAAAAACAAGACGGCATCTTCCGACCGCCCTATTTTTCTCCACCACTTTTTCCAAACTTTTTTCGCGCGTTCCCTTCTCTACCGTGCGCCTCTTTCCCTCCGCCTCCTCTCGCGTGTTCTTTCCGCCCGCACATATATATACCTTAACCTTTCTTTTTTCGTCGGATCCCGCGGTGGTGGTGGTGGTGGTGGTCCACGGTTCAACGCCCAGAGAGGAAGCTTTAGCCCGCGCGCTCTCGTCTCTGTATTAGTTTTTACGAGAATAATACACAACGTTTAAAGGGATAAGGGATTAAAGCCGGCGCGAGCACCTGGCCACCCTCGCCTTGTACATCTTCGGGGGTTACGTGTACGCGCGAGTGTTCGTAGGGCCGGAAGCTTGCGAAGGTAAATAATACATAGGGGATGGTTAAGAGGCGGAGAGAAAGAGCGAGGTATGTAGATGCGCACTTTGCCGCTTTTTTCTCGTTGCCACGAGAAAGACGAAATATCGAGGGGGCTTCGCGTTTCGTTAGTGCCTGTTTGTCACCTGGATTATGATTGTTACTTCCTATCTTCGTTTTAGTACGAAATGTGTAGTGTATGTACATCTTGATATTTTCATATGAAATGGCATGTGCAAAGAGAAGAACGTATAAAAACGGGAAATGAAAAAAAAGAACGAGTAAAAAGCACACGAGGGGGTGGCGACGGCCCGCAACCTTCATACCGCGACGATCGAGTTCGTCGAAAACCGCACGGTCGCTCTCTGGGATTGTGAAAGCATCATAAATAACGTCGAGTCTTCCCTCTCACTCTCTTTTTATCCTCCTCTCTCACTTTCTCTCTCTCTCTCACCCGTCTCAGTCTCGCGAATATCTGCTCGACCTTTGCGCGAATTCCGTCGCCCTCGTTCTCGCTCAATTTCTCATTCTCCGCGCCCGCTCCTCTCGATTCCTCTCCTGCGGATCTCCCTCTCTCTCACTCTCTCTTGCTATACGAAATATGAGTAAAAACTGCGAATAAGAGGGTAGCCGCGTTTGGGTCGCTCGCACGCGCGTATATACGCGTCCATAAATAACGACGCGGCTGACGCGGGACGTAGCGGGTGTGTGTATGTGCAGACGTAGCGCGGCGCGTGTTGCGTTTTTCGAAAAACCGATGTCGAGTCCACCTCCGACATGAGTTCCGAGCAAACGAGTCGAGCGACTGTATGTTTGCGGGGGTATTACCGTAGCGAGTTTAGCGATTTACAGTGGAGAGCCGGCTCTTTATTCGATGCGCATACACGTCTCGTTGTCGCGGGGATCCGCGGGAGATGGATTCACGAGCGACTTAATTAGAGGGTTATTCTGCGCGTTCTGATGCTCCCGCTTTCGGGGACATGAAAATTTAATGATTGTTTTGCTCTATTGCGGTTCGGGGAAGCGATGCGGTTGATTTACGGCTAATACACTGAACCGTGAATATGTATCTTTACGATAAAATTAAATATATTCGCAAGCCTGCTGAGCTTTTGAAATTACATTAATTCATTTTAATACCAAACAAACAACTACCCTGCAATTTTGTCAAAAAGTCATTTTTCCATTATTTCACCGCAACAGCTTAAAATAACAGCATCGCGAAATTCACGCGCCGGTATTTTCATAATACATCGCAGCAGCACTGCACACGCGCGCGCTCTCAAGAACCCAATGTTTCATCCGGTAAAAAGCCTTTTCACGAAGATTAGGCTGCAGCCCGGGGCCCGCCGGCGCGCACGTCTAGCAATTCGGCGCGCTCTCTCTCTCTCTCTCTCGCTCGCGCCCCGGTAAATTCGATATTCGTGTAAAGCTAGAAACGTTGTAAATTCCAGACACACGTGCGCTCAGCAAACACACACATACATACACACAGAGTCACACAGGCGGTGCGCGCGCTCGCTCGTGTTTCACCGAGAAAATAATATATGCGACTGCTAATGCATAGACGTATACGCGGGGAGGGATGGGAGAAGGTGGATGGGGGTTTGGTATGCATCGTGTCTCTGCGCTGAGTGCATACTGCAATATTTATCCCCCCTCCCCCGTCCGCGCGCAGACTCGCACGTATCACAACCCTTTTCGGGTGTGTGCAGTATATGTGTGTGTGTGTGTGTATGCGGAGAGAGAAAGACCGACGCGAAACATCACGTACGCGCGCATGCCCCGCAGGGTTGGCCGAAATTATCGCGCTGCCCGGTGTCTGCGTGAGGACCGTGTGGCTGAAATGTGATTTTGGAGAGGATTTTTGTTGGGAATTTTAGCAAAGTTAAATAATTTCGTTACAATTTTTGAGGAAAATTTCTCTTAATTAAACCGCATGTCGGTGCCTTTTCGAGCACACCTGCGAGAATTCCGCGCCGGAGAGAGTAACAATCTTCATTATATAGGGGCGCCGGCGTTCGACGGTTCTCGGGCCAAAGAGAGAAGCCGCTCTCTCGCGGCGTCCCTGTGTGTAAGAGACAATGGCCGATTATCTATCCGCGAGGCTGCCTTTTAAGGTACGAGAGAATGAGAGTCGGTGCAGAGTATACCGCAGCTTATATAGACGAGCTGGCGGCGCCGCGTGTTTCGCGCATGCAGGGACATTACGCGCGTTTAAGCGCAGACGGATCTCGCGAATATCGTTGCTGCGGCATGCACGCGCGCGTCCATAACTTACGTCCGTCGCTCGCGAGCGCGCACGCTGCGTCATAACGATGTATACAGCACACAGCGGCGAGGCTCCTTCAAAGACTCGCCGGATGAATTAATTAATGCGCGCGGGGTACATGGTTGCGGATTCGCGCGCATAACTTCCTTACTTCTAAATAATAATGCGCCGGGAGTTTTACCGTTAAACTTATATTAACGTCGTCTTAAAT
Organism: Torymus aiolomorphi; assembly: GCA_036365515.1. Lineage (NCBI taxonomy): Eukaryota > Metazoa > Arthropoda > Insecta > Hymenoptera > Torymidae > Torymus > Torymus aiolomorphi. The sequence goes on from CM070877.1 coordinate 132,089,180, forward strand.
AACGCGAGGCTCTGTGTGGATACAAACGAATAACGTTTAATAAGGCAATAAAGGTAAATATTATTCAAAGTGATTTTCAGGTAGCTCCAATCGCTCGCGACAATTAGCATATTTTAATTCGAGGGGGCCGTTCGCATTAAAAAACGAATAAAAACGCCTCGGCGGTAGCGTGCATTATTCAAATGAATTCCAGGGCGTCGAGAAAAATCATTATATCCCGCGCTCTCGTCTGTCACTCGCTCGTCAACGTCAAACTCGTCGGACACAACGAGCGCGCACTCTCGAGCGAACGATTGCTGTCCTCGATACACACGGCTGCCGCGCAATAACCACACATATATACGCATATATACCTATATCTATTTGTACATTCATAAGCGAATCGTTTAATTGCCCGTTCGAAAGTTCGCTTCGTCACCTTTGTTCGGACGTTACGCGGACAACGAGCCAATCTGTCGTCGCGCAGAAAAAGAGACAAAGCAGCGATCCTGCAGTATAGCACAGAACGACGAAGGGAGTATATACAGAGTGTACACAGAGCGAACGGGCTGTACTGGCAACCGACCCCCTGTTGGCATACAGCAGTAGCAGCCTTCCGCTTCGGCGGCTTTCTTTGTCGCTGCCTTTTGTCAGCCTCGCGCGCGCGTGAATTAGATCGCGTAATCCTGTTTGTATTCGAAATGACACCGCCGCCTCGGAGTTGACATTTAGGCGACTACTCTTCTCTCCCCCCTCCCCTTCTCCTAGCCCTGGCTGTGGCCCATTGTGAGAGGCTCCGGTAATTGACTCCGATTGGATGATTGGATTTGGATCGCGAGCGAGCTTCGTCGAATTCGTTTGCACGAGGAGCACTTCGTTAGGCTCAATTACGCCGCGCGCGCCGACTCGCACTTGCGAATGCGAATAAGAACGAAACGCGTCGAGCATTCGTGACTGGATTTTCTTCACGCTCACCGTACTGTGTTTGTGTGTTTTACGTGTATATATATAATAGTGCTTGTGGATTCGGATTGCGTCTTTTCAAGGATTTCCTTTCGTCATTGATAGAGTGCATGGTTTTATCTTTTTAGATAGAATTAGACTAATTCCTCGACGATATATATCAAGCTTCATACTCACTTAACGCTCGCGCGTGTAATAAATCGACCGCTATTGCGATTCTTTCTAAATTAACGCAACCTACTTTCACGCCACCTGTAAACCAACGCTCTCGCTCGCTCGGTCTCTCGCTAACAGTATACAAAATTATAAAATAATAATCTCGGCTCGCGAGTCTCGTCGGGGGTCGCTAATTAAAATCCTCGCGAGCATCGTCATCGTATTTCAATTAATTCGTCGCTCGCGCCGTGCCGCGCTGCGAAGAAGAAGGAGAAGAACGCGCCATAACGAGGCCGCCGTAGCGGCGCATCTCTTTCTCTCGCAGCTATAGCACTGCACATAGCCCGAGCCGGCTCTCGGCTATCTCTGCGCGCTGCTCAAGTTGCAGATTTTTCGCGAGTCCTCTCTATTCTCGCCTTTATGACTCCGGGCGCGTGAAGCTCGGCTTTCGTGATTACGCGACGAGCTATAATAATCTTCGGTTAGTCCTCTGGACTGTTTAACAACACCTGTAACACGAGACGACGACGGGAAGGAGGAGGGGGACGCAGAACGAGAGTCCTGCCCGCGCGCGACTATCGGCGTTGCGGTCGCACTTAACGAACGCTAAGTGCCTCGTTGGCGGAGACAAACCGCACGTGCTTCTCTCTCTCTCTCTCTCTTCCTTATTTCCCTCTCGTAACTTTTTTCGTCGGGCTGCGTGTGCGCTTGTCTCACGCGGAAGACGATGGACGTATGTTTGGTAGGATGGACGGCGACGCTGTATGTGACGAGGAGACACAACGCGACCGCAAGTACGTCGTGGCACGGCTGTTGCCAGCTCGCGCGTGCGGAGCATAATGACGGTGTTTACGGCCTTGCGAGAGGCGCGATTGCGGCTAGCCCTGTATCTGCGTGTGCGTACACAGAGCTTTCGTCCCGTTGCGCTGGGCGCTTCTAGGCACGAGTATGCGTGTACGGTGAGGAGCGCGGGTAAAGATGACGTAGTGATTTGAGATTTTTCCAAGTTCTTGCTTTTTTTTTTAAATGTGTAGGTGTGGCGAATCTAATAAGTTTGGTCTGTACCGTATATTTTTTAACTGGCGAGGAACAGGTTTGCGAAAAAGCCGACGAAATCTCAGGCTATGAACGGTCACCATTAATTGTCCTTCGCGATTCTCCGGTCTTTAAAAGGGCCATTCGATTCCGCACTAAAAATGCGTAAAAAAGTCCATCTGTAAAGAACGAGTTCTCATTCATACCGAATAAAAACGCGCTTTTTCCTCTCTTTCGCCCCGTGACGCAAAAGTGGCAAAGACGCGATCATCATCTCCCCGGATTAAAATAACACACACGCACGCACGTATATATATGAATCCTCTCTTCTCCTCGGAATATATATATACACGGCGGCGGGGGGTCGCGAGTTATATCGTCGCATCGGTTCTCTCTCTCTCTCTCTCTCGCGAGAGTAAGGAGTCCCATCAATAACCATTAGGTTCTCGCGCAATTATAACCGCATTCGTTAGGGGGAAGAGCGAGAGAGAGTCTGCGTTGAAGGCGCGAGCGAGTGAGCGAGCGATGGCGGTGCAGGGGCGACGAAAATAGTCATAAGTGCAGCGCGCACGCGCGGACCGGCGAATAAATAATAAGAAGCGGAGAGGCGGAGCTGCGCTCACACACACACACACACACACACACACACACACACACACACACATACGTGCCGCGCGTGAGAAATAAGCCGTGGAAACGATTTGCACGTGTCTTCTCGCGTGATCGTGTTATACGTGAGCCCGTGGTTGCTCGACTTCTTTTCTCGTCGTTTTAATCGTATCGTAAATATAACCGAGATTTTTTCTTAAGAGAGGAAATTTATTTTAATTATGTTATTATTTTTGTAGCTGAAGGTGGCTTAATTATGCAACGTCATATGTTTTCAAACTAGATTTCCCCCGCGATTCACCTGTCTAACGCGCATTGCAAGAGACTTTAATACAGTCAATACAGTGATATATATCGTGGTACAGCACGCGGCAATAAAATATGTTAACGAGCGGCAGTGCGGGTGAAAAACGTATCCCGTGTATTTACACACACACAGCCGCACGAGGCGCAGTGGACGTAAAACGCGCGAGTCGCCGTTAACTTTCGATTTTAATATAAGTAGCCGCATGCGCGCGGGCGGGGTATACCACACACAAATTGTTGTAGCTTATCGGTCGCGCGCACGGCCTATCGGGCGCAATCTAAACGTGCGCTTTACACAAACGAAAATACAGTGGCCGCTCGCGTTATTTTCCTCGCGCCGTTGTACACAGAAATTAACGTCGCGCACGCAACACTTTACGAATACAATGCGACCCCTTATCGCCTCTATACGCGTATATAGAGAGGCTTTTTCTTTCTCGACTGTATGCGAATTCTCACGCTCGCCTCGTCGTGAGTTTCCTCGGCGTTTTCTTCTTTCACTGTTGCATTATTACGGAATTTTTTCGATTTCTATAATGGCTTTTATCGTGTTTTGTTCGGTGTGAATTCCGTTAGCTTCTGCGCTCGGTGAACGGGTTCATCCATTCGAGAGGCGTTCAAAGAGGCGTTGCCCAACAAAGTTTTGCAGCATTGGCTAATACTCGTTCGGCATTTAAAAATGAACGTTCAATGCATATCCCGTTCAAAATTTAATAATTTCATATATGTCCAGCGGTGTGGCTTGCATATGCAATAACATATACACAGGGGAGAAAATAATTGACACTCGAGAGAAATTTCCTTATTAACAGACAATTTAAAAACAATGAAAAATACACGTTACAGCTCCTAGATAACTAGAAACGGCTCTCTCGCTCTACCGCTGGCAAGCGAGCTTTATACCTCGCGACCATTAATACCGGCACGCCGTAAAATCGAAAAAGTTGGCTGAAAATTGATACGGCATTAAACGAAATAAATACCGGCAACATTGTCGATAAATTCAAATTCTCGCAAAAATAGCGTATATACCGCGCGAGCGAGCGAGCGCGCGCCTAGCTACCTTCGTTATCGGGGGCCCCGCGAAACCCAAGATCTTATCGCGTGAGTATCGCGAGATTATAACAACTACTATATTACAGCTCTGCGCATTCCTCCTTTTTTCCCTAGCCGCTGCTGCCGCCGCCATCGTTGCAGCCAGCCGAGCGCTTCGTTAATAAAGAATAGCCAGCGTGCCTCTGCAGGCGCAAGGAGCTCTCCTCGTTATTCGATATTAATAACGAGCGGGAGAGCCGGGATTGCGCGCGCGCGGACGGATAAATAGAGAAGGAGGACGGGGAATAATATGCGACGGGCGCATAGAGGACGGAGAGAGAGAGAGATACGGATCGATGTATAGCGCGCGAAGTGTGTGCGGTTATATTTTTAACGATTTCGCTGATATCGGGTTTCGATGTAGATGCAGATGCAGATTTGCTCGTTCCACCGTTACGTAAACTTATTATGTATGGATTTTTTAATTTTAAATACAGTGTGGTTGCGAAGTACCGTTACCTCTTGAATTTTGAAATAATTCAGACTTACCATTTGCATTTTCGCAATCTCCCAGACAATATAAACGAATAAGATTTTTTTTTATCTGCGAAGAGGTTTGCGATAACCCTCGATTCACTCTCACTTCGTGCTTCTAATCAAGCCCCTACTCCCTCCCCTTCTTGTTTCTCGTAATAAATGACCATCCGCGTCGTTTCCTTCTCCCTTTCTCCTCCTTCCACCACCACCACCACCATCCGCCGTCTATCAATTTTTTCCGCTAATAACGACAACGACGACGACAACGTGCCCGCGCGCGGGGGCAATAACGCTAATAACGATATACGTCGAGAATGAGCGATCGCGGGGCCTCTCTCTCGCGCACCTGAAAAACTGCGGGCTGTCGAACGAGATTTCTCCCTCCTCTCGCAAATGAAATACGCACACAGTCCGTCGGCAATTTTCTCTATCCCTCTTCCGACTCGGATTGACGAACACGGCGCTAGCAGGCCTAATTGGCCGGCTCGGCTTTTGTGTCGATCTTCTCGCGTCGGGGGCTTTTTGTATACTCACGGTCCGTGCGTAGTGTCTTTCGGCGTCGGCACGTATATTACACGTGTGTGTGTTATGCCTGTGTATGAAGTCGTGAAGGGGAGAATGGGAGAACGCGAATGTGGTGAAAAAATATTCGGGTATTAGTGCGCAGACCGGACGGTAGTTACTCCTTTTCGATTTAATTTTATAGTCGGGCATTTGTCAGTTCGCACGGATAGACGCATTCATCTAGCGGGAATTACGCGAGTTTAATTTACGTGCCCCGCGGCGAGTTTTCTTTATTGGTTTTCTGCTTTTTTTTCTTCTTTTCGTTTTTGAAAATTTCCGCTCGAATTCAGACGTGGTAATTAAATCCTACTTTTTACGGTTGCAGACAAATGAATTTAAATAAATAAATAAAATAAAAAATAAAATTAAATTAATGTAGAAATAATTAATTCTCAATATCTTGTACAAATTTTGACTGGATCGTGCGAAGGCACGATATTATTACAACGAATGAGCGATCATTTGGTTTCAACGAATTCGATAAACCGTTTCATCTCCACTGTGCGATAAAAGACAATTTTACGAATCGGCCAAGGCTGACAGCCGTGACAAATAAGCGCATATTTCGCGCAGATTCTCTCCGCGCGCTAACGAATACCGGGTCTGCGAATCCAGCTCACCGCAGGATCTCTTCCAGGATTCTTCGTGAATCATCGCCGATGCGTCCGGCTGCTGCAGCACTCACCGCTCGAAAACATGCCGATCTACACGCGTACACATATACATATATATATGCGTATGGTGACAAAGAGCAAGAGAGAGGGAGGGATGGCTGACGGAAAAAACAGAGACGCAAGAGAGGTGCGCGCACGGGTCACATTCCAGCGAGCATTATTTCTTCTCGCTCACTTCAACAAAAGAGCGCGCGCGCTGTGCAGCTTCTTTCGAAAGAAGAGAGAACGCAACCTCGCGCTCTTGCCTTTCTTCTTCTTTTCTCCTACCTCTCTCTCTCTCTCTCTCTCTTGCTTTTTCTCGTCGTCCTCCTCCCTCTATATCTCCCTTTCTCCTGGACGAGTCTCATTAATGGTATTCAAAGATTCCTGGGCTCGATCGTGTCCAGCAGTAGAGCGAGCAGCGCGGCTGCTTCTCCTTTTTGTAATCTCCTTTTTTCTCTCCGTCTCTGTCCTCTTCTCCGAAGGTTCGATATACAGAAGTGCTTAGGCGGACGATAGGTAGATTCTCGCGAGGATTAACGCGGGGCCTCCTCGAACGTCGTCTTTTCTCTTTCCCTCTCACTTCGGTATCTTTGATGCCCGGTTAGGTTCGGCCTATACGCGGCTTCTAACCCTTCGCTCGATGATTCATGTATAATTTTCAATGTGCCGTTGGAAATTCTTGACATAGTTATATGAGCAGGCTCTCTGTGTGTCTGTGTGCGTCTGTTTGTACAATGGGATTAGTATGAAAATTGATGCCTACATAGGGTCGGCTTAACCACTACGTCATCGTCCATTTTTAAATAAAATATTTTAATAGTTAATATCTGTGGTAACGTTTAATTATCAAAAAATCTTTGTACAACTTTGTCGACTATTGTAAATTGTACGAGTCAAAACAACTCGTATCCCATCTTCAAACGTCGTGCATAGGTGGCGTTATCAACGATCACCGATCGCCGCCAGCACCCGCATATCATAACCCATTCTCCCTGCGCCTGCACTCACTATACCCATCTTATCCCCTTACATCTGATCCCAAAAAAGCAATGACCATCACGATCTCGGCCAATAGAATCCGCTGCACCTCGTTAGATCGCCCTTGCACCGGGCACACTCGTTTTCGCGCACTGTCTCTCTCTCCCTCCCCACCTGAAGGTGGACTCCCTCTCCCTCTCTCTCTCTCTTTCCTTCGCATAAACGTACACCCACACTGGTCGCTCGCTCGCTTGCGCACCTCGTGGTCGTAGAGAGCGACGGGGGGTCGCGTGATTTGTGGCCGGCCCGAGAAGTCACACAGCGACTGATATATTTTACGGGCGGTCGTCGCCGTCTCTCTCTCTCTCTCTCTCTTGCTCGTTCTCTCGCGGCGGCGGAGGCACCACCTCCGCGCGCGCGCCTTTCCACCTCCTCTACTATCCGCCATACGTCGACTTTAAAGATACGTCCTATGAGAGACGGCGGAGCGGCTGCTCGAGTGGGGGTATATACTCTCAACATTGTGCTGCGCGAGGAAAGAGAGAGAGAGATAGAGAAGGCGCGGTCAGCCGTTCGCTCGCTCGCTTTACACGCGGCTACATCGTATTTACATGAGAAAGGAGTCGCGTTTCTCTCGCTCTTTTTCTTGCCTATTTGGCGGCGGTGCAGTGCTCCACAACGGGTGATACTTTTCATATGCGAAGTATGAGGGAAAGGGAGAAGGAAGGCGCCCCTGGAAGGAGATCTGCGTCTCAGTGTAAACACGGTTCATCATTATCACCGGGGGATCCTATAATTCAAGCGGCTGATCTCACTCGCGAATGAGAAGAGAGGAGAGAGAAAGAGAGGAGAGATCCTTTATGCTTGCTGGACTCGTCTTCGTCTCTTTGAGAGGCCCGTGTATGGGCGAGTCATTGCCGTGCGCATTGTGTGAGAGCGCGCGCGCGCACGGCGAGCGCAGGAACAATTTTTACCTGATTAGACGACAATGCGGATTGTCAGGGCGACTCGCGGATACGCGCTCTTGTGTGTGGCTAATTTTAAAGAAGGGCTCCGGGCACGCACACGTTTTGTGTCCTGTGGTAGCATCTCTGAAAAATGAAGAATTATGTTCTCCGTATATATATAATTCTCATATTTAATGTAAAGTATTATATCTTATTAATATTAAAATTTTGAACATCCTTAATCCAATATTCTACTTTTTAGTCGGTTGCATATTAAAAATAAATTACATGCACATACACACACACAACCCCGCGACGAGAGAAGCCATAAACAATCGTCAAACACGCGAGATCATCGAGATCACCATAACGCGCGTATAATCGTATACGAGAAATCGTACAATATCTCTCCTCACTCTACAGTACACTCACACACACCTCTGCACGTATATTTATATGCATATATATATAAACTCCACGGCAAAACAGCCGTGATAACTCTTTCTCCGGGGCCGTCCAAAGAAAAAAAACGGCCAAGGAAGAAAAAAAAAAGAGAATCGCCGCCTTATCTAGCCACTCGCGCGGGCGCAGGACGGTAAGCCCTCTCTTGCGCGCATCGAAAAGGGACACGGGCTATCGTTATCGAGCTAGCGCGCGCAAGAGAGAGAGAGAGACCACCTCGTTGTCGGCACGAAGAAAAATTTAAGCGCCCTCGAGAGGATTATCGGGTACTCCTATCCGCGCGCAGATAGCGCGGACGACGGTGTCGGAAAGACAGGTTGGTCGCCGCAGGGGTCTAACGTGGTCGCTATATATACAAGCGTGTGCTTGTGTGCATGTGTATATGTGTGTGCATGCACGAAGAGGAGATGGCGCGATGGGGAGGAATATATGTATATATACATATACGACGAAGAAATAAAATAACGAAATCCCGGTGCAGTACTGGCCATAGCCACGAACTTGCAGCACACCGTGCTGCGGAGCTCTTTTCTCTCTCTCTCTCTCTTTCTCGCTCGGGATTTTTGTTGTTCGGTGATGTCGTCCTCTTTTCTCTCTTGCTCTCGCCTCGAGTAACATTCGAGTTTCAGTTTTCGTTTCGGGAGTGGAGCGGACTTTTATCTGCTGAATTTTCAAAATCGTAGTTGGGGTCGTAGGAAAACGGTTCCCACACAATAAGTGCCATTTTCGTTAAAGATTCCAATTTTTATCGTTGTTATATATGTACACCAACGTTTTGTAAAAAGAACATCAATGGACACGTAAATGGAAACCACTCGGCATCATTTATCTTATTTATTGATGCGGACAACGAAAAGCGAATAATCAGTCCGCGTTTTAAAGTAATATCTTAATGCACGCGACGATAGTCCTCTCGAGACCCATTACAACAAATTAATTATAATCTTTCGCCTTAATTCCCGGTAAAACGCTCCCGCGGCGATACCTCTACAAGGACGGGCCATTATCGGCGACACTGCACACATGCGCACGAGAAAACGATCTCTGCTGGCCGCACAATAAGTAATAACGCGATATCGTCCTTGATTTCGTTATTAAAGCTACCGCGGGCGTATATACACTCGCGATCAGGCGGTATAAAGATCGCCGGGGGCGCTTCGTGCGGCAAATAATAAAATACAGAAACGTAAGGAATAAAAGCAGAGAGTTAAAAGGAACAGGACGACAGAAGAAAAATCTCGGCCGCAGAGGCTCTCGCCGCACGGGGTCTCGCGCCAATGCAAACTTCGTTGCGCGCGCACGCACGGCCTAACTAAAGTTTCGCCTCCTCGCGAGCGAGTAGTAGCCTCCTTCTTAGCCTCGGCGCTTGCACGCTCGGGCGTATTTTTATTTTCTCTCGTGGTTTTTTTCGCTCTCTCTCTCTCTCTCTTGCCGATGGAGAGAGGCGCTTTCATGCCCACCGCGAGAGAGAAAGAGAGAGCTATCGGGAATCTCGCGTCGTAAGTCTGGAACTTTATGTTCGCGCGGCTAAAACCCTTTCCTCTCTCTCACTCCCTAACTTACGATTGCCTCGCATGTTCGCCTGTGCTTTCGCTTGCTTGAGACGTCCACGTCCCTCTCTCTCTTGCGCTCACGCGCGAGCTCCATTCCAAAGCGGATATATCTGCGCGCGTCTCTATATGCCGCGGCGGTGCGCACATAAAGAGTCGCGCCGCGTGGCGGAGTGACCCGCGGCGGGCGCGCGCGCCGTCTTATCTACGGCCGTCGGTCAGTTTTCAGAGAGAGAGAGAGGGGGGCTCGAAATTTCCTGAGCGCAAGACCGTGAGGATAAATTCTGGGGCCGCGTGCGCGCGAGCGAATAAAGTTCGGATCTTATGAATTTCCTTGTCGGGACGCACGCGCGCCACACGTGGTACGCGCGCGTGTGTGTTGTGTGTGTGTGTGTGTGTGTGGAGCGATTGTAGATTTTAGAGAGTGTAGATGAGGCTTTTTTGAGCTTGGGGAACCTTTTTTGGCGGGTTTTTGTTGTCTGCTAGGTTGTGCTGGTCTTCGCAATTTCCTTGTCGACTTTTTTGGGGAGAAAAGTAATGCGATGTGCTTATCTGTGTTATCAGGTGATTCATAAGAACGAGGAAAACGTGAGAGGTTGAAATATTTGAGATTCTTATACGTGGATGTTTATCGATAGCAAGAGTGGAGAAATAATATTGTCAATGTCAAGTATGATAATATCGTAAGTGTTACTTACATTAAAGAAAAGATTCGAGATCTTATATGTTTTTTAAGATTTTTCTTTCAAACAATAATACATTTTAAAAATTTTTCTCGCAAAGAATAAAACATTTTTAAAATATCGATCGAAGATTGTTTGAAAAGACATAAAAATACATAACAGTATGAACAAACACATGCGATTCGCGATACATCACGCGCATTCAATCCACCTTGAGCGTGAAAAATTGTCGCCCCTTTGTGCTCTCGCCGCGCTCTCGATTCCTGAGCCTCGAGTATTATTGTTATTCTCGAGGAGTACTACTCGCTTGCGTCGCCTCGGCACAAGAGCAAAAGAGAAAGATAGAAGCTCGAGCGCGCGCGAGAGAGCGAGAGAGATACACGATACCTACGGGGCTAATGCATCGCACAATAGATCAATTACATGCATTAGCGGCATCGGAAATCATCCGCCGCGATTCTCTCTTTCTCTCCCTGCTCTCGTCCCGCCCGGAGAGATATTGATATCACCGCCGAGCGAAGAAGAAGAAGAAGAAGAAGCGTCCGAGCAGAGAGTGTATACGTGCACGCGCGTGCGCGCTCGATGAATGGAGAATCCTATAAATTATTGCCGCGATCGCTCTTCTCTCGGGGAGAAAGAGAGAGGGCCGAAAGTGTTGACCTAGGCGAAGGCTCCGTATATATTCAGTCGCGCGCATTACTGATGCACCGAGACGATCGCGCCGAAAATACAGGACTCGTGAATGGAGTTCTCGTTCACCGGTGTCTGTGCCAGAGCCGCTCGAATTTTCATGCTAATAGGAATTTTTTTTTATAGGACCGGCTTCTTTTTTTTTTTTGTTTTGCGCTAGAAATGACGGATGACGGAGATTTACGATTCATATGTGCTCGTTTTTTTTTTTGCGCACCGTGTTTTTTTGTCTCATTTCGTTCACTTTTTTCTCCAGTTTTTAATTTTAATAATTTATTAGCGTTTATGACGTATAAATTATTTATGATAAAAGAACAATGTTTATGAAAGTATAACTCGTAAATAAAAGATTACGGGGGCCAGCGCTGTGGCTGCTGCCGGCCCCGCTTGATAAAACGTTGCACAACGCCACTGCAGTGGTGGCGGTGCATTATAATGCGCACCGAGCCTCGGCTCGCTTATGCGCGCACATAGGGTACAGTCATCGCGCGGCGGTCACTTGCAAATCCTGGAAAAAACGATTGTCCTTAATACCCCCGCGATACGCGCGGCTGTAATATTACTCGCGAGCGATTACTTAGCATCATAATAAAGTAGCGAACGAATGATACACTTTAATTGCGCGATAAATAAGGCATTAACAATTTACGCAAGTACTTTGTCCGCCCCTCTCTCTCTCTTCACCTCTGAATCATCTCCCAAGCATCTTGGCCCAGGAACAAATCCTCCTCGTAGTATATACGACTGGCAGTTCGAAAAGAAAAAAGAAATCTGGAGGTCCTTAAATACGGGCGGCTATGCGGCTCTCGAAAGGGGATTCCTGATGCGCGCGACACACGAACACGATATCGTTTTCGAGAACAAGTGCAAGCGAGCCACTCTCCCACTCCCTGCGTCTCCTTTTCGGCCGTTTAAACTGAACGCGTCGCGCAGGCTTGTCGACACGTCAGCTCGCATGACTCGGAGCAACCCTTCGTCTTTAGCGGCGAGGAGGAAAAAAAAAGGACGCGCCGAGGAAGGAGCGAGAATCGCCGGGCTCGCGCGCGGTTTACCGCAGGGGCCATTGACATACTTTGGGCGCGAATGCGCGCGCGCACGCGCACGTGTGTGTGCATTCCGTTTCGTTGGCTCGCTGCGGTTTCGGTACCTCGCCGCGCGATTATTTGTGGTATCGGACGTGCGCTCACGCGCAGTTTGAGAATCGGATGTAATGAATTATTTCGCGTGCGAGCGGTGAATTCAATGCGAGAGGCGGGAGAGAAGTCGGTTGGATCTAGCGAGCGGATAGTATAGTAAAGGCGATTGCAATTTTGTGGCTAACGAATTTTTTATGAAGCCGGATTGATGAGCAATGGCACGTGATTGTTTTGGACTTCCGTGATGGGGCATTCGGTATATGTAATTTTAGAACTATGGTGACTTTGAGTAGTAACAGACGTTTCCACCAGACTTGACGTTTGTTGGAATATTTGCTTTTGAATTCTTTGCTGGCTTTCAAATTCGGATAATTTTTTATTCATATAACTAAATATTGCATATTCTTAGAAAATGAAATTATTTTAACTAATAAATTCGGTTTAAGTTTTTTCCAAAGCTCATAGATATATCATTTTAACGACGTCAATTCACAAATGTTTGCCTTTCAAACCGTACCCTCTAAAAACTTCCAGTCCAAAACTTTTTGAGCCGTAAACCAACCACCACATCGCAAACAATGCCCTTTCTCTTTCCCTCAAAAGAAAAGAACGGAAGTTTCCTGGACGCAGCGAGAGAAACGAGCCGAAAAACCGCAAAGGACGTGTTTCCGTCGAAAATCACTCGATTTCGCGTGCTGCTGCTGCTGCTGCCACGGCGATACCCCGATAATCCCTCTCGGCAAATTAAGTTTCCGCGTGCGGGCTCGCAGGATACGGCGATGCGCCTCGACGAATTCGTACTCCCGCGGTTTCACGGAAACGCGAAGAAGCGCAGAAGAGAAGAAGGAGAGTTGGCCTACGGTGCACACCCCGTTGTGTGACTAATTGACCTTAGGCCGAGCGAGGCGTACGCTCACCGGCGATTTCCTAATTATTCGCCGGGCCGATTCCGATCTTGGGTATACGAGGGTCATTTGACAAGTACCTAGCCTCACCGCCAGATGGTGCCACTATCGCACCAGAAATACACTACAGTGCAGTATCTTCCTGTAAACGGTTACAGACGAAATTTCAGCCGGATCGGAGTTGTAGTTTATTTTTGAGAGCGTGCGAAAGCAAATGTGTCCGTTGATTTTTGAAAAAATGGAGAAAGAACAATATCGGTCAGTGATTCGATTCTTGTTTTTGGAAAGGAAATCGCGCAGTGAAATTAAAGAACGCTTGGATGCAGTGTATGGGGATGCTTCTCCTTCGATGGCGACCGTTAAATTTTGGTATAACGAGTTTCAACGTGGTCGTACGTCGGTTTTTGATGATCCACGCCCAGGTGCTCCGAAAACAGCCACTACGGAGGAGAACGTGACAAAAATACACGATATCGTTTTGTCAGACCGCCGATTAAAGGTGCACGAGATAGCTACGATAGTAGGCATCTCAGAAGAACGCGTGTGGCATATCCTACATGAGATTTTAGGCATGAGGAAGCTGTCAGCAAGGTGGGTGCCGCGTTTGCTGACTGCAGACAACAAGCGCATCCGTGTGACCAGTTCAGAGCAGTGTTTGGAGCTGTTTAATCGCAATCCAAAAGAGTTTTTGCGTCGTTACGTGACCGTCGACGAAACATGGATTCACTACTACACTCCAGAGACCAAGGAGCAGTCAAAACAGTGGACCTTACCCGATGAACCTGCTCCGAAGAAGGCGAAGACGGTCCCGTCGGCCGGAAAGGTGATGGCCACTGTTTTCTGGGATTCTCAAGGTGTAATTTTTATTGACTATCTGGAGAAGGGCAAAACGGTCACAGGACAGTACTACGCCGAACTATTGAGCCGATTTGACGCCGTGTTAGAAGAAAAACGGCCCCATTTGTCTAAAAAGAAAGTGCTTTTCCACCACGATAATGCACCGGCTCACACTTCTGCACTGAAAAAAATTTTAGGCTGTAGAAACCATAGTTTCGATTTGCTGTACTAACACTATTTATAGTGTTCATTTACCCTTACAGACGGCAGAAGCAGCTATTCATTTGTATAATGTAACGGCACTATTGGTCAGATGCGGGAAATGTACTTGTACAGCTCTGACAGCCGTACGATTTAGTTTTGCCGCCGATATTTGTTTATTGACAACGCTACAACGCGAAGCCGATGTTCATATTATAACCTAAAAAAGTCAAGAAACCGGCCACATCAACCGCATGTTTGCAATCCGCGTTTGCGTATTTCATCTGTAATCAGTGTATTTATCAATCGAGATTATTTTAATGAAAAATATGTATGTATGGCGAATCATAACCTATTTAATGCTCCGACAAAAGAACTCTATACATTAGTGCTTTCAGTGTATCTTGTACAGCTCTCACAACTGTACGAATACAATTAATGTATCTATAAAATTCAGCAGAAAGAAAATCAGCCGAACAGTACTGTTGTCAGAGCCGTACTTTCAGTTCTTACAACGTAAAATTTTTTTCAGTGTGCACTCGCCACGGCTAAATTGGTCGAATTACGCTACGAACTGCTGCCCCATCCACCGTATTCTCCAGATTTGGCTCCGTGCGACTTTTTTTTGTTTCCGAACCTAAAAAATTCGCTCGCCGGGAAGAGATTCCACTCCAATAACGAAATAATCGCCGCCACGGAGGCCTATTTTGCAAACCAAGAGAAAACATTTTTTTCAACGGGGTTAAAAAAATTGGAACACCGCTGGACCAAGTGTATTCAACTAAAAGGAGACTACATTGAAAAATAAATTTTATTTTTTGTAAAATTTTGGTGTTTTCATTTGTAGGCTAGGTACTTATCAAATGACCCTCGTAAGTTGGATCTTTTGTTTTGTCTGCGAGTTGATTTTGGCTCAGATTTCACGTATTTACTAAGACTTGCGAAAGAAATTTTATTTAAAGTGATATCTTTATTTAGAAATCCATAGATAAACCGACCATTAGCACCATTTGTAGCTATTTTTTATCTTAAACCACACTGATGTGGGTATTCTTTTCGCGTCAGCCAAAACAATAGGAGAAAAAGCTTAGCGCTTAACGGGCCGAAGAAAGAAAAAGCAATAGCACCGCGATTGACTCAACCCCCATCGTCCTCAATAATGCATCCCACAGAAGCTCGCATCGAACCCTCCACCCACACATATCCACTCTCGCACTCGGTGCTTTCTGCAATACCTATACACACAAGCTTAGAAAACGCTGTACTCTCGCAACGTTGATTATGATTGCATGTCTGCAAAATTGCACCTCGCTTACGTGCGCACGCGCTCGCATGACTTGGCGAGTTTCCGAACAATCGTAACTAGCTTTCGGTAGGTCGCTGCTGCCTCCACCACCGCCTTCCGGGGGCCTCTCTCTCTCTCTCTCTCGTGTACGTGTGGATACCCACGCGGTGTGTCTTCCCACGTCAGAGTGACAGACAGGCCTGACGGACGGACAGCCGGCGAGACGAGGTAGCTCCTCTCTCGCTCTTCGTATTTTATTCAGATCCGACGACCGAGCAATTACCGAACCTAGCAGTGGCATTTTCGCCCTCCGCACGCGCGCGCGCGCTCGCAACAAAACTACACATACACGTATATATAGCGCTCACTGCCAGGATGTTACGCCGTGGCATCGCGGATAATTCGATCGTAATGGATAATTACCCACCAATTGCCTTGGCATTGCGAGCGTGCATGCGCATGTAGGATGATAGCTGCGCACAGCGGTGCGTATCGGGCCCGACTTCCGCAATCTTATTTCAATCCCGCTTTTTGTTCTTCTTCGATAGACTTCTCTATGCGCACGCGCTCACGTGTAATTATTTATCGCGCTAATAGGATTCGAAGAATAAGAAGAAGACGAAGAGGGAGCAACCGTTCTCCTTTTTTTTCGCCGATTTCGCGCTTGTTTCGCGTGGCTGAGTTATGGAGTGATTACGCGGCTTGGAGCGAGAGAGAAAAAAGAAGCCTCGCCAGCGATCCACGGGAATTTTCATTATGAGGAGGATATTAGGAGGAATGGTTGGCACTCGCGCAGCGCCGTGTCATTGAAATATCGCGGATAATTTTGTTTTCTTTATCGAGGCGGCTTTGCTTATCGTGTAGCCACTTTGTAAACAGAATTATTTTCAATTGAGCTCGCGCTGCGGCGTAATCGTTTTCCGAAGATAAGATGGATATGGAATTTTATTTATGAACTATATTTCGTTTATTAAATGGAAGAGTCTCGTTAAGGAGGCGGATAAGCGGAAGAGAGGTCGAGTTTTTCGCAATCGCACTCTAAGTAGATTCAGATAGAATTATATTGGACGGACGACGGGCTTTTAAGAATATGAATTTTCTTTTCTATATGTCTGCCTGATATGAAATAATTTTATATTTCCATAACTTATAAGTAAACTACTTCCAAATCAGTTTTACATGTCTAGAATATTAAAATTATTCATTTCCATTTTCCATTCATTCACCTCCAATCTTCGAAGATTTCCTTCCATCCTTTCATCCATATACGCGTAATAACGCCACTTCGAACGCAGAAACCAAACGCGACCGAACGTTATTTCCCGCTAGTTTCACCTCCTCGGTCTCTGATTTTTAACAAGAGCCATAGTCCTCCGCGAGACGTCTTGTCAGCCGCGCTCGCACGCACGCACGACCTAGGGTCGAACAATGGCCCTTTCATTCGGGCTCGCAGCACGTGAGAAATTAATTCCGGCGACATATCGCGCGCATCTTTTCTTCATTATCACCACACCACCGCACATGCGCATGTCTAATGATATTGAGAAAACGCACGCGCTCGCACAATAACCTGCGCGAAATTTACCCCCCCCCCCCCTCTCACTATTACCTTTTTAATTCGTCGTCGCTCCGGCCGTCGCATCGTCGCATTCTTCTATTTCATTGTCGAGAAAACCAATTTCCCGGTACCTAAATTACGCGCCGACGAAAAAGCTCCGCTACCGTCGGTAATATCACAAGTTTGCTCCGACGGAAAAGAGGGTAAAGAGAGAGGGAGGGAAGAGGTATTCGCTAGCTCGTGGAAAGCCTAGTAGAGGGAGGGAAGACGCCGGGGCAAAAACGTTAATTTGAAAACGTCACAGTTTAATTTAAAATTACGTAAAGCAGGTGGTTACGGAGCATCTCTTATCCATCGCCGTTTTTTTTTCGTAGTTTTTGATTGTGTACATTTTCTTGTTACGGCTCTTCTTCGTCTGCAGTTTTTTTCAAGGTGCATGTGGTTTTGCATTCTTCGTAAGCGGGCGTATAGCTTTTCTGCTTGCTGATGCTTACGTTATATTTCGTACGCATACAGTCATTAGCCTTTTCTTCGCAGCTAACGGTAGATTAATGACCGCGTATGTAAGTAAATTGGAACAATACCTCGTAAGAACAGTAATTGAATTTACAGCACCTATGATTTAAAAGAATTTCTAATAATGTTCATTGCTTTTCTTTGATAATGCGCGCAATTAATTAAAAACATTAAAGCCATTGTTTCCACGAGCCATTAATATCCCAGGCGAAGAGTTAGGCAAAAAACTAAGCTCGCGATAAACATTTCCGGTACAAGGTCGCTAGGTTCGTACTGCAAAAAGGACGACTGTCCTTGACCTGCGGGTCTTTCTATCTCTCGAACATGTTTATGCATCCTCCGCAAGATGGGCCGATTACAGTGAGCGCTCGCAAGTCGCGCGATAGGGGCTGCTGAAACACATGCTATTCATTTATCATACAGGTTTATTTTATTTGATCCGCGAAATACATATAAATAACCCTGTATATCTGATTGAATTACACAGTCTTTCCATTTTAATTTTAACTGACAATTAATTAGCGGCCGTAGCTAAGTGTTTATACCACTCGTTACCCATCGGAAGTGAAATGTTTATCGGACGGATCGGCAAGCGCGAACCGCGGTGAAACGTGTAGCTTTTAAAAAAGCAACTTAGGAAACTATTACAAATACAATTAACGCCCGCGACTACTTGTTTCTCTGAACAGAACGAGTTTAATAGATTCAACCACGCATTTAATTGCATTGTTACGCTACCATAATTTCCGCCAATATCGCGGCCTCAGTATCGCAAGTTCCATCAGCTCGAAAGTAAACAACTCCTCAATAATAAAAGCTCGCGATAGCATCGATTCCCGATCCTTTCTTTTTCACCCCCAACTCGCCTCCCGCATAAACGTAAATAAACACTCGTATATACACCTCGGCGCAATCGCACACCTACATTTCTGCCTCCTCCAGCAGCGCAGAACCCGAGAAGATCTCATCTCTCTCTCTTGCTGCGGACCACTCGGGCGGCAAACCAGTTTTCATATTTTTCGCGGGCCGCGATAAATTTGCAACGAAATACGCAAAAGATACACGCGCGCTCGCGCGGTATGTATATACACTCCGGCTACGATGGCGCGAAAGAGCAGCAGCAAGAGAGTATAAGCGTATACATGTGTGTATATGTGCTACGCGCGTATACGCACATAACTTGGGGATGATGCGGGAGAGAGGCAGCGAGCGCGCGGATAGATTACCGAGGCGATTCGAAGGTAACGAAGGCGAGGAGACGAAGTGGTTGCGTGTGTATCTGTGTTGCTGCTGCTGCTGGTTTTTGCTCGAATCGGGATGCAAAGCACGAGCTAAAGCGTGCTCTGTTTCGTGCCTCTGTCATACGAGATCGAGATAAAACATATTTTATAATTATTATTCTTGCTGTCGCTTTAACTTTGTAAAACTAATACCATATTTTCTCTTTTGTTACAGGTGAGTTGAAGCAACGAATTTTTTCATCATCACGAGCTGTGGGTGAGTTCGTTCCAATATTTGTGCAACTTCTGTTTCAACAATTATTTCTAAAAATTAAATCATAAGGCTACCAGGAAAAAAAAACCGGGAAAATTTCTGCCTCCATACGGAAAATTCACGAATCTCATTACGCCCCGAGAGAAAAAAAAACACAATAATACGTGTAAGATCATTCGCCAAGGGTATTATACGACTATATACGCTTTTGAGCAAACACGTGAATAGATATGGGCACAATGAAAATACAAGGGGGAAGGGGGAGGCTTCGGCCTGTATTCTTGTTCGATCGGGGGCGGTTTTCCGTCGGAAGCGAGCTTCGTCCGTGGCGATAGCAGCCAGCGCGACCCCCGCTCGCTCTCTCTATTTCGTCACGCTGGGGAGAGTTTCGTAACGCCGTTCCTTCCTTCCGAAAATGAAACGCTCCGTAATCGTGGGCTCTGTGTGTATATATATGTACGCGCGTGGGCTTTGAACGGTTTTTTTTTTTTCGATTCATCGGTTATTCATCATGCGACGTGGCGTCGGAAAATTTTAAATCGATGTACTGGAAAGGTTTTTATTTAAAAGCTTAATATTCGAGGATGTGAAAGTCAAAAGGTATCAATTTTTATACTTATATCTTGCATTATCAACGTAAAACTATTTTTCATGGACAGCTCTTTGAAATTCGCAACGTGTAGTGTACTCAAAGCAAAAAATTTCAAAGTCGCATTTACATGTCGTCTCTAAAAAAGACAAAAAAAGCAAAACAAACAAAAAGAGAATGCATATGTATTTAGACACAGCAACGGCTGCTCGCCGCGCTCTCTTGACTCTTGATCAAACATGGCAGGTTTTTAATTCGATTTTACCGATGCGTCGTGCAATTACTTCGGAAATCGCGCGCATATACGCGCCCAGATAGCCGCACGCGAGGTCAACAATACGCGTAGGCGGCGCGTGTGCACATGCATTCCGATACGCACAGAGAGCGTGTGTGGCTATCTCTGGGAAATCGTACACGATCATTTAATCGGCCGTGCATCAAACAATCGTTGCGTACGCCCGCTCCTCGTATATATACATACATACATATATATGCGCGTTATACGCGGCAACGAAATATCGGCCCACGACCAACGTCCGCTCGTCTTCCGCAGAGACAAATAGCACGACACGGCCCGATGAGCATTTGATTGTCCGTGCTATTATGAGTGACGTTTTCGCAATGCCGCGCGAGCTTTCTCTCTCTCTCTCTCTCTCTATCTATATCTCTCCCTCGCTTTCTGCCTTTTCTCTCCCTCCCTCTCTTCCATAGTTATAGTTGACCGTTGTGCGACAGTGCGCGTTCCCATTCCTCTCCTCGCCATTCGGCCATCGGAATTCCGCGACATCTAACTCTCGGGGGGTTCTAATAGGAATTTCGCTTTTGTCGTCGAATGCTGTGTGAGATTTTTGTTTGCAAGGCGCTGGTGGAGTGTGTGGTACTTCAGAATTTCTGGGCCGGGCTCTATGTGGGTCAAAAGTATTTTGTTCAAGTTGACTTTTGACAAAGTTGCTGGCCGTGCGCTGCACTCATAAGTTACGAGGCATTTTCGAGCGCGATATTGAGTTTTAAAATATCCGCAGTTGGAATAATAAATTTTGTAACTGCTTTTTAAGCGTACGTAATTGAAAACAATCGTTCATATTATATAGATACGAATCAGCAGGTTTCCCAATACGAGACTTATCGATAAGTTACAGCGAGGAATGCTATGTGTATAAGTAGGGAACAACGCGCGCGCGTATATACGATGATTCAGAGATATTTATGGGGTGCAGAGAGTCACCACAACAGCCAAGTCGAGTAGAATTACACGATGTCGAGCATGATATAACGCATTGTCTTCGCTCTTTCGTTTTAGCTGTTTTTCTATATGCCACGGTGCGAATAAAATTAAAACTCAAAAGCACAAAATGAAACGGGATTTAAGTTATATATATTTTGCAAAGCGTGAAGCGTGCATTTATCAAACGAAAAATTCTTGGTATTGCAATCGAACGGTATATGAACTTTTTTTTCAAATTATTTACATCATCGACGAATTCTCCGAATAAATACTAATTAGACTCAGGCTAAATAACAGAAATATTCAATTACGGTACACAAACGCTGCATTTTTAATTAATCCCAGCCTATTAAGCACGCGGATATACGCTGTACTTTGTACATCCGTACGCGGCATCTGCGGCATCATTAACAGCGAAATTATGAAAATCGCGCTCATCTCGCGTATAAATTCAATATATACCGCGTGCGCGCGCACAGAGAGCCATTAGCGGCTTCTTCTTCTTCTTCTTCTCCTCTCCCCGCGACGAGCGAATGAGCGATCGCAACGCGGACGAAGAATCGAGCGGACGAGCGAGAGCGAGAGGGAGATAGGACTTCCTTTATCGACGTTTTGATACAAAATGGCTGCTCGCGACAGGGAGTCCCCGCGTAATCTCTCCCGATTCAAATTAACACACGCAGCGCTCGGCGGGGGGCTATCCCTCGCGCACTCTCCTGTATATTATATATACATATATACTTGTGTACTTCTACGTGTATGTGTGTATACGCGTTATGTACCGGGCACCGGCGAGTGTGGGTATAGCGACCCGCCGTGGCAGCGCACGCGGAGAGCGAGAGAGCAAGAGAGAGATAATATCGCCCGTATACCTTCACCTTTTTCTCCTCTTTTTCGAGCGTGTCATTATATTTTTTCTCGCGTTTCTTCCTTCCCCCGCCGGCGGCCGTCCACCCTTTTGCCTCGGCCTCTCTCGCCTCGTTTTGCTCGTTTCTTCGATAGGTCGTTTCCTTTTTTCTTCCCCCCTCTGGCGCTACTCTGTCTATGCTGGCCGAAGCGTTCGTTCGTTCGCTTTCGCATTATAATGGAAATCGATGCGTAGTTTATACACAAATGGCCTAGCACGAAAGCTTCCCGTACAAATTGACAGTCTCTCGGCTGTCGTTTTTCGGGTCCTGTTCGAGCTAGTCGATAAGGTATACTTTCGGATATTTTTTAAGCGCCGCGACTGTTCGATTTATTATCTGAAAAATTAATAACAGCACACGAAAGCACGAGATTTAATAATCGCTATAAATTGCGGTAGATATTTTTAAATCAGATCTAATTTGCAGAAACGTTGAAATACACATCTCCGAATGCTTCGTCGTAAATGATGGATAATTCACTCGTTTTATTAATGCCATGAATTATGCAAAATCATTTTATTGCATTAAATGTAACTGTGGTTAACTGTAGCTGTATTAACTTTTTCATCGGTACTTATTAAACAAGTTATATGCAATTATCCGAATGAAATGATTCACTTTTATATTTCTTGGTATACGCTGTGGACCTTCATTAATATAATATATCTTTTACTATTATTTTAACAGTAAACTTAATTTATATAGATAATTATTTCACATGTAACCCAAGATTTGATGAAAAATCTAAAATAATAAAAAAAAAAAAAAAAACACTAAATAAAAGGGAAAATCGAGTCCGAAAGTTAAAGCAAAAATAGAGCCATCATTCTTGACAAGGACACGTGTACTACTGCGCATCTGTTTACAGAAACGTAATAAAACGAATCAAGACGAATGCTTTCGCTCTCATGCGTGATTCAGCTCATTTATGCAACGAACCACACACATACACACGTATGCATCTAACCTATCAAGTTTATCCAGCAAATAATTAACTTCAAAAATAATTTTCTCAATCAAACGCAGGCATTGTAGAAAAAACAACAAGCAAGCATAATAATAAACTCAGCCGACTAACGATTAATGCTACCAACCGAGAGGATAGAGGCGAAGCTGCACAAAGAAAATGAGCTTCTCTCTCTCTCTCGTGTGCTCGTGCCCTTGAGTCGTCGCGATAGCTGCTGCTGCGAGGCCGCCGCCGCTTCGAGATGGACAAATTGATATTGCGCCGCAGCCTCCTCCGCGATCGAGTTATCAGACCGCGAGACGTTATCGCCCAGAGACATCCGAGGCTCTTTCTCTCTCTGTCTCTCTCCTCTTGCGTTCGTCTCGAGATTACTAAGCGGGAGTCCCAATAGGGAACGAACGTGATTCCGATTTTATTTACGCTCTGCGCGACAGTGCCGTTGTTTTTCTACATTTTTGTTGATCTGGTTTCTACCAATGGTATTGTAATTTATTCATAGAAGAGGTGGGTGGGTAAAAAATGTTAATAGAATAGCTTATTCTCGCTGCTATTCAGTTAATTAACTTTTTACAGTCGTTTTATTATCGGACTAGAAAACAAAACTAGCTAACGAATTAACATTCTTAGAGCAAAACCATGCACACCCCACTGCGTACCCCAACCTAACTAATAAGACACTCGAAAAGGAGAATAAGTATAGACGTATACACACTCCGGGAAAGAGGAAAAAAAGGGAAGAGTACACACGAATGGGAGAGAGACCAACTCGAGTCCAAAAGGCGAATCTCTGTTTCGCATTAGCGAAGAGAGAGAGAGAGAGGGGAGCGATATCTGTTTAATTATCTAAATTGTATTGTTTCATGCGCCCTCTCTCTCGGCAGTTGCAGAATACAACAACTTGCAGTGCCGGCCGCGCGACGATAGCACGCGTCGTGTATACAACTTGTGCAGCGCGCTTCTACTGCACAGCATCCGTCCCGATTGGCCCGCGAAGCTCTCTGTGCGCGCGCGCAAAACGAGCAGAAGTGGAGGAGGCGGAGGAGAGGAAGAGAGAAAGAGAGAGTAACCAGACTTCGCGCGCTATCTCGCCTTCGAATCTCATCTTTCTTATGCTCTTTTATCTCTTCCCTCTCTCTCTCTCTCTCTCTTTCTATGTTTCTCTCTCTCTCTCCCTCTCTTGCCTCTTGATTTTTTGTTACTCCCGGCGCTGGATTCTCTTATCTCTTTTCTTTACGTCTGTTTTTCCGTTATTCTCTTTTTCTTCCTCGTTCGTGATATATATACCCTTAAATTGCGTGCACTCGCACTCTTTTCTTTTTCACTTTACTTCTCTCCCCCCCTCTCTCTCTCTCTCTCGCGTATCTTGGCTTTATCTTTTGATTTTCGCTTATTTCGCGTCCCGTGTCTTTTAGCGCCCGCGCTTTTCCCTCTCCCGGGCGTGTGCGCATGATTTCTCTCGATTCTATTCCCGCGTTCATACGAGAACGAGAGACGAAGTAAAGAGAGACAGAGAAAAAAGGACGACGTGTAAGCCCGAACGGATATAGCGCAGCGACGAGATGATACGTGGGGAGAGGAGAGAGGGAGAGGGAGAACTCAGCGGGGAACGAGAAGAATTTGCAATAACATCGAGCCGTGTATAAAGCTGTCAATAAGCTCGCTGACCCCAAACGTTATTTCAGCTCGCTGGGGTGTGCGAGGAGTGAGAGAAAGACAGAGAGATGAGGCTTATCGCAAGGTGGACGCGTGTCTGCACCGCGCGCAGTGATTCAGCGGGAAAAAGGCGAGACACGAGGCTAAACTTGCACGGCCTCGCGATGAGAGTTAACTATCTAAATGTTTGCCTAACCGCGCAAGCGGAAGGCGCATCAGATTTTGTTGACCTTCTTGCTCAAATTGGTTGTTATGCGCGCTCGCGCTGGTACTCGAGTCAATCATGCAGCGAGAGATGATGCGTCAAGCTTCAGACTGCTCGCTTTCCGCCTAGTAACGGATGAACTAATTATATGCGGAACGAAAACAAAGTCGTTCTTTTAACGAATATTTTCCAAACTGGGTAATATTATTATTATTACCAACTTTTCGAATAAGTTATATAATGATAAACATGAATTTTTTTGTTATACGTTCTTTTTTGTTAAAAAAAATGAAAATATTTTCTAACCGAGAGATAAAACCCCTTCCGCACCAAAGCCACAATCGAGAACTATACAAAAACCACCGCGATAACAATCTTCATAAATATGGGGAACAACGTCGGTGGAGTGCAGCGCAGAAAAAGCCGTCCTCCCGAAAGCTCGGTGGAGCGGGTAGAGAGGGCCGCTTCGATCCTCGTATTTTCAGACTCTAGTATTCCGCTCTATTTTGCAGAGCAGTTCGTCATCTAGTTGGACGGTTCACATCTATACGCGCGCATGCACGTATACACACACACACACACACACACGTGCGCTAGAGCGAGAGAGGATTCCCTGGTAAAATAGAGGATGAAGCGAGGATGAGGCGAAGCATAGGACGAGAAAGCTGCTGGCTGGCTGGCTGGCGCTGTTGGTACAGAGGGGGAGAGAGAGTGAGAGAGAGGCGCGGACGGAGTGTGACGGTAGCGGCGGCAGCGTGTTTGCAGATCCTCTATCGGCCCTCCCCCACCTCCTTCCACCCGATCCACCCCATTCCCGGTCGTGTGTGCGGCACAGCGGTACATGTGTGTGTGTGTGGGTATACGCGTACGTGCGCGCGCGTGGATGGGGTTCGGGTCGGAGCGCGAGCGAGTGAGAGAGAGAGAGGCAGGCGGCGCGAGGCAGATAAGAGAATTGCACTGTCAAGCCGGAATGATATATTTGACCAACATTTCCATATAGCCCCCGCTAGCGGCGCGCACTCGCTCGCTCGCTTGCTCTTCGCGCATCACTCGGCAAGCCTTCGCTCTAGCTCTTCTCTCTCTCTCTCTCGCTCTCTCTCTCTCTCTCTCTCTCTCTCTCGCTTGCTTGCTCGCTCGCTCCCCTTTGCGCAAAGAAGGAATCTTCGCTCCGAGCGGGGGTGCTTTCCTTTTCGTTTTACTCGGGGATATGAGCTTTTCGTCTCGCTCGGAATTCTCTTTTCCGCGCACGCTGTGTTTTTCGTGTTACAACGCCGTTTTTATGCCTCTCCCCGACGCTTAAAACCACTGCTGTTGAATTACGTTTGTTAACGATTTTCAATTTGTTACTTTGCTCGGGAAAAACAATTTCTTCATTCCACTCCAACAAATCATTTTTATTCCAATCACCAATCTTCGACGGTATATAGAGAACACTCTCAGCATTGTTATTAAATCTAATAGACAACTATACGTGTCACAGCATCTTTAATGTAAACAAGAATATAGTTTTCTCCCGCAATCATTTTATTCAAATCAGTGCTCATTTACGCAAGAAAGAGGAAAGTTTACCTTTCCGCTCGATTTCCCATGACTGACAGCCAATAAATCAGACCACACACGAAAATTCGACGATTCACCCGAGCCGTCCACTGCGTAATATCCTCCCGTCCATCTCTGTGATCTCCTCAACATACATTATTCCCGCAATTTGTACGCATTTGCAACAACCACGCATCAGTTTCGCTCTCCTCTCTCTTTCTCTCCCCTAATCATAGTTTGCCATTAATGCACGCGCGCCTGCAACAAAAAGCGCATTCTCCGCATAAAAATTCATCGTCACCTCCCCGACTGTTTGCCCACGAATTTACACGCGCTCGCTTCTAATGTAAGTGCGACCGACCCCGAGGAAAAAAAAACTATGCGACGTAATCCCTCACACTATGCGCTCCTATTTTCCGTAGACCGGGGATCGCCAGCTTCCCCCATGCACGAGGCGAGAGGGGGTGGAGGCAATTGAGAAAGGAGCCGGGTACATCCGTCAAGCGTGGCTAGGCCAAATCTGCAATAATGGCGCTTGGCCGGATAGGATGTATAGGAGGGAGGAAGAGAGAGAGAGGGTCGCGTCCGCATTATGGCCCGCGCCGATAATTGATCCCGGGGAATTTTCACTGCCTGCTGTGCGGGGATATCACGTCTGGGAAATCTTATAGCGAGCCTGCGCGTGCGTGCCGCCGGCGCTCCTTGTTTATCGGCCGAGCTATCATGCAAATGCCGATGATGCGGTGTTGTCAGGAGATAGCGACTGCGCGTTTGATTAACCAGCGTATACATTAGTATATAGCAACGCGAATGGTTTAAACGTAACGATGGTTGTATCGAAAGTATTACGTTGAGATATATTTTAAACTAAAATCCAATACTCATTTTTCACGGAGGAATGGTGACAGCGGGCAGGCGCAAGTATTTTCCAGAATTTAAACGAAAGCCGCACGTTATTACCAGTAATTCGATTCGCCGGTAAATCAAAGAATCAATTACCCGGTCGCGCGTTAAAAAGACACGCGCGTAACTCGGAAGACGGCCGATAAACAATAGGCGGGAATACCTCTCTTTCTTTCCAGTTTTTTCTTTCTGGCCTCCTATAGCGCATATGTACAACCTTCGCGAGTAGATAGAAGAAGAAGCTGCTCGTCGGCACGCCGGCAGCGTGGCCGACAGCCTCGTTACCTTCGCTTTGATGCATA
Organism: Torymus aiolomorphi; assembly: GCA_036365515.1. Taxonomy (NCBI): domain Eukaryota; kingdom Metazoa; phylum Arthropoda; class Insecta; order Hymenoptera; family Torymidae; genus Torymus; species Torymus aiolomorphi. The sequence goes on from CM070877.1 coordinate 132,116,553, forward strand.
GCGCTAATAAATACATCTCTCATTGCGGCGTACGGCCGTCACCTGACTTCGCGGCGAATTGCCTCTCTGTGCTCGCTCACGCCGGAGTAGCGAAATTCGAGCCAAGAATAGAGAAGCGACGAGGAGAAGAGTATAAATCCGCGAAAAAGCATTTCCATTGTTGCGGCCGGCCCGCGCGTGACTCGCTTTCTCGCTTTGTTTCGGAACGCGATTGCCGATAAAAGTGTGTGTGTGTGTGTATGTTTCATACCGCCCGTGAAAATGAAAATAAACTTTTGTCGGTGATAATGAAATTAACGTGCGCGTATATCGTTCGTTCGTTATTTTATAATACGTGAAATATTTCCGATAGATTTACGTTTACGACGCGCTGTTAACGGTTTAGTAGACGAATAATTAATAAAGTGCGCGCGTCGAAGAATAATAACGTGTATTTTACGTTATAATTATGCTCGATGCTCAATTACATCGTTATCCGTGATTTTTCATTACTTTAACGACGCTGCCGAGATAAATCATTCGGCGAGCTATTTCTGCGTTACGTATGTTGTGTATTTCCCCACGGACGAGTTCACAGCATTGTTTTACCGCGTTTAATCAAAACATCCGAAAACTATTCGCTTTTGTTTATTTTTGCCCGGGCACAAACTTGGTCTCTCCTTTAAAAAGCGTCGCGCGCCTTCATGCCACGCGCCGCGCAAGAAACAAGAAGACACTGCAGGAGGCGATCAGTTTTCCTTATCGTCCGTCTCGTATCTTCCCGGCTCGCAACTGCGCGCGCGCGCGCGCGCACTGCTCTATAATTGCTTCTTTTAACTAAAATTCCAGGATTTAACTCAGACCGAGCGTTTTTCCCTCCTCCACTTTCCTCTATTGCTCTGTGTGTATGTGTATATCTATACATGCGCCCAAGTGTAGAGTTTGCTTGCGAGGGCGTCCCGGGGCGCGAGTGCGATTTTTTAAATTGGTTCTTATAACTTTAAACGCGCTCGCGCCTCCCCTTCCGTATTCCCCGCCTTCCTTCGCTCTCTCTCTCTCTCTCTCGCTTAATTTCTTTGTTTATCTGTCTCTGCGAGAGTGCGCGAGTTTCTTTCATTTATTCTTCGCGAATTCTTATATCTTCCATCTCTCGAGCTTGCGCGCTCTCGCTTTCCACCCGAGCTCTCCGGCGCTGTCTTATTTATTTCTTTAATCCCACTTTTTCTCTCTTTCTCCCTGGTTCGTCCGGGCGAAACCAAATCAGAGCAGTTTAAAAACTTTTCAGCGCTCCCTCATCTTTCCTCGCCCATACAACTCGCAGTGTCGTTCGGAGCTTCTCGGGAATATAGTCGAACCGGATACTGATTTTCTTCTTTCTCTTTTTTCCTTCCTCCGTCTTCTTCGGCGGGCGACCCTTTTTGTCCCCGAATCCTTAAATTCTTCGCCGGCCCCGATCGCTGAGCCGTTTAGAACTCACCCCCTCCGAGGTATGCGAACGTGGACCGGGACTATTTCTTTCCTTACTTAATTCCAGATAGGGAGGGAAAGTCATTTTTCATTTTTATTGGACCTGGGGAGTACTTTATTGTAGTTCCTTCTGGCTACAACGACGGATATCTTGGATTCCTCATCTCTGGACCTTCTTATTGTTAATACTACAAAATCTGGGGATGATATTCTTCTAATTCCTTACGCATTTTTATTAAATATTAAGCTTTGGTGATTTATCATAACAAATCTTATCCAAATCAGTATTTATTATAAGAATAATATACATCTCCTTATTACTACAAAAGATGCAGAGATCAGTAAAATGTTCGTCACTTCTCACCTTCTCAAACACCCACAACCACGGCGTGTCTGAACAAAGTCACCCTAGCAATCGAACAACACGCTCGTCGCGGCAACTTTGGCACCAAGCGCATCCGGCAAACTCTTGCACCGAACCTTTCCCTCCCCTTCCCCACCTGGAAATTAGATCGGCCGAAATTGGCCAACAGAGAGGCAATTCCGCGTCCGCGGTGTAGTAGTTTAGTCGCCACCGCGACGAATCGTAGTGTGTAGGCCGGCATCGCTGCGTGCAATTAAAAGGCTGCAGTAATTTCGCTTCTAGAGAAGCCGCACACGAGCCGCGAAGCGTGAAGGAACCGCCGACCGAGCTCGACCGACCGACGCCATTACTTTCTCGTCCGCTATTTTAACGTAAACCCTTTCTCCCCCCTTCCGCCCCTTCCTACTCTCTACACGTATATCGATTGCAATGCCGCCGCACACTGTATATACGTGCGTGGTGTGCGTTTCTTTCTCTCCGAGAGCGTACCACCACCACCACACGAGCTTTTCCCGGGCAATGCAATCTTTGAAAGGAGAGCCGCGTCATTACGCCGCGCGGCGGTTCACGGGCCATTGCCCCCCTCCCCCGTTCTTTCTTCGAGATCGCGTCGTCGTCGTCGGAGCAGTAGTAGGGCCGCGCGCTACGTCAGCCGGGGGAGTGTAGCGACAGCTCCGGCACTCCGGATAGAGAGCAAGCCAATGACACATGACTCGACGCACGACAAGCCCATGCGTCACTTTTCGCAGCGGTAGCAACAGCAGTAGCAACGCGGAGAGTCTGAGCTGTATACGCCGGGAGTCGTGTAAGGGATATACGGGGGTTTCTTTTGTATTGGGGACCTTTAGCTTTGGATTTTGAGATTTGGGCAAAGTTGATGTATTTCTTAAATTTTTTAAGGGATTTTTGAAACAACTTATGCACTGGTACTTTGTAAATTGAAATAGTTCCCTGATTTTCTTTTGTTACGTGTCAAATAAATGTACACGCGAGTCTCGTAGCTTTTTATTGTAATAATGAAGTCACAGAAGCGATACTACAAGTGTCGTTTTCCGAGGTACTCTCAGGTTACTGGGTGTCGTCCACTGATCTGAAGCGTGTTGACAAGGTTCACTTGGATGGCGCTGCTTATACGCTCAGGCGTACGCTTGTGGATAATATTACATTCAAATATTTTATAACGAGGAAGAGAAAACTACAAGGTATAAAAGTAAAGGAATCGAAAAAAAGTTGGGAATTCGAACAGGTCTAAATAAATCTTAAGCGTTGGGAAGACATCGTTTTTGTACCAAAATTTTAATGCATTTTTTATTATATAAAATGACAGTAATTTCTCTGTATAGTTCATCCTTGAATGCTACATAGTAACTAATACTACCAAACTGACGGATTAAATACAGACGCTTAACTCTAACACCGTATATAGAAAATCAATAAAACAATCAAATTACCATCGCAATAACACTAAAACCGGTCAATAACAAAACCCGCTGTATCGTCCGTGCACTCAAAACAAGCATTCGAAAATAGACTCTCTGTAGCCAATCGAAAACTCACCCACCGCCGGCCGCTCTCGAATCGGTCTAAAATCGTCGCGCACACTAGATCAAGGTCAGAGTCGTAAAAGTCGCGCAGATATATAGAACGCGGCTCATGGCGTGGACGCGATCGACACGCGTTGTCGTCGCTTTGCATCTCTCCACAGCGGATCGATGATGCCGAGGTGTGTGTGTGTGTGTGTGTGCGTGTATGTGTGGGGCGGGGAGAGGGGAGGGTATGCCGCCGGGGCGTCAATGGGCGGCCGCCCTAAACTCCGCGAGCTCGTAAACGCCGCGTTGCGCAGCCCGGGGTTTATTATCGAGGCCAGGCTCTCTCTCTCTCTCTCGCTCTCCCAATTAAGCGGCAGCAGCTGTGAAAATTAATGGAGCACGGCTTTTAAGATGTAATTGGGCACATTCATAACTGCGAGGCGCGCACCGGTGCGAGAGTGAGAGAGAGAGAGTAGAGGAGAGGAGAGTAGATGGGAGTAGATGGGATGGAGGAGAGGAGGAAAGGGAGAGTAGGTCCGTGAAGTTGAGTTTGGAAAGGGAATTTTTCTTATTTTATACGGGAAGTTTTTGAAGGGGGGGAAAGAGTTAGTGGAATTTCGGATTTCTTTTAGGATATTTTGGGGAAAATTTAATTAAGCTGGATGAATGCGAAGTTTTCCTTACAAGTAGGGTAAAATACTTCTCGTTTCATTTTTTTTTCAAATTGATATTACTTCATTCAACTATTTTCATAACTTACTTCAAGTTTTGTCGCACAACGGTCTGATTAAACCTTGTCTCTCTTGTACCCAATTCTACAAATACCCCATAAAAACTCAGTAGCAACCCACCCACGCACTCCTTACAAAAAAGCTTGCGTCCTCAGATAAGAATCCGTATGAACGATCGTCCGCGTCGAATAGCGCGCGACCTTCGTAGGACGCATCGGGGGTGCGGGATAAATGGCGACGCCATCTTCCTCTCCTTCGGCGACGTAATAATACCGAATGACGCGGCGGCGCATTGCGAAGCGGAAGGGCGCTTCGGGGAGTGAGAGAGAGAGAGAGAGAGAGAGACGCCGTCGACGACGACGACGACGATCGTAAACATTTCGTAAATTTGCTCCACAGGTGTGCCATCTCGTGGCAACTAAGCCATCCGCGCGTCGGCCCAGTCTATTTGCCCGGGCGACGGCTGTGTCTTGTACACGAGCACACGAGCGTAGAGTGTAGACGCACTTCTCGCTTCCGGGGTTTTAGGATCGTCGCGAGCGCGTCTCGCGATTATGCTTAGAACCGCGAGTTAGTTGAGGGGCTGATGGTTGTTTAACGGCTGTCTTTACGGCAAGAGCAGAGGCACGGAGTTTAATTTTGAAGATCGTTCCGAGGCTTCCGCGGTGGTCGAAGTCTCGCTTGACGTTGCGTCAATTCCGTGTATAAAATATACATCAAAAACTTCTTGTACGATTATGTTATGAATAAGGATGTAAAATATGTTATATGCGTATAGAAAATATTCTCCGGACAAAAGATTTTAATTAAGAAACGGCAATCCTCGTCCTGAATCAAGCCTAAACAAATTAATTATAAATAAATAAGGGGGGACCGATTCTGATTGCCTGCCGAGGAGGCTCAGCGAAAGCCCAGGAGCAGCGGGTAGCGTCCGCGTCGTCGTCGTCTATGCCAATAAAGGGCGTCGACGGCAGAATGAATCGCCGGCTTCCCATCTCTCTCCTCCGGCCTCGCCACCGCGCTGTAATTGTCCGGGCAATCATTAACTGGGATTATCTCACCCCGGTACCAACGCTTTCTCTGTCTCTCGCTCGCCCGCTGTCTCGTCGGCGGCGGGCTCCTTCGTCGGGGATTGGCTCGCCGCTGGAAAACCTCGCGGCACGAGAGAAAGAGAAAACTGTGCACGTAGAGGGAAAAACAAAGCGGTAAATAATGGCGGAAAAGATACAGAGGGGCGTTCGCGGGAGAAAGCCGGCGCGCGCTTGGAAAATAAAGGATTTTTCGCGTTTGTTCAGGAGGGTGGGGGTGGGAAAAAATGCGAGCGTGCTGGTTGCTTGTTATTAATGACGGACAACTCTTTTGCCGAGATTTATAATTGCGGGCCGGCGGGGCTTTGATGATCATTTTGACGTTCTTTATCGATGCGTCGGACGTTTGTTTTATTTGAGTGGCCTGGTTGTCGAATAAAATGGGGAGTAATTATAAAAACGATACGCGAAGTCAATCTCAAATGTGCATATAATATACCGCATGAAAAATTGAACTATAAAGTACTTTATTAACATTCAGCCTTCCATAATTCTACTTTTGAAAAGCTTTCAAACCGTATATTATTTAAATCAGAGAAATTATCATCCCCTGGCAAACAATGAAGAAAAATTTCAGCCCACGCCTACCCGACGTATAACCAGAAGCTGATCCCCCATACATATATGTATACATAGGAGACGAGTAGTGATGAAGAAGCTTCGTATTACACACGGGAGCCCCACACTGGTTTCCGGTCTGCTTCTTCCACAATAATCTCCCGATCGGTCGCTCCACCTGCGTCACTCCCTTTCAGCGCGCCGACGAGAAATGTGTCGGCGGCGAACGCACTTGCGGCTGAGAGAGCGAGGCTCACATGTACCGCCGAAATTACAATCAATATTTCATCCAGACTCCTCCGTCCTTTTACTTTCCTTCTCTCTCTACGTCTCCCTTCGTACCTTTAATGGATTCTTTCCATTGTTTATAATTTTGTGACTTGGGGGTTCAGCATGTGTCCTGTCCTCCAAATAAAAAGGGAAGTTTCAGAAAGGGTAAAATATTTCTTTAAACGAATATTTTTGCCAGTTTTATCATCAACTTTTAATGAAAATACGAAAACAACAGGGCAGTTCGTAAATCCCTTCAAATTAGCCACGTCTCCCCACAGCGCAACGCGCAAGAAAACCTCGCTACGGCCGGACTCGCCCTGTCATTCGTACATTATTGCAACATTTCGGCCATTATCCAACCCCTAACCGTCAGGAGTCCGCGACGCAACAGCGTTTATACCGCATAAAGCCGTAGCTCTCGCGCGCGAGCCCATCCGCTCTCATTCCCTCGCTCGCTCGGCTCTATTAGCAAAGTGTGATGGAGTTTTGCGAGCGCGATTACACCCGAATGAGTATTACTCCCCCTTTCCCCCCGCTGGCTTCCTGCTCCCGCGCGCGCTCGTTCAACTCTCTGGAGGGCGAGAGAGCGCACGCGGCCAACCCTTTCTCTCATACCCTCACTCTCTCTCCGTCTATCTATATATCCATCCCCCTTTTTCTCTGCGGCGGCGAGGCCTTTGCAGAAAGACGCCCCCGCGCGCGCGCGCGTCACGTGCTGCCTTAAACGCCCGCTTTTCGCACAATAGAAATATTATGTGGTATTAATTCGTCGTCTTTCTTGTTTGTCATCGTGACTGGGCGCGATGACGGCGGCTGACGCGTTGTTGCACGACGGACACACGTACGAGTGTGTTGTGTGTTATACACAAGAGTGGTGGTGGTGCGCTGCAAGCGGACACACGTCGCACGCTTTTCTGCGCTTAATATGCCATTGTTTTGTTGCGATTCGTCTCGCGCTGTCGTCGGGTGGTTCGCCATAGGCGCCAGGAAGTGTTAACAATGAAGTAATGATTATAGGCGTGAAAGGTGTTAAGTGACGTGAAAAGTGTACAAACAAATTATAATGGAATTTGTAAATACTTGGTTTAGAAATTCATTTCGTTTTATTGAATAGTCTGTAGATAATGTTCTTTCGTTACACTTAAACTTGTTAATTTGCATTTTGCATCGATCCCTAAACGATCACGCTAATTATTCAATTCTTTTGTCTCATGATTTATCAGCTTATATATATCGCAGTAAATATTTTACCATCTAAAGCGCAGTACTCTAGGTTTCATAATTTCTTCGTTACCCCACATCTATTCTGTATTAACTCAAGTCTCGGCAAAAATTAGCGCGCTCACAACAATGTCCCCTAGCTCGCGAACGATTTTCGCGTCGCTTACAAATTATTCACTGTCCGCGCGCTGCGCTTTCTCGGCCGGTCAGCATGACGCGGCTCTTTGTCGCTCCATACCGCCATAATTACATCGAATATTTAGGCACGCAAAGGAGTCAACAATTATCCTCCTCTCCGCGAGCTTTTACAGTCTCCCTCGCTCGCATACATTTTATCCGGAATAAATCCGCAACTACGGCTCCTTTCCGCGTGAGCCGCATGTGTTTTACGGCTCGCTCGGACATTGCCATTATAATTATCATTGTTAGTATTGCCCAAGAACGAGAGCCCATCGTAAATCTAAAGGGGGGACGACGACGCGAGGGCGAGTGAGAAGGCAAAAGTCTCGCGGGCCTCAAAGACCCGCTCGCGTATATACACACACACGTATTTTCCTCGGGAGGGCTCTTAACCTATAAATAGTTGCTCTCGCGTTTAGCGCCGTATATGTATGTGTACGTGTGCTTCGTCGGGGCTCGCGCCTACTCCCATTTCTCGGGCTGACGTTATTTAGACGACAATGTGTCGCGCATAGAAACTGCCCTAAAGTAGCCAATAAACGCCGTTAAGAGGCGACGGAGGCGATCCCCGCGTGAATGTGTCCCAGTAAGGCCGGCCAATTTCGTCAGATTTTCGACCGTTAGCGCGAGCGCGTGTAAATATGAGGAAAGACGTCGTTGCATAGGTCGGACGTCGAGGGTGCGCGGAATCCCCAAACTTCTCGTCTCTTTTTAGTACTTGTTCTTTTCTTCCCCAACCTTTTCGTAACCTGTTTTGGGATGTGTGTATGTTCGCGTATAGAAAACACGCGCTCTTCGCCTTCGAACTGTTGCTCCGTGTCGTCAGTGTATTATCATTTCGCACGGCTGAGAAAACTTACGGGCTTTACGTAAGCCGAGCGAATTGGCCCTTTTTTCCGCAGTATCGCGCTCCATATACGATTGCTCATATACGCGGCCATTTGGATGCTACCTGCCGTCGAAGATTGACCCCGCCCCGAAAACTGCCGCTTTCCCTCGACGACGACGCGCGCGGCGCAGCTCCCACTAACTCCCTACGTGCGCTGGCAGTTAAATGTCCCCATTAACGTCGAGATAATGAAAATTACAAATAGCCGAACGTGCGTGCCTTGGCCTTTTTTTCTCCTCCGTAGTGTCTCGGAATATCCGACGGAGAAATCGGGAATTAGCCGTCGATATGGACGCCGAGATGAAACTTGGACACACGCAATGTAACCTAATATGGAAGTTTTGGATTTATTGTGCAAGAGCAATAAGTTCGATTGTAATGTGATGGGAATTTTAGTTGCGTCATTATAGCTAGTTTTGGGCAGTTGCCGTTATAGTTAGTTGTTGTATTATGGTAATGAAAGAAATAACTGATGCAATAGAAATGTGTTCCGTTACATATATATCTGCAGTAACTTAGTGAGATTAGGCATGATAAAAAAAAATATCGACTTGAATAAAGAAAAATTTGATCCGTTATTTTACTAAAATAATCCGATTAAAAATTCTCGTCTAATTGCGCAACTGAAATTCTAACGATAAATAATCTCAACTCTCCCGACGGCATAACGAAAAATTTCAATCCCACAGCAGCGCATAACGAAATCCTTATCCGAAATAATTAACTCGGCGGCGCGCAAAAAAGCGTTTTCAATTAAGCGTTAACGAATCCCCGCCGCTCTGGCACACAGCGTCAATTTTTAATTAAACACACTTAAATAAGAACATCGGAATCCAATATATAATTCAAGCCGCGGCTAAATCTACTGTGTTTTCTTCTTGCTCCAGCTCTTTCCCTCTCTCTCCTTCTATCTATCCGTGCATCCTCCCGCGTTCGATGCGGCCGGCAGAGCGGTGGCGGCCGACACAATGCTCTTTCATTTCCCCTATTTAAAGCCTCGGGCAAGAGAACGGAGTATACGCGAGCGTGGCTACAGCAGCAACAGCAGCAGCAACAACAACAACACAACAACGACGACGATGGCGGCGGTGGCGGTGGCGCCAGCGAGCTCTCGCGAAATTAGTTTTCCAGATAATCATCTCACGGTATTGTGTTGTTCTACCTCATTGGGCGCGCTCGAAAGGGACGTGTATACACACATACACACAGCCACTATACACACAATCGCGCGTGCTATTTGCATGGTAGGGATAGAGAGAGAAGTTGGCTTTAAAGTATGTATGAGCGCAGATTAATCCGGAGCTGCGAGGCGCTCCTTGATAAGGAAGGTAATTTTCGCTCTCTCCCGATGATGGACGAGCCTCTCGATGCGATGCCGCGTCTCTCCCGCTCTCTCTCTTTCTCTCTCTCCCGTGAGCACGGCTGGTGCTGGCGGTGGTGGTTGTTATAGTATATAAGCGAGAATCCTTCCAGGGCTTTGGAAATTTCCACTGTGGGTTTACGCACTAAATAATCCTGGGTGCAGCTTTCGTGTTTTATATCGCCGGAAGTTTCCCCTAATGTATAGTTTTGCGAGATATGATTTAGATTTTACATTTTATTTGGTATTATTCTTTTAAAAAAATTCGTTTGAAAGATAAAAAGTAAATAATTCATCATAAAAATGAAGAAAGAATTGGAAAATATATTAAACCGATCAAATCATTAAACCGTAATTCAATATCTCTCCGAATTACATTCACACGTTCGTCCCGTACGAAAACAATCCATAATTCACAAGTGCTTCTGCCGTGCGTAATTTTCGCTGCCGAAGAACCCCCAAAAGAAAACGTCAATAATTGACATCTCCCTTTCTCTCTCTTTGCTGCAACTGACCCATCCATCCATCTATCCGTCTCTCTTCCTCCTTCGTCACTTCTGCGTTTCTCCATCTCGGTCTCAGCCGTCAAAGGGAATAAATTAAAAAAATGGCCAGCAGCAGCAGCTCCTGCCTCTCTCTCTCTCTCTCTCTCTCTCTCTCTCTCTCTCTCTCTCTCTCTCTCTCTCTCTCTCTCTCTCTCTCTCTCTCTCTCTCTCTCTCTCTCTCTTTCTCTCTCTCTCTCTCTCTCTCTCTCTCTCTCACAAACACACACACACATACACACACGCGTACGGCGGCCCCGCTGCTGCGTGGTGATTAATGTTGCCGAACAAATTGTCTAGAAAAACATGTCGTGCATGGTGTACAACCCCTACGGCTTCCCCCCGCGCGCGCGCGCATTGCACCCTTTATCTCCCGCGCTACATACGCACGCGTCGCGGACCCCCGGAACGCGCTCGCACGGGGGTGGCTTCGAAAATCCCTCGTGTACGTATGTGTGTGTGTGTGTATGCCCGTCAGCTCAAGCGTATGCATGTGTGTACACGTACGTATATAGATATATACCTATATACGTATATATACGCGCGAGTACATACATTACGCAGATGATATCCGCGTAATCGGATTTACTTCGACTTCGCTATCAACGTTCGAACCTCAGCCAGTCGGGTAATTAGAGAAGTTACTCCCCCCTTCCTATCCCGCGTGAGAGAGAGAGAGAGACAGAGAGGTGTCGCTTGCTCTCTGTGTAGCAGCTAGGGTGTGCTTGATTTTAGCTCCCCGCGCGCGTGAAAGACCGTGTCGGACGATTAGGATTCCTTGATTAGGGACGAGTGGCAGAGAGTGAGGGAGAGAGAGAGAAAGAGGGAAAGTTAAACGAACGTCAGCACGTTCTTCGCTTTGTTTTCGTAATGCCGATTGCCTATCAGATTTATCGCTTAATTTGCTAAGTTAGATTTACTTCCTGCGAGCGAAACGTTTCGTTCGGATTGCGCTGAGTTTGCGGTGTACATTATGGCCGATTGTTTACCAAATTATTACCTCAAACAGTGTATAATTTCATACCCCGAGAAACATTATATAAATAAAATAGCTGGAGAATATCTTAATTGAGGTTCAACCGCCACAGCGCGCGTCTGTATAACTTATACTTAACCTATTACATGGAGAAAATACTCTCTAGCCACCCACTTAAACCAACGCTATATACCTAGCAGCCAAAGAATCCACACGGGGTTAATTGACAAGATATTCAAGCGAGAGCCGCGTGTACCCGTCGCGAGCAATCGAAAAAATGCCTAGTTCCCATGCACGCGTGCACTATACCCATATACACACGGCCGACGACGACACACAAAACGAAGGCGCGAAGCAACGCATGTAAAAGCGTCGAGAGCGAGCGAATCCCCGCATTCTTCTCGTAGTTGTACTTCCTTTCGGTACACTCACGCACGCACGCTCGCTCGCTCTTCCGCGCGCAAAGCTACATTCTCATCGCGTCGCATAAAGTCGGGATTTTATTGCAGGCGGATTCAAATTCCGCGCACGGCCACGCGAAAAAGGACCACGACAACTATACACGTGTATGTGTATGCGTGTGTGTGAGTGTGCGTGGACGAAGGAAAAGAGCACGAAGAGAAAGAGTAACGAAAAAATGGGCTAAACAAAGGAAGAGTGCCAGCGGCGGCGGCGGCGCTGCAGTCGGGACTTAGCGAAATATAAAAAAGAAGCGCACCGAGGCTATACTCTCGCTGAGGCTGCGGCACGGTTGTTATAACCGACGAACGCGACTTTTCGCGTTAGCTCATAAACCAGCGTGTATTCTATTTCGCCGCGGCGTGCGCTATGGCGTACATGAAAATCTCGATTTTTTTTATCGCGTCGCGGCAGCGAGAGAGGGAGAGAGAAAGAGAAAGAGCCGACCTTAAATCTTCCGCAGAGCCGAGCAAAAGGAAAGGGCTGTCGCGCGCTTTCCGCGGCTTTATTGCAAAAGAGAGAGAGAGAGAGAGAGAGAGAGAGAGAGAGAGAGAGAGAGAGAGAGAGAGAGAGAGAGAGAGAGAGAGAGAAGGGAGAGGGAAGGGGGCAAAATGAAAGAGACTTCTTTCTACGGGAAACGCGCTTTCGCTCTTCCTCTCTACCGGTTGCAGCGCTGGAGCGAGGCGAGCACGCGCGTGCGTGTGTGTGTGTGTGTATCTCGCGCGTGAAAGAAGAATTGAGTGTGGAGAAAAAGTCTTGTGGAATTGCGCTGGAATTGCTTTGTTTTTCTATACTCGAATTTAATGAAACTTTTTTTTTTCTCCCCATTGTGAGGCGTTATTTTTAATCATAATAGGGCATTTTTAATCACGAGGCTGCATAAATCTCTCCGTTATTATACTATTATACTTCTATCTTGTTAAATTCAAATGGTCACTGTATTCTTTAAAATATACATAACTTTTCATGTCCCCCATCTAAATACGAAATCTTATCACAATCTCACGGGCCCTTAAACATTTTACAGCGCTTAAACATTTAAGAAAGCGACTCCAATGCGTATCAAATGAGATTCCCCGTTCTAAATCTCCCGCGGCGCACTGTAGCACCTCCTCTGCTCCAGCGAAAAAATAAATAAAGTAAGACACATAGAGAGAAACACGAGTAGCCTCTCGAGATACTAGCGCGAGATCTCATCCAAAGATGTTAAACTGGGCCCTTTAGGGCCATCCAGTTCTCTCTCTCGTTCTACCGGTCAATCTAAACGAGCGTTTCTCTCTCCCTCTCTCCTCTCCTTATCTCACCTAGACGTCTTTATATGCGGCGCGCGGCAGCGGTATAATGCGCTTTTCCGCCTCGGAATCTAAATAAAAACAAACTGGCCTCGAGCGTAGTATGGCTTCTTGATGAATTGGCGGGCGCGAGATGCGAGGATTAGGCTGGCCGTAACGGCCGTTAGGCGGCGCGAAACGGCGTGGCAAGTCGATTTTCGAAAGTAGCGATTGCGAGAATCGGGATTATCGCGAGGGGGGAGCCGTTTTCGAAAGTGGGGTGAGAGAAAATGCTACTGCTGCTGCCGCCCCCCTTTTTTTTCTTTCGGGGGTGCGAGGGAGTCGTTGCGCGCGTCTCGCGAGAATTACAGCGCGGATGAGCTCTTACGGCGATGGTTTTATGGCTTGGTAGATGACTCTGTTTCGGTAAATAAATAAAGGCGAGGTAGTGAATTCGGACGTTAGGTGAAGATGATGATGGATCTATTATAGTGGTACAAATGGGTTGATCCAATTAGATGAGGTTGATAAAAACCAGTGTATTTGTTCATAAACGAGAAACGAATTGTAGATAAATAACGTTATTCATTTCACCTTTTTCTCATAAAACGAAAACGAGTTCAGTCAATAGAAAAGGACTCCATCACATTTTCTCATAATACCCAAATTCGACGAAAGGTAGCATTTATCTTAATAAAAAAGGTCGAAGAGCAGCGAACATCATCGAAGCAATTCAGCTCAACTCAATCATCAGGCGATAAAACGTGCAACACTAGCAGCAGCAGCATCAGCAGCACCGGCTCCGAAACACACACCCGCGGCACTTGACGTCTCGCTCTCGCCCGGAGTGGCAACAGCTCGGCCAGCGAGCAGCGCCGGCAGCAGCAGCACAAGGCGACGATCGTGCCCCCCTTCTCTCTGCCCCCCTTTATCCTTGCACACGCGATGACGCGTCATCGTCGTCTACAGCGCGCGCGAGAATGGCGCCTATACACACCAGCCAGCTACCCTCGAGGTGCTGCTACTGCTGCCGCCGCCACTCCCGCGAAAGGGCAAGCCGGCAGTTTATAACTGCGTCAGCAGTTACCCCCTCCCGGTATATAGAGCCCCGGCCACCGTCGGCGGCCCCGCGAAGTTTAAGAGACTGTTACAAGCTGACGCCAGGGCTACTACTACTACTCGCCGAGATGAGCGGCGGCGGCGGCGGCGACGGCGACGACGACGCCTGACCCCGCGTGACAATCGACTTAGCAGAGAGCCCCGGCTTCAGAGTGTTTAGCGACAGCTGCGCAGCCAATAACTTGCTCGAAACGAAGCCGTGCTGCAAGCCCTCTCTCTCTCTCGGCCTCTGACGACGTCCTTTAAGCGAACGCGCCCAGGCTGTATAGTTGTGCGCGCACGGGGTATATATGGTTCTAACCTGTCCAGAACCGAGGATATCTACGGCGGGGGCGGGCTGGCGATTATAGCGTATATACGCGCACGGGCAACTTGCTGCCGCGATGGCTCACTTTATTAGATTCGCAGGCGAAGGAGAGGAGTGGTAGTAGTAGTGTATCGGAATGGTGACGACGACGACGAGGAAGGCGATTCGATCAATCATTTCAACTTAATTGTCCGCGTGCGAATGATAATTGATGAGTCGCGAGGAGGAGCTGAGTTGCGGAGAGAGAGAGAGAGAGAATAGCTTGGCAGAGACGGTGCCAGGGCTGACTTGATTGTGTTTATCGTAAAAAAGACGATGGTAATTAAGTATAACGCGGAAGGGGAGTTTTTTGCCGTGGTTCGTTGAACTTTTGTTGATGTTCTTGGGTTGGAATAATAAATCAGGGTGGCTGAATTGTCGTCGCGAGAGTTTTTGATAAAATTAAACGAAGTATTATAAAATACTTGATTTAATAGCAAAAAAGTTTAACCGATGGAATTAACAGTTTAAATTTCTAGAAACGTATTGTTCTGTCCACATTGCTATAGATCAACAGCGAACCTCATCAATCCTAGACCTCAACGGCCAGCTTTTCGGTGTCGCATAATAAGAAAGATTTCATCGGTTCCGCAATTCACCCCGAAATTGGCCCCATCTCTATAATTCACCGTTACAATAACCCCCACCTCTCACTGCCTGCCCTCACTCCTCTCTCATCTCGCGTCGCTACATCCTCCCTCTCTCACCCTACCCACGCGATGTTATGACTTCACGGATTGCGTTTATACGATCGGTTTCGCACGACGGCGGCGGCAGTGCAGGCCGCCAGGTCGATACGCGCAGATGCGATATATGAAGTATATATTCGCACGGGACTATACGCGCTATGCGTCCACCGATCACAATTTCGCCGGACCGCGCGCTCGCGCAGCCCATTCATCACGTGACATGTGCTCCGGCCGCCGCCGCCACCGCTGCCTGGTTATGCACGTGTTACCCTAATTGCGCTGATTAACCAGCGACCTCGGCAAGCGCGAGCGAGTGCAACACAGGGCGCCGTGACGAAAACGAACCATTCTGCAGCTTGTATATTACTATGGCCGAGAGAGTGTGGGTGTGTATACGCGCGTGCGTTTCGCAAAGTCGACGTTAATTGTGATTAGGGGCACGCGTGCCCCGGGCGAACGCGCGGCGTTTGCGAGCGTGAAGAGCTTTTAACTGGACGTCCGTTTCATATTTTTCGCATTTTCACGTAATATTTGCGTAGTCATGATTAAAAGTTAGATGGTACAAGTGAATATTATTTTTAATTATTTTGAACAATGTTAAAAACATCAGGAATTACAACTCTAACAAGTTCAAAGAAAACTCCATATTTCACCTCGCTCCGACAGAAACAATTTGGATCCTTTACTTTCCCGTTATAGAAAACAACGGGTAAAACTGTTTGCGCGTGCATGCATCCGTTTGTGTGTGCGTGTGTGTGTGCACTAGGGCAATATCGATCCTGGATTTTTGTTTCCGCCGTCCGCCAGCCCGGCAGCCGCTTTTATTGGCGGATTCGACGAAGTGCGCGCCCATCAACATCAGTGCGCATTCTCTTTCTCTCTCTCTCTTCTACTCTCCCATACTCTCTCTCTCCCTATCGTACAACGCACACGGCTGCTATCGCGCGGAAAATTTACTGGCGACCCCGGCAAAACAATTATATAAATTCCGGGGCGAATTTTCGGAAAAAGCGCTCGCCGGCCATAGATTAAATGCAGAGTCACCGAGTTGGCGCGCGAGCGAGCGCTTTGGCTCTGGGAAAACTCGACGTCGCTTTCCCTGCGCGTACGGAATCGAGGAAACCCGAAAAAGAGAGTAAGAGAGTGAGCGCGCGCCTGGTAGAGGGCTCAGAATTTATGAAAGGAAGGGAAAAATTGCGGCCAAAGGGTGGGGGTGAAACTGGCTGTACTTAAAAGAGGGAATGTATAGGTTTTGTTATGAAGATATTGATGCGTTTGAGCTTGTAAGGCCTCGTTTCTCACGTCGGCAATGACAATACGTTATTTCAATGAAGGAAAAAGGTCAGCCGCACGAATCTGGCAGTTGTGTCGCCGCACGAGTAAGACAAGTACGGAAAATATTGAAAGTTCAGTCATTTTATAAATTTTGCTTTTAAATGTCGAATTACAACACGCGTGTATGTTATATTTCGAATCGTTTATTGAGTAAAAGCAGATTTTCCGAAAGCTCTCTCGTGAAAAAAGAAAGGGCGGAAAAAGTGACGATTGCGCGCTGTTGTTACACACGTGAACTTTCGCGATGAGACACACACTCACTCGCAATAAAAGTTTTATATTCAATAGGGTTCACGCGCATTACAGAAAGACACCACCGCTTCCACTCTCTCGCTCGCGCGCTGAAAGAGTTTTATTTAAATTAAACATTTTTCCCCTATTGTCAGCGAGGTGAACCTGCACTCGCAACTTTTCCATTCGCATCGAACTCCTCAATATTGACTAATCCAAAGTGAATAAAAAAGTTTTAATTAAATATTGATATTTAAATGCAATTTCTCTCGACGCGTGTATACACTCTGGGAGAAAAAGAAAAAGAACATCGCTCTATACCGTATAAACTCTTCTCCGGGGGCGCGGAATCACGCGTGTCAAGCTTGCGCGCCGCATTGTCTTTAGCAAACAGAAAGCCATCAATTTCGACGCTGTTAACGAAAGTCGCTCGTCGCCCGCTGCAAAGGGACAGTATTGGTCGTTTGCAAGCTCACACATACACATACATGGGAAGAGATATCTATGACACGCGCGCCCGCGTTAAATCGCCTCGCCGACACACACACACACACACACACACGTATACCCGGCTGTCCGCGCATATCCGACTAGCGCAATCGTCCGGATCGCCGCGCGCTATTGCGGGCCTGCACACAGACACGTATAGACACATCAAGTGCGATCATCAGGGCTCGGGGCCAAGATGCGCCTTTTCGAAAATCGTAAATTGTGGGCTAGGATCTGCGCTTGGCTTGAGCCACCGAGCGAGACTTACGCGGGCTGTTGATGTATGCGCGCGTGACGGGTATCGGAATATTTCGGTTCGCGAGAGAAGATGGGTGGCTGTTTATTTATTCGGTATCGGATGGTGTGGGCTACATTTGGAAAAGCTTTTTTTGACTGTCTGTTTTGACTATATATGTTGGTTTTAAACTATTCAATAGAGGTGAATTTCTTAGATATACAGATTTATAAATATTATCTTATCAATTCGCAACTATTTTTAACATTATAACATTACCATTAGGTGTATTCTAATTCAAAAGTAACTGTCTAACATCATTAAAATAAAATACATTCTCTGGCTTACATTAACGAAAATCTCCGAAGACCTCGCTCCAAATGATATACGACCCCTGCAACAGAACATTCTCCTCGATAATCCGCTCCCTCATATATATTATACACTCAAAAGAGCAAAACGAAATTAGAAAAGGCATTACGCGGTTGCGCACTGCCAAGTCTCTCCCTCTCCCCCCCTTTCTCTCGCTCGCATTAGCGACCTCGTATACGCGAGCGCGCTGCGAAATTGATTACTAATAGTACTTCGAGCATGGCGCTCGCTCGTGCACCCTTTCTCCGGCGTTCGCGCGATAATGATGTTTTGATGCGAGAGAATGCGTACATGTACACACACGTGCGCACACGCGCGCGTACAGCAGAGTATGGTTAACTAATGGAAGCTCCTCGATAATTGCAAATGGCCGGGCGCTAGTGCGGCGTAATCAGCCCTTGCCGAAGTTCGCCGATTTGATGTGACGGAATTCGCCGGCCCCCGCATAGCGGCGCTATTATTACACGTGAAGGATGAATTTTAAATGGGCGAACGAGGCTTTTGTTTTGAAGATTAAGTTTGAATAGTTGTTGCGTGGATTATAATGTTACAGTGTATGTCCTGTTGGAAAGATTATTTTAGGTGTTATGAAGAATGAAAGCATATCGAATAATATAGCAGAGACAAGAGGAGAAGATGATCATTCGGTTACGCCCGTCTCATAAATCAGCGAAATAGTAGAGAAAAATAGCTACAGCGCCCCCCTTTTAATTGACACATTTCGGGTCATCGACGGGTCCGCACCGTCGCATATGCAACCGGTACTACAAGAGCGCATAAAAACGCGAGCGCGCGTACGTATTATTCATATATGCGCACAGAGTGCACTAAATTTAGTCACGGTAAGGGAGGTCACGCGGGGGAGATGAGCAAGCCCCCCTGTGCACAGACACAGACACACAGACACACTTAAGCAAAGCGGGACGCTGAGTTTTATGCCCTTTTTACGGAGAAGCGTCATATGCTCGCTTCGCCTCGGCTCTCCATAAAAATATACGGCTCGAGTACTGCGGAAGATGGTGGCGGCATCTTTGTCGTGGATATCGTTGTGGCGACGATTTATCCTTGCCTGAAAATTGGTATTGATCGTAAAGAGACGTTACGCTTTGTATGAATGAGTTTGAAAAGTATTCGGACAAATGAAATGCGGAAAAAATATCTTGTTTCCATTAAAGACGTTTGGTAATTGAAAAATACATTAGCCTTAATGAATCGAACATTGTATTATGTAACCATTAAATCAACAAAAGTTCAATAGCATGCACTCCTAATGCAAAACAAAAAACTAGATATAAATTAATGAGTCGACAATAGACAAGAAGAAAGCAAAAGGTGAGATCTTTCATAATCAAAACTGCATTAAAAAACTAAAAGCTCGAGTCCTCGTACATACAGGGGGACTACATATCCCATATAGCCTCAACATCCAGCGAAAAGTACACAGGCGAACGCGAGGGTCGAAAAGTGTTTTGTCATCGCGCGTTTCGGGCGCCAATATGCTTTCGCCTCGTTTCGCATCCATCGTGCGCGCCGCCACGGAATATACCCCATTACTCGGCGATAACCGGCGTGCGATACCGTTATCGCCGGATCCTCAGATTGTAGCGAAAAAAAAATATCACCCGGTGATAAAGTTCGCGCGCGGCTCTGTACTGCGCCCCAGTCCGTTTTGGCCCCGAAGTTCTGTGCGCATGCACGTGCGCGTACGTACGGCTTTTATTGGCTAATACCCGTGAACTATGTATTCATTAACCGGCGATAAACGTCGGAAATATTTCGCGCTTTGATTTTTATGCGCCTGCTGCGGATCCCGAGTGGAGATTGTCATTTGTCCCTGTGTGTGTATGTATGTATGTATGTACGTGCGAGGCGGAATCAATATATCTTTTTTCGAGTGCGAAGTATTGGGGGAAGGACGTGTTTTATGTCGGTATAGACTTGATCAGTTATGGAATTCGAGCTCTATCGTTTATCAATTTGTCGGTTGTTTCTTTTACACAAAATAAAGCTGTTATAAATATACCGTATAACTCTCAAACAAACCTATTATATAATTGATCAATTTTCTTTGACAACTGCATTACTTTTTTCAACTTACTTGAAATAACCTATTCGTTAGAAAAAAAAAATAATAAAACAGAGCGTGCAAGCACCCCATAAAAGTTAAGAAACCGTCGCAGGTCACTCGCTAAGGAAACAGCTTGCAGCAGCAGCGGCGCGTCCAGTTATTTCGCCTGTAAAATTTTATCGCCTCGCTCCCTTGCCTGCCGCTCGCGAGTTTTCCAGCCTCCGCGCTACACGACGATATTTTCGCCTCCTAGCGTTGGTCGGCAGTGGCGGCGCGGAGGTAGCGGCCGCCGCCATTGTTGGGGCGATATTTCAGCAAGGCCGGCGGCATATATACGTATACGTACGCTATGGGAGTAAGGGAGTAGTCAGCTGGCTGTGACGTGCGCGCAAAGGGGAAGGCCGGAGGGAAGAGAAGAGAGGAGGAGGAGGTGGAGAGTGAGAGAAAGAGATTGGAAAAAAGAGGCAGCGCGGAAGAGAGCCGAGGGGGCGTCTCTGTTTTTCGCGTTTCTCTTTGAGGCTCGCCGGAATTATGTGTAGAGAGAGAGGGAAGGAGAGGCTGTTATCAACGCGATATTGTTGCGAGAGGGGAACTGAGTTTTCGTTATTAGTCATGGTGTATCAAGTTAATATTGCTAAATCAGTGTATTTATTTCATGTAATTCATCCCATAATTCAAGGTTTAGTTATTCCATGGAAACACGGAAAAGCGAGAGCCGCAAAAACCGCTAAGACGTCTTCACGCGCCGTCGATTTTCCAGCGATCCGCGTCCATTGTGCTCTATCCTGTGCACAAGATAGAGTGTACTCTATACGTATAGCAGTCGCGAATCTTCTCGGCGGGGTTAATACGCTCGCGCGAGCTCGGGATAGTCGGACAGGGCCACGGCGCTGCTGGCAGGAGGAGCGGCGCATTAACGTGATAATAGAAGGCGTCGGCACGCGCAGCTGGCTCTCTATAAACGCGAATTCAATAATTATTATTCATAACCCCGGCGTGCGCCCCACACTCCGCTCTCTTCATCCAGCCGAAAGAGCAGGCATTTCTCTCTCTCTCTCTCTCTCTCTCTCTCTCTCTTGCCGCGGTTGTTGCCATCCAAGCGTGATGGAATCGCCGGGGCAAGAAGAAGCGAGCGAAGTCTGCCGCAAAACAAGAGAGAGAGAGAGAGAGAGAGCAGCGAGGCTCGCGCAATCTCGAAGCGAGGGAAAGAGAGGGAAGAAGAACGCGCGAGTCAGTCGAGCGGAAACCCAATCACTTCCGGCGTCTGCGCCCATTAGGGCACCGCGACGCTGACGTCGGCTGACGTGCAGACCTTCTCCACTCACCCCCGCCCACGCGTCAGTGCGATATAGCCTCTTCTTTTCGTTTGCGCGAGCGCGTGCGGGTGGATGGGTGCGTGGAAGTCGACGAGCCGCGACGAAACACAACCGCACGCCGCCGCGGCCATTGTTCGTTTTTCCGAAGGGTTTCGTGTGCCTCCTGCGGCCCGGCGACTAATGATGTATCACGGAAAAAGAGAGAGAGAGAGAGGAGGTTCTTTATTAAAGGGCGTTATTATCCGGGCTTTCTCCGCTGATGCGGTCGCCCGCGCGGGGTCAGTACTTTCGAGAGCGAACGAGGTAATGGGGAATGGACGGGGTATAGGACAGCCGATGTGGTCCCATTGTCGTTTTTAATGAGAAGTCATCCAGAGATTTTGTCGTTTGGTACAAAGAGTTTAATTGTCGTTATCGTTAAAGAAGCTGAATTACGTTATATCACATCTTTTTTTCTACGTTCTTTGGATAATAATATTTTGTTGAAAGAGTGATGTGGATATTAGATTATGAAGAAGTTGCAAAAATATTGAAATATCATTTTCACATATGTAATAACATTATGTTATATGGATAATAAATAAACTATCTTCTCCGTCTGATTTCAGGTTCATCAATGCGAGGCGTAGAATCGTGCAGCCAATGATCGACCAGAGCAATAGAGCAGGTTATTTAAGCGATGATTTATCAAAACTCACTTTAACACATACCCACGACCACAACAATTCCTGAAGAAGGATTGCTTTACAAAGTCTCATTGCATATAGTAAATGGTACAGCGTGCCATAGAAATGGAACTGTCTGACATATATTGACTTTTACTACTAGCTCTACATTTTAAATCTCTTCTGTAAAATTCTCATATTATTAAACAGATATACATATAAGATTTATAAGGGAATGCTTATATAAATAACAGGACATAGCCCATATCTGTATGTGAAAGTAATATAAATATCTTCGTTATAAAAGAATATTCCGAAATGCATGGTAAGTGACATATAGTTATAATTTCAATCTTATCGCACTATTAAATATACATACAATGACGTTACCCTAATATCGCGATATTATACACACCGCGAAGTCTATGTATAATTCCTATTTATTTTTGGTTTACAATACGAAGAATCGCGTCATATTCTCTACTCTCATCTTCTACGCTTATTGTAAAATTGTAATCACAAACTGTGAGTCTATAAAGTATTACGCGAGACAAATATCAAAAAACGATAATTACGACCATATAAGCATATAAATTTATTATTCTAAATTGATTCTCCATACGTCGCCATTATCAAATCTGTCACCAAACTTATCTTTTCGCTCTCTGTCGATGATGCGACGATGATCTCGATGGCTCTCCCACCTGGGACCTCATGAACTTCTTCTACGCCGTCGGTTCCTTCGATACTCGTAGCTTTCCAGATACAGTAGTAGCAAGATGACACCTCGCCAGGACGTTTGATCGTTGGTGTTAGCAACCTTCACTTCTCATCGCGGGCTCTGGGCGGAGCTAAACTGAGGGCTGTTGGTGGTTCGACGATCCCGAGTGGGAAGAGAGCGAACTCTCTGCGGTTATCGGCAAGAGGCCTTTTACTCTTCTCTCGCTCGTACTTGCGCGCTCTAGCGCAATTAATGTTCGATCGTACGCAGGTTGCAAATATACGCGCGAAATATGAATTCAACCGTCACACTTCTAATCGCCTTATAAAAAACCCCCATTGTCTAGCACAGAAAATTCATTCAATTGGATGAAGAGAGAGAAAAATAGCATTGAACTAAAGGATTTTATACAAAACTGACACAGATTTAATAAAATTATCTTTCGAACTAACAAAATCATTATGCCCCGAGTCACAAAATAACCGCGACACGAAATTGACGTACATATACCAAGGGACAAATTCCAAGACGAATGACAACCTCCCCGAGTCATGTCTCCCGATCGCATCATTCTTCCCTCAATCAAACATCAAATTTTCGTCATTCCCCGTACCCTTTAAATAACTTCGAAGTTCTTCGAACCCGATCGCTATAGTGCCTCTCGCTAAAGCGATTATCTCCCCATTAACCGTCATCTCGCTTCATGAATATCATTGCGCGTATCAAGTGATCCGCGTTGAGGCGGAAAATGCAAAACCACGTCATTTCCTACGCGCGCGCGCGCATGTTACGGCCGTCTTTACGAGGCGGGAATCACTTCGTTTGCAGTAAAAAAAGAAAGAAAAGGAGCAGCAGCAGCAGAAGAAGGAAGAAAGTCTGTCCCCTCGCGCGAAAGTAGGTGTATATACACTACATGGTTGGGGATAACGCGCGGCGGATAACGGCGGGATAATTGCCGGCGGTGATCAGAGCCCCGGGTTTTACGATCCGGCAACATACGGCAGCACGACGACGCGCTCCTCTTCAGCCGTTGCCTCGCCTCTCCTACGAGAATACACACTTACACACATACAACCCGGCGAGAGTAAGTCACTCTCTTTGTCTCTCGCTTGCCTTCTTAACAGAGATTTCTTTTCCGTTCGGTCTCCGTCTCTCTCTCTCTCTCTCTCTCTCGTGTTCCTTTCTTTTCTCTCCGGGAAAAGTACGGGCTCTTAGGTGGAGCTTGAGGGCCTGTGCGTGTATATGTGCGCCGGACCCTCGAAGTAACGGTCGAGACATAGGGCGATTCGCGTACTTTTACGACTGCTGCTGCCGCTGCTGCTCTCTTCTCGATCTCATAAACACTCACTGAGTTACGGGTTGTTTGCCTTGCCGAAACTGGGCTTTAGGGGCGTTTTAGAGGGCCAGCTCGCGCTATTCTTTGTGCATGACGCGTGCGCGCGAGAGGGAGAGAGAGAGAGAGGAGAAGAGATCGGCGTTTGATGGATTCCCTTTATTTTATGGCCGAAATCTGGTGCGTCGACGTCGTCGTCGTCGTCGTTGCTGCGCAGCTGAATGGCACATGGAGTGGCGGCAGTAGCCCGAGAATCGATGATGCGGACGTTGCGCAGATGAGAGGAAAATTTTATTGCCCCATAAAAGAGAGATTTCGTTTATTATTATTTACCGAGCTGATTATTTCTTTTTTCTTCTTTACTGATCGGCAATTGGGTTATAAAAGTTTTATCATTCTCTGAAAATGAAATTTCATGTGAATTCAATATTAATAACAGGGGGTTTCACTTTATTGAGCTTGATTCTATTTAATGTAATGAAGATGAAATTAATGCGACTTTCGAACAAAAGTGGAAAAAAGCCAAACGATGGACACGCCAAAAGCTCGTGTATGTTCGTGGGCGCACTCAAGAAAGGACTACTATACCATCAGCGCGGTTCGACCGGAGTACGCTCGATCTCGAGAGCAGCTCCATGAGAGTGGAAACTCGTGTTCGTCAGATTATCATCCCGAAGTCAATCCTCATCACGGCCATTTCGCTTCTCTCTCTCTCTCTCTCTCTCTCTCTCTCTCTCTCTCTCTCTCTCTCTCTCTCTCTCTCTCTGCTCATCTGTTCCCCTTCCGCTTTCTCTTTCCCGCGCGGCTATATCTTGCGCGCGCTCGTTCTTTTACCCCTTTTTCTATCCCGCGCAACCACCGTGCACTTACTGTTGTCTTCTTCGGCGTCGTGATACTTACCGATAATTAATTTTGCACGAGATCCAAAGTAACACTACTTAAAAATTACATTAAATAAAAAAAGTAAGACATTAAGTAAAAAAAAAAAAAATCGACAGTACCGTGCGAACAATACGAGCCCGTTCGAAACCCCAGCAGCTGCATATATCCGAATAAAAGCCGAGAATTTAATTGTGCGCATGTTTCGTACATTTTCGGTATAGTGCAGCGATAAAAGTTATAGGTAGCCAATCCATTTTTATATTTTTCGCCTTTTTTTTTTTAAATAAAAGTTTGTACCTGGAAAAGCTCGCGCGTGCGCGATGATTTTTTGTCAGTTCGGTGTATATCTGCACTCACTCTCGCGCCATCCCTCTCACTCTCTCTCATTTGGCACTGGAAATATATCCCTCGTCCGACACGTCAACTCCATTCGATACAGTTTGCACGATACCTTAATAACCGAAATATCGCCCCCAGGGCAGATTTTGTTGTCTGCCGGAAACCATAAATGATAAATGTGCTTTTCGCTGCTGTTGCTGCTGCTGCCACGGCTCTGTGTGGGTATATGTGTGTGTATGTCCCCCGGGCAATCCCCCGGGGATGCAAGCTTCGACCACTTAACCCGCGCTTTATCTTCCCGAACGGACATCTCAAGCTTTTTGCGCGCTCGGTGCAAAACTATACTCGACGTCGTCCTCTCTCTCTCTGTTTCCGGCTGTATATTTTTAACCTCGTTTTCGGATTTCGATAAAAAATTCATGTCGCTGCTCCCTCGCGTGCATTTCGCATGAGACCTAATTCAAAATGCATTATGAGTATATTTCCGAAGAGCTGCCGAATTATTTAAAAATAAGATTCCAAGATATTCAACATTTTACAACTAATATTCCAATGAGATTGCGCAGATATAAAGTATTTCGAAGAAAAGCATAATATTCCAGGAAACTAAAAATCTCTCTCGTAATTTTGAATCTCAGCCATAAAACTACCATAATAAAAGCGCCATCTGCGCTCCCAGCATCTTCGGCCAACATCGTGCTCCAGCATTCCACGCATCAACCACTCTCGATCAATAACCCACAGCGCGCACACATCAGGTCATCCGTCGCATTAAGAAATTTTCAATTTCGCAGCGACGGCGGTCGCTCGACTGCGCGCGATTAAATTATCGCCGGCCGTCCGCCGTTTGTCGTCGGCCAGTCCGCGCCTTACCTCTTCGTCGTACTGCAGATTGCACACACACACACATACGCGCACGTACACCGCATCGGATAATAATGCGCTCGCAGCGTGCGCGCGCATGTAATGTCGGGAGGTAATGATCAGCTCCGGCCTCCCTCCCTCGCTCGCGCTATCAATCATACTTTCATTACGAGGATTGGCCGCCCGGCATTGAGTTGCATTGCGCCCGCGGGACATTGTTATTACCTCTAACGCCGCATTGTCCGTGTGTTGTCTTCGCGAGTATGTGTCTCCTCATCGGTGTTGCATCATGCGCCGCATCGCCTACTACTACTGAGATCAGGCGAAATCGGGCCCCGAGGGTCCGTTCGATATCGAGCACATACAGTGTTACTGTGCTGCTCCGACGCTGCGGATAATCATTACCGCTTATATTTCGCGGTGCTCCTTTTTCGCTCTCTTTCTCGCTCTCATAAAACGATGCTCGTGGAGACGTTTAGGTTGTTTTTTTTTGTAGTGTGGTTCCGAAGAGCAACGTTCCGATGGCGTATCGCTATTTATTTCTGTGTTATTACGCCGAAATCGCCAGATAAGCGCGTGTTGTACACATAGTTGCGCGGTGCATTCTTTTTTTTTATGGCTGCGATCGTTAATTTTATACGGCTCTCGAATAGTAATAACAGCGCGGTGCATGCAAAGCGGCGGATAAGCCTCGTAAAATAGACGCAGCTAAAGTTATTCACTCTATAGCGGCACACTGTGCGATCCCCGGCTGCACAGCGTTCTAAAAATAACCCGACAATTTTTCGCGCGCGGGCTAGAAAATTTTCATTTACATATACGTTTTATAGTGCATAAAAGAAAATTTGAAAATAACTCGGAAATTCGCACTCCAGCCCCGTGAAAACAGCCGCCATAAAACTCTCCTCTCTCTCTCTCTCTCTCTCTCTCTCTCTCTCTCTCTCTCTCTCTCTCTCTCTCTCTCTCTCTGGCTCTCAAGCTTGTGTCTAAGGTCTGCATGATTTTCGATGCATTTCTATGAGCCTGGAGCAAGTTTCCTGTTGAAGTCGCCAACATAACCTCAAACTGAAGACGTGATATCTCGCCAACATCTTTTCAACCATCAGATGGTCTGCACAATCTTCTTGCTCTGCACTATTCTTGGTCCCTTCAACTTTTTTGGTACCAGTGGCTGCAGTGCACGTGCAGCTAATGCTACAGTGCATCTCATACCGGCTTTTACAGACGTCTGCTTTTTGAATTTTTCCGTTGCCAACATGATCAACAACGTCTGCCAAGTGTAGTGCTGACAGTCCCCTATACCGTCACCTAAAAGCCTGCCGCACACCGAATCTGACTGTCATCATTACCGTTATTAACTGCCTGCCGCATGCGGGAACATACTATCTCATCAGCAGTTGAGCCGCACTAAGCACATCAAGCGAAGTATGTTTACGCTTCCATCTTATGGTAATAGACGCGATGTATTACGTACGTAAAATCACCAACTGAATGAGTCAGGGTCTGTCACTTTGCATACAATTAGCTCAGTTGCTATATTATTTATTTGTTTATTTATATCGGTCCGCATTCACTTAATATTACTAATCCAGCCTAATTTCAGTATTTAATTATTCTAAACAATAAATATTTTGGCATACAAGTAGTTTAAGTTGCAACCAGTATTATTTATCTAATTATTATCAGAATTTAAATTTATATTTATTTATTTATTTTCACCTATTGTTTATTTATATCTTTATAATTTTTTTTTTTTTTAGTAGCTTTTTAATCGCTCCGCATTCACTCAATATTATTAATTCAGCCTAATTTCAGTATTTAATTATTCTAAACATAAATTTTTTGGCATACAAGTAGCTTAAGTTGCAATCAGTATTACTCGTCTAATTAACCTAATTTATTATCAGAATTTATATTCACTTATTTTCACCTAGTCAACCTCGATTTATATCTAGTCTGATTAGTTTGTTCCGTTGTGAATTTTGTAAATTGCGTTTTATATTTTGTATGGCTGACCGTTTTTTCTTCGAACTACTTGTAAACGGGTGTAAAAGGTCTCTACTTGCCGACCTGTCTGACTTAGTTAACGTGCGCACTACTTACTCTCAGTATCATAGATAATAAGACATTTTAACTCATTTTAACACATTTTAGAGCCGTTCTTTTCTTCATTTTCATCTCATTTACGCCTTTTCACCTCATTTTCATCTCATTTACGCTTTTAGGGTTCCTACTAGCTTCTTAATCTCTAAGATGGATATCACATGTTATAATTGCAGTAAATCAATTAAAACTAAATATGTCACATGTGATCATTGTAAAAATAATTATCATCCATCCTGTACTTTGCTTAAACAAGTCCGTAATAAGAGCAACAAACTCATCAACTGCTGTCGAAGTTGTATCACTGCAGCAAATACAACCAGACAGAGGAGTGATTCACTTAATGAAAGCAATGCTAATAGTAGTTCTGCTGCAATTTCAATATTACCATCTCTTTCCACTTCTTCTTTGAACCTACCGCCACAACCAAATGACCCTCTACAGCAGATACTCGATAAATTAACCACACTAGATACTCTTAACGCAAGATTGAGCACTCTAAGCTCTTCTCTTGACGTACGTTTTGAGGAAGTGCAAACTACTCTGAACACGCGGCTGGAGGAAGTTTCCACACGAATGACCAACATGGAAGAAAAACTATCACTTCTAGATGATCTGCCCCACCTCGCGACTCGTCTTTCTGCTGCTGAAGAGGCCATATCTCAAGTGCAGACTGAACAAGGTAATCTTCGTCGCCTGTTCGATGACCTCTGCACATCAAATACTGCCACTGCTCCAAATGAACCTACTGTCAAACGACTGGAAAAACTCGAGCATGACCTTCAACATCTCAGTAATACGCAACGAAACCTCTCCAGCGAGCTGGTGATCACTGGACTCTCTATCCCCGATACAACATCCTTGAAAGGCGCTGTTTACGCTACTCTGAAGTTCCTTGACGGTGAGCTTCATGACCGCGATATACTACATGTGCGGAAAATGCGCCTGAAACCATCCTCGGAGTCACTGAAGCAGTCCTCACTCGCTACTCATGCAGAAGAACCACCAACTACTTCATCTCAGTCAACCAATGGTGATGCTGGATTAAGGGTCACACCACTCATCGTTACTTTATCGTCACGTGCACTAGCTCAGTCGCTCTTAAGCGCAAAAATAAAAATTGGAAAAATGCATACGTCTCAACTCAGCACCGATTTGTTGGTACATGCTAATGCCAATCCTCCGCTGCCTCACTCTCTGATTAATATAAACGAGCTTCTTCCTACTGAACTCTACCGCCTCCGTATATCTGCTCGCGCAGAAGCTAAAAAGAGAGGTTTCGTCAGCTACGTGCGCAATGGCAAAATTTACTTAAAGAAGAAGAAAGAAGACCACGCGACAATCATTTCTACTGCTGAGGAACTAAAATCTTTTTTAGCATAGGCTCATCACATCCTCATCGCTCTCTCAACGCCATTCATCTCATTCCTACATGTCCACCCCGCTCACGCACATCTCGCATCTCAGTGTCTCAGAACCATGGCCTCAGAATCTGTTACTTTAACGCTAACTCACTAAAAAACGTATAGAAATGCTGAAATTTTTTCTCTCAACTCGTTCCTTTTTTCACATCATAGCGGTCACAGAGACTAAGCTTGACCCTAATCTAGATGCTAGTTCAATAGTGCACCTTGATAACTATGAACTCCTACGTCGTGACCGTAACAAAAATGGTGGTGGGGTTGCTTTATTCATTCACAATTCTATCTCTGCCACTATCCTCTGCTCATCTGATGGCATCTGGACTGGTAAGCCCGGCAAACCAGAGTATCTGCTCTGTGAGATAAATATCGTAGGCCACCCTCCATGTTTTGCTGCGGTAGTATATCGTCCACCGCACGCTCCCTTCATTCAAGGAACAGACTTCATTGATAAAATCACGACATTCATGCACGACTATAG
Organism: Torymus aiolomorphi; assembly: GCA_036365515.1. NCBI lineage: Eukaryota > Metazoa > Arthropoda > Insecta > Hymenoptera > Torymidae > Torymus > Torymus aiolomorphi. The sequence goes on from CM070877.1 coordinate 132,146,449, forward strand.
CACAAAAATAATAGTAGGTGATTTTAATGCAGATCAGCTCTGCTCGTCTGCAGATGCAACTTTCGTTCACCGGTTTATAGACGATAATGAGCTACACAACATTCCTTATGGCGCGACGTATCATAGGGATACCTCCGATACCTGGCTCGACCTCTGTCTTGTGGACAACCAGGACAAAGTCGTTGATTTCTGGAAATCTGAGCCACCCTTTGCAGATGGTCACGACTTGCTCACTGCCACTTTAGGTCTGCACATGCCTAATCCTCCTCAACCCTCGTTCTCTTATCGTGATTACAAGGCCATCTGTGCAACTACACTTATAGAATATCTTAAAGGTTTGGACTGGACTGCGGTCGAGTCAGCCCCACTTGAAGAGTGTGTCTCTGTCCTTCAAACACACATCAAAGGGGCAATCGAGAGTCTAGCTCCTATAAAAACCATTTCACCACGTAAAAAACGCCATCCATGGTTTAACACCGAACATCACTCTATGATTCAAGAGCGCGATCGCCTTTACAAACGTTTTCGTAGGACTAGACTACCACTGGACCTCTTAGCTTACAGGCAGGCACGCGATGTAGCTCATCGTACCATTGAAGAGGCGAGACTAAACTACCATCACGCTCGGCTCTCCTCGCTTACAGACCCCAAGGATATATGGCGTGAGCTCGAACATCTTGGCATCTCTAGCTCCAAAAAGAAGTCGTCCGCCCAGCCTTTCACTACCACTGAGCTCAATGCTCATTTTAGGGGTGTCTCATTCGATCAAGACACTCCACCTGTCGCAGACTTCTTGGACTCTTTGGCCACCTCTACTCATAATGAGCAATTTTCATTTGATGAGATTCAAGTTTCTGATGTTGTAGCCGCAGTAGCACATTTTAAAACCCAGGCCAGAGGGCCAGATGGTATTCCACAACATGTAATAAAACTTGCTCTTCCTTTCTTAGCGCCTATCATCTGCAGGATTTTCAATCGATCTCTGCGAGAAGCACTCTTCCCATGTGATTGGAAGAAATCTATCGTGATTGCTTTGAGTAAGGTAAGCTCTCCTTCGTGCCTAAGTGATTTTCGCCCTATATCACTCTTATGCTTTTTGTCTAAAGCCCTCGAATGGCTAGTACAACGGCAATTATCTGCTTACCTAGAAGCACGATTATACCTAGATCCGCTCCAGACTGGTTTTCGCTCGGGACATAGCACACAGTCATGCCTGCTTAAGCTGACTGATGACATCAGACTTGGAATCGAAAAACAACATGTAACCTTACTACTTCTTTTCGATTTTAGTAAGGCTTTCGATTCAGTCTGTCATGTAAGACTCCTTAAAAAGTTGCTTGACTACGGTCTCTCCAGACTTGCCATCCGTTGGTTAGCATCCTACTTAACAGGTAGAGAGCAGGCGGTTATTGATGGCATTGGAAACTGTTCCACCTACCTAAAACTCAATACAGGAGTCCCGCAGGGCTCTGTGCTAGGTCCCTTACTTTTCTCAATTTATGTCAACGATATATCTTTGTGCCTGGATCACGATATCTCTCACCTCATGTACGCGGACGATCTCCAAGTTTATATTCGCTGCCCTCTAGGCGAGCTTGATCGCGTTTCCGCTATAATGAGTGCAAACGCCATCCGAATCATGTGCTGGGCCACTCAAAACCACCTTAGACTAAACGTTGGAAAAACAAAAGCAATGGTTATTGGCTCGCCATACTATATAAATAGACTATCGGCAGTGGCCAGAAACTACCTTGATATAGGTGGTGACCGTATCGTCTTCGAATCGTCGCTACGGATCCTGGGAGTGATATTGGACTCCAAGCTCTCTTGGAAAGACCACATCGCACAGACGAGCCGACGTGTGCGTTCCCTCATGTACAGGCTATACTTCTTTAGAAAAAGCACAAATCTCAGGCTACGTAAGCACTTAATATTAATGCTCCTCTTTCCAATCATAGACTACTGTTGTCTTGCTTACTGTGACCTGACATTGGATCTAGATGATAAACTCCAAAAGCTTGTCAACACTGGGATTAGATACATCTATGGTGTGCGAAGAAGTGAGCACATCACACCCTACAGACGCGAACTGGGCTGGCTAACCACATCTGGACGTAGAAAATATTTTGCAGCAAACCTACTGTGCAGGCTATTCAACACTGCTACTCCATCATATCTGCTAGCATTTTTCAACTTCCGTCTCATTACTCGTCCAATTAGGGGTAATGCGGCAGCCTTAGACATCTCAAGCTGTCAAACAGAGACACTGAAAAGGTCATTTCACATCAGCTCGGCATATCTGTGGAACTCCTTACCATCTCACCTTCGCGATATCACCTCCATCTCTCACTTCAAATCACTACTTCATCATCATCTCCTTCAATCCGTATAATACAATTATATTCTGTCTGAGCAATTAACTGTATTTAGCTTCTCTCACACTGATTATGCTTCTTTAACTTTATACTTAGCTCCTTTAAAACTATTTTTTGCCTTGCGTAACTTAATTATATATTGTAAAATTTTTGCTCCATGTACTCTGTATTTTTGCTTGCGTTAACTTAAAACTTGTAAACTTATATATATGTATATTATAATTCTTTATTTAACTTGTACAACATAATGTACAGATAATAAAACTATATAATCTAATCTCTCTCTCTCTCTCTCTCTCTCTCTCTCTCTCTCTCTCTCTCTCTCTCTCTCTCTCTCTCTCTCTCTCTCTCTCTCTCTCTCTCTCTCTCTCTCTCTCTCTCTCTCTCTCTCTCTCTGGACGGGTAAGTGTTGACATCGTTTGCTTTCGCTCCTACTTTATTTAAGCTTTACTGAAAAACTATTTCACTCTTCAGAGTGCTTTTTTCACAGGAAAGTAGCTCCACCGCCTCTCAAGCTCCCCGCCTAAGAGCCCATGTTTTACATGGTGTTCTATGAGCCAGGAGTTACTTTTCTGCAAACGACGCTTACCCTAACCTCCGAGGCCGGCAAACTAAACCATCATTCGCGGATCTTGGCTGTCATCGTTGGTCAATCTCGGAAGGCTTATCGCTCCCACTCATTATAGTCAACTAACCATCGCTCCAACACTGCACCGCACTGGAAGCCAGCACACGATTTGCACTTCACCATAGCAACACAACGGCAACTTTCAAATTCTCCAAGCTAACCGCCAGCAGACATTAAGCTGTCAATAACATCAGCAGAGGTGATCGTGTGTTTGTTTTGCTGTGAAACATGGATGAGAAGTGCGCAGTGTGTGGTGAAACATCAGCGAGGCAGATGGGATTATGCCCGATATGTCGCCGGCCGTGCCACTCGAAATGCTCCGGTAAGCGAAAAGGTGCTCCATGCGACTTATGCCGTACCGAGGAGCAGCCAAAATCAGCGAGGGCGTTGAACTTCGCCATGCCAAAGAGCGCGCAGGTGAGCCCACATGCGTCGTTATCACAACGACGTACGTCTAATACATCTATTGCTGCCGCCCCCCACCATCGTTCGCCTATCGGCTCGTCGACGCCGGCTGCCAAACCTCCTGCGCGGAACCGCAGCGCGAATGCCTCTCGCTTGCTGCGTGGTACCAGCGCGAAGTCTGCAGAGCGGGCTGTCGGAGTACAGGGGCCAGGAGGACCAGAGGGAGGTGCCGAGCGGGATAACTGCCCGCAGGCGCAGAATGCGCAGCTGAGTGACAGTGCCAGGCGGATCGGTGCAACTCAGCCCTTGCTATCCGCCGAATCGAGGAGAGAGGTAGAGAAGACTGAGCCATCGACGGAGATAAACATCCCAGCATCCTCCATTACGTCTCACTCATTACCTCCACCGTAGGGGGATATAAACCTAGAGGGTGTTACGTACGTGTATATCCCTATGAGTACTCTGGATCATTTTTCCAAAGGTTTGACATGATTCAGAAGCAGCTAGACGATCTAAAGCTCCCCAAGAATCGGAGATTCGTATCAAGCGGCGATATTCCTACTTCTTTGGATTAAAAAAAGAGTATGTTGATAACACTGAACTAACCAGTGAGGTTGTTTTTACGGTACTCAGAACAATCCTCCCTTCTCTAAAAAGAGACAAAATCATAAGAGCACCCGTGGTGCAGGCCCGGGACCGGTCCCCGAGAAGGGCGGGTGAGACAGAGGGGGGCTTGGTATCGGGATCCGGCGCATTACCCTCTTGTATAGTTAGGCTCGGCAGTTGGAGCCTGGTCAGAGATGTAATGAGAGCCAAGCGCTCGCTAGATAATAATTATTTCACCACGAATGATATAGACCCCGAAGCGTATAGCCTCGTTTCGGCTGCTTGTGTGCCAAACCACAAAATTTTTATCAATGAGGTGTTGCCCCATGACAAATTTCAGGCATTTAAAAACCTAAGGTCCATTGCCCAGGGGCTGGGCTTTAAATATATTTGGCACTCGGGTGGCAGATTCTTGGCAAGGCGAAAGGGAGTGAGCGAGCGCATGTCTTTACCACTGCTACCGATCTGCAAGTCATTGTAACGGCGAGCCAGTCTAGTTCCAAACAACATCTGTCCAATAGTAAGATATCAAACTCTGTAAATGTAACTAGAAACACCAATATGACTAATGTAAAGCAGGAAGTAGAACAGGTTGGCGGGTCGGAGCAGGCATCATGACTGGGATCGACTGCTGCAAGTATGCCGAGGAGTGGGGGCTCCCTCAAGGCGGGCTTTCCCAACATCAACTCGATCAGGCCGCGACTTGATAATCTACGTTTGTATCTTGCTGAAAATCCCTCTTACCACCTTTTTGGCATAGCAGAATCATGGTTGGGCCCGGACGTCGATGACAGCGTCATTCAGATTGGTGGTTACTCAGTACTGCGGCAGGATCGTAATACGAATGGGGGCGGAGTTGCTCTGTATGTACGAAGTGATTTCAAAATCACAAAATTAGCATCATTAATACTCAGGGAATGGGAAGACCTTCCATACCTGAGTATTTATTTTGTAGTATACAACAGGGCTCCGATGCACCCATTCTAGTCGGTGTCATTTATAGACCCCCCCCCCCCCCCCACATTGGCATGCAAAAGGACACCGACCTTTTTGACGTCTTGCGAGATCTTTGCGGAGAGTACAGTCATAAATTCATCTTGGAGGATCTGAATGCTGATTTGTCGTTGGCGTCCGATGCTGATGCATATACCATCAAAAATTTAGCTAAAGAGCTGTCTCTTCAAATTGTTCAGCATGGCCCAACACATCACAAATCTTCAACATCTCATACCTGGATTGACTTGATTCTGACAGACGAAAACGACGAAGTGCTTAACTATAAGAATGAATGCTTGGCCAGTTTCGGTAAGCACGCTATTATTGATGCTACTATCAATTATTTCGTGCCAGCGCCTATAAGAGACTCCTTCTCCTACAGAGACTACAAAAATATCTGTCTGAACACATTCAATGAACTGCTGACAAGTTGTGACTGGGCGAGCATGAGTTCGGTTGAATCCTTTAAAAACTGTGAACCCTAAAAAAGAACATGCTCCTTGGATTGGTTCTGAGCTGAGGCAGCTGATCAACAAACGCAATGCAGCCCATAGACGTTACAAATGTACCGGGCGCGTAGCTGTGTTGAATGAGTTCCTCAGGCTCAGCAATGAAGTCGACTTACGCAACTCGCAAGAGCGTAACTCGTTCCTTCATAAACATCTCACAGACGCTCTTGATGATAACAAGGACATATGGAAGGAAATGCGTAATCTCGGCCTTCTACCAAAGCGTAGAGAGGATGATCTTCATGGCTTTACGCCGGAGGAGCTGAACGCTCACTTTGCTGGGGTCTTCGTGTCCCCTCTTGAAAACATTTACGAAGCAATGGGCATCATTTGGCCCGCGAGTGAGGAGGGTTTTTGTTTTAAACAAGTTGTTTTGAGTGAGGTAGTCCTTGCCATATCACACTTCTCCTCGCAGGCAAAGGGGGTGGACGGAGTTCCCCAGAGTGTGATCGTGAAAGCTTTACCTGTAATCGGCGAATTTTAGTCAGGATTTTCAATACCTCTTTTGCGCAGGGAGTTTTTCCGGGCTCTTGGAAGCAAGCACAGGTAATTGCTCTTAAAAAAAAGCAAGCGCCATCTACCGTCTCGGACTTTCGTCCTATATCATTACTTTGCTTCCTCTCCAAGGTGCTTGAGAAAATTGCCCATAACCAAATCACGGAGTATCTCAACAATTATAATTTACTAGATACCCTCCAGGCCGGATTTCGACAGCACCACAGCACTCAGATGGCACTTCTCAAGCTGACTGATGACATTCGTTTAGGCATTGACAACAGAAAACTGACGCTACTGTTACTTTTTGACTTTAGCAAAGCCTTTGATACCATCTCACCGACAAAACTATTACGTAAACTCTGTCGGCTAGGGTTCTCTAGATCAGCTCTCCTGTAGATCAAATCGTACTTACAAGGACACACCCAAATGATCATTTCTAACAAAAGTGGCAATTCTGATTGGCTAGATACAAACATGGGAGTTCCACAGGGTTCTGTTCTGGGCCCTCTGCTTTTTTGTCTTTACGTTAATGACTTACGAGACGTACTTGACGATGACACTATTAAACATATTTTCTATGCGGACGACTTGCAAATTTACCTACACACTACCAAGGACGAAATCTTGGAAGGCATTGCTCGACTATCCAATGCGGCGCAAATGGTGGCTGGATGGGCGGAGAACTCTGGTCTGAAACTCAATACTGGCAAAACAAAAGCGATCGTATTTGGCTCCAGAGTTGGAGTTAATTATACGAATTCGTTGGATTTTCCAGGCATTGATTTGCGATCCGGGGAACTCATCCCATTTAGTAGCGAAGTTGCGAGTCTCGGTGTTACACTGGATAGCAAATTAACATGGAAACCTCACATTGAACAAATTGGAAAGAAGGTTAATAAAGCCCTTTATAGTTTGAGGTTTATTAGGGCATGTACCACTGAGACCCTCCGCAAAAGATTAGTTGAGTGCCTTCTTCAACTGCACCTTGATTACTGTACAGTAGTCTATTTAGACGCATCAGACGAGCAGCGCGAGAAAGTGCAACGATCAAGCAATTCTTGTGTAAGATATGTCACCGGAGCTAAGAGGGATGAGCACATCACACCCTATAGGAAACGCCTGGGCTGGCTTCGTATGGACTCACGTAGGCTCTACTTTGCAGCACTACTATTATACAAACTATTAAGGATACGTGAGCCATCACATTTAGCTGCTTTTTTCACGAGGCATAAGCCTAGGCCGACCAGCAGGGGAATGCAGCCGGAACTTCAGTTTCCGGCCTTAAACTACAAAACGGGTGATAAGGCGTTTTTGGCCCAAGGTGTCCGCCTCTGGAACTCCCTCGCTCCTTCCATACGTTACCTACCCTCATTTTCATCGTTCAGAAGGGCGGTGCGCCAACATTTTATTGATCTCGATCCTTAGCCTCTCTTGGTGGGAAAGGAGCTTTCTAGAAACTACTAGAAATAAGAAACCGTTTAATGTTAACCTAATTTATGACTCTGCCAAGTGGCATTATACTGTGATACAAATCTAGGATATATAATAAACTGTGATACTATAACATTGACAAAACTATTCGTTGAACTATAAAAGAAGTTTATTTATGTATTTGCGACTTATTATAGTTTATATTTTTATATATCTCTTTCTTGATTTTATTGTGTATTTTAAAAATTGTTTTTAAATTGACTCTGTATTATATGATTTAGTATTGTATACGTATTTCATTTGTTATTTATATGTATCAAGTTTTGCCTTAAAGGCGAATAAAGAGATCTATCTATCTATCTATCTCTCTCTCTCTCTCTCGGCCGTAAAGAAGGCCGCAGTCAATCGCAAAATTTCCGCGATTCCCGAAAAACCCATTCGCCGTGGCTCCTCGGAACTCAAGCGTCTGCTATATACTACCACGGCCACCCGCGGCGCGGCAACTTGTGCTCGGGTTTATCGCGCACGCGGGGCAAATGTCGTATTCGGAAAATTAGCGTAAAATTAGCAGGCCCGTGTGCCTTCCGCAATGAGCGCGTACCACCACGCCGCACTGGCAGTAAACGCTCGTACGGATTTAACGCGGCCGTTCCTAATACCGCTCATAAAACGCGCGAGCGAGCGAGCGAGCGCGCGATCCCTTTTAAATCCCGCGCGCGCGCGCGCGCCTCGATCGCAGCGCGCACGCGGGCGCGAACCAGTTCAACTATAAACTATAAAGTCACGCGCGCAGTGCATCATTTTACGATGTACAAGCTGCCACAGTCGCGCGAGCGGCGCCCTCGCGAGATTCTATTAGGTTTATGTAGGCGGTCCGAGGGAGAGAGAGAGCGAAGAGAGAAGAGGACGTCTGCTGCGGGGTTATACGCGTGTGTTGCTGAGCTTACGTGCTGGGCGATATCTTCGGCTGCCGGGGTCGTAAAAGTTTTTTAATTTCGTTGTAAAAAAGTGTCGTTAGAGGGTGTAACGGGAAGCCTGGAAGGATGGATTAAATGTAATTGTTAGTCGGTTTTGTGTAGAAACACGGTTTTACGTTTATTACTAAGTAATTTTCTTCTTTTAATAAATATTTATTATGTATACGTATACTAAACGTCACAGTTTCTACCGCTTTTTTTATCTTATGTTATTAACGACTGATAGAATCTCTTAAAACGAACCTCAAAAATACCATTCCGATTGACAATCACCACGAAAACGACCCGCGTCCCAGCCTATCTTCGCTCCGAAACACCGGTTGAATCGGCCCCTCCCGCACCCGTGCTTCCGGCGACCGGAGAGTCAGAGTGTGACGAGTGGGGAGCGAGCGGGGCTGTAAAAATGTAACGCCGCCCCGAAGTACCGTAAAGCTGCGAGCGTAAGGTGCATCTCGCGATGGTACGCCGGCGATAAAGGAGCTGCTGCTGGTGCCGCCTTTGAGTGTATACGGGCGAGAGGAGAGAGAGACAAAACGCCCTCGCCAAGGCAATTCGATAGAATCTACAGCGACCTAACGCCGGCAGTAAGGATCCTTCGGTTGTATTCGAGGTCTGAACTTTTGACCCAGTAAATTACTTTTTTATGACGTCTTAAAACGTTATACTTTCAGCCCGCGTAATTTCGACGGTGTTTACGTACACTGTATAGACGAGCTTACAATTATTAACATTATCGAGAGTAATTTCCGCTGGTTGGCATGGCTTTTTTGCAATAGTTAATTCAGATTCAAACATTGTAGTACAATTATAAACAGTTACTGTTTATTTTTACTTTGAAAAGTGTATTTTAAATAATAAAAATTGAATTTTTTTTTAGATTATTTTAAAACCCATTTAACGAACCATTCATATTTCTTCGAGCGTAAAAACTTTTCTAAACGAACATTGCCAATTCATCAATGAGCATTGTAATGACGCGGTGTAACCCTTTCTAGAATTCTTCGCAGCTTTCCGGATTTCCCACACGCGTCTTTCTTCCTCTTCCTCTCTCTCTGTCTTCTCACCGCACGTACTCATCTCGTGCACGCGTGCATTTCTTCTCCCATCCTCTAGCCAATAAAACATCGGCAGCGCACAATTACTCTTCCGAGTATATCGCACGCACGCTTTCTCTCTCTCTCTCGCGTGCGGAACTTTGAGCCTCCGCATGCACACGCGCTTGCTTGCCATAAACGACTTCCCGCGAATCTCCTCCTCCTCCTCTTTCCGAAAGCTCACATACACACACACTCGTTGGGCTCAAACTATAATCTCAATAAACATCGCTCATCCTCGCGTTCACCTCCGCCCTTTTGTCAGGCGTTCTGCGGCCTTCGTCAAGGCGGCCCGCGCGTCAATCTTACAGCTGGATGTCATAATTGCCGGGGCCCGCTTATTATGCTCACACGCGCGTACACTCAACGGTAGCCACATGCACGGGGGTCAGAGGCCGTACGTCACTCGACGCCGCCCGACGTCTGATTGTCGTTTACGACCCGCAGTTCATTTCCTCGGACGCTCGCGCGCGCGCCGCACGAGAGGAGGAGAGACTTTTTCACACGCGGCTCATTCCGCAGCGTCGCCGAAGCCCAGCGCTGCCTTTTGTCGGCGGCGAGGTTCAAGAGGTGGGAGACAGAAAAATAGTTTATTGCTTGGGGAAAAAGAGGGGACCTCCCTTACGTTTGAAGAAGAGGAGAGAGAGAGAGAGAGAGATGCTTCACCTGTATGCTTTTTGTGCGCGGCGCTCTTGTGTGCAAGCCCGCGGAGCGTATGGGTATTGGTGATAGGCTTTTAGGTAATGCGGCGAGGATGCGCCGTGTATACCGCTTATTTATGGTTTATTTAAAGATGACCGTTTTGCATAAACGTGCCTGTGTGTACGTGTAGACTTTTTCAAAAGCCGGTATTTTTATCAGTAAAAACACAGTATTCCACGTTGCTCTCGGTTGATTTATTCAAGTAACCCTGCACGCTCAAATTCACACGGACTCTGCTCTCGCTATGATAGATACGCGGCGCGCACGCACTCTCCCCCCGAAAAGATGTATCTCGCTCCGAGCGCGCAGGAACTTAATACAAAGATTATCGGCGCGCGCGAGAGTTTACATCGGCCCTCTAATTTGCAATTCCAATCCCCCGGAGTCATTTTTAACTCTCTTTATCGGCGCGAGCGCATAACTAAAACGCAGGAGAAAAAAAAAACGGATTACGCTCCACCTATACTCCGGAAAGCAAACGTAAAGCTCCCTCCTCATTTTCCAAAAAGATTGCATTGGCCGCAGTTCTCTCCCTCGGCGAGCCTGACGAATTCGAAAAAAGGGTCGTTTCCATCGAATATTCCGAGTGCTCTGGCTCTCTCTCTCTCTCTCTCTCTCTCTCTCGGACCCCATCGAATCTAGACGCGGACCATTCGTCACGCACTCGCTGAGAGGTTCACCTCGATAACGCCGTGTGCCACCGGCTCTCTCGCCCTTTCGCCGGCGGCTTTTGCGGATAGAACCCTTGCGCGCGCTATCTGGCTTCCCCTCTTTCGTCCGTCCTCTCTTTCTCTCTCTAGCAAGTGGATTTTCGGAGCGCTCCCTCCCTGCTCGGCCACCCTTATTTTCCGACGACGACGGCGGCGACGGCCATCCCTTCCGCGCGCGAGCGCGCCATCAATCAAGCTTGTCAATTTGTAATGGCGATTCTCTGTGTCCATCTCGGAGAGCTTTCTCTCGCTCTTTCTCCTATCTTTCTCTGTCCCCCTCCCACCCGTACATTAGAGGGCTCCGTTCCCTTTTTTATCTTTCCACGCGCTATTTTTCCAGGCGTTCTTTAGCCTCTCCTGGTCATTTTCTCCTCTCCCTCTCTCTCCCTCGCTCTTGTCCACCCCTGCGTCCTTTTCACTCTCATTTTCTCCGCGCAGCTCGCCTCGTTTTTCTCCTCTCTCTCTCTCTCTCTCTCTCTCTCTCTCTCTCTCTCTCTCTCTCTCTGTCTCTCTCTCTCTCTCTCTCGTCGCCCTTTGACTCGCGATCGCCCGATGGGGGACGTGTGTATCCCCTGGTGTGTATGTGTGAGTGTGTGCACGACGGCCGCCGGCGCGTCTCGCGACTAAATAAAATGGATGTCTCGGGGTCAGAAATTGGAAGGAATTGCGACAGTCTCGTGTGCTCCGAGTTATTTGGAGGACGAGAAGAAGGCGAAAGTCGCCGCTCGGTTTCTTCTTCTTCTTCTTCTTTTACCCGTATACTCGGCCTCGCAAGATTGATCCTTAGCTGCTGGCCGAACTTCCCCGTGGAGACTGCTGCTGTATTGGCGCTCCAGCTACGTTACTTGATGTCTCGAGGGGAAGACACCGCGCCACGCTTGCGCGTTTCTTTTTAACCGCGGTGAAGTTTTTTCCTTTTTCGTTTCGTCACTCGGTTTACGCTAGCGTAGCTCGCTCTTTTATGCATGTGGGAATTCAATTAAGCTGAGCCGTGCGGTATTACGAATGCATGAGCTCTGCACTTTTTTCCCTTCGTTAGTTGTGTAACGTTATTTCGAAAGTTTTGCCAGTCTTGGAAGTAAATAATGGAGAAGCCACGTTGCTTCAGTTTCAACTTTCTTTATGACTTTACGTTTTCAGAATAATATTGTAGTATACTAACCGCGTAGTAACATTCCGTTACAATTAAAATACAACCAACAGTTTAACCGTCACTTAGAAATTTCAATGCAGGCTCCATATCGCCTGCAATTCTCCTCTCGCTAGCCATTTTTTCCTCTCGATCGCCGTGACTGCGTGCGCGTGACGTGCAAACCCCCGAGAAGGACGGACGGACGGACGGGCCTCGCTCGCGCGCGCGCGTCACGTAGTCGTGATATAGAGTTACTTAGGATCCGGCGATCCCCCGCGCATTACTATATGTACTTCTCTCTCTCTCCCTCCCTCTCTCGCTGGCGACGTTTGAAAGGTGCGGGTCCTTATACGACATAGATCATACGTTAATTGAAATGGGGCGGCCGTGCGCTGCCGGCGTCGAATACAAACGACCGACTTATAGAAACGTTATTATTTGCAGTCGCGAGAGCGAGCCAGCCGTGGCTTAGCGCCGGGAAATTGCCCCCGACGTCGCATTAACATTTTTTTTTCTCCCTCCTCGTGTGTGTGGATGTATATATGAAGTCGGGATTTTTCTTTCCTTTTTATTCACTGGGGGCGCAGTTTGTCGGGCCGGCGTTAATTTCCGTCGGTGGGTTTTTCGGATTGAGGGTGTTTTTTAGGGGGAAGAATGTATTTGTTTATTGGACGGAAATATGTTTTTTTTTTCTTTAGTTGTTAAGGTGAAAGAATAGATATTGTAACAAATTCATAAAAGGAATTTATACGGAAAATCAATCACTCATAATGGAGACAGTTACGCAATTCCAATATACACCTTATACGAACGACGCTATTATACAACGAAATTGGCAGGACTTTAACTCACCCCTCCAGCTCTCTCGCTCTACCAACCCCTCGATCTTCCCCATCAATCGTTTTCCTTTCTCCAACCCTCCTCCTCCTCCTCTCTTCTTGCGCGAAAACTCGGTCGCAAACACGCCATTCGATTTCGGCCCATCCATGTAAACGAGCACGCGGCCATCTCGTTAGGAGCGTATAAATTGGCCCTCGTCGTCTCTCCTTCTCTACACGGGCCGGCGCGCGGAAATGGAGTTTCTCGGCGGATTGCTATGAAAAGATAAGGCGGTATAGAGGGAGGGGTGAGGGCACTGGACGCGCTCTATCTTCCCCCGGAGCTTTGCATTACCCCGGCTAGATTTTTCACGTCGCCCTCCTCTCTCTCCCGGTGTATCAAGAGGCGGTGTGTGTGTGTGTGTGTGTGGCGCCGAAGTCCAAGGAGAGAGAGAGGGTGTGGACCTATCTTATCGGGGGGCCGGGCATAATGGCCTGTTCTATCTCATCTCGGTGGCCGCTTGACCGTCGCCGCCGCAGCTAGCCCCTTCGGGCTCTGCTTGCGAGCGCGATAGCACGGCTAGAGGGTGGGCGGGAGAGAGAGAGAGAGAGAGAGAGAGAGAGAGAGAGAGTGTAAGTACCGTCGGGCTACATCCCTCTACGACGTGCTTTCGCGATGTTTTTAGCCGTTTCGCCAGAGGGGGCGGGAGATTGGCCCGGAGATAAACAAATGCTCGAGATGCGACTTGCGGACGGTATAGAGGAGAAAGAGTATATGTATAGCGTGTAAGGCACCCTTTTTCTTTGCCTGGTTCAGGGAAATGTGTGTATAGAAGTAGAGCGAGAGTATTGAAATTCTGGAGTCGGCTGATGGTCTTGCGGTTGCTAATAACTTCGTGCTTGGAATTTGTTTTATTCTAAATATGTATAAAATACGTGGAACAATTACGTTGTATATATGCTAAACAGGTAAATCGTGATAGTTATTTATTAGTTTTGGCAGATAGAAAGCCTGGGGATACTTTTAAAAATAGGACGTAAATTATCCGGTTTATAGATACGACGAAATAAATATTTCTCTAACAAGTCAATCAACTCGTTCGTTACACGACGAAGCGGGTCATGAAAAAATCAAAACTTGCATAATAAATGCCTCGTATAATTTATAATCGGCTCTCTCTCTCTCTATCTTTCTCCGTCTCTCTACTCACCCGTCCCCCAAAGGATCGCCGCGCGACATTAGAGTCATAAATATCCCATCGAGCGGGCGCTTGCCATATATATATTTCAGCGCGGATCGGCAGCGGCAGTAACTATACAGCTCGAAAAACTCAAGTCCCAATGAAAAATCAATTAATTCGCCAAAGAAACGTCGATATGCGCGCACTGAGAGGCGATCGCGAAAAAAGGGGAGGATAAGATACGTATACGTAGGCCGCGCGCTACCGTAAATAAATCATCATCACTCGTCCGGCATAGCAGCAGCGGCAGTCGGATTCTCTGACTCTTTGGAACTACTAGTCTTCTAACGAGCCCGGCAAAATAAAACCGCGACCACGCGAACGCGCGTGCGATGACGTATACGCGCATCGGTCGCCCGTTAATTATAATAATTTATAGCCGATCGGCTAATTAAAATATCTAAATACCGCGTGAGCGCGCAGCCATATAAGACTGTCCACCCCCTCTGCGCGCTATCTCTGAGCGCGAGCGCGCACCTTATAAATATTGAGCGCGGCTTATGGACCGCGAACCGCTGCGTCATTAATTATTTATCGCGTCAACTAGAGACGCTCCTCCCACCTACTACCGACTGCCTCCTTATATCCTTCTTATATATATACGCGCCGACTCGGCTTTTATCGAATTGCCGTGCTCGGGCGCGAATCGAGATTATCTGATGGATCGCCACTGGATGATGATGCTTTTTCATCGCGTTTTCAATGGGCTTCCATTACGTTTTTTTCTCTTTTTATTTTTTGCTCATTTCGGTTAAAGAAATATTTAAGGTGGATTTTCGGACAAAGTTAGATTCCGGCGATGGTGTGCTGCTACTGCCGTGCGGTGATTTTTCCTTTTTGGTTTTTCGCCTCTCCACGTCATGCATTATGTAGGGGCTACTTGTCGGTGAAGCGAATTCAAGGCAAGTGCTCGTTTCGTATTCATTTAGTTTTTGTATAGCGCTGCGCGAATGTTTCGCAAGAAAATTTATGCGAGTCCGAAAAAAATAAACGAGATTTTATGGTAAAAAGAAATAACGAGAATATACGTGTACGCTTTGAATAGTATTTTTTTGAGTTTACTTTCGAAATCCAATGGAAATTTTTACGTAAAATCATTCACGTGTTTCATAAAATACTCATGTTTCCGCAAATCCTCAAAGCCCACGACAATTACGGTTGTTGCTTTGTAAGGTCATCTGAAATAATTTCACGCTCGATCACCCTTAATCACATTGTTAAATCTCGTAGTCACAACAGATGCCAAAATAACAGAGCTATTCTTCGGGCGCGACATGCATATATATACCCTAGCCACGCTATTAATTATCCCCTTTTTCTACAAAACGGCGGCATAACGCGCTCGCGCGCCTTCTTGCCGATGACGGGCTCGCGCGTACGCGCATCGGTCATTGGGCTTATATTCCCTCGTCCGCTTGTTTTGCCGACTCTCTCTCTCTCCATCCCTCGCGAAATTTATGCGATACTACTCTAAGAAGTGGGTTAAAATATGCCAAGGGACGATGCGGACGCGCGAGTCTCTGTTTCTCTTTCTCTGTCTTATACCCGCGCGCAAGGTAGGAGGGAAATTAATTTTCGACTTGTCAGCAAGATCGCATCCATAAATGCAACGGCTTCTTATTGCCCCGCGCGGGCCGCGGAATGAAACGCAGCGAGAGCCGGCCGGACTATTGAATTTTGGAATCTTGCCCGCGTTCGAGTGTCCGCTCTCTCTCCCTCTCTCTCGGCGTCCGAGATTTGCTTAGAATTAATCGGCTTGTTTTGACGGGCGTAACGCAGTGTGCGCAACGAAATTAAAGGCGGCCCGACGAGCGATCGTTTAATTATAAACGCTTAATTGCTTTCTGGATCCGCTTCGCGTTTGACGGATTTACTCGGGAAAAAATTATGTCTCTACTCGATTCATTATACGTGAGATTTAACAAGACAATTGGCGTGTGTTTATTACACGGGAAATTAAATTTTCTATAAATACAATCAAATGAAGTCAAATCTCCGAGTTACTAATGGAAAAATTGCCGAGCCAAGCGAAAACCAATCGACATTCAATCCTTCCCCCTCTCCTTACTTTTTTCGCACACCCTCAGAGGGGCTTTTTCGTTCCGTCAGTCCTCTCTCTCCCTCTCACAACTTTTTCCATTACCATGGTTTTTTGCATTTCCGCATTCGTTACTGGCGCCCGGGCGCGCGCGTGGTTACGGGAAACATCGCCCGCTGAAAGTATAGCGGAAGAATTGGCTTCCGGGCGCTGGATTTTCGCGCAGTGAGAGAGAGAGAGAGAGCGAGGCGGAGGTGAAAAGGGCACCAGCCGCCGAGGGGTGAGAGAGAGAGAGAGAGAGAGCTCGGACGCTAGGAAGGGTAGTTGCTTGCTGGAGACAGCGGAAGAAAAATAGCGGAAGTCATCGACCTCCAAGGGGCTATATATCACGCGCTTGCAATGGGCGGACTCTGCTGCTGCTGCTGTTGGCGGAGTCTGCGCGCGCCCGCCCGCGCGTATGTTGTGTGTGTACACGCACGTGTGTCTTTTCCGCGAGAGCTTGCACTTACGCGGATCTCTGCGTGTGTGTGCAAGCAAGGGGGTGGAAAAGGTGGAGCGAGTAAAAGCGGGAGTGCGAGGTCGGTCGAAATGAAAAGGAAAAGAAAACACGAGATAGAGAGGAGTAGAGTGCAAAAGGACGAGAAATGTGTGGATGCAGGATATGTGTGTGTGTGTATGTTAAGAATGAAAAGAGTAGATGGCGCGAAAAACGAAACAGGATGCTCATGAATCTAGAAAGTATCCCAGATAGTAGGGTGTCGAGGTACTTGACTTTATTATTTTTTCCAAAATTGATGGCAGCTTTTTGCTTCATTATCCGGGGAAATTTCCCGTTGGATGCCTTCTCTTAGTAAATTACATCGTGTACTTTGAAATTGATTGTTCCTGAATTCAAGTAGCCTCAACAATTATCTCTAATTTCAGCTTCGGAATAACAATCTGTCGTTACATAAGTACAAATATGATACCAGGACGAAACCCCAATTAATTCTCCCATTCTGTCACCAATTGACTTGATAAATCATCTCCAATTAATCTTACATAACATCGCAAACACAACCGCTCTTCCTGCTCATCGAAAAAAAAGGAAGAACCGCACACGCGAGTCAATTTTTTCGTCATCCGACAACTCCCCCCTTCACCATATAACTCCGCGCGCACATAGTCGTATAATAATTGCGCGGCAGTCGATGCACATGCGGCGGCTCACAAAAGAAGCGGTAGCAAAAAGTCGCGGGCGGAGAGAGAGAAAAAAAGGAGGTTATATGCGACATGACAGGCGAGACGACGCAGTACAGGCGGGCGGATGAGTTATTAGATCCGGCGTATCCGGCGCGCGCACTGCGTCGCGGATGACCAATAGTTTCATCGAGGGATTGTTGAAGGTTCCGGAGCACATTTCCGGCTTCCGCCCGCGGGGCGAATCCCCGAAAATTCGCCCCCGAGATCTATCCTCCGTCGTCTCTGGCTTATTCGCTGAAGCTATGGAGAAGGAGGAGGGAAGTGAGATGATCGGAGGGCTGCGGAAAACGGCTTAATATTACCCACGGACCTTTAGGCACCGCGCTATCGCGATTCCCTCGTACATATATACACGTGCGCTCTCCTCCATTACGCTTAGTTTACTTCCGAGTTAATATTACACGCGGCGTCTTCGTAGCTTCCTCCTTTTGTCTCGCATTGTTTCGGGCTCTAAATTTAACGGTATAGAATATTGCTCGTGAGGATCGAATGTTATCAAATGAAATAAAGTTAGTTGCATCTCTTGACGGATGCATTCTATATACGTACACTTTATCCTCGTGTTTTCAACAACAGCCAATATTTCTGCAGATAAGCCCGTCTCATAATTCTAAAATAATTTCAAATCTCATATCTCTCGGGAGCATAGAAAACAGACAAAAACCCAAACTTTTGCCACCCAGCAGCTCGCAAACCTCTCTCCCATTGACTTTTCACATATCTCTGCTCAGCTTTCTCTACCCCTCCCCGAGCAACTTATACTTTTGCGCGAACCACCGCGACTGGCTCTTATCTCTCTTCAATTTCCGATCCCACCTCTTTGTTTTGATCGCCCCCAGCTTCTATACTCCTTCCTCTGCGCACACAGAGAGGAGAGTGCGAGCGTACTCCTCGCGGTTTCCAGCGAGTCTCGGAGAAACTCTCGTCGATGCTGACGCTGGTGCATGTGTGCTCGCGTCAGCTCGCCCGGGTGGAAACAGAGAGGGAGAGAGAACTTGGTCTCGCTCGCTCCCTCTCGAAAACTCGGTGAGAACACTCGGCGTGTCGCCGCCAACTAAGTTCGAGTGCGGCGCGCACGGCTGCTCTTCCTCGCCTGTATACACGTACAGAATCTGTCTGTACATATATGTGTATGTGTGTACGCGCGCTGAGCTAAGAGAGGATTCTCTCTCTCCTCTTCCTCGGTAGCGGCCCGCCTACTACTCCTCGCGACCTCAGGCTTCTCTCCCGGCGACCTGTACGGCGACGGCGGCGGCGGTGGCGGCGGTGGCGGCGGCATCCAGCCAGGCCGCAACCATAAGTTACTCGACTAATGTCGTTCTCGTGTAACGCGAAGGGGATACGAGAGTCTCTCTCTCTCTTGCTTGCTTGCTTCTTCGTCACCAGTGGGATTTCCAGTTCTCTCTTTCTCTTGCCCGGGCTTCCTTACATCGAAATGGATACATGTATATATATACATATACGCGTACACCACCACAGACCCGGGTAAAAATCTAATTACGCGCGCTCGCGTTCTCTTTAAGGAATTGTGTCGCGCAGGCGTTCGCTGTTTGTATTTCTGGTGAGAAATCGGGGATTTTTGCGCGCGACCGCGAGTAGTCGTCGTTTCCCTCGCACTCGGCTGTGCAAATGAGAGTGCGCGGGCTTGTTTTAAACGCCGGCGGGGACGTGTTTTTCGATATGCCAGCGCAATTATAAAAGTGCACCGGGCGACTTGGCTTGCTGCTATATATATACATACACACGTTGCCGCGGTGGATATACCCCGCGCGTGATCGGGAAATCGTCTTATTTTTCGGGCCGCCGGCTGGCTCGTAAAGATTTTCAGTTTATCGACGCGGTAAAGTTAGAACGGTGCAAATTGTTTTTCGCCTCGCGATAGAAGAGATGTTAAAGATCTCTCGCGATAATATCGGCCGTACGAAATTATACTTAGTGTATTTACTCCCGGCTATTTATACTCAATTTTATTACTTCGGATATAATTATTCGAAAATTTACTGCCGTTTCCCTTCTAACGCGAATGAAAAAATAGCGGTAAGCCAACATCTCTATTCGTCCGAAGCGTATTTCTAATAACAATCCACCGCTAAATCTTCGCCTATTACACCTAATCCTTGCTTTCTATTACCGTCCAGCGTCATTGCTCGACGCTCCGGTTACCAAAATCCCGGAACCTCACATCCCTTCATATATCTTCGCCTTCGTATTCGCGACGTTTGCGCGTCTCCTCCCCCTCTCGAATCTAATATTCCCCTTCCCCAGCGACTCGAAAATAAAGTCTCCGTTCGTTAGTCGCATTTTAATATAGAATGACTGATGCCCGGCATTTACAGACGGAATGAGCCGTAATTGAGGAAAAGTCTTAGAGGGGAGAGCTAGCGCCAGCCACTTCTTTTCCGAAGGCAACTACCGGGAAAGCGACATAGCAGCCCTTATTCCGTATCACCAGCAGAATACTTTCTCGCGGCTTAGCGCGCGGGCGGCAATTAACGGGGCCCCGGCTCATTTCACCCCTCCTACGCGTTTTCTCTCTCTCTCTCTCTCTCTCTGTAAATAAATTACACACGAGAGCGGTGTCCCACGGCGAACAGGATTTACGCGGCTCCGAACACACCGGCGCGCGCACACTTTATTGCATTAGTCGGCGCGAGGTTTCTCCCTCATCTTCGTCGTCGCACGGGGTCAGCCGCAGTGTGATCTCTCCTGTATAGAGGACTCGGGACCGCGATCTGGCGGCTGCTGAGCTGATTTGGAGCCGTACGATCACGCGTTTACGCCAAATTCGTTTTCCACGATTTATTGGCCGTCGTGGGTGAGAAAGGTTTGAGCGCGGTTTGTTAGCCGTCAGTTTTTATTTGCGTTTCTCGAATGTACTAAAAAAAGCATGGATTTATATATGTATGAAAAAAGGTTGTTTGTTGGATAATTTATCAAGCTGGATATTTGCATTGGGAACCATAAATATTTAGAGATTCACCGCATAGCTTTACGTTAGAAATGAATATTACATTAAAAATATAAAATCGTACTGCTTTATTCTGAAGCTTAGAAGTCACTGCACTTACTTTTTTTAAATTCGATAAGGATCATTAATTTATTTAAGCAATTACAATTCCATTTTTTTTTTTGCTTTTCGTGTTCTATCTCTTGCTAATGAAAAGAATAATATGAAATTCAAATTCAAAAACGTTTTAAAAATGTGCCACTTGAGCGTGTAGAATCTTCTTTTCCATATAGCTCAAAGTATAACTACATACAAAGCACAGCAAGTAACCCGTTCTATCTCCCATCACCCCTATTATACGGCGTCAAACGGCAATGTATCATTAAATTGCAAATATAGTAAATGTTATTCCATACCAATTTGTTTTCCTTATATTCCGGCGAGTAATTCAGTGCAGCCGTGAACGCTATAATATACCCCCGCGAAATTCCTCCGTGTAAAAGCCCTGCGCGCGCGCGCGCGCGTGCGAAGCCAACTTCGCGCCGTAACTAATGTAAATCGCGCTCGCTCGTACCGCGCGATCGCAATAATCTTGGCGAGAATCTAAAAGTCCATCGCGCAATACGATTTGTGCGTGCGCATAAATAGCGCAGCGCGCATATAACGAGTCGGAATTTCATATCGCAGAAACTTTTCTCGGCCACTCTCTTTCTCTCCCGTAATCCGTAGCGAGCGCGCGCGCGCCTCGTCCGTCTTGATATTCTCTGCCCTTTTTCAGCGCGCTCGAAATTGCCAACACATATATAGGTACAGCGGTGTCGTCGCGAGTCGCGTCTCTAATCTCGAATTTTTCCCGCAGCCCCGCGTAAATCCGCGCGCCGATCGTCGCGCCTTTGTACGCGCTAACTAACTCGGCGCACATCAGCCGACTGTGAAATATACGAGCGCGCGCACAAAGGCGCTTCTAATTATTACCGAATGCATAAATATCGGGTGTCAAAAGCCGCGCGACTCTCTCCTCCTCCGAACTTTATCCCTCGGGTTCTCATCTTCACGAGAGAAGAGCGAGAGAGACGATTCCTTAATTTCCTATATTGTGGCCCGAGCTCCGCAGCGGAGGCACCCCGCTGCGTTATAGCGCGGTTTAATCACACTACAAGCGCATCCCTCGTTAGTGGGATATCGCTCGAGAGTGGCCATAATACTACATTCCAGCGGCCGCCGCGCGATGCAGAGACGGACCTCTCGCACACACACACACACGTGTGTATATAATATGGTACAGCAGGCTTTCTCTGCACTCGCGAGCGAGCTACTAGTGAATGCAGTGGCCGCCGCACGATCCGCTGTCGGGATCCGTAATAATCTTGCGCGAGTTGTTGCGCGCGCGCGGCTGTAAGATACTTTGCCGTGTGGTGTAGTGTAGAAGCTCGCGTATGGTGTATGGAAGAGAGCGAGAGAGGGGACGAGAGAAGGAGAGATAATGAAAGAGCGAGAAAGAGAGAGAGAAAAATGCATCGTGAGACTAGAAAAACACTTTCCAAAGGCAAGCGAGAGAAAGAGGGAATGGCGTTCTTAATGATTGTGATTTACGGTGGAGGTGCTTAAAGCCAAAGAACGTGGATATGCGGTTTGCTGCTTTTCTTTTTGGAAAAAACCTTTTTTGCTTTGCGCAGCACACGCCGAGTAATGAGACACGGTTGTTTCAAATTGTTGCTGTTTATGCATCGTTATAATGCATCATACATCTCATCGCAGCCACATATAAACATTTTATTTCCCCGCAAAAGCATTTTGGCTTTAATAAAAAAAACCCCGTAACGGCAACATCAAACCAATATTCAGTAAGCAGAAAAAATTTGGGTTATCGCAGTACATCCCCATTACCAGGGAAAATAACGCATTAACAGCGAGCACGTATAATGGGGTGTCTCTACTCTCTCCGCGCGTGCGCGTACGTACCCGCCTCCATTGAGACATCACGAAATCCCAGTAGCCATTATATCCCCGCAAGGAAGACTCTCGTCCGCTTTTCCGACTTTTTCCGCGTATATCCTGATGGGACACCCACATCCACACAGTGTCATCGCCACCGGATAATGGAGACCTATTCCGCCCTTCCACACATACACACATATACATCACGTATATATATGAGCGAAGGCGACGGCGAGAGATCGACTGCGCTCCCCTAGTTTTAATGTCGGTATCTTAATGTATATTGCCCCCGATAAATCAAGGGCACTGATTGCGCGACTGGCTGTATCACCCCAAAGACGAAATCCCGAATGCCCCATTGTGCATCGGCCCTTAAGCCTTTCTTATGCTAAATCCTCGTCGCGCAAGCGAGTCTCGCGTCCCTCCGGAGAGAGAGAGAGAGAGAGAGAGAGAGAGACAACCTCGGCATCTCGACTATGCGCTCGAAGAACCGGGCCGGCCGGAATTCTAAAGGCGAAGAGAGAGAGAAAGAGAGAAAAAAAAACGAACGAAGGAAAGGAAGATCTCTTTCACGGAGCGACGCGCGCGCGGAGCTTAGCCCAAGATTATCGCTGTTTGATTTGTAGGCTCCTGTGTCCCCTGGTTAAATGGTTTGTGAAAATCGCCGAGCTAGGCAGTCTTAACAGGAATAAGTTTGAAAAGAAAATTGCAATGAGACTTTGTAAGGCTACTAAACAATAGAACGCTTTCACGTGAAACTATCGAGAAATCGTTCTAATGCTACATATATATACACACGATACACATAGCCCGTCACTCGGCAAAATCAATAAAAAAAAAGAAAAATGAAAGAAAGAAAAAGGAATGAAATGTAGAATCACACTTGCGAGCGTTCAAAGTTGCAAGATCGCGAGTATAGAGCCGGAGAGTGACGGGCATGGCCATCGCGGCCCCGCCGGCGTCAGAACAGAGTTCTAACCGTAGTAACGTGTAGTGTTTCCGACATTGTCCGCAGGGCCGAGCGGTGCTTACAGTCCGGACGCGACGATGGGCTACATGATGGACGGACAAGCGGCCAGTATGATGCACCGGCCGCCCGGCGATCCGGCCTTCCACAATCAGTACCACTACCCACCAGAATATTACGGGCATCACTTATAAAGGTAACTATCGACGCTTGCTTCTTCACTTTACTCAAGTCCTCGCTGTGTCTCGCTGACATTGATACTTTTGTTATTTCATTTATGTTTTATTAAAGAACACTTCTTATTGCTTTGGTATACATTCCTTACACTTTCTTTTTAAATTCAAATTAAAATAAAATTTTTCTTACATTTAACAATGAATGTTTTTTTTTTTTTAATGTTTTTCAAGAGCTAATGATTTATGTAAAAGTTTCTGGTTAAACTATTAAATTCAATAAAATCAAATTTACAATCTCAAGTATATTTGTAAATCACACTTTAAAGGTAGTTATTTCTAATA
Organism: Torymus aiolomorphi; assembly: GCA_036365515.1. Taxonomy (NCBI): domain Eukaryota; kingdom Metazoa; phylum Arthropoda; class Insecta; order Hymenoptera; family Torymidae; genus Torymus; species Torymus aiolomorphi. The sequence goes on from CM070877.1 coordinate 132,170,221, forward strand.
TTGAAAGTCCGCGACTATAAATCCAAACGCGCAACAACATCTGACACACACGGCAGTAATCTAAAGATATCGGAAAACAAGACACACAGGCAGGCTCCCTGCACGGCGAAAAATCAACTCACCGCGTGTATCTCTGCTTTCTGTTTCAGCTGGATGCACGCGTAGGCGAACGAGAGAAGGAGAGACGATGATCGCACGTCGTAGCGAGGAGATAGCAGGATGAAGCATGACTGTCCTAGCGCGCGACCCGGAAAAAGCTGCTACCCGTAGTGGCCCGGCGGCACCGACGAGGGGCCACCGGACGAGCCACCGTGAACGAACGAACGAGAGAAAAAGAGCGAGCGAGCGAGAGCGAATGCGTGTTGAGAATAAAAAAGAAATAAATAAATAACGAATGAGCGGAACGAGAGACAGATAGGAAGAGAGAGAGAGAGAGAGAGGGAGAGCCGACGATTCTTGCCCCGCGTACATGCTCATCTCGCTGGAAGAAGTCATACACGCACGCTCGCGAGCGAACGCGCGAGTCAGCTGGAGGCCCTCCTACGCCCCGTAAGTCGAGCTTAAACGAAGAGGTCTGTACATTCGTTGCTGACGGCGAGATTACAGAGACGCGAGGAGAGGCTGGACGACGCAACCGCGAATCAAAATCGGCAATCGAACCATGCGGAGCTCATGGTTAACCCACGTGGAGTCCGAGTTGCGTCGGGGAAGGAGGCGAACGAACGGTGAGCACGGAGGAAAATCGAGGTGACGCGTGTCGAGAGGATTAAAGCAACACACACACATGAGAGGAGCTCAAACGGCGATAAATTAATGTGGAAACACACAAAAAACGGCGGTGGTGGGTCGCGATGATGAATAATGAAGATAAAAAAAAAAATTCATGTGATTGTTCTTTGTACAAAATATTTTGCGGTGTAATATTGTAGTGATTGAAGATATTAAATGTTAAATTTTAATACGATCGCAATGAGAGACTATATATGTAATGAACATAGTGATATAGGCAATTTTTAGCGGGCATGTACATTACAATGGAATTCTCGCGCCGCGAGCTAAATCCACACTCACACTCACACACTCACACAATCACGCGCGTGCGCACTCACGGCGCGTCCGCGCGCGTATCGTATACGAGGAGAGGAAGAGAACCGGAGAGTCGGCGGCAGCATAAAAATGCCCGTGCATCTCTCTCGGTGTGGAAGGAGAACGAGATTCGCGAGGAGAGAACGAAAGAGAGAGAGAGAGAGAGAGAGAAGAAGCAGCTCGGAACCGAGGAGGCTGAAGGTGCTCGTAATATCCGCCTCGGAACTCGTCGACGAGCTGAGAAGAGCAAGAGAGAAGAAGAAGAAGTGGAAAAAAAGAAACGAATAAACATCCTCGCGAAGTCTCGAGGCTTCGATCGCGTCGCGTATCGACTATCTCACGGGGCGAGCTATAGCCGAAGTGAGGAGGAGAAGGAGGAAGAAAGTGTGGTGATGGTGTCACTCGCTGAAGCGTCGACGGATTTTCTCGACACGCAATAGGAACATTGAATCTGTACAGTTCTTAATTATAAATAAATTTACTAACTAAACAGAAGTAAACTATATAAATATATAAATAAATAAATCATTATAAAAAAAAGACATCTGCAAGGGTGCTGCGCGAGAGGAGGAAGAACGGAATGGGAGAGAAGGACGGAGAAAGAGAGCAGCATCAGCAGAAGCAACAGCAGCAGCGACAGCAGGAACGTGTGTCCAGCTCCGCATTGTAATATAAACGGGAGACGAAGAGGATGGCCATGTGCCTGCTGGCGATGGTGCGTGCGTGCGATACGCGCTCGGCCCGATGGAAGAAGGATCTGATCTGCTGCAGAAGGAAGCTGCGCACACTCCGAGGACGCGCGGCAGACAATGGAAGAGGGAGAGGGGAAACAGAGAGAGAGAGAGAGGCCGAGGCGACGACGAGCCGCTCTCGAATGAACGACCCTAGGAGTTAATTAGAGAGTTAACGATTACGATTTACTATAATATATTGTGTATAAATAGTTAATTCAATTGGGGAGAGTGTGTGAGAGAGGGAGAATGCGTGTATGCGGGAGAGTGGTACGAATGAGAGAGAACGCCGTCGGGAGAGATGCACCGAGCGCGCGAGTGTGTAGAAGAGAGAGAGAGAGAGAGAGAGAAAGAGAGGGACGATCGTCGTGTGTGATGCGTGTGCAGGGGCGCTCGCGCGCGAAAAAGTGCTTGATTATCTACATACTTCTTTTCCGTTTTTTTTCCCGCGAGCGGACGGAGTGCGGCGGGCTGCGAGAGAAAGATAGAAGAGAAGGAGTGACGGATGGCAGAGCGATGTATTATAGAATATACATATTATACATATAGTACGCGAGTAGCAGGTATTTAGGGCCCGAAAGTAAAAAAATAAACAGTAACATATACACACACACACAGACAGACACAGTCCACGTTCGGTTCGTCTGCATTTTTTTTTTTTGTTTTTCTTTCTTTTCTCCTTTTGTTAACTGTCGGCTCTTTTATATCTTGCCCCCCGTGTTTGGCAAAAGGAGGAGCAGAGCGGGACGCAGAAGGTGTACATCCGAATATACATCCTTGTTCTCTTTGTGCTTTTAATACGCGGCAGGTGACGAAATCTGCCTCGGATCTTTACGCGGACGATTTTTTTCTTCCTCTTCGATCTCGAAGATCGGTAACACTCGTCCCGGTATATTACCGAGCGAGAAGAACCGTGAAGCGAATGAGAGAGAGAAAGAAAGAAGACGAGATCTCGTTTTGAAATATCCCACTTGTAATATCTCTTTTTCCTCCTTCAATGTGTTATTCCTTCGTTGCGAAGTGCGCTTATACTCTTTGATTGGCGATTCGTCAAGGTCAGTGTGTTTTTTTTTCCTTTTAATTTATTCGCGGCAGCACATCGGCGCTTACATACACTTACTTCTATTTTGCCCGAGACGAATAATGAGAGAGAGAAGGAGGGAGATGCATAAAACGGACGTCGAACTTTCAACGCCCATTTTCAATCGCGTGCGAGTGAGAGAGGATGCGAGAGAGAGAGAGAGAGTGTGAGAGGATCCGGTGGAAGTCCATTCTTTATCTCTAGATACTAAATGTCCTTGATATACGTAAGAGTGCGAGACGGCAACGTGGATATGCGAAAGAGCGAGAAAGAGAGAGAAAGAGAGATAGCGCAAAGAGATACACACGACGAAATAAAAAAACAAAGCTTATCTTGATGAGGCTCCTGGTGATGATAACGTTTTAGCATCATTTTTAACTTCGAATGAGAGCAATGGTTTAAACGGCGATATAAGAGAATTCAATAGACGCGAAAATTATCATATTAAATGTAAATCGAAATTATCCATATTTTAAATACGCTCAACTTACAAGCCAGAGATTATTGAGAAATCGTTATAAATTTTGAATCTCTTCTAACTTTTAAAGTCGGCGATCGCGGTCGTCGGAAAACCAACGGCATTTCGCGCGCATAGCATTTTATTCTAAACGTTACGTAAAAGAATTTAGTTCGATGCTCAACGACGAAATCACAACGAGTTATTACATCGATTGATTCGATTTCGTTTGCTATCGACATCACATCGATTAATACTCGTCGACTTCGCGTTAGTCATTGGACAAAATCAACGATGCGCGACGACAATGGCAATTGGTTTTTCGCGCCGCGGGAACCGCCGTTTTAGTATACTAAACGACAAAAATGGAAACTCATGTATACCAAAAGTCTCGGGTGGCTAACAAAGAAACAAAACAAAAAAGTATAAAAATCAGTGCTCGATTAATTGGAGAAAAACAAGCGCGCGCATATATATGTATGGACACACACGTACGGACGAACTCTCGCGGCGAGAGCTTTTAATCATTAAACTAATTGTGTGTGTCGCGCAAGAAGCCTTTCTCCGGCGAATCGGCACGCGTTCGCGAACACACGAGAGTAAAAAATGCCTTTGATGGTGGCCGAAACTCCTGAGCGGCGGACGAGCCTCTCTCTTATTATATACTCCACAAGCTTTCGTAAAAGATGCGTACGTGAGCGCGTGCTTGTGTGTCGTCTCCCCGACACTCTTAACGAGAAGCAATCACTTTTAATTCAATAAGATGTGCACGATATGCTCGATCGAAACAGCAGACAATCAACCACTAGACGCCGCGTGTCCGAAAACGGCAGATTTTAACCGATTTCCTTCTCCTCCTCCTCAAGCAAGTCTCTTCTGCATGGCCTGGCGCGCAACCTCCACGATGCGGACACCCGCGCGGCTCCTCTTTCTTCTGCGTCTTTGTTTTCTCTCCTAATTCTCCTTCTCTTGCAAAACGCTATAGTATTGTATTTGTTAACGGCGTGGATTCTTTAATTTTGTTGAACGCCCGCATCGTGATTCAGCGCGTGACGTCAGCAGTATATACAGCCAGCGGGAGGAGCGAGAGTATGCGCCCCACCGCGGAACGCCAGGAGTTTCGGCTTTTTATTATATACGTTCGTTCAATCAACGTAAGAGTATCAGGCGAAATCGGCTTAAGTGACTAATCTGCTCGACTCGATCAATCGTTCGATCGCTCGGCTCGGGCTTGAGAGGGACGTTTTAGACAAATTTTACCGCATTAACTCGTGCCCTATGTGGTCTTTTCTCATAGTGTGCAATCCTTCTTTAATTGTTGACCTCATTGACTATTTTAGGATGTATGATATATATAATATAATGTTTTACATATGTATATTTTTTTGTAGTTTTATTTATTGACGAGTTGAGAGTAAAAAAAGAGAAAAAATGAAAGGTGTTGAATCGCATTTTATCGAAGCCTCCGAATAATTGAGCGTAAAAGTCGAGCAGAACGAGAGTATAGAAGAAGAAAATAAAACAAGGTGTAAAGGAATCCGGCGAACCGATCGTTGAAAGCCCACTGTCGCTGCCTTTTGTTACAGGGTTACAATATAGAAATACAAATACGATTATTATAAAGAAAGAAAGAAAAAAAAAACGAAGATGTAAATCGGTCAGGTTTCGATCAGACGCTGAATCATGATTCTCGTGTAATTCCGCCGCCTTTCAGCGGCGACTTCGCCGGATTTCCTGTTTTAAAATGCGTATACGATTTACCAGTAATAAATGCTATTGCTCCAATAAGCGTTATACGAATGTGAAATTTGAGAGATAAATAAAAAAAAATGATAAAATAAAACAAATGAGATACGATGCGATCCGACAGTTTGGCTGTTCGTTTGAAAAATGAGTTCATTCGATTGAATCATCGCCTTAAAAATGTATACGAAATAACAGTTAAGCTATCTAAGTAATATACACGATAGAAGGTATAAAAAAAAGAGAGTACACAGAGTTTTTATCAGCAGCAGCATCAGCGATTCGAGCGAGTGAGAGAGAGAGATAATGTGTGTGTGCGAGAATATAAAAATAAAAAAACTTGTATGCGTGAATTGTCGTGTGGGTGTATACGAGATGATGCAAGAAATAAAAAAAAATGCTTGAGCACGTGTGTCTAACGAGTGTACGAGAGTGAAAGAGATTGTGACAAAATTCGTAAAAGAGGAAGAAACACACTGTATAATTATTATATTGTGTATAATTATGATTACCGAGAACCGATTTTCGCTTGCGGTCGACGATCGGGACCGAGGCGAAGATCGGGGTAACGAAAAATTGTTGCGATCACTATTGTAAACGATAATGATAAAAGATGATGTATAAATAAGATAACATTCATTATATCGGTATGAAATCTGACTTTTTCACTGGTTATTTTTTTGCGCATCGTTCAAAACCTTTACTACTTTTCAACACACTAATACACACATACAGCCGAACGTAAGAGGCAGTCACAATGACAGTTTTTATCCGGATACACAGAGAAATAACTATAAGTGGAATTTTCCAGAGGACACATTGCATTCGTGAATCAAACGCTTTTCCCGCAATGACTTGACTCGCGATTGTGATAATCTCTTATCGGAATAAGCGAAGAGAATATTCTAAGGCGGATTTTTTCCACGTTTTCGTGACCAATCTCGTATACGATTCTTATCTGTGAAATAAAAAGCGCGACTATCGATGCAACGGAGAAAAATCTACTTCAACCCGGTTGTACACGAGCGCACATTTTGCAAGATGTAAAAAAAACCCCGCATTAAAATCAATCCATTGCGATTTTTCTCTGTTGCGCCTGGCGGGCAACGCATAATTAACAGCATATAGATGATATAAATAATAAAATATTTATACATGGGAGTTCGAAAGTTCGAGAAACTATAAGGGGACCGTGACGAGGAGAAGAGAAACCGCGAACGCGTGACCGTTTGTCTTTTCAAGCTCGGCACTGCACTGTGTGTATAAATACGACATACCGTTAATATATTAGAAGTATTAGAACAATTTGAGAACCGAGAAATCACGTCGAAAGTATAGATGCGAGTACGAGAGAATAAAAGAGCGAGAGAGAGAAAGAGAGAAAGTTGTAACGACGAATCGAACGGTGCAAATATATATATATAAATATACATATATAAATATAAAATCGCGTGACGCGGCGGACGAATCGTGCAGGTAACTGTTTTGATAGTCGTAGTACAAGGTGGGAGAGCGCGAGATGGCGTCTTCTCACTCTCGGCCGGGACTGAGAGGTTACGTGTCACTCGTTTACAGCGTCACGCGGCATCACACACATACACACGTATACATAAATTACGAGAGAGAAAGAGAGCGAGGAGAAAAAAAAGGAAAACAGAAATAACGGATGACGATGTCATGGTGGTCTATGTTAGAAGAGTGTCCATTGTATAGTGTTTTTTGAAACGTGAGCATTAAATGCTACATCTTGTGTACATACGCTGTTTTGCAATTATTTCATTCTGTCCTCTTTTCCCGTGATCCCGCTTGGTTTTTCCTTTGCATTTTGTTTGCGTAAAATCCTTTTATTTTGATTATTTTTTATTCGTCGATTCTTCGTAACTTCAAAAGTAAAAGTAGTTTTTTTTACGATAATTCAGAATGAACAAAATTGATAAATTTAGCTCACAATTAAGTTTTTTAATAACTCAATATTTTATTTTAAAAGTAAAATTTTATAGAATATTAGATACTAAAATAGACCATGGAAGTATTGAAGGAAATGACAATGATTTTCAATAATTAATAAAGGAAGCTGAGATATCAACTGGAAGAATAACTTTACATGTCTACTGACATATCTGAAATCGAATAAAGGTAAGTATTATTATAATTTAATAATCTTATATTTAACTTGCAGTATGCACCGTAAGAAATTAAAGCTTAACTTCTTCATTTATTCAAAGTAGAATTCGATCATACGATATATCAAATGAAGTTTATTATTGCATTGCAAATCGAATAAAAAACGCCACACGTGAAAGATACAGCATCATCAGACGTCGTTAAAATAATTCACTACTCTCTCGTTATTCATAATTCGGCAATCGATCGCGACTCCCTACACATAACGACCGCAACGACGTTAGCGTTGGCTTACGCGCGAAAAGCCAACAAAGGACAGCCGTATAACTTCGGCACCTAAAGCACGCGTGCCTATATATACACTCCTCTCTCTCTATCTCCCTTGACTCTCGACAGCTCGATAAAGTGTGGGCGTGCGATGGTTTGTTAGCGAGCCGTCAATGATTCGGGATAGAAGGGCGGGGGGGCGAGCTTCGTTACGCTCGCCACGAGCGCCGCTGCTGCAAAAAAGGGTGGCGCGCTGCTGTATACATAAAACCGGCATTTGCGAGTCGAACGCGCAGCATCCCCCGCGCCGTTCGTGAAATATGATACAGAGTAGGAGGGGGAGAGGGAGGATCGGCCGCGCGCATAGTGCCAATTACTGCTGATGGCTATTCCATGGAAATGGACCTTATTAGGGCGCACGCGCGAGAATCGAGAAAGATGCCAATTATTGTCTGCCCCGCCATTTTTCGTTCGCGGCGCTGCGTTCAACGGGAGTATAAGAAAATGGAGAGGGAGAGGACGAGGGGTAGGAAGATTGGGGGTTTTCAATTATTACTTTGGTGGGCATTGTGCGGAGTTAAAAGTTATACGCGGACGTCGGAATTCAGAATCCGAAAGTTTGAAGAATTGATTATTCGCTCATGTTGAATTAAATTTTTTTTCTAGGGAACGTCTAGTTAATACTCTGTATCAGTATATTTTCTTTAATTTATCACTGTAATTGATTCTGCATAAAACAATGTAATATATTTCTGGCTACAAATAAATGTTGCAAATAAACCTATAAATAAACCGTAAATCTTCGAAAAACCAAAACGACGTATAGTCGACATATCCGAACACCTCATCGATTTTTCCGTGATTCATATACACCGCTGTCCAAAAAAGCCAAGCCTCTTTCCCACCCCCTCAAAAAGAAAAACTCGACTTCTGTTCATTGTCGCGCGAGCATCTACAGGCCGAGCCCAGCAGTGTCGCAAAAAAACCTACGCTATCCGACGATACGAAGGCACGATCAGTTTTTCCTTCCTCTTTCTCCGTGTGTGTGTGTGTGTGTGTGCGTGTGTGTGTGTATACAGTACGCATCAAACTCGACGATAGCCATAAAGCATCGCCCACCGGAGGCAGTTCCTGCCTCCGAGCACAAACAATCTCGTAATGGCAGAGAGAACGGCCGACTGGTGCGCGCGCGGTGCGGTAATGAGATATTAGAGGCGCTGCCGAAGGGAGTGGCAGTAGCCGCAGCACATCGCTTCGGTATAACTAAGGGAGAAAGCATCAGCCCGTAGGTATACACAGGGCCGAGAGAGAGAGGGAGGGCGTTACGGAATACGCACCGCTAAGGGTGGTATCGCTTACCCTCCTGGGACGCGATTACGCGGCCCTTTTGACTCCTCGCTATATACACTGTGTACACATATACACAGGCAGGCTGCGCATACACTGTTTATTCACTTTTCGCGCGTATAAGTGTGATCGAAAACTCGATGCATAATCCGGCCGATGTATGCGCGACGATGCGCTTATTTTTCCTTTTTTTTTGTTTTCTATCGTCTTTGAGAGCCGTGATTTTTCACTGCGAGAGGAATAGTGGGGTCGTGGGTATATACGGACTGATTCACGACGCGCGACTGCTAAACTGTTTTTATGTACCCTTTGTGGAACGTGATCCCGTTATAAATCGCTGTGTGGACAGGCGAGAGACTCGCGCTGATTTTATGCCGGGTATTATTTCGTATATATGTCTATGGTGTGGATTGTATTGTTATGAGGCGGATAGGCCGGCAATATGTAATTGAAACTGTCTTTTTACGGCGCCTTTATGTCAGAGTTATTCTGTCTAATTCGTTCCTTGTTAGTGGGAGTTTATGAATATACCGTATGCCAAGCATTTCTAAATTCTATTTCGCATCAATAGAATATTGCACAAATAAAAGTATCTAACTCTTCTTTTGATTTATTATTTAATCATCAAAATAACAATGTCAAACCACTCATCAAAATTCATTCCTTTCTATCAGCATTTAAATACATTAAAAACCATCCCATCCAATTAACCCAACCCAGCCCCCCAACCGAACACATAGCACCGAATTCCACGTGCGATTCCTTGACTCCGCGCGTGCAATCCAATCTTACACCCTCGGACAAACTAACTGCGCGTGCGCGCACGGTCGCCGGGCCATAAATTTTTCACCGCGTCGATTAAGCATCCCGATGCCCACGATCCGTCGTCCTTTTCCGCGCGCGGCTGTGCCATCTCTCATTTGTTAGCGGCTCGCCGGAGCGCGACGGGCCAAGCGAACCGTACCGATGCTGCTGCTGCTGCTCGCATTTACCATCGCACTACTCGCGTGTGTATATGTGCACAAGTGGTCCAGAACGTCTTTTTGGTTCGTCAGTTTTCGGGGTCTGTGTGTGCGCGTAGGAGGAGTAGTATATGTATAGGCTGAGCTATGTCCGTTCCGCGAGAGTGAGATTCGCGCGAGTGTTGGATCGGAGAGGTTCGGACGGTTCTCGCAACGGGGTAATGAGGGTTGGCTGAGGGATGTAAGGCGAGCTGGGCAAGGATGACTGTATTGTTTTGGAAATAAATGGGAGGCGAAGGAGTTTGTAAAGGAGTAATAAAGAGCGAAATTTTAATTAGAATGAAAATAAAAACGAAATTGTAAAATAAAGATGGAGAATTAATTTTATATATAGATATCATGTGAATAAGTACTTATAAAACTGATATTAAACTAATAATGAAGAAGAGCTATTAATAACTTCTCTATTTCCTTTCAAATATCTATCACCGAGATGATATATAACGCTGCATACACCAATTAAATGCATCTGCTACACCCTTGTCGCATAATCCTGCGCTTGAAATTCGAATTTCATACACCTTCCCTTTGACTCCTCATAAAAAGTCCACTAAAAGTCCATTTTCGTCAACCGTCACCCCGTCCGTCTCTTTCTCTCCCTCTCTCTCTCTCCCATTCGTCCCATCATCTCCTTTTCTCCATTACCCGACTATTCTTTCAACATCCGATTCCTCCTCTCTCACTCGTTTTCCTCTCCCCCATCACTCTCCAAGTATTTAACTTATCCCTTTTTACCCTTTTTCGAAAATTTTCAAATTCGCTCTCTCTCTCTCTCTCTCTCTCTCTCTCTCTCTTTTATCCTCTCTTTCCGCCAACTAAGCGAGCGCACGGACAAATGGGTGTCCCTGCATATGTAAAAGTGGCGCTGTGTGCTCGCCGGGCCAGCTCCCTCTCTCTCTCTTTCTCTCTCGCTCGCACCCCTCTGCCCGGCCATTTGTCAATGTCAAGGCGCGAGCGCCGTAGCCATGGCAACACCCCCGGCGCGCTCTTTCTCGCTCCACGCGAAAGAGAGAAGGGAAAGCTACCCTTCGCTCTCTCGCTCTCCCTCGTACGTGCACATAGTGGTAGAGTAGCTCTGTCTCGCTTCGAGCGCGTGCAACCCCCACTACCCTGCAGGAGTCGAGCGGGCGAGCCCCGACGGCGCTATCCCCGGCCCCCCACCACCGGCGCCGTGTGGCTGTACCATTGGAATCGTTCCTCGCGGCCGCGCAGGCGCGCGGATTTTCGTTCCCGCTGAGTTTCCGAGCGGGTAGGTGTATGCTGTACGTTCTCGCACGACGACGAAGACGACGATGTGGCCTCTCTCTCACAACGAGGCTTCGCGAATTCTGCGTCAGTCTGACGGGGGGCGCCTCTGGACGAATGGTCCTTTTTTATGTTTTTGGATTTTTAATGGTTGTACAATGTTTGTAATAATTGTTAGTTTAATGATACTCGATGGAAAAATGTCTGATTGCAATTAATAATGATCGAAAAGAAATTTTTTTATTTTTTATATTCTTAAAATCAATTCCTATTAAAAATGTATAATAAGTACTTAGGAGTAAGTAAGTATAAGGAAATGAATGTTGAAAAGATTCAGAAAAAATAATATGATTTACTAGCAGTTGTTCATTCGTTATCAATGTAATTAAAAATATGAGTTAAATTTAATTTAATTTTTAACAAAGCTAAGCCCTTTCTATATAACGTAGTCTTGTTACATAATTCTGGCACTTTAATTAATTGGACAGATTGAATAATCCTCTATTAATTTGAAAATTGATCAATTGAATTACACGAACAAGCTTAAGAATCCTACGATTTACCGGAATGACTTTAGCTTTTTAACTGGCTTGACGTACAATGACGTTTGACTAGATATCATTAACTACATTCAAATCACAGATCAATGTCAAGATGTTTGATCTACTATTATACGAATGGCGCATGTTCAATTATCATTCAATTATTTTATTCCTTTTTGAAAGTCATCCAATTATGTTGTTATCTTCGGGTTAGTCAGACGTACAAAAACTAATTGCGTTCTATACTCGCTAGAAAAAAACTGACACTTATTAAATAAACGTCAGTTTTTAAAATCGTTATGAATAGAAACACAGTTTTAATTGTAAATTGAAATGATTATTTATAATATATATTACATAATATGGTAATAGACTGGAATTTAAAATTTTTTCAAATAGAATTGTAAGTGAGATTGAAAATACTTTTATAACTATTAATATATTTTAATATTATCTTTTGGAATTATTGCGGTTAAATGTCATATAACTCTTATAAACTGTTATACTACGCGTATTTGTACGTTAAAAAAAATATATAAATAATCTTAATATATAATTATTTTAGTTTTTAATTGAATTTACATAAAAAATACCTAAAACTCATTATTAAAAAATGAAAAAATAATTGTTAAGTTTGGAAAATAACAAGCACAGATAAATTACTTGCACGTTAAAAAATACAGCGTACAAACGAACCAAGAGCTTTCTACTTCAAAGCATATAATGAAAGGCGCTCGACTCGCGTATACCTTTTCCAAAAGCGACTCAGAGAGAGAAAGAGAGAGAGAACGCGCGCGCGCACCAAGTCCTCGGGCAAAACAAAGAACCACGCGCTCGCGAAAAAGACGAAAAACAAAGACACGTAGAAAGCGAGTAGGTACATAGTAGGTAGAAGGGAGAGGAAAAGAGAGAAAGAGCGAGGAAAAGAGAAAACGAGATAGCGCGAGGCGAAGAGCGCAATGGCCGGAAAAAGGCAAGGTTTAAAGTCCGCGAACTCGCTTTTTCTCTCTCTCTCTCGTTCTCTCTTAGCGCGCGAAAGCTCGAAGGGAGAGACGGAGAAACGAGTCGGCGGTGCATAGGCCGCGGCTACTTCAGATAGATAGCTCTAGCGAGTGAGAGAGAGAGAGAGACAGAGAGTTAGAGAAGGGGTGTAACTACTGCGCGGCAAGACAGCTCGCTTAAATATGCAGGATGGGCGGCGGCGGTATATAGCAACGGCGCGGTGGTGTGCTCGCCCCGGCAATGCCGGCCAGAGGATTGTAGCGTGCTTGTAGCGCGAGAAGCAAAGGGTGAACCGACTCTCTCTCTCTCGCTCTTCCTCCCTCTGCCGAGGGAAACGCGAGGTTGGCTCGCGTGTGTAAAGCGCCGGTAACCGTGGAGAGAAGGACGGGTGCAGAAAGAGAGGGAGAGAAAAATAGCGGGAGAGGGAAAGGGAGCGAAAGACAAAGAAAGAGAGGAGGGGAAAGGGAGAGAGAGAGAGCACGAGAAAGAGAGAATGCGAAACGCAGAGAGGGCGAAAGAGCGAGAGCGAGGGAGCGAGAGAAAGAGGGAGAGACGTTCGAGTCTAGGCGCCTGCGCGGCATGTAATGATTGACTGGCTCGCTGGCAGCCAACAGACAGACGTTCACCCGCCCGCGCGCGCGCCCACCCTGTGCTTGCTTGCCCTCTCTCTCTCCCTCTGGTTCTATTTCGCTTCTCTTTCTCTCCCTTTCTCATTCTCTCTCCCCCGCTCTCCTCCCTCGCCTTTCTCCCACCTTTGCGTGAATGCGCACCGAAAGCTCCGCTCTCTCGTTTACTCTCCGTCGGATACGTGTGCATTCACGAAAAGCTCGAAAACGAGATATGTGTGCGTGTGTACGCGCATGCAGCTGCTATACGCACCAAGTGTACGAGCGGAATGTAATGTATGAGTCTGCTGTAGTTGACGAAATATCGTATTTAAAAGTATAATTGTATTTGGGGCTTAGGCGATATTCTGTAATGAATTAACGGCTATAGTTTAACAAAATTATGTTCTTTCAAGGCATTATACTCTTCATTGTATCAGAAATAACAATGAAATTTCTTATTTAAAAATTGAATAAGTCTCAAAAAGTTCAAATAACAAAAAGCTTTGTCTTGTTAAATTTGTCTATAATATGTACTCTCGTTCAATCATATCATACTAACTAATTGAGCACCATATTGCAAAAAAATTATTTTTACATATTCGATTTCCTCCAGAACGTTACGACTCTATAAACCTTTCATAAGTTTTTCGAAATCCACTTCGAAATTGAAAAAAATGTTGCTATTTCTTCTTTTCTCTCCCATCGAAAATCCTATCAACCGTCTCGGCAAAATAAAGAAATCCATCCTCAGCATATATCCACCACCACATCGCAACGGCATTGTCGGAGTAGAAAATCGCGCGCTCGTGCCGGAAGGCGTTCTTTTTAGCATCCACTCCCCGGGCCTCTTTCTTACACGCGCGGTCGGCCGGCCGGCAGGTTATCGTTCGCGTTTATCGCTGGCGTCGCCGTACCTCCTCCCTCCCTTCTTCTCAACTCTTTCTTCGCCAGAGCATTCACCTTTTTCTCTCCCATTCACGTCTTATTCTCTCGCGCACCACGGCGGCGCTCGATATGCGGTTCGGCGTTTCTTTTTGCGCGCGCGGGCACAAAGGCGGACAGATACCACACGGAGGGCCATTGAATGTTCGTAAATGTCAAACGAGGACGATTTCCGGAACGCCGGGAATAGAAAGAGGGAACGGGGGGAGAGGTTATGATGTGCATCGATTTCCATGGGTGTCGATGCGCTTGCGGTCACCCTCGCGATGTGAATCATATAGGTTTGGTCGAAAGAATACACGGCGAACTGACGAGTAAATTGAATCTATCGACAAAGTTTCGTTTCTTGTCGCTGGAAACTAGTCTCGTGTATGGGATGTGTGGTGGAAAAAGCCTTAAAAGATTTTAATAGAAGTATTAAATAATGTTAGCTTAGAACTCTCGACTTTCAACATTAATAATAATCTGATGAAATTTTATATAATATTATTTTTTCCAGTTTCAAATTAAATTCCTTTACATGTTTAATGAAACGAAAAGTAAAAACAACTAAAAGAATATTTAATAAGGTACTGGATAAGGCTATACATTTATACACTCAGGTCGGCAATTAAATTGATTTCACCTTCTGAAAGAGAAAGTTTCTTTCTCACAGATTTTCCAACCAGTTAATCCGCCAGCGAGTGATCGACCCCAACGTCTGCCGCACCTATAAAACCACTAAAACAAACAATAAAGCGGCTGCCCAAATTCCTCAACATAGCGCTATAAACGTACGTGTACACACTGAACATTACTCACTTCGAATTAACCATTCGAACCACAACTGCGCTCCAAGAAAATCGTCCCGATAAAACTTTCATATCGAAGCTAAAACCCCGTCGTTTGCATCGCACTGTATATACATCCTCCGTACGCTCACACCCGCGCAGCACACATATAGCGTAGTTCATCAAAAGCACGCGCGCGCTTGCGCGACAGCGCTAGTATTTTCGCGGCCCCTTACACTCTCGCTCTCGCGCATGCACGTATTTTTTTTCTTCTTTTTTTTTTCCTCGTGCGGCTCGTCCCTTTTTTCCCAAACTCGCGCGCTGCACAAGCCGCCGCGCCGGGACGTTTAATCCAGCGTTGCGTCCATCAAGCCCCGGTCACGAATGTTTTGTCCCGTCGCCGCTGGATCCCCCGTAAATTCGCGGAGCGCGCGCGCGCATGTTCGCCGCCGCGCGTCGCATAAAGCGTAAAACCAACGTGAATTACGGTAGTATCGCGTTACAGCGCACTGTGTCTCTCTCTCTCGCTCGCTCGGTTCAGGAATTTCATGCCGGTGCTCGCGCGCGCGATCTTCTCATTTTCTGCGCGCGCGCACGAGTTAAATGCACGGAAGATGTGCGGTGAAGACGTTTTGTTTCATTTTCGCCTGCGAATCTCTTCATCGGGCATAAATTATTGGCCATGAGTGAACGTTCGTTTGGAGTTTTTTTTTTGGGAAGGGAAGACTTCTTTTTGCGAGAAGAGGGAGACTTTATCGGGGTATGTAGTGACGTTCACTTTCGTGTATATCGCCTTACGTGATGTAGAGTTTAATAATTAGATGCGATGTAAGATGTATAATCTGTATAGGCTTTCGTGTTAGCTGAAGGTGTTAGTTTCGTCGTGTTTTTTAGTTTTATTCCATACCTGAATATATTAAAATTGAATGTTAATAAGAAATTGTAAATTGAGTAATTTGTAAACTGATAAATTATTTGAGCTCGTTTGTTGAAAACAATATTTCTTTATGCAAAATGGAAATTGTATATACTTTCACATTGTGAACGGCTGAAAAAGTAATGAATATTAAAAATGCTTTGTCTGATCATGCCGTCTGGTTCTACTGAAGACCTAATATTTCACTCGCAAAACAACGTATTTAATTAAAAGTATATTTAACATTAAGTGCAAACAGTGCAGAGGGGAAAATTAAATTTTAAATTAAAACCTTCTTAATCCGGACGAATATAAATTAAAGCATTTTTACAGAGCGATAAATTACGACCTCTCTCTCTCTCTCTCTCCCCTCTCGACAAGTCGTTCTTTATGCCGCTCTCTTTCGAACAATTAACAAATAATAAGCCCTTATTTCTCTCCGTGCATACACACACACAGCCAGCCCGATGATCTCGACTTCGATCAGCCAACACACAGTACCGCCGGCTCATTTTCGCGACCGAGGCCCCGATGTATATACATTGCCGATCGGCCAGACGAGATCACTTACTAATTGCCCGCGAGGACGATCAGCGCCGACGATATATCCCGCGCAGGCGCAAAAAGACGAACGCGCTAGAGCGGAATAGCAGGGCGCTCCACGCGACACCGCGCCGAGCGCGCGTGAAATGGAGAAGGGATGTTATAAGGTTGCGGCCCGTGCGGGGTGCTTATAAGGCCCTCTCGCCGCGACAAGTGCTGCGCGGGCATGCGTGCGACACTTGAGCCGGTGGCCCTTACGATATAAATCCTCTCGTGGAATTTAAGTGCAAACGAATTTGTATTCGCGCGCTTACACGGCGCAGACCGCGCAGACTTACCGTAAATGGCCCTACAACTGCGCCTTTCTCTCGCCCTGCGCGCGCTCGCGACACTCTTCGCGCGGTTTCTCTCTCCTCCTCTTGTGTGCTCTTTTCCCCTATCAGTCTATGCCCTTCTTGGGCATCGGCACCGTTCGATAATTAATTGCCGGCATTACGTGCAAATGAACTTGGCGCGAGATCGCGCGCTATGGTATATATACGTGTATATATGTATTCGCCCTGCTGTGAGCGGAGAGCCGGGTCGAGTTGAATAATTGCCCGAGGTCAAATTTTGCTTTTTAAGGTGTTATACGGTGCGCTGCAGTATGTGGTGTGGGTTCTGCACTGCGGGTCCGACGGAACCGCTCTGATGTTTTCGGATTTTTATAACGCAAAATGTTGAAAGTTATGGGTATGGGTAAGTAATAAGGTTGATGCAAGAGTAATGGGGGCGCGGCCGTGGAGTAAAAATATATAGGTGGGATTTATTCGGGAGAGCGAAAATGTATTTAATACGTAAGGCAGACTCGATATGTGTAACGTAATTAAGCTTTTAATGTGATTTATCAGCGTCGATAAGAGTACAGACCGCGATAAATATGATTTTGCAACGATTCTGTATTTTTCAAAACACGTTATTTTTATATGTTAAAGTAGTTTACTTAAAATAATTCCACTGCAGTTGTAACGCGGCCAGAACCCGCTTTGTAAATAAAAGAGAGGCGCGGAAGTGATTCGTATGAATTAGTTCAATTAAAGGCGAATAAAGCCCAAAGACTTGAGGAACATTTGCGCGCGCTCGGCGCGCTTCATCTCCTTTCGGCGACACCGCTATCAATGAGAAGCGAACGGCTCCGTCGAGGGGAAGCCGCAGCAGCTCGTAAACTCACCCTTTGCCAGGACGCGCGCGTGCCTTCTAAGCCATCGTCCTCATCGGGGGCTTTAATCTTTCATTCGCTGCCGGAGGAGCGAGCCAGCGAGCTCAATTTTCCTCACGATCTGTCAGGGACATATCGGATCATAAAAATTGTTTTCACGTTCTTGGTTACTATATGCGACTCAATATGTGTTATTATTTTTTTAAATTCACCTAACGATTAGAAACATTACTTTGTTTAACGGACTTTTCTAGTAATTTTCATGGTATAGTAATAAGATTTTATAGCAGAACTCGTTCTTTCTCGATCCACCCCAATTACTTTAGTCGGCTAAAGCTGCGAATTTTTAGAATTATCGCGCAGTATCAGTCGGCAGCCCAGCCGCGCGCTATATAGCCGCCGCGGCGCGTCGGACGTTTTTCCAATAACTTCGCTCTCTTCTCCTCTTCCCGCGCGCGATTTCGTTCAAGAGAGAAAGAACGAACGAAAGAGAAAAAAAAAGATCCGCGCGAGTCCAATTGTAATTACTCCATATCCGCCGCCACTGCTGCTGCTCGTCCGGCAGCGCGCGGCGTTCGAGCATTTTCTTCCTCGTCCTCTCTCCCTCTTCTACTCCCTTCACTCCCCTCCTATACCCCCCTTGCCACGCTTTAGCGGCAATACTGCTAAGCCTCCCCGAGTCGCGTCCCTCGTGCGCCAGGGAGGGAAAGTGCCGCTCGCCTCTTTCTCTCTCTCTCTCTCTCTGGGGATGAAAGTAGCGAAAAACTCTCTCGCCAACTCGCATCTGTTTCAATTTATGCTGCCGACGCGCAACACACAGGGCAAAAGCGAAAATACTTGCGCGTCTACTCTGGGGGTAGGACGGAGGGTGGGTGGGTGGAGAGGAAGGATAAAGCTCGGGGCCCCGAAGAGTTTTCCCGCGTATAGACGCGAACTCGCCGGTAGTGCCGGCTTTCTTATCCCGCCCGAGGCGAGCATCCCCGTAATTTATTGTTAACCGAAGATTTACGCGGAAAAGTAATTATTGATGCGCGAGGCCCCGGCTAACTTGGTAACCCAGCGTATAATGCGCTGCGAGATCGAATGTTATTTATTGTTTTGCCGGACAGGGTAATAACGCTGTTTTTTGGAAAGGGTCGGTCAAAAAAAGTTCTTCATATTTTCTCAATATTTCATGACAAACAAAACGAGAATACATTTCATCGTTTAATTTTTATATATGTAGTTATACGTTCTTAATTATAATAATATTCTGTCGAGATATGATAACATTATCCAGATATTAATTAATGTTCGACCATTTTTAAATTGTCTCGCCTGATGGCTATCGAAGTTTCTCATTAAAACTGCAATTTCAGTGATTGCATTAACGCGAAACTCGTATAAACTTATCATCTACAGTAAAAGGATGGATACAAACTGATGGAAATTAATTAAATGCGATTCGCGAGCCCGACGGCTGGAGGCATTTCTATTAGTGTTTTTGAATTTCATTTAATCTTCTGCCGTCAGTTCACTGCCCACTGACCACATAATAAATTACGCGAATAAAGCATTTCGAACATATCGGGATAACATTCCAAAAAACCAAATTGAAAATCCTTTTCCCTAAAATATTACCCCACATTACAAAGATTCTTTATTCTCCGCCAGCAGAAAAAAAGAAGAAAAAAATCCGACTATGTCATAGAAAAATGCGTCGTTGTGGACTCTCACCTCATCTCGAGCCGTCCTCGAAAAGCGAGAAAATCGATACTCATTGTATCGGAAAAAGATGCCTCCCCCACCACACGCGGATCTCTTATCAGCGAAAGACCCCCCGATCTCTCTATATACTTTCGCTCACTCTCTCTCCTCCTCGCGCTCACCCAGTGATTAATGGAGGCCGAGAGATTCCTTCTCTCTCTCTCTCTCTACTTCAAGCCGGCAATCGTAAACTGGAAACTGGGGAATCATGGCGCGCGGGTGCCATATCCACGGAGCCGAGCTCGCTCGCTCGCTCGCGCGATTGGGCGCAGATGGTACGCGCCGTCATTAAGCCTTTCGAGCCTTAAAGCTGAGTGCGCTCCATAGGGTGGAGGTTCGCGCGGCGCGCCGGGTAAATAATTTAAAACAACTCTCGTCGTTTTTTCCTAGAGAGGTATAGCGGCGCAGCCAAAGATTTATTACGCCGAGGTGCAGTGTAGAGCCGCCGCCGTAGCGCGAGCGGCTGATCGATTATTGATTTTCCGGAGGAGACTTTTCAGAAGCGAGTGCAAGCAAGCTATAGCAAGCGAGGAATGTAAGCAAGAGGACGGTTTTGTGGAATGGCGGTTGAGATTGTGAGGGATAATGAGAGGAGTGGTGTACCTTAAAAAATTATTATTATTTTTAATAAACTTTATTCTTATTCTTAAAAAATATTCTAAAAAATTATATTCTATAGGAAAACTTAGAAAATTGATATATTTTTGCTTTGCAAGTACGTTTTTTAAAAATAAAAATTTTGCTGAAATATAATTATTTTATTGACTATAGCACTAATTAGGTTTTCAATCGTCAACGAAGTAATTTTTTTTTTTTAATAATAAATATTACAAGTATCTCAATAAAATTTCTTGTTAAATATCTCTTTGATAAATCAAAGGTGTGAACTTGCACGAAACACAATTCAAATCAGACGATGAAAAGTCCGTCGTAAACTGACGCAGCTTTGCCTAAAAGCCCTGACCGACCCGTTTATCCGCGTTAGAACGGCTAAACCACACACGCGTCCTCAGAAAGCGGCGAAGAAAAAACTGCTCGCTATAACTTTGACAATTACGCGTACCCGCGTGTACGCATTTTTTCAACTCCCTCTCTCTTTCCCTCCAATCTAGCGTCAAATATATTTACATTCTCGCACTCTCTCTCTCACTCGAGGGTGTCCAGCTGCTGCAACCTACCTACGTACCTACATCCGCAAGCACAACTCACAATTTCGCGTCTCTCCCGAAAGCTACCGCTGTCGCACTTTACTCTCCCTCTCTCTTCTCGTGTCTTTCGTGCAGTCGCGCAAAAATTACTCGCGCAGCTTAAGTCGTCCTTTTGCAGCGGATTTGGAGACTCCAAAGAGAGATTTAAAAGCGGCCGCTCTTTTTGCGTCTGTCGCGTGCCCGCGCGATATCTCTCGCTCGCCTTGGCCACGCATACGTACTGCTTATATTCAGGGGCTACTATGGCTGTCTCTCGCTCTCTCTCTCCGATGTTTACACGGGCGCGAGTCCGCGCGCGCGTAAATTAATGGACGAGTGCCGTTGCCGTAATCCTACATAGGACAGTAAACAACACGGGACCCTTCCGCATTCTTATACTGCCATAAATTATGACGCGCGAGCGAGCGAGCGAATGCCGGCGGAGGCCCGGGGATTTCCGTTGCCCCGTGGATTAGCGTGGGGGCGGCTGTATAAGGCCGAGAGAGCCGGGGGTGGCAAGCGCTGGAGCAGCCGCCACTACTGCTGATGTTCTGGCCCGGCGCAACGAGATTATTTCGCGCGCGAAAGAGAGATAGAGGAGAAGAGTGTGCGCCTTTGATTATTTTTTAATTAGGGGTCTGTCCGTTTCTCGTCTCGTTGTTGCCCATGAGGGTCCTTGAGTTGGCAAGCACATACTGTCATTTGTATTAATTCCGAACGTCGTACAGTTTGATTCAAATTTTTGGATGTATCAAAGTGTTATAAGATTGCGACACAGAAAATGTACCACGTAATTTATATGAAAAAAAATTCTTTGTCGGTTTCGGGTTGTAACTCGAATGATGCTAACGAAAATTTATAGTTTATACCAAAAACTTAAGGTGGTCCAGGCGTTTTCTTTTGATCTAAATATTTAAATATTGTTTCTAACCTTTATTTATAATAATTTGGGAAATGATATAATATGAAAAAGGATTCTTGTAGTACGTAGGAAAAGAAACAAAATAAGTCTTTTGAAATTAAAATCGAATGAAAAATGATGATAATATATGTTCTTAAACATTATTAAAATTCCTCACAAAGTTTACAGTTCTCACAAAGATATAGTATACTATACCATTTCTCAAATTGTGATATACATAACCGAAACCTTGCAACAAATTTTTACATATACCTACTTACAAGTCAAAAACAAACCGGAGCCACTTTAAACGAATATCTAATATAAACTTGTTTAAATTTAGTTTAAAAAGATATTCAATTTTAAAGCAATTCATTATTTAATATTATTAGCTTACTATTCACTTTTGCAAATATATTAATTACGTGAACATACAAAATTTGTATTCATCAATAAATCATACTAACAGCGTTTCCATTAAGAAAAAGATATAAAAAAATTTCAAGTCCAAATTCTTTTTCTTTACGCATAATCAATCACGACATGCGTTGACCTCTGTAGATACGTAACCATACACTCGCGCGGTACACATAGAGACCGAGCACCGAAAGAAAAAGGCACACGCGGAAAGAAAGAACGAACGCGAAGAGGCGGAGGACGGAGAGAGAAAGAAAGAGAGGAAGAAAGAATGGCATTAAGCTTCGGTAGATCATTACACGCGATATCGATCTCGCGCGCGTGGATATCGCTGCCCGGAATACAAGAACATTACGCCCGAACGATTATGTCACTTCGGTAACGAGAATGGAAGGAGGTCCCCGTCAGAGGAGTCATTTGTAACGTGACTCGGCAGAAATCACGAACTACGAGGCGCGCGCGCGCTTGCTCGCACACCGGGCGAAAAGGATGAGGCGAGCGACGATATCTCGCTCTGGCTCTCTCTCCCTCCCTCCCTCTATCCGTCTTTCTGCGCGTTATGGGCTAATGGTATTAGTGTCGTTGCCGTCAGCTGATTCCCGGTGCGCAGGATAAATATGTATTTATTGGCTGCCGCGGCAGGAGACATCAAGTGCAGCTTTCGTGAGCTTTATGCGCAGAGGTATGTGCATACCTGGAAATTCGTCACTTCTGCGTATATTGACTTTTTACGGCTCATTTGGGAGACAGAACTGCAGAGAATAAATAATTATGCCTCAGATATGGCGCCTCTATTATTTTACGTATGTTAATCAAATACTGCGTGAATTAATTTGAAAATAATAAATTTTGTATATTTTTATATGCCTGATAAAGAGAGTATAATTAAATCCCGACTGTTTTTTAAATTTACAAAATAATTCTCGACTAACAGGCATCGTCGTACACATTGATAAATTCTCAAAAAATTTCTAATCTTATTAACATAAACACTTTCAAAACTACACCACGCTCATCTACTTTTTCCAGCCATTCTAGCCCTCTCCCGACAGATATACCTCCCTCTTCCTCTCTCCCTCTCCGCACACGCGAAATTCAGTCGGCGAAACAAAGGAACGAGGCGCGGCGGCGGCGGTGGTGGTAGCGAGACGTCAAGCAGGAATTTGCATAGTGGAAGACAGAAGTGGATGCGCGCGTACGTACGCGAGACTTCTCCGGGGGTGGCTGGCTGGCGCAATCAGAAATTCCTCGAAGGTGCCGCCGCTAGCTCGGCGGCGGTCGCGCATCTCAGCGGTGTAGGTATAGTCTGCTACCACCGCCTCCGACTCCGCCGCCACCCGCCGCACATTAACTCGAGGCAGCATCGTTAGCAGCATACCTTATCGTTTCATGCGAGCGCGCGCGGCTAACATTCGTAGAGAGAGCGAGAGCAAGCGCTGCGGCAGAGCGAGCTTTGCCGCCGAAGACGAAATTCCGAGCGCTGAAGTCTATGTAGGTTTTGGGAAGGGGGTGGAGCGCGCGCGCGAGGGATGATTCGTTGCGCGGAGAATCCGGAATCAAGTTTGGATGTTTCGTCGTTGGTTGCATTTGCAGAGAAGGATTGGTCGTGCGTTGGTGGGAATTGGGAATGAAGGTAGTTTTGATAAAGAGAGTGAATGAAAGGAATGAATTTATGAACTATACAGAAGTAGATACTTTGGGTTCGATATTCTAGAATGAATGTAAGAGTTCAACCATATTTATTTTAATGTTCCACTTTTATGTTATATTTTTTCACGTTACATAATTTTTCAATGTTTATTCCGAAGCGCACGAAATTTACTACGAAAAGGTTGCGCAATACGCGTTGCTATATTAATAAAATAATTTATACCTGTGACATAATGATCTGTATAACATTCAATGATTATATCTGACAGGTGTGATAAATATTTTAAGAGGTGCGCAATTTATGAGCCGCGTTAAAAAATTATAAATTTTGTTTACTCGAGTATAAAACCATTAAATTCTTAATCACGCATAAACGAATACAGCTTTATTTCAGCATCATTAAAAAATAATAACGCGATGCGCGATAAAAGTTGAAATAAATTCATTGGAATAATTAAAAAGGATACGAATCGAGCGTCATTATTATTAAAGCTCTACTGTGAAAAATCTTGATTTTTCTCCGTTTAATTATTTAATTCTTTCGAACCAATGCACGTGCTTTAAAAAGTAATATTTTACAAAATTCATTTCACGAGAAATATTTTTCTACCTTCATTTTTAATGCCCCCCAAAAAAGTCCATTCAAGCTAGAAACAAACAAAAAAGACAATCCAACAAAACATTCCAAAAAATGCTATCTCGAGGAAAGCAAAAAATTTATTTCCAGCAGCGTCGTCGTGCTGCCTCCCGGAAAACCCACTCCTCTTTCTACCTCGCAATAGCTCGCCTGAACAAAACGCAGAAATTCAGAGCCGGACAGGCCCATATAGCGTCGGCGGGCTGCACGAACGAGAATAAACGAAAGCCCGCGCGTGCGTGAGCTCAGAGCAGAGCAGCGCGGCAGGCATGAGGCACTTGCTCCACGAAAAGAAGAGAAAAAAGGCCCGAGCGAACGCGCTAGCGCTGCACAATCTCGCAAAAACGCTTCGAAAACAAGAAGAAAGAGAGTGAAAATGAGATGGAACGTTATACGGCGTGAGGGAGGGAGCGGGAGAGAGAGAAAAGGGGTTTTCCCCGAGTGCCGCCGCTGCTGCCTTTAGGTCGAGGCTGTGCACCGCTGCGTACCTACTCCGCTCTCTCCACTACGTATATATATATATATATATATATATACACACTCGCTCGCTCTCGCGAATTCCGTCCTGTCATTTGTAACTGTCGGGCTGCTCATTACAATTCCCCATTCCTCGCGCCGAAACCTTCCTCTCTCGCTCCCATGGCGAAACTCGCCCCTGTCGACGCGAGCGAGCGCGCGCACAGCGCAGTACCGATCCACCCCCTAACCTCCTTTCGCTTCGCTATGCGTTCCGCGAGAGAGAGGGAGGGTGCGCGAGTTTCATTTGCGCTCTTCAGCGCATGCAAAGCATTTTCAACTCCCCTGCTGCTCCCTCCCTCCCCCGCGAGAGCTTGCTAGCTCGCGCTTTCGTATACAGTAGTCTATAGCTGCTTGCCCCCTTCGAATGCGACTTTACGCGCGCGTTTTCGTTTAGGACTTGGGAAGAGATTGTTTTTGCATTGCGGGAGTACATTTGTGTGTGTATGTGAGGGTAAGTTAAAGAGCTGCTTTATTGGCGAAGTATAAATTTTAACAACGCCCGGGGATGATGATTGATGCGGGTGATTTTCAATTTTTTCCCCGGTTCGTAAACTGGCCAGTGTAAAAAAAAGGTCTGGGCGAAGTCTTGCAGAAGCCTTGCAGAAGTCTGGCTTCAAAAGTCTGGCTTATCGGACGATCCCAGACTTCTTATTTTTTCTATTAAAAGTCTTGGTAAAAATCTCCAGACTTGATTCAAGACTTTTTATCAGACTTAGCATACTGCGTAAAAAGTCTTGGAAAAAATGCCCAGACTTTATTCAAGACTTTTTGCCAGACTTTATGGTCCCCGTATAGAACACGCCCGGCATCTTCCGCATGAAACCGATGTTCATAGTCTTCCGATGCAATCCCATGGTCACCGTTGTCACCATCGTCGTTGTTGCCATCATCTGCAGATCTATTAAATTTTGGATATACACAAAGTAGGACTTTGTTAAACTCTAACCTGCAAATGGAATTCCTCACAAAACATATCTTCTACAGCGAAAGTAAATATTTTATACAGAATTTTAACTTGTCTGATATTATATCGGTGCTGTCCATTACAGTTTCTCGTGGAAAATGTTTACACCTTCTCTAGATACATACATAAAGAAGAACTTTATAGCAAAAATATGTAGCGAGCTGAAAATATTTTGAGGTCTATAAATAAGTTGAAACTAGTTGCAGAATGCTCTATGATCATATTATTCACACATTAAGATTGTCGTTCAATTATTCATGTTGTTTGGACTTCGAAATATTGTTATCTTGCTACACGTTTGGATTACAAAATTTTTCCGGAATCCCGAGTAATTGCAACCATTTTCCACGAGGAACTATAAGGGACAGCATCGAGATAATATCACATAAGTTCAAATTCTGTATAAAATATTTACTTGCACTGTAGAAGAGATGCTGTGTGAGGAATTCTATTTGCAGGTTGAGTTCCACAAAGCCCTACTTTGTGTGTCTCCAAAATTTAATAGATCTGCAGATGATGGCGAAAACGACGATGGTGACAACGGTAACCATGGGATTGCATCGGATGCCTATGAGCATTGGTTTTATGCGGGAGGTGCCGGGAGTATATAACCTAAATACGTGGACCATAAAGTCTCATAAAAAATCTTGGATCAAGTCTGGGAATTTTTTCCAAGACTTTTTACGCACTATGCTAAGTCTGATAAAAAGTCTTGGATCAAGTCTGGGAATTTTTTCCAAGACTTTTATAGAAAAAATAAAAAGCCTGGCAAAAAGTCTGGGATCGTCCGACAAGCCAGACTTTTGAAGTCAGACTTCTACAAGACTTCTGCAAAACTTCGCTCAGACTTTTTTTTTACACGGACGGGTGACTATGGAGTTATGATTTTCGGGGTGACATTATAAATATCATATTTTTTACGAAATTTAAGCTTTTATTATTGGGGGTTAAAGGTTTTTACTGGATTAATATGATGAAACAGAATTACGTACTGAATGATGGTTTTGAATTATCACCCTGCAATAAATATACTGCGAAAGTTATTAAAATCCCCGTATTAGGAAAAATGCCGCAATTCCGTGTAGAAAAAAAGCTCTATCATCAAGAACACCGAAATCGGCGAAAGCATTTAGAGAGGCACAAAAGGCAACATTAACGATTTTACCCCGTCCGCCGCGCGCGCGGAAAGCGAGCGAGCGAGATAGAGTGAGAAAGAGCAAAACGAAAAGAGAAAGAGAGAGAGAGAGAGAGGCAAAAGCAGTTCTTTTCTTTACTTTTTGTCTCTCCCTGAGCCAGGGATTTAAAGATTCGGACTAAGGAGCCAAGCCAACCCTCCCCCTCCACCCTCCAGCAAACCCGCACGGTCCCCTTCGTCGCGCGCGTGCGGAGTACAGCGCCACCAGACTTTTCCCATTCGACCATTTTCTTTATTACATTCCTTATTTCCTATCCACCATTCTCGGGCAACTGTAATACAAATTCCTATTGTGATTTATGTCGGTATCAATGGCGCGGGTACACCACGCCACCCTACTTCGTTCTCGCTCGCTGTCTCCCTCAACCCCCGGGTACGCGCCAACGATGTATATAAGGAAAGCTGGCGTTACGCGAGGGTCTCCATTCCCGGGGCCAGATATTATGCTCTATTGAATCAGCGCGATGTCACGCCGTTATTGTTGGCTTTTCCTCATTCTTTCCACCCTCTCTGTTTTTCCCGTAGGCTGCCTCTTGTTGCTTGTTTGCCTTTCCAAATTATTCGCGGGTATACTCCAAAAGGAAGTTTGCGGTGCTCTTAATAAGTTTAAGTAAAGAGGATAAATCAAAGTTGTTGGAATAAGAAATTTGTTCGATTTGTTTGTGCAAACATTATCCAGAGTAATCCTGTTTTCTTCTTGCTTTATTCAAAATAGTCGCATGATACACTCTGTACATAAAATTAATATTCTTGCAAACGATATAACTGCCTTTGTAAACCGAACGGTTTATTACTATTGTTGAAATCTCAACTTACGATAAAAACTAAAACTCTGCCGTAGGACAATTTTTCCCCGAAAGAAATGAACCTCAATTTGGGAAACCAAGCGAACCGATAAGACTTTTCCTTCCACTGCATTCCGTTATACGTACGCAGCCGTGCGATCCCGATTGCAAAATGCGCGCGGGGAAACCGATATCCCCATTAACCACAATCGGCGCCATAGGCACGTGCTTTTACACGAAGTGCAACAGTGACTTGCGACACGGGGGCCGCTATAAACATGATTAATGGACCCCCGAGTCGCTCGCCATTCAGATGTACTCGCTCCCTCCCTCTCTCTCTCTCACTCGCACACCGCACAGCCAGAATAACAAAGTGCCTACTCGCGTCCTTTCGCTCTCGCCGACTACTATATGTATGCGGTCTAAGCGAACTCTTCCCCTCGCGCTTTCTCCCACGCTGCTGCGCGCGCGAAGGTGAAAAAACGCCGGTAATTTAGCCATTGTCGAAAATTGTTATCGTTGGCCTCGCCGCTGCTCGGGCACGTTTCCCCCGTCGCCTCGTTCCGTTTGTGAATTATAAATTTTCGTTTATCTCTAAGAGGATGTTTGTGCGCGGTATGGGATTCGGAGTTTAGATATAGGCTGGTATAATGCGAATTAAATGGGGGAAAAGAATTTGGAGGGATAATTTTATTGTTATAATTTTATTCTTAACTCATTCGTATTTTTACTTTACTTAAAAAGCTATTTTTGTAGAACTGTTGAAAATATATTTTAGAGAAAAGTAAACTACAGAAGAAACGTTTTGTATGGATAAAGAAGCAGAGAAATAAAAGCGTTCTATGGTGCAGTAAGGCTTGAAAAGAGGTGCACAGTTCGTGATATCCCCCGGGAATGAAAACGTCGTCATGCGAGTAGATTCTAGATTCGATACGAAATAAACAATGAAAGGATCCTAGGAAGAGTTGAGAAAAAGAAAACGAATAAATTCTAGAAACGAAGTGACATGTTTTTGCTATATATTATTATAGTTGAAGTAAATATATAAATAACATATGGAAAGTTTTATTACGTTCTATATTAGATTTATTTCGTACCTAAATATAGGCTGTATGAAGTAAATGCATTGATAATTATTTTTTATTCCTTACAAAAAATCATTGAAAAGTTGAAAACTATAATTATAAATAATCCATTAGAAATTACGAAATCTAGGTTATCCGATAATATACTATATCTCAAGCACGCGACTCGCGTGAAAAATCGAAAAACTCATTTCCGACACTTTAATATGTTATGATCGTCATATCCCCGCAAGCTGACTTCCGTCGCGCGCGCGCTCCCAACTAGCTCAATTTAATTTATCAGTCCTACATCAACGCTAGATTTAATTTAATCTCTTTAAAAGTGTAAGTCGACGTAATCTCGAAGAATCTTACATTCCTTGCGCGCGAACGCGGCAGAAAAGTTTCCTTCGGTCGATTAAAATTTTAGTCTCACCAGGCGCTCTCTCGCTAGCGCGTTCGCAATATCGGAGAAGCGAAAAAAAAAAGAGCGACGACGACGACGACGACGACGAGGACGACGTAGCAGCAGCAGCGGCTTTAAGATCCGCATCAAGACGGCGCGCGCTAGCAGAGGAGGAAGAGGAAGGAGGAGGGGGAGAAGAGGACGGGAGATCGGTACAGTGCAATATACGGGAGACTTAGCCGTGATAAATCCTTATATATGAGGCTACGCCGTGGCGAACCTCTATATGAAGCTCCCGCCGTCGGCGAGCCCATGGGATTACCTCGTTGTGTATACTTCACGTATAACCGGGATATCGGAAAGAAAAGGGAGGACAGAGAGGAGGGATGGGAGGGAGGGAGAAAAGTCCTTGCCCGAGCTCGAAAGTGGAAACTGGAAACTGGAAAAATGGAAGAGGAAAGAGAGAGAGAGAGAAGGAGGCGAAGGCAACGCTGAAAATCTGTAACAAGCTGGGGATCTTCGGAGATCTCGCTGCAAATCGAAAACACGGGGGCGCCTTTGTTCTTTCTTCGCCTAATACGATTCTTTATTAAAAACCGGTGTTCTATTTTCTTCAATAGGTAATATTACATTATATATATAATGTTTCTAGTGTTAATTCTAATATGAATTTATTATCGGTGTGGTTTTTATTACTTATTAAAAGACCTATTTATTAGGTAATAAAGCCATAAAAAGTACAGGAAATTAACGGTTTTATGCGAATGTAAAGGATTCAAAAAGGAAATTGCACTGATTTAATGAAGGAATGTTATTTCCATCTATTTGTAATGTTATATATTTAAATGTGAATTCGAAAAAGTTTCACGTCAAAGAAACTTGAAATGAAGCAGTAATAGTTAATCCCCCCCTACATTTTTGCATTTCGTAATGAATTCATTTCCACGATTACCCTGCCATCGTATAGGACACTCTCCTTCAACTACCCAAAAGAAACAACCATCTCCCTACAACTGTTTCTCGGCGCTATAATAACGTCGTACGATGGATTTTCAGCAGAAAAATCGAAAATCCTCGTCCCCTCGTCGCGCAGTACTTAAATCCGCAGTGTGTGTCGGCCGTCCGTGGCGGGCCTCTCTCTTCGACGTTATAAAGATCGGTATCGGCGACAGTAGCGATTATCCATTATGGAGGCATAATCGTTACATCGTTAACTCTTAACGCGCGCGCACGCGAGCGTTCGCGTAAGCCGCTGCTGCTGCTGCTACTCGCCCCCTCGACACGGCATTTTATCGCGCCATCCGCGCGCTCTCGCTGTGGCAGTTACATCGCGCGGGAGAGACAGCGACGAGATTCGCCGCGGCAGATAGCATTACGGCTAGTAGTAGACGTCGAGAGAAATGAAATTCGCCGTAATTAGAATTTCACCGTTCAATTTTGACGAGCAGCGGCTTAATACGCGAGCTCGCGGAGGAAGTGGCGGATGATGAAGGAAAAGGGTTGTGCGAGGACGGAGGAATGCGTGTTAAGGAGATTTTATTGCGATGGAGAGTACATGTGAGGAACTTTTTATGTGGTTATTTGCCGAGGATCATTTGCGAGATTAGTATAATGTCGTTTTGTATTTGGATTTTTAGTGGTGCATTGAGAATGCGTGAATACTGGTTGCTTGTTTTTAGAATCTCTTCGAGTGATATTCTATGAATAACTTTTGGCTTCGTGATTATTATTTTAAAGTAATTGAGTTTTCAGATTTGTTCAGATTATTAGATAAGTTTTAAGGAGACAAAATATGTTATACGATAACGAAATCAGTTAGGAATTCAATTACACTAGCCTTCCTCAAACCTAATATTTTACTTCATTGTGTTGCTATCAAATAATCGATTGATTTGAAGATTATTTTACTCTGCTTGCTGTAAGATGCAACCGTATGAATCCTTCCATAAATTGTAAGGCGATTCGATGCATTTTACTCCTGTTACTATGTTGGACATAGAACACAATTTTTTTTTAATTACAATAAGTTATAGACCTGTATGTAGGTTATAGCATAAAAATGATCATCCCGATTCATTTTTAAGTTTTTGAAATATATCTTATTTTCAAAAGATAAGGTTTTTATGGATGGTTTAACAATTATTACAACTATCAATACCTTTTGTTTTTAAGAGTGTAGACAATTTTATTCCGATTTGAATCTCTCGAGAACATGTTAACCATAAATTACCTATTGTTTAACTAACTTTATGGCTACGAAAAATATTCTGCTTTTACTTTATAATTATGTACTAATTTAGAGTAAATTTTGACATTTACATTAGTTTTAATTATTAGTAATACTTTTAGGTAGATTGTGTTATTATCATACTGATAGATTTTTGCTAAAAATGCTCTCATTTAATTAGCACTTTAATTATAAAATATCGTTCATTTTCTATCAGCGACACAATAATAATGTGTAAGGAATATTAGCTCTAAAGTATCTACATGACCGTTTTCTATAAATTATGTATTTATAATAATTAGATTATAGAGATCGCAATAAACATTTCTGACATGTTACCTTAAAAATTTTTTATCGCAATTATAAAGCTTTCTGTCTGAGTACGCAAAATATTTGATACACGTTTTTTCAACATATTTATTTTCCTGCAAAGTTAATTCCAGTGTAATAAATAAAACCAAATATCGCGCAATAACCTCAGGTCATTTCGAAAAAAGCTCTTTTTCCTACTGTGAAAAAGTTCAATGACCGCCGCGTCATCAATGACTCTCAAAACTCACGCGCCACCCCCGAACGAAATTAAAAAAGACCGAAATTTTTCCATTTCGCGCTTCCAATCAATAACCGTGATATTAATAACTTAATAAATTTAATTACCTTTTCGCGCGAACGCCTACCGACACTCGTTATGCGGACGCACAAATACACTCACGTATATACATACGCATACCCGAGCGAATGCATTTTTCGACGCTACACGCCGCTGCGAAATGCAAGCTCGAATACTCGCGCACTGTGCGAAAAAGGGAACGGGAAGCGAGCGAGCGAGTGAGAGAGAGAGAGAGAGGGAAAGAGAGAGGGAGAGCGAAAGAGGGAGAGAAAGATAAACGAACGACAATAATTATCGTGAAAACGGAATATCCCGGAGTCCGGCTGTCGGACGGTGGCGGCGGCTGCCGCCGCTGGAGGGTTGGCGGGAGGGGGAGGGACCGCCGACCGGATGCCATTCCCGCTCGGACGGCCGCCTGCCGCCATTGTGTTCGTTATAATTAAAAACGCGAATCGCAATTGCAAATTGGAAAATGGGCGAGCGCCGCCGCCACCGTTGCCACTGCCGCCACCCACAAGCTCTCCTACGTGTGTGTCTGTGTGTGTGTACCTACGTATAGGTGGTATACATACGCGTGCTTGCGAACGTGTGCACGGAGGTAGAGATGCGAAAGCGCGTTGTTTATGGGCCGTTCATTGATTTTTACTCGGCCGGGAATTAATGACCGTTCTATACCGATTTCGGCGCTGGCATATAATCGCCGATATGGCGCGCGCCCGCGCGTATATAGATGTACGCACGCGTGTACCTACACGTGTATAACGGCTGTGTGTGCGAGCATCGCGTCGATTGGCCGATGGCGGTTTTTTTCCGCCGGTTTCGGCACGCCTGCCGCGTATGTGTATATGTATATGTCCGTAAATGCACATCTTCGCGAGTATGAGTTTCGCTTCGTTTCACCTGTCGTGGCGCGTGAAAATTCTGATAACTGGAACGAAGTGCTTTTTTTTTCATGTGTCGCCGGCCGGCCGAACTTTCGTCTCGTTGCCGGGCGGCGGCCGGGATTTTTTTTTCGCTAAACGTCATGCGGATTGATGAAAAAAAGGAGGGAAGAGGAGGTGGTGGTGGTGGCGCTGGACAAAACAAGCGAGTGTGGGAGGGGGAGAGGTGGAAAAAATGCAGAGCTCATCGTGGCGACGATTTTGGCTGTTATCGTGTCGGTAGTCACACGTTTTTTAATGTGTTTTCTGAGTGTGTTCGCTGATTTTTGAAACTTTCATGTTGGATTACATTTGGCGACGTTTTTCTTACTGAGGTATGTTTATATTGTATATATTTTATTTTTTGGCGTAAATATTTTACGACAATATTTGTTATATTTTTTTTTCAGTTTTAAAATACACAAATAAAGAATTTTTCTAAAAATTAAAAAACTGCCGTATATCTTGGAGTAAAAAGTTCGTGTGACAATTATTCTTCATTTTTGACTATGCTAGAAAAAAATCAAGCAAACAAAGGCGTCAAAATCTGACGCAACTGTCAAGTCTTTTCGCCCTTTTCTCTCCTACATTTTTATTTCAAAAAGACCAGTTCAATGTAGTATCTCACTGTCTACAGTAAAACTGTCGCATTAAATTAAATAATCATAATAAAATAAGTTATTTCCTGAAATATAAAGAAATTTATAATTTCTCCTCGTATCTACTATCAAAAACATCCCATAACGCTACTTAATTATTTCTCTATACATCCCAATCACACACGCAATATTTTCGTAAATAAGTTAAACCAGCCCATCGTGCAAAGTTAAACGAGCGTCGCGATTAAGCGCACGATAGGTATATACCCTTATACTATACGCCGCGAACGAACCCCGCGCGCGGCCACGTAGATAGAGAGAACCCGAGAGCGAGAGAGAGAGAAAAGTCGACGTTTTAGCTTTGCGGAATTAGTATTATCAGGAAGAGTCACGCGCGCGCGCTCGCTCGCTTCGTGCTCCCGTGTATCTCACTGTACACGCGCGCAGGAAAGAGCGCGCTCGAGAGCAAAGTCGTCGTCGTCGTAGTCGTCGTCGGGGAAAATCGGGAGGAAAAGCGCGCGGCGCCGGCCATTAGCCAGCGGGCCGCGGTAATGCGATCGGGGGGCTAATGGCTCGCCGTAAGCGATAGCTTCTAAATAACTCGCGAACTGCAGCACACGATTGTACATACGTGCCGATCCGGAACGAGAGTCCGCGCCGTTGCAGGGGATGTATCGGGGACTCGGTCTGCGCCTTCTTCTGCTTCTTCTTCTTCGTGCTTGTTTTCCCTCTGCAGTGGTCTGTGTGTGTGTCCGTAAATTAGCAAAACATTCGCGTTTTCCTGCGCCCGCCTCCTTCTCTCTCTCGTGTGCACATAAATTATTCATATGGGAGAGAAGGAGCATTAAGCCGAGGAGAGCTGCAGTACGCGGATCAGATTGTACGCTGATTTTTGCTGTATAATATTAATAAGCTTCCACGTTGTTTTGGGAGACACATTTTGTATCTTGGTTACAGAGGTTAGTGTAACGCGACATTGAATCTCTGGTAAGAATTATTATTTTTACAGAAGGGCGTTATGTAATCCCGGTTGAAAATAACGGAAATCGAATGAATTCCAGAATTTCATTTAATCAAACCATTTAAAAGGATTAATCTTTTTGGAAGTTTGAAAAATAACTCATCTCAGCTAATAATATATTCAGAATACGGAACGGAATTGAAATATTCATAAATTGTACCTCCCTCATTCATAAAAGCCATTTACGCGTACAATAGAAGCAGGCCGTAATCACTCAAGCGAGCGAAAACAATCAAGCCCTATTACGCTATAAACGAGACACTAAAGATCTTGCCGGGACCCAGAAATCAGCATTTAACTTTGAAGAAAGCTCTTGCCTAGAACTCTCGAAGAATACCAAGTCAGAGAAACAACGAGAACGACGAAGCAGGGCGGACGGACCACGCGAAGGCGAGAAAAGGGTCCGGCCGGGCTTTGCCAGCGAGCCATCAAGCCAAGATGATATCGCGGCTCGCGGAGGCCCATAACCCGGGGTTAAAGTGCACTAGCGTATTCTTAAGTAAGTATAAATCTGATGATGCGCTCGTAAAAGCGCGCGCCCCGCTCGTCTCCGCGCGCGAGCGAAAGAAGATGCGGAGAGAGAGGGATTTTTCGCGCGAGAAAGGCAGTCTCCAAAACTAAACGCATCACGAGCTGACCGTGCGCGTATAGTCCAGATGGTCGAGTTTTACGAGAGGCCGTCGTCACCGTCGTCGTAGTCCCCCTTTCGACTGTAATACTTCTTCCGAGAAGAAATGAGAGGAGAGTAGAGGAGGAGAGAGGTGTGTATACGGCTAGAACGCGAGCGACGAGCGGGAAAATGACTTGTTTTATCGTATCGTAACTCGCAGCTACGAGCTTTTTATTGAAAGGAGATGTTTATGTGGTGGGATTTACTCTCCATTTTTTTTATATCCAGGGGCTGCGCGATTGCCCTGGACGCAGAGCGTAGGGTTGTTCCAGATTGAAGATTATAGGTATTTGTTTATTATTGTAAAGGATTGATCTTATAATGTGTACTCTTATTGTACAGTAGTATAAACTAAAGAAATCGGAGATAATTATAGTACAGGCTTACATAAGCCAGTATGTATTTGAATTTGACGAATATCTCATAGAATTGATACTTTCACTGCTGCAACTAATTCTCGCGAAAACATAATGCATTACTAAACGTAAAAACTATTGTAGTTAGAAAAGTAAATTGTTTTATTAAAATATTTTCGTCTTTTAGGACATAAGGACAAAAGGCATACGCATAAGAAAAGATTTTTCTACACCTAGTCAGAACTTTTTGATTATTCATACACGAACAAAATTGTTATATGAAATTTGGTTGACATAAATCATACATAACTCAAATAGTAGTGAAAACATTAAAATATATTGAATTTGAAGAGATATTAAGGGGGAAAGCCTGGGTTAAAGCCTGAGAAAATAGATTTTAGTATAATCAGTCAGGCCATTGTTCTTTCAAATCTATATAAAGAACAACCTTTATACCTCAAAAATATACATAAAAATATATATAAAAAGCAACATTTCAACACCTCCCTTGCTCCTCTATTTTGATTTATAAGTCTGTAATAACCACTGGATTAATTTTTGCATATCACCTCAGGGCACGTAGCGCTGCACTGGAATGCCTCGACCAAATGAGCTCAAATTTGGTGGAGATCTTCTTAATATATATATATATATATATATATATATATATATATATATATATATATATATATATATATATATATATATATATATATCTACGTGAAGCAGATTTTGAAAATAGACACCCAATCAATTTCTATATATAGAAATATGTGAAAAAATGTCGAAAAATCATTAAAAAATTATTTAAAGATATATGTTAATGGATGAGCCCAATTTTTTCAACATCTGCTTCAGTTAACGGTGTAGATACATGTAAAGAAGATCTCTACCAAATTTGAGCTCATTTGGTCGAGGCATTTCAGTGCAGCGCTACGTGCCCTGAGGTGATATGCAAAAATTGATACTTCAATCCAGTGGTTATTGTAATACTACTATTACAGACTCATAAATCAAAATAGAGGAGCCAGGGAGGTGTTAAAATGTTTTTTTATGTATATTTTTTAGGTATAAAGGTTGTTCTTTGTATAGATTTGAAAAAATAATGACTAATTATACTAAAATCTATTTTTTCAGGCTTTAATTATCCAGGCTTGCCCCCTTAAGTATTACTTATCAAGCTCACATTTATCACAAAAATTAAGGAATTCAAAAAGTCACGTGTAGGTATATGCATTTGAGTACTTCATTGACAATTTATCAAAAAGCAATAAATATCCCCAACCAAACCTTAAAACATAAATCCCAAGTTAAAATCATTTTACATTAATAAATTTGTTCGACAATTCAAAAGTCCTTTTACAAATATTTGTAAAATACGGCCATTGCGAAAACAAATTTGCCTACTTCCGTTTGCAGGCGGGACGCTCGAATAACTTTGGAGCGCTCGCGCGACGGAAGTGCAAAAGATCCGAAAAGAGCCGGGACCGAGTAGACGGGCACTTCTTCGCGGCAAATGTCCCGTGACGGGGAACGACCACCGAACTGATGTCCACCTCTAAACAAATGTATGTGCCGCCACTGCCACCGCGCTGCCGGTGCTGAATAAACGATGCGCTCTCGCCTTCCTCGCGCGCGCTCCTTTCTTTTGCCTTTAAACTTTATTCATGGCTCTGGTGATTCATTTCGGAAAATGTTTTCGCGGAAATATGATGAATTCGAGGTATTTTAAATTCGCATAATTGCTTGAAATTATTAATACTGCTGTCTTATTTTAATATATGTTCTTAATGTTCAGAGTTGGTTTAAGAATTATTTTATA
This sequence comes from Torymus aiolomorphi, assembly GCA_036365515.1. Taxonomy (NCBI): domain Eukaryota; kingdom Metazoa; phylum Arthropoda; class Insecta; order Hymenoptera; family Torymidae; genus Torymus; species Torymus aiolomorphi. Next base: position 132,207,541 of record CM070877.1, read on the forward strand.
AGATTGTGTTACATTCATTTTGATTTCACTCCGAGATAATTGTGAAAGTGTCATTGTATAAAATGAGTCTATTATTAAAATTACGCATGCCACTGTGAAAAATTGATTCCATTAGTCGATCGGCAAAGGATCATCAAGAGTTTCTTCCGAGGACTCCGATCCGATCTCAAGTGTCATCGGCGAGTACAGCGAGATTTACCGTCCGGGCATACGCGGTAACACTATCCTCGTGAGATATCATCCTTTTTCGTCGAAACCGATTCGTTCTACCGGTGCACATAAAATGTCTTCATGGTACCATATAGAGTTTCGGCAATGTATCAAATTATCTCGAGCTGCCCTTTTGGTACCGTCTTTTTTTATATTCGCAAGTTCTTGTATGGAACTAATTGATCGGTATGGGCTCGTAAAATTGTTGCTGTAATACTTATTTTAACACAACAATGCTATTGTACAAATTTAAAATAATTGTATTACAAAACATAGAAGTTGAATGCTTTTCATGAAAATCACAACTCGCCACATTATTAATCAACAAATCAAAGCTATGATATTTCATCCGCCCATCACGTGTTACATCCTCAAATTATGATTGGCCTCTTAACAAACGATAGATTCCACTCGCAGATATACCTATACACACATATAGCACCGATACGATAGCTCACAACTTCACGGCTCGATTTTTCTTCCACGCGAGATACTATTTGAACTTTGTCACACTTACGGGCTCCCTCGCGGCCGAAAAACCTGCAACACCAATCCGAACAAAGAGAGCTGTATATCGCGATATAAAAAAGGAATTTTTCAAATCACTCAGTGCAAGCTCATCTTCTCTCCTCCGTGCCTGAAACCGGTATGCATGCGCATGCACGTTCGGCAGGTCTCCGAGGATAGGCCCGCGAGATATGCCCCCCTGGGTCGGCTTATTTGTCAAGGGCCTCGATCGGTGACCTCTTCTTAATAATATTCTCACATTTGGACGGATACATCGTGGCATGCGATAGAGATAGGAGTGAGGGGGGAGGGGAGGGAGAAAGGTGAGATGCGTATCGACGATTAATATACAACGGGCGAGGACCGGCGGGGCGCAGCCAGAGATACGCATCGCGGATAGACACCCGCCGAGAGGTAAAGAGAGATTGACAAAATGCGGCCCGGTCAGTGGTTTCTTTTTTCTGTCTTTCTCTCTGTCGCTCTCCCACTCTCTCCCTCTTTTGCTGCTTGTGCGTGGCGTATACGCTGTTGGTAATATCGTACTGGTACAGTCGGTGGAACATACCGTTATCGATGAACATATATACGATGCGCCTGCCTAGCATTTGGATTCGATAAAGAGTTGGGTAAAGGTCGTTGCGCTGCTTGATCTATAGCGCGTTGACCTTACGGGTTCAGGTGAGTAGGTCTTTTATGGAATTTCCTATAACATACTATACATACATTCGGTGACATCATCAGAAATATATTTGGGAAAATAATATTACAACTATTTGAAAAGTATTAGTTCCTATAAATAAAACTAATTTCTTATTAAATATACTTATTATTATTATTATTCAAGCAATAGAATACATATATATATGACCAATGTTAAAGAACTTTTCAGACAAATATTCAAATAGGTATAAGTATATATTTATTTAACGTATTTTACAGAGAGACCTTTCTGTTTGCAAGCTATTATGCAACTAACTCAAAAAATGAAGAAGGAACAAAAAAAATTTCTTTTGTCCATAATAAGTTTGGTCCTTGACAACCTAGCACCAACCGCAAATCAGAGTAAAAGAATTTCGTATTCTTTTTCGGCCACGGAAAGAACAATTCTCTCCGTTCACGAGGCGACTGGCTCCGAAATAATCTACTATTTCGTGCACGGGGCAGCGAGGATAATCAATTTATTTTAGTGAATTCTAATAAGTTTGTATACAGAATTACAAATTAATTTAACTATATTTTTAAACACAGCAAAAATATTAACCTATATTAACTCTTACAACCAATTTTATCATTTTCGTCATACAATGGTTTATCTCAACCACAAAACAGGCGAATCCAATATTAGAAAACTCGCTTGTATATATACCCTAAAAATAACGATCGCGGCATTCTAATAACACGTGGGTATTGGAATGGGATAAAACTCGAGGTCCAATCAACCGCAGAAAAAGGAAGATCGCGAAAAAGCTGCTCCGAGACCTTTGATCTCGGAGAGTCGGGGTGGGTGGCTCGCCTTTATCGGCCGGAATAAACGAGAACAGAGAAACAACGAAATGGAGTGTAATATAACAAAGTCGATCGGGGCCAAAAGTGGTCAGACTCGTCGCATCTGTAACGGGACAAGAGAAAGAGGCGCTCGTGGTATAGTCAATTTTTTTCCTATTCCCGCCGCTCTCGCGCTCTTCTCTCAATCCACGCTCCGGCGCATTTGAAGTACTGCGCGAGTGTCAGTAGTGTGCAACCCACCCCGAATCGCGCGCGTCTTTGACGTCGCGCTATGCTGCACAGGCCTCACCGCAAAGATCCGGCCTAACGGACGTGTACGGTAATTACCGGCCGCTGCACCGTGGCCAGACGAAACTCGCTCGCTTTTTCGCGCTCTCCTATTTTTCTACGAAAAAAAGGCATGTGTATAGATGGATCTATTCTCTGGCTGTTCATACGCCCGCGCGAGCGCAAAGACTGTCAAGGGTTGAGAGAGCTTGTCAGGCGAGCGAATTCGCGGGGATTGGTTTTAGTTATACGATCTAGCCGTTATTTCAGTCGGAGGTTAAAACATATGTTTATACATTTAAATATAGTAATTTAAAATTTTGATTGTCAACGTGCATATAATATTTATGTAGTGTTATTAAATTTGACTTAAATTATTAATCCAATTTCTATGTCATTATATCGTTTACAGAAGAAGAGTATCACATATTTGAGCAAAAGTGTGTTTACATTACATAACTGAAAAATATAAAATCAGCCGATTAAATAACAACAACTTAATCACATCCGCGTTTCATTGAGAAAGTCCCGAGAAAGGTCGAAGACTCGGGCACAGCCGTCTACTTACTACACACACTCACACACGGCCTCGTCGGTCATTCTCCCAACCCACGTCCTCCGTTTTTCCCAGCACATCGATTAGCAGCGTCTATTTATAGTAATTTGGCATGAGCCGCGACTTCCTAGAAACTTTACGCTCGCGTACACACAGTTGCCAAGAGCCAGAAGCAACCGCCTCGAGAGATAAGCCATCGTCCTTGCCGTGCAGCTCGCATTTGCAATTACCCCCGCGGCTCTCACCGTCTCATACCCACGATCTGCGTCGACGCGCGCGCGGGAACGGCGAAAATTTTGCGGATTCGCGTCATGCGGCTACCGGGAAGGCACTCGCGACTGGCGCGTCTCGCATTTTCAATCGTCGCGTCAATCAGCGCGGGACGCACGCACTCGCGCGCAAGTGTACTCGCGCGCCGTACCGTCATACTGTCTGTCTGTCGGACTCGACGGTTGCACGACGTGGATTCCGTAAGCGCGCGCGCACGGGGGCCTCCTTAATCTTCCGCGCGACGCGACGTCATCGGCGGAGTGGCCTCTCTCTCTCACTCCGTTGATTGATCGGTCAATGAGTTACGCGACAATGGGCCGAGCACGTGAATGCACAGGCGAGACGAGCGGCTTCGACGACGTTACGCTCGAGGTAGGTGGCGAGGGCATTGAGGGGTTAATGCGATTGTTATAGACGTTACAGGGTAATAATGGTGGGGGCGCGCAGCACGCGTGTGTGGCTCTGACTGTGTATGTATGTATGGTATATGCGGGGCTTGCGGTTGAGTAATTGTTGCGATAAGAGATCGATTTGCGTCATGAGGTAAAGTATAAGAAGACAGTGAGGAGATTGGGACATTCGCGATTAAAATTTTAGGTCAATTTGAAGCTTTCTACGTCAAGTAATTAACTGACAGGAGCATGTATTTAAGAAAGTTTTTTTTTCAGGAATGATAATAAAAAATAAGTATAGGTACAGGACAGATACAGTAAGACGCAAATTTTCAGTATACTATTTTGCAATAACGTTGAATCATTCAAGCTGAATAATCTAATTATTTATGAATAATTTTCATCGCGATACGGTACCTTGAATTCCGGAGTATTATAAAAATACATGAAGTTTCACGCGAAACGGCAGTATATATCCGTGCGATCGTGCAACATTCAGTAGCTTTTGTCTCCGCTGTAATCTTATAATCTCCCGGTCTCGACGGTCCGCACGCGATACGCGAAACAATCGACAATTCTGACGTGCTGGAAAGCCGTAGGCAAAGCCGCGGAGACACAGCGCGACGCGGCGACGCGAAAACCCTTAAACGAACGGCGCAATACTACATACATATATACACACATAGAAACTCCAACAGCAGCAATAGGGGCAGTCGATCGGCGATGCATTTTTCTCGGCGATGACGACAACGACGGCGCGCGCCACTTCAAAGGGAGCGTTGCTGCTGCATTGCGCGCGCCCTTCACGGCTTAGTCGCCGCCGCCGCGCGCCAATAATAATATTCCCTTTGTCCGAGTGTTTCCCGACTCTCCTTCTTTCTCTCTTTCGCGAGAGGGGGTGAACAAGAGCGAACGCGCGCTTTCTGTCTCTGATTCTCTCTGTCGGCCGAGCGCGCGCGAGTCGGAGATGGTATCGAGTTGCGGCCGAACGGAACGTTGTTACATTCAAATTAGACTGGGCGACGGTATGCGCGCGTGTGCGAAAGAGATGGGAAAAAAGAAAAAGAGGAGGGAGGGAGAGGGAGAGAAATACGTTTTAAAAGAGAGACACGGGTGAGAGAGAGGATGCTGTGGTACGGAGGGAGAGAGAGAGAGAGATGGAAAATTAAAAGGCAAGATGAAAGTACTTTTGCGAAGATTTTGGTAATTGGATACGAGAGGGGAGAGAGGCTGGCGCGTTTTGAAGCGGAGAGAATAATTTGACTTGAAGAAACATTCGCGTATGAATATTAACTCTTGATGCTGTCCGGGATAATTTTGCGTGAAAGTAATAAATCACTTACGCTGCCCGTGCGTGTATATATAGTTTTATTGTATAACGCTGCATCAAGTATTAAATTTTTTAATTAAAATTTTTCAGTTGATATTATACAAGGAAATTATAAATAAATGTAATTGCTTAATAAAAAAAAAAAAAGGATTTTTCAGTCTTACCGAGAAATGCCTTTCTTACTTAACTTTTTACTCTTATCTGGTCTACACTACATTCTTCCCCGTCGCTATTGAATTTTAAACGACACGACATCCGCGCAATTATCAAACTACCTCATACAGCGTATTCATAAACATCCAATTTACTTGAATTAATTATATTTTCCTGCCGGCGAGACTCCGGCAGGAAAAGAAACGCTAATGGAATATACAGCCGGGGCCGATTGAAACTGCAAAGAACAAGACCTGAAAGGACGAGCGGATTATGAGAAAGGCTACAACAGAGCGGGTTTATCGCGTGTATGCGCGCACACTCGCATTGCGTATATATACACACACACACACACACACACACACACACACACACACACACACACACACGTTAGTATATACTCGCGCGAGCGAGAAGGGATCGTATTCAAAACAGCGGGAGGTAGCACAGCACCGGCGGGTCTCTCTCGTCTCCTTTTTGACCCTCTCTCTCTCTCTCGCTGGGATCCACGGAAACTCCGTGTGTCTCGCGCGTTGCTGTCATGCGATGTATTTCTGCCGCGCGAGTAATGCGCAATTTCAATCCGTGGCTGAGGTATATAATGAAAATAGAAACTGAGGGCTGCAAGCGGCTCGAAAACAATTTCGATTCGCGAAATGAGCTTTGAAAAGCGAATGAAGAAACTAAGACCTTTTAAGTATATTCACGAATTGAAAATCCTTGCAAGAATGTAAAAAGTTTTTGTATACCTCACACGTCAACCGTGTATATTAAATAAAACATGTGCGTTTCAAGTCTCTTACTTGTAAAAAAAAAAATCCTCGGTACATTTGCATGAACATCGTATGCGCAGTGGCGTCCAGCGATACATCACACTCGCGCGACAACAACAACTGTCTCGCGGCAATCATAAATATATGTATCCTTATACCACACATGCGGCAGCTCACTCGCTACTTCTGCACTGCTGCTGCACTCATCGATATACAAACTTGCGCGCGTCTCGCCTGGAACGGAAACGATTCAGACAGCGGACGTTACGTTACGCCTAATGCGGAGAGTAGGTAATGCTCGACCTTGCTCGCCGCGCGCTCGCGCCAGGCATGCAGACCGCGTCTTCGCTGCCTTCGCGGAAAGCTCCTGGCACATGCAGACTGGACGAAGTAGTGAGTACGGCTAATTGTCGCGGGTGTAGGCTGCGCGAGGCATCGGCAATGATTTACGGATGAGCCCGTATGAATGCACGTCCCGACCTCGTCTATTTCGATGGATATTTCGCGGCGACGCGCGCTCGTGGGTAGACTGCCGATACTTTGTATGCGGTAGAGGTTGATGCTGCTGCACGCTGGCTTGATGTTAAGTGAGATGGAAGTTGTTAGAGGTTGTGTGGCTTCTGGTAGCTTTTTTTTGTTGTTTACGGAGGTGTTGAGAAGTAAGTAAACAATGTTTGGTACGAATTTTTTTTTTTTATTTAAATGCGTTTAATTTAGTATAATAGAAGACTTATATCACGTATAGAATGCTAGCGTGACAGCTGAGATCCGGTTGTTTTCCGATCGGAAAAACGGTAGGTTTTATATTATATTATTAATTTTTATATCCCGTTTTATATTATATTATTGATTATTTTCTAGTTCTCACTTGCAATATTTATTATTTGCTTAAATTTGTTCATGTCAGTTGAATTTTGTACGAAATTAATGTTTACATGATGACGTATTAACTTGGTGTGCGCAGAAATAATAAAAACCTTTATTAATTACATAACTTACGCATGTATACACATATATTCTCAGAAGAAAACCCGAAATAAAAATGAGAATGAATGTTCTCATTCAATTCACCTAATTAGGGAAAGCACACTATTTGTCTTCCACATTATCGCACGGCAGAGTCACAATTAAAAACAACACATCATTCCAATGAGAAACGACACTCAATCAAAGCTGCTTATTGGTTACAAGCGACCCTCGGACATTAGCGGGTGACAAGTCCGGAAAAAATCGTAAATTGTATTATTAGCACCTTATTTTCGTGTCCTGCATCCCCGAGCGCTCCGGCCAGCAAACACGCACATGCGCGCGCATTGATTGGCTCGCCGAGGGATTTGCGCTAACACGTGCCGAATCCTCGTCCGCCCTCGCTCGGACTTTCGTCGTCGTCGCCGTCGCTGTATAGTCGTTGCCGCCGTCCCCACGAAATTCGCGACACGTGTGCCACCATAAGTTTTGATTATTACGTTTAACTATTCGAGTCGCGCGCACCCGCACACACGCGGAAGCGCGACACGAGCGAGCTTTGCAAGAGCCATCGTTTCTAATGATATCAATTTATGTTATGAAAAATATACTAAATGGATTACGTGATTGTGCAATAAATATACGATATTCTCGCGATTGAAATAAACTTGTTATACTTTTAATTGCATTTGCTACTTTCGGATCTCGAATTTGCGATTTTCGATCAATTATCCTCAACAGTTACTTATCGCGTGCAAAAAATAGCTAAACCAATTATTTTCTTCGGGAACAATTGCGTCTAAGAATAAACAGTTCGAGAAACCTAACAATAGCGGACCTCTTTCGAAAAAAAGTCTCCGAGACCGGAGGAACGCCCTGAAAAAAAAGGGAGGGAAATAAAGAATCGGGACCACCGCGGGAATGGAGCGGCTCCCTTCTGGGTAAATTATCGCTCTGTTTACCCGCGGCTAATGGCCGCTAGATCAGCCGTCGACCGGCAACTGTAACTCTCCACGCGAACTTGCACATTGTGCGTGTAGCCCGCCCACGTCCGCGCGTCAGCGAGTGATCGATAAAAATATGCCTGCGCGCACCGCGCACGGAGGTGCGATAACATCGCTTTCGTTGATGTATACAATTACGTTGTTGCGCGTGTTTTCTCGCATTTTCTTGATGTGCGAGTTTCGTAAAAACTGCGTGAATATTCATGGAAAATATTTATAGATGTTGTGTGTTACGTGAAATGTTTTTGAAGAATTAAATTATTAGTAGAGAGGAAGTTTAGATGGTTCGTTGAATATGATAGATCATTATATTTATTTTTTTAATGATGTTTCTATCAAATGTCATAAACTTGTTATTTTCAATCAATTACCATAGGTGAGAAAATATTCTGAACTATAATTGTCAAATAACCTTTTTTATGACCAGATAAGATTTTCAAATGCTGCTACTACAGTTTTTTTCAGTATTTGTTTTGATCTACAGACTCCACGTTTTTCTGGAATTGTGCCGGAAAGTCTTATCTCGTCTGGGAACAATAAACGAATGCATCACGATCCTCACGACTCGCTTGTTTTTCATTCGCGACGACAGTGTCTCTCTTTCTCTCTTTTTCTCTCTCTCTCCGGATCGTGGGTTTTAAATTGAGATTGACGCCGATATGAAGACGTCTCTGTTTGCCGAGCAGAAGGGAATCTGCATACATTGTCTCCGGCATCTCCGACAGTCACCTTCGACCTCTCGCGATTTTACATATCTGACTTCCAATGCGCGCTCGCGCACCAGTCCCGTGGCCCAATGTCGAAGTGAAAATGTACGAGAAAGGATAGACGCTCGAGATTGTGAATAACCAGCTTCCATGTTCAGTTCACGAGCTGCGCGATGTTAAGTGGTAGCGACCTCCGACGTCACGAGTCTTCTAAATTTTGTATTTTCTTTTTTCTTCGAAGAATGCACTCGAAAGTTATTATTCAAAAAGAGTTAATTAAAAGCTTCTAAATGTATCGATTAAATTTATTATTATATGCTATGCTGGAGTTATCTGCAAAACGAATTATATAAAACAAGCATCCCCCCATTAATATTAAACAAAACAAATTTCAATTCAACATTTGTCAATGCAACCGAAGGCTATGTGAAAAAATCACGGATGCAAGAATGTTCCCGGCAGACGTGAGAAAAACACTAGGAGCTACAAGCCTCCCTGAAAAAACAAGGAACATTCTCACCCGTTACAAGTCACCCTGCAAAACAAAGCCTTTAATTTATCGGTTCGCACTTGGTTTTCTACACTCACGCGGTCCCTCATAAGCATGCGCGTCAGGCGCGCGGCGCATACCCGTCGAGAACGATCGCACGAGACGGAGGCGGCGGCGCCGCGCGACAAATCTTTTCGCGTGCGCGCGCATGCGGCCCGTCGATTCGTGACAGATGCCTAGGCCCGATAATGCCTGATGCGTGTCTCATTGTCGTGACGCGGGCCATCGAAATCGTCGGAGGCGCTTAAATCAGTCGACGGACGCACGTACGCTCGTTTAAGGAGAGGGCCCGTACGCTGTGCCACGGCATTCGCACCTCACGGTGGTCCCCGCTTCCATCTTTCGAGAAGACAATGCGAGAGAGGAGAGGGAGGGAGAGCCTTCGTTATACGGTGACATGTGGAAAGAAAGAATTGCTAATACTCCGAGATTGTTGAAAATCAAGTCGCCATTGTACTATTAGTTTCAAGCTAATTTCGAATTTAAGTTTGATGAAATTGGACAGATATAAGCTCGAAATGTATTGTAGTAGACTGATATTAAGAGAAATGTGACCGATCAAATACAAACCTCACTCGGAAAAAAATCTTATATAATTTATATCAGTGGAACAGTTTAATTTAAACGTAATTTAGATTTTGACTTATTCAGAAAAAAAAGAAATAATTCAGAAAAACTGAAAAAGATACATTCAACGTGGCATATACCATGAAGAAAGCTTATCTTTAGCTCTTGTCTATCGAATTTACACGTGGGTAAAAGGACCGATTTATTTTCGTTGATAACACGTAAAAGTTAAAGATAAGTTTTGTACGGCCCTTCTCCCCCCCTCATCCCGCGACGCTCCAAAAAAAAGAAAAAGTGGGGTAGACATTTTGCAAATACTTCATATAAATTCAAGGATATTTAATTTTACAATAAAAATTAATTATAAACTCGTTGTCTGTAATAATAAGAATTCATGAGAACTATAATCAGTTCATCTTTATTAATGTTGAAAACAGTGTTTCTTTCTAAGCATACATTTTACTTGTACATAATATCATCATCGTACATATGTTTTTAAGTCACTATAAAGAAAGTAATTGAATCCTAATTTGTAAAATTTGAATTCATAATCCCCCGGAGAAATCAGTTTTACAGCAATTCTATTATTTTATTATAGGACACATCTTTTTCAATTTTTCGGAATTCTCAATTTTTCGATTATTACTAGTGTGACTTATATAATAGCTATGGTATCTCTTTGAGAATGTTCCTATTATCATTTTGTATGCGATCGGCATGTCAAAAATAGCCTCGTGTTGACTTTATGTAAGAGTTCAAAGATTTCTTAACTCGCAAGACCGTATTCATCGTAATAGTCGTGGTGCGTATACTCTTCCTGTAAGCAACATATTCTTTTAGTAAGTATATAACCTTATTATTTGTGTTATTTATGTTATAATAAATAAGTAGGAGTAATTCAGTTTCTTTTAGTTTTAATTGCAAAAAATGAATAATTACTTTTTTTTCGAACTTTGGGGTAAAATCGGATACTTTATGTTCGGGTAAACCGGAGACCTTATTTTCCCTTTTTTTTTAATGTAATGATAAAATAAAATAATAATCGACATTTAGTGAGCGTTTCGTACATTATACATATAAAATTTATTTGTTTTTTGCTACAGAAATGCGTAAATGTATTAAAAAGTCTTCCCGATAAAGAAGAAAATATGGCTTCAGCGATTTTTTTATAAAAAAAAACGATAATTTATAATTATTAATAAATGATTTCTTCATTAAACAACGTTTTTACATCATAGTATTCACTGAGAGAAGTATTGGGTACTTGAATTAATTTTCGCCTTTTTTGCGTAGAAAAGGAATATTTATTTTTTGTTAAATAATGAATTACATGTCATTCAAAGTACTGTCCATCGTTAGCTATCACCATTGCCTATCTGTTGGGTAAAGCATGAATGCCATCACGAAAGAAGCCCTCGTCTTTAGACTGAATCAATTTGCTAAGCCATTTTTCGATATCTTCGTAAGATTGGAAGTGCTCGTCAGCAAGGCTATGTGCGATCGATTTAAATAAGTGATAATTTGAAGGCGCAATATCTGGTGAATACGGCGGGTGGGGTAAGACATCTCAGTAAAGTGCTTCCAATGTTTCCTTAACGGATTTAGCAACATGCGGCCGAGCATTGTCATGCAGGAAAATCACTTTATCATGTCTTTTAGTCCATTCTGGTCGTTTTTCTTGCAAAGCTCGGCTCAAACTCATCAATTGTTCTCGATATCGTTCGTCAGTGACTGTTTCACCCGGTTTTAGAAGTTCATAGTAGACGACACCTTTCTGATCCTACCAAATGCAGAGCACCTTTGAACTATGGATGTCACGCTTTGGCGTTGATATTGACGTTGATGGTAATGGTTCGCCAGGTTTAGCCCACACTTTTTTGCGTTTAGGATTGTTAAAATAAATCCATTTTTCGTCGCCAGTCACCATTCGATGCAAAAATTCTTTTCTTTTGTGTCTTTGAAGAAGCATTTCGCAGGTCATTAAACGTTTTTCCACGTCTTTTTCTTTCAATAAGTGTGGCACCCGATTTCCTTGCTTATGAATATATCCTACTGACTTTAACCGTTTACTAACGGTTGATTCGTCAACACTTAATGATTGTGCTAAGTGTTTCAGTGTTAAAGATGGATCTTGATCCAGTAATGCTTCCAACTCTTCGTCTTCAAACTTTTTGGGCTGGCCAGGGCGTTCTTTGTCTCTCACATCAAAATCACCACTTTTAAATCGTCTAAACCATTCTTTACAAGTGGTTTCAGACAGAGCATGTTCACCGTAAGCCTTTACAAGTAAATGATAACTTTCAGCAGCAGATTTCTTCAAATTAAAGAAAAAAGTAGCGCTTCCCTCAAGTGTTGCTTTGTAGGCAAAAACTTTTACATTTTCGATGCAATAAAAAACAATGTTGTATACACCTTGGATTAATGATACCTACTAAATTTTCGAGGATATAGATAGTACTTTCATGTGCATAACCGACTGTGTATATGATGTTGAAATAATACTACTTACGACATCTATACGAAGAGGGCGGAAATTAATTCAAGTACCCAATATTTATTTATATTTAATATATATATTAACTGTTAATATTAAAATAGCTGATTTTGTCTAAATAAGGAAATATTTGACGGAAATATCGAAAATCTTACTACAAAGATGCGTATATTAATAGTTAATATGCGATATTAATAGTTAATATGCGATATTGATAGTTAATATATTTTTCTGTACATATTTAATATATTTTCTTATGAAATATAAATAAATTCTTCTCTCAGTGTTATTTCTAGAATGTCGAATACTGCTTAAAATTCATTTTGGAAAGAATAATGTGTTATGTGTAGATACACACACGAATATGAAAAAACGAAATAAGCCAGGCGTCCAATTACAATATGACGTCGATTAGCAGAAAGCCAAACGGTGGCGGCCGTGGCTTGTCGGTAGTGTTTCTGATTCGCGAGTCGGCGGCTCTGGTTCAATCCCAGGGTCCGTCACTTTTTCCACTTTAAAAAAAACGATGGTCGGATGCTGTGGAGCACTTAAAGAGCGATTTTGATTGTTCTGTAAGGAATTGGCGCGAAAATTCGCTACTTCCGCTACATTTGAATTTTTGAAATTGAATTTTTATTCTTAACTATTTAAAACTAAATAATTAAATCAAATTAGAATACAAAGATTACTTTTGTCATGCTTTAAAAAATGATTTGATTATCCTATTATTTAAACCAATTAAAATGAAATCATAATAAAAAATTATACATTCATAACCTAAAAACCAAAATAGTACGCGCGCAGCGCGTTTGGATTTTGCTAGTGTTATTAAAAGTTGCAATAGCTCACTCGTAACAAATAAAAGTATCCGGTTTTACCCCGCAAGTTTTTTTACGGGGTGAGATCGGATACTTTCGTAAATTTCTAATAACATTTTTTATAAAAACTTCTTTCGCTAAAGAAGTCGATCTTCAGTTACCTGAATGTAAACTAAAAACAATTATAGTGTTAAATATTGTTATTATTTTATTATCTATTTTTAATAAACAATTTCCAAAAAGTATCCAGTTTTACCCTAGTCTCCTCTACTAGGAAGATCAGGCGCTCTGCGCGCGCTCTTCCTTTACCTCGATTGTACCTATACAATTAATATTGAAATATTATGAATTTAAAATTTATTTTACTTTTTGACATCCGCAAATTAATCCAGTATTTTTTATTGAAACTTGGATTGTATTTATTTTAGTTTATTCCTACAATACAAAAATTTGGAGGTTAGAAATTTAACTGTAATCAGAACAGTATTCATAGCCCTAAATTGTTAACTACAGATAAAATTTTAATACTTTTTTGTTATACAAAACCAAATTTTTAGTCATTAATACTATTTATGACTTATATTTTTAGTTTAAATATTTAGTAATTCTAAACTTTGTGGGTTTTATTTGGACTAATCAGCTAAGACCTCAAGCGAAAAGCTAACGGTTAGAGGAAGTTGTGCGTTGCCCTGTGAGGGCATTTCCACACTATCAGAAGTTATAGAGCAAAAACGGTTGTATGGCTGAACTACTAAGCGGAGTGTAGAATGGGGAAAAACCTTGCTAGGAGTTGAAAAATCGCAAAGGAAAAATCGCAAATCAAAAATCGGATTTGACCAATCGCAAAGGTTTTATTTCGGCTTCACATTTCCGCCATCATTCTTTTAAGACAGACTAGCGTTAATCAGCGCGCTACGCGCGCCACTGTTTCGTCTTTTGTTTCTTTCCTTTCGAGATTCGAGACGGATTCGATTATTCGAGATTTCGAGATCGTTCGAGGGCAAAATAGATTATCTCGAATGCTCAATTTATATAAGGGATGTCACGGAGGTTTCCATCGACGTTGAACACAACGTGGAAGACGAAAAACCACTCAGTCAGCATAAACATAACTAGCTTGCGATGCACTGGTCGTAGCATTGCGACGTTAGCTCAGTAGTAGAGCGCGGGATTAGAATTCTCGAGATCGCGGGTTCGCATCCCACTTGCCGCTTATTTTTTCACTTCATTTTATTTATTTCTCGCATACGTAACAGAGGATAAAAACTTCAAATTACAGCCTAGGTGTAGAACGGGTTCTATCCTCTAGGCATATTCGGCCTTCTTACTCCTTAAGTCGGAGGAAACCACATGTGACTTATAATTTTATAGTTATGTAAATTAATCCGGTAATGTAAACTTTAGCGAATCGTTAGTATTCACATTTCAAATATTCGTATTCATAAAATAAAGAAATTTTACAATTTGACAATGATACCCGAGTTTTGTAGTGTTACGAGTGAGTTATCGCACCTTATAATAATCAAAAGTGATAGACCCGGGCTTGAATTAGCAACGGGCGCCACCGCTCGGCTTCTCATTAATCGTCGTCATATAGTAATTGTACTCCTTGCCTTTTCTTATTCTGCACATTCGTATGGAATTCATCCATAACAGTAAATTTTAAGTTTTTTTATTCCTGAATTTGTTGAGGCTTTGCATAAGTAATTAGAATTCAGACAAATCGAAAGCCTGTACGAATGAGAATGTATTTAATAAAAAAAATGTTCTTAACAAATCTTCTTGGCGAATCAGCTGATAACACGTCCAGCGACAAATTCGCCAACGGCCCCAACGAGAGCAAATTTTCTTACGCGCCTCCTCAACGCAATCCGATCGCTTTATAAGTTAACGCCAATCAACCTCGTCACTTCCTCCCCATTTCTCGCATCTCCCCCAACGCATCACCGCGACATTGCTATATAGCAGCAGTTTCGCTCACTTATATAGATTGGAATCGAGAAATCCGGAGGGGAAGGGCGCTGCCGTCGCACAGGAACTTTTATTTCCACGAAAAGACGGAGCAGCGGCTCGCGATCGACAAAGACGAGAGCTCGCGGCATCGTATAATGGCGCGCACAAAGCTCCCCTTTGAATCGGCGGCGGCGGCGACGGCCTATCGGCGATCTGCGCGCACCGGCAGTAGCCACGGCGCGTCCCATGCAAATCCTTGCCCTTCTTATAAATACATCAGCCCGCGCGCCTAGAGTCCCCCGCGCGGATATCTCCCGGCTTCTATCTCTCTGCGCGACGGCACTTCGCGGTGTCCTTCACTCGTCGTCGGGCGCGTAGTACCCGGAAAAAATGCGACTGATGCGTCCTCTGTGATAGCAGGAGCGCGAGGAAACGTTACGAGTGATTGTGCTGCGAGGTGAAGCGAGGAGAGGAGGAAAGAAGGTTGCTCTCGCGCATCGTCTTGCGACCCGTATGGAAATGCGAGATCTGTAGGGCTGTCGAACCTGTCTCGCGCTACCGCGTGTACGCTTTATCGACGCGAGCTATCGCGCCTGGATTCGGAGTCGAGCGCGCGCGCGTGTGATGCTTTTCTTTCGACTCGGCGTGTCGCGTTGAGTATTGTTGAGAAGTCGAGGGGGATTTTGAGAGACGTCGAGTGTTTGATGAGAGAGCGCTAGTTTTATATAGCTGGGTAATAGTGCCTTTTTCAATGTAAATTTATACACCTGATTACGCATAAATATTTCTATCGTGAGTTGGGATGATAATCTTTTTATATTTGCTCATAAAATTTACCTTTTTAGACATTGTAGGTTGTATTGCAAATGAATGCCGTTATCAGTAACTAATCATTATTATCAAATAATCAAATGTTTGCAAACTATTTATCTCTCATCAGTGGTCGAATTTTTGTTACAAATTGAAAACTGTAAAGTTCTAATTTAGATAAAGTACACAGGGCATCGAGAGAATCTAATGGAATGTAAGTATAAGCGCAAAGACGGAGCAACCGGTATCATAAAAATCTTCCGACTTTTAGAAAATCTTCATTCAATCCGAAGCCCACGCACCGAAGAATCTCTCCCCCGAGCTCGTTAAAAATTCCCTAGAATCTATTTAGCATAATCAAACAAAAGCGAGCGCTCCTCGTCGCTACCGCAGCAGCGAAAACAAGCAAAGCGTCGCAAGGCCGTGCCGCCGCCTGACAAGAATCGAAGACACACACGCTGCCCCCGCGCGCGCGCGCGCGCGCATTCTTTTTCGGCACCATGCACGGCCTTTCCTCGACGTCGCTCTCGCTCTCTCGCGGCGATTAAGAGCGGGCTAATTAACGGATAATTAACGAGTGACACTGCGAGAAGGAGACGTTCCCGGCCCGGACCTCCTCGAGCTGCAGCGCACGGAGTGCAGAACCTACTTACACACGCGGCGGTTCTCCGTTTCATCCTCTCCACGCGCGGATAATCTGCCGGCAGCGCGGCCTCGTGTTCTCCCCTTTTTCCTTCTTTAGCTGCTGCTCTTGGGGGACGACGCGATCTCGCCTTCTTTTCTCTCTTTGCGCGCGAGGGAGAGCAAGCGGCATTGTTAATTGTTTGATCGACAAGATTACGGCGCGTCTTACATGTCCCGCGTCTCCTTAAAGGCCTCTCCTTTTCGCCTCGCGTGTATATACGTATATAAACGGGGTATATGTACCCCGGGCCCGACGATCCCTCGCCTCCTCGTCTTCTTATTCTCGCGCTATACGCGAGGCGGAGTTTCGTTTTCTTACGTGCGTGCAGCGGGGACGCTGGCGGCGAGCCTTTTTGCCCGCAGGTGACATTATTGAAGGACAATCCCTTTTGGCTCTCTCGCTTTAGCGCGCGAGCGGCGAACCTTCCGATTTTAATGATTTGCTCGCTCTCCTTCTCTATATATACCTCCGCGATTCGCCGCCGCTGCCGCCGCTCTCTGTCTCGTTGCGCCGCGTGTACGCGCGTGCATATACACTACTCGTGTCTCTTTTTTATGAGTTTTAATTAAACGTTTAAAGCTTTTTGTACGATCATGTCCAGATAAGGTTTTTCGCTTTTGTTTGGTGAGCACATTTTATATGGGCTAAGAGGATTCGTAAATCGTAAAGATTATCTTGTTGAATGGAAGATTGTTAAAATCTCTTAAAATGCGAGGCTCTTTCACGGTATAATATTATGGAACATTGTCATATTCGTAAAGTAATTTTAATAAAAATTTCATTTAAAAACCAATTCAAAAACCGATATTTTTAAAACTCTTTATATCGAATATTAACATATAATTATTAAAATAACATAAAGATACTTTGAAATAGGGCACAATCTTTGATGACGCATTACGACGCCAAATTATAAAATTAAATATAGATTCGCAATTAAATTGAAGCTCGAAGCTCTATACGTAACACAACAAAAACAACATCCGCTGTTCTTTTTCGCGTCAGCCCATAAATCACTAACGCAATCGGCAAAGAAAACGACAATGACAAAACCGGCGTATCTAGCCTGAATTTCCCCCGCGGTCCATTACTCGGCTTAATTGGCATCTCCGAGCCGAACGGAAGAGAGCGCTGCGGCGCAAGACTTTCGCGCGCCGACGAAACGCCAGTGGATCGGCTTTATTAACCGCTCTCGTTATATACGACGAGATCTAAGACTGTCAAAAGAGCGAGTGAAGAACGAAACGAGAGAGAGGGAGAGGCCTGAGGCGAGGAGAGACGAGCGCTCTGATTCCTCTCATTAAGATATTCGAGAAGCGGGTCGCCCGCGTAGCTGCTCTTTCTCTTTCTCTTTCTTATCTGGCGAGTGACAGCGTTCACTCAAGAATCAGGGGCGAGCGCGAGCGCGGCGTCGCTGTCAATCACGCGTACCCCTTTCTTCGGCTCTCTTTCTCTCTCTCTCTCTTGTCTCCATCTTGCGGACGCGCGCGGGAGAGAAAGATATGTGCGACGCGAGCGCGCGCGCGCTCCCGATTCGCCAACTGACGGGGCGTCGTAGCGCAGGCACGAGTCACGACTCGCGTATCGGCGTCCATCTAATCGCTGAGTAATTGATACGGATGAAGATATCTTCTTTCCGTCGATCCGCCGTGAGCTGGCTCCTCACGTCGCTGATGCCGCGCAGAGAGACGGGGAGAGAAAGTCGCTTGATTCGCTTGTCTCTCGTGCGTGTCTCGAGGATCAAAGTGGTGTGGTTTCGGTTGGCTGCGCTGTTTACGGAAGTAAGACTGGCGAGTTGACGGAAAGTGCACGCGTAACGAGAGGAAAAAGTATGGTGAAATCATTCGAGTATGATGGAATGGAAATAATAAATGTGTGAATTCCGGTAATAATTATTTGGTATAGTCATACCGTTATTTTAATTCACTAACTTACAGTACTAACAAATATACTGTATAATTTAGTCTTCTTTAGATTGTATATCTAATAGAATATTAGCATTAATAAACATTAATGTAATTGAAAAATGAAGTGATTTATGGAGCCTTTAAAAATTTAATCAAATTCCTAATATATTATAAGAGCTACGCTCCAAGTTTTACCCCAACAACCCCTGTCAAGAGAGCCAGTTTTAATTACTTGAAATTTAATTGTGCTTCCGGACACCCCTTTCGCAGAATCTTACGTATACGAAACTGTGAAGTCAGGAGAAACCAAGTTCCGGGCTCTTAGATTAGCGTTGTTTCCTAAACAAATATCATATTCCAAAATCATTTTCATATTCATGGTTCTGACACAGCACAGAGTACTAACTGAAATGGAAACACGCAAGTAAAAATAGTTGTATAGTTGTTAGTATTTATGTTGTTAACTTTACATCAAATCATTTCTTTTATTGAGCCGTACGCTTTAAACAACGATTTTTCTATTCCAAGTATTTCCCCTTTTTGGCATGAATAATTATAATAATAAGATTATATTAAAAGAATAAAATATTAAAACTCTGTAAGTGATGGGGTAAATAAGTTTGGTTAATTAATGTGACTTACATTATTTTTATCTCCATGTATTGATTATAAAGTTGTTGAATTAAAAAACCATCAAATGACACGATAACATTAAAAATTGATTTATCCTTTTTTATTTATTTTATTAATAACATTAAACGATTATAAATACAAATTTATTGCTGTTATTAAATTATTGATTATCTTTCTATAACTGATCCTATACCCAGTGTGTATTACTGGTAATACTGTTCTTATTATTGATTAATTTAATATTTAATCTTGTTTATTCAATATATATTTACACATTTCCAGTCAATTATAAGTAACAAACGGTGCTGTAATTAATAATTGTACATCTAGTACTGATAATATATGTTGTTGACTTATCTCAGGAAGTAAATGTTCAATAATAAATATTGCTATATTAACCTTCGTACAATGTTCATCTTGTGGTGAAGATGAGCGTACTGATGCATCTTCGTGAAAACCTGGTTGACCAGAACTTTTATAGAGCACCATTAACAACCAATCAGGTGCCATTTTCGTATGACCCAATCAGGGGTGAATACGTCAGCTAATAAGAGACAAGCACCCACCGTAGCCAATCAAAACCGACCTCACCTATGTAAGTTCATCATATGTAATAATAGCGTTCATAACGTGTGCAATTATAGGGATGAAATTATAGTTTTCTTTCAACAAAATAAAATTTTTAATATTATTGAAACTTATAAAACAAACGTACATTTTTTTAACAGTGACTAAAAGACTCTCCACAACAATGAATAATCAGAAAACTATCTTATACTTTATAATTGTGCCCATCTATAGTTGAAATTTTTACTATACCACCTCGCCCCTCATATATTCCACTTCAACTTTTCCACCCAATTCATTTCCATTTTTCATTTTCTATTCTCCCAGGCTCTTTCCCGGCCCTCCTTCCCTCCACCACTATACGAAGACTTCGCCCCAGCGCTTTTACTCTCTTCCACCCCATCTCCGCTCCCTCCAAGACTTTCTTTTCGCGGTCTCGGCTGCGCGCCGACGAGCCAAGTAAAACTTTGCGCAAACTTGCGATCCGCGCGCGTCAGCCCGGAAGCCTCATCAAATTCCGCAGCAGTAGCAGCAGCAGCAGCAGCAGCAACAGCCTCCTCCCCTAGTGCGGGTGTGCATATAGCAGTTCTCTCGCTCGCGCAAAGTAGAGAGACGGAACTTCCCGTAGGCGTATACGCGTGTTTCCGCCTAAGATTTACCAAGAGGCAAAGTGGCCGGGTGTATATATAGCGTGGGGGGCTGCAACACCTGAGACTCTCTCTCTCTCTCTCTCTCTCTCTCTCTGCCTATAGTTGCTGGGAATAAGGCGAGGTTCGGACGACGCGTTTAATGTCGGGGGTGAGAGAGCGAGGGAGAGGAGTTGGCAAGTGGCGCGTCGGAGGCTAAGGAGACGCGCGTGTAGGAGGCGGCGCCGAGCTTCGAGACGCCACAACTTGTCGAGCAA
Organism: Torymus aiolomorphi; assembly: GCA_036365515.1. Lineage (NCBI taxonomy): Eukaryota > Metazoa > Arthropoda > Insecta > Hymenoptera > Torymidae > Torymus > Torymus aiolomorphi. The sequence goes on from CM070877.1 coordinate 132,228,070, forward strand.
CTCGCCGGATACTGATAAGTTTTGGCCCCGTTGTGTAGTGGTGGCGCGGCGCGGTGTGGTGTATGCGCGCGTGGTGCGGGTCTGGCGATTTTCGTCGTAAAAATTCATGAGCAAAGCTTTTAGGGGTTAAGAGGAAGAGGCGCGGCCCTCCTTGTTATTCCGCGGCTACTAAACAAAAGGCATCGGCAATGAGATTTAATGCCCCGATGTAACAATTTTTAATCCTTAAACGCAAGCTCAGCAGAAAAATACGAAGATGAAAGAGTAAATGAACTTTGAAAGCATTCGAGTTAGCAAAGAAAACAGTCCTCTCCACCTGTCTCATAAGACCTTGGCGGCAAATTCAGTTGACGCTCGCGTGCCAATGTCATACACACCGCTCCAGATTTTCGGTGATGCAAGACGCACTGGCGTCACCTTATACCTGTAACCTCTCCTTATTCGTGTCGCGTTCACCGTTTCCGATCTCTTGTCTTGCCTCGTCATATTTATTCGCCCGGCTGGAGCATCATTCGTGCGCGTCTCCCCCCTCGAGAGGAGAGAACGAAAAGATAGCCGGGCGCACGAGGTTGACGACAAAGACGACAAAGACGACGACATTGAAATTTATATATTGAGAGGAGAACGCGAGCGCGCGCGCGTCTGGCGTTTATCGATCTCGTAAAGCGGCTCTGGCGTGGCAATGTTGGCCGCGTATAGTAGGATTGGATCGCTTGGTAATGACGTGTTTGATAAAAGAAACGCTTTTTCGGGATTGCCAAATGAGGAATTTTATCATTTATCTTGTTGTTAATTGTTTTAAATTGATATTGAAAAACATTCTTTATTATTGAAAACAAGCAAAGATCGTTTGTCGTCTTCATATTTGAGGATCATCAAACGTATATGAGGAAATCCCATGAACCTTTCAGCTTTTGGGAGCTCTAAAATTTAAGATTCAAAATAAACCAAAGCTTAAAATGATTTGTTTTTTTAGTTTTTCACTTTAAAATTAGTTTTTCACTTAAAAAAACTCTCATAATAATGATTCAAAACAGCTGCTTACACAAATATATAAAAAAGGACGAAAATATAAGATTCATAAAAATTTGAAGAATTACGTGGGTTTGAAAAAAATCGCTCATTTTCATCATTATTCGCCATTTTCAAATTCACCTAGCTTTGCACAGAATCGACCGATTTTAACGATTCTCATCTCAAATTAAAGCTCTATTCTTCAACTTTAATCGCTTTTTTGTGGAATTTGGTTTGGCCTCTTCAATAGTTTGCTATTGGTTAATCATCAATGACTACTTTTCGTCCATTTTTCCCATGTTAAATTTCCATAAGAAAAATTGATTTCGTCGGCAAAAAAGTTTGGCAACGGATAATGAGTGTTCACGAGTATTTTCATGTTGGGGGACCTCCAAAAAACCGAAAAAACCTTATGTGGTAGGTGTGCCCTAAAAAAAATTTTTCCGTTTTTGTACCCCAGTTGTTGTCTGTAGTCCGCGGATTTGCACATATACGAAAGCACCTCAGTGCCCCGTGGCACGTAATCATTATACTAGGGTGCAATGGCTTTGGCTCCTGCCGGCACGAGATTGTATAATGCACGCGTATACGTGGGTTTACTTCGCAGAGCGAACGTTCCGCCATTATTATGGGAAGCTACACGTACGCGCTGAGCGCGGTGCGGCTCGTCTGCCGACATCATTCGGTAATCGTTTCTTAGATATAATTCACCGTATAATCAAAACCTTTGTGGCGCACGTGTTCAATGTACCACAAAAGGACTTTGATCCTGCTCTCGTCGACTCAAATCACTTATAGCCGTTGTTCCATTCACGTTTTTATACGATATGCGTGCCGTTGTCCATAGGCTTTAATCTCGGATCGCGTTTCTTACACGGCTTCTTCAATAACTTCGACAAGAATTAAAGATCATTATAAGTCAATTGTTTGGTTTCTTTGAAAGGGATGGAGCTTTGAATCCTTCGAAATTAAAATAACGTAGCAGATGGATTTGTTATAGATTCATTAGTGATTTGTATTAAAAGTATTTAAAGAATGTATACCGTATTTTATACTTGTAAAAACTATACGAAAGATATATCACATACTTTTTTGCAAGAAACTAGAAAAGCGCCTCTATCCTCCCTCTTGCGAACAAGAGCCTCAGCGAGCTATATACGCGAAACGGAGGTAGAAATTCAGAAACAGAGACAGAATCCTCTCGAAGCCTATGAATTCGCCAGGGCGCAAGAGACAGGGACAACAGTCAGGTGGATCCAGTCTCTCTCGCCTCGCGCACTTAACTATGCTGAGACCGAGAGAAGAGAGAGAGAGAGAGAGAGAGAGAGAGAGAGAGAGAGAGAGCTAGCTAGCTAGTAGGTCTGGCCTAACATCTCCTCCTCCGCACTACGTACGTATGTATATACGTATATATACGTATACGTCGAGGACTAGGTCTGACTATGCGAAGCACGCGACGCGCCGGGGGCCGCCCCGTAAATTCTCCCGAAATGAGAGTGTCACCGCGCCTCTTTCCCGGCCACCCTTATACTCGCTCTAACTCTCTCTCTCTCTCTCACTCTCACTCCCTCCACTACCTACGCCGCACGTAGTCTTTTCGTGCTGCATCTCTCGCGCTTGATTCCCGAGGAGATACTTCTTTTTGTGCTCGCGTATTTCGCATGAATTTACAATGAGAGTCGGCGCATTTTTTCGTCGGACTGCTGCACGCGCGCGCACGCGCCGTTTGTTTTATAAGTAAGGAAAATGTTTTCACGTCTCGTCGTATCTGCATTTTTCTACTTGCTCCGAGTGCGAGCTTTGTAGCGCGAGATGTCTTCTTGATGGTGCGCCCCTGTTCTCCGGCGCGGCTCCTTTGTCGTTGTAGTCCGTAGGTCTAATCCTTCCTGCGTTTGTTTTTACGTCTGGCTAGTTTATTAAGCAAGATGAAGTAGGTTTGGAGTGGTTATGGAAATCCTTGAGCGGTTGATGAAAATTAACTCTTATATTTCTTTTATGAAGTTAAAATATAAAAGGAAATGTAAAATTACTTAAATGAGATACGTTTTATCATGTAGAACAGGCGCAATACTATTTCAAAGTGAATGCTATTTCCATTTATTCGAACATTTTGTACATCGGCACACATACTTTTGCCCGCTTTTGCCATTCAAAAATAGAACCAGAAAAACATTATTATAATTTGAGATTCATTCAAATTCCACAAGCACGGTCATGCAATTCAGATATACCATTGCCATATCAAGTGGGCATCAATATTTCTAAATAAAACAAACTGCCGCGATGACGTTGCAAATAAATTTAGCCTATCGTCGGAGCGGTAAAAGAAATCGCGGATCCGTCAAATAAATTCTAAGCCTCTCGATGTGCGCACACGCTATCCTCGGAGGAAAAGAGAGAAAGAATGACGAAGCAGCAACAACAACAAACAGCGTCACGGCATACAATCCTATACCGGCGTACGTCGTCGCCGGCACATAACTTAGTCAATTCATTATGCTAACAATTTCCGAAGGCCCCTCTCTCTCACTCGCAAGCTCGATACATATACAACATAGGATAGCGAATAAGAAAAACGCCATCGTGGCCGTCGTCGTCGTCGTCGTCGTCGCATTCAGAACAAACACGCACATTGTTTTTCTCAAGCAGCGTACTCTTCTCCTTTTTTCCCTCCTCTTCCTCCCCCGGGTGTCTCACCTTCACGGCTCCTCTTTTCGCGTATAATGCACGTCCTCGGCTTCGATCTCGTCTCTCAAGCGAGATCAACAGCAGCGGGGAAAGAGAACAGAGGAGAGGGAGAGAGAGAGGGATAAAGGACCGTGGGACGTCGCGGCCATGCAAATATTCCTGCGAACGTCTCGACTATTTACATACGCAAGTTTGCCTCCTCCTCCTCCTTCTCCCTGCGCGCGCACGGCGTCGTGATTCCCCTCGATCCCCATCCATTCTGCATTCATCGACGCATTCTCGTTTCCACGGGTGTTCCCTTCGCTGCCTCCCTCCCTCTCTCTCTGTCTTTCGTTTTCGCTCTGTGTCTCTCGCGGTAGCTGCTGCCGTCGCACACGCCCGCGCTGACGAATTTATTGCATCTGCGAGCGGACCGGAGATTTAACTCCCGAGAAGTCGCGCCACAAGCCGATCGTTCCGTCTCGCTTGCCGCGTGTGTCTCGCGTTCTCTCTCTCTCTCTCTCTCTCTCTCTCTCTCTTTCTCTGTCCGTCTCTCTTTCGGTTTCGCGCTCCCTGTCTTTTGCCTGGCACAATGGAGAGAGAAAGGAGAAAGAGAGAGAGAGTTGAGGTAAGTAAGAATAATAAAGTAATTGATGTTTTGTGAACATTCGCTTGAAAGAAAAGACGTAAAAATTACGGCGTGTTTTCTAAATTAGTTGGTAAATAAATTGCGAAACTTATTTATTTGACAAAAAATCTTCGTTTCTATAAAAGCAATTTAAGAAACAAATCAAAGAGTTGATAAAATTTTTCTATGAAAAATAAACTTTGTCTTGAACTTCTTGAACAATTCAATTTTTAAGTACGAAAATCACGTGTTCATCGCACGTTCAAAGCCATAGGACGAAATGCTCCGAGGAACGAATGAGGCCGATAAAGCAGGCGGAAAGAAAAAATCTCCATCGACCTCGGTTTTTCATGCGCGCTCTCGGCTCTTTCAGCGCCCCGCGATAGAAAGACGAAGAGCGCGACTATAGCCACCTACACACATCTGTGCCCCCCGCCCTCCCCCCGGCCGCCCCTTTACAATTTCGGCGGCAATTTCGTATTCCCGGCGCAGAGAGAAAGACCGAGCGCGCGGGCGAGCAAACAAGTTATCCGAAGCTATTTCCCTAACTCTTGCCCTCTCTCGGAGGAGCCATGGATCACGCGGCTCCTGGCACGTGGTGCTCCTGTGTGCACGGAAAGAGAGGAGAGCGCGAGAGCTCGTGTCACGTTCGCGGCTGCCGTGGGTCGAGGGGTGAGGTGAGGAGGAGGACGACGCCGCCACGCATAATTGTGTATCAACACGCCCCCGAGCGCACGCGAGAGAGCTTGGATAACATGATGAATGTCGTTGCGTTACCTTTTTCAAGTTCGAGACTGGGTATGTGTAATGTGTGTGTGTGTTGTGTGTCTGTGAAATGGGCAAAGATGCGTGTTTCGATGAGTTTGCGACTGAGGAGTCGTTCTTTGTCTTCTTTGGTTTATAGCTTTGGGTGTGTCAGGTTGTTTCCGTAAGTTTGATTTTGTTTTCGAAGTTGAATTGTTGTAATACTTTTATTGTACAGGAAGTTTTTGTACTTTTCGAATATTCTTTCGGATAAAATAGCATGTCCCAAGCATATGATGCTAGTCATAATATCATAAGAAAGATCCTTGTTATGTATTTAATTATAATACAATATTATGCAATTCTAGATAAGATTTGATGATAATTTAAGTTAATTTTGTAGGATTAAATATTTTATTTTATATCTACGAACTATCGGACAGCTAAAAGACAGAAAAAGTTTTAAGTAAACTTTAAGATATTGTGCATTTCGCTCTTAATCGTCTGTTGAGCTCATTAGTGAGAAGATATATAATAAAAATCATTTTTTTATTTCTCTAATTAACCAAATAAATATATTGGGATTTTTACCCCTCTGTTTGATTCGTCTGATGTTTGTCTATTTCTATCTAAATACCCTGAAAACTATCATTCATTAAATTAATAGTTAATGCATGTTGCTCCATACGTACTTATATTGTTACACAGTTCTAACCAACAATGAGAAGCGAACGGAGCTGTGATCAACAATTGTACTTTTTATACAATATTGCTACTACATGGATATACAGTCATTGCTAATACATGTTGACCTAATAGGAGAATCTACGGTGACGACTACACCAGTATTGGAACAGTCACCAGTTAACGAACAGTTTCTTTATATATATGAAAATATCAAGCTTTCTATGTATTGTTTATCTAACATGACGATAATTTTCGAGTTCTTGATATTTTTATTTCATTTTATATAAAGATTCTGCATAAAAGAAATTATCTTGTTAAGAATAAAATCAAAAATCGCCCCTATTAAGTGTTTCTTCACTGGCGATGTATTCCTTCACCGGTGAAACGTATTTAAATACTAAGATTGCGTGTTCCTTTACTGGTTTTTACAAGATATTTACAGATTTTCATTAAATAAAATTTTTACTTTGATTCTTTATTCAAAATTTGCTCACCGACGTAAAGTTTGAACATTTTAGAATACAAATTTCAAAAGGGCTTTACTTTTAATTCATTTTTAAACCACTTAATTAAATAACAAAAGTTACTTTCCTTATTCATTTCTTCACTGGTGAAGTCACCCTACTACCAGCGGATCATGAATTTCGTTTAAAGCTATGAAAAACTCAAGTTAAAGAAGACCAATTTTTCAAATGTTAATAATTTGCTCTAGAACGATTACATATACAAGTTTGAAGATACAGAATAAAAATAAAGAATACGAGGTTTCATTTGCTCTTTTCAGAATAAAAAATGTTAATTTCCAACAAATTTATTAAAGTATTTAGATTGAATAATTATTGTTTAAACATAAGAGATCTTTTTAAAACATATTTTATAGAAATAAAAGTAAAATAATCGATAGTTTGAGTTTTTCGGAACCTTAGACTTTACTGTTGCTGTTACAAACTTTCCTAGTTAGTTCCTTTGGTAAATATTTAATAATGCCCATTATTATTATGTATTTTAGTACAATACTTATCCTTTCGTGTAGATGACTCACTGATTAGAATCTGGCTTATCAAACTTGTTATACCTACAAGAAAAGTTTAACAACCAATCAACAAGAGACAACCGTGTATACCTATAGCCAATCATACGCAGAGATGCCAGCCTGTCAGAAATATAAGAACTTTGATATTTGTTCATCGGTCAGAAGTCTAGGTCGTGAACATTTTTTTAAAATCATAAAGAAAGAGTTATTTATCTTTTATTTCAGCTCAACTTGTAAAATTAAAATTCTTTCTGTGATTAAAATATGTACTACTTATGTTTTTTGTTTTGCTACGTACAATAGTTTCGTACATTATTAAATTAATTTTTTACTATTTTAAATAATTACACTCAAAATATTTTGAAAATATACGGTAAATTTTCGTTTGAAATTTTATTTTACATTTTCGTTACTTTCATTGTTTCGAGACAACTGTAAAATTTAGGCATGTTCTTGTTTGTGCACATAAGGATTGTGCACATATTTATTGTGCACAGATAGCATTGGTACAGATCTATATATATATAGATATATACCAATGTTAAAGTGTGCACAATTAATATGTGCACAATCAGTATGTGCATAAACAAGAACACGTCAAAATTTAAACGTTTCACAGTCAACATGAATATTTTAGGAAAGATCAACGAGTTGCAGTCGATGTTTGAAGCATTGACAGCCAGAGCCATAAAAGGTTAATTTACCAAGTGAGTTATTTATGTAGAAGCAAATATTTGAGCTCTGATTTAGTGATATATTTGATGAATAGCGACAAATATAAGGCGAGGCAAAGTGAGCGGTTTAAATCAATCGCTGTCTTCGGTCTCGTTGTGGTCAGATTTTCAAGTGTCAAAATACTGCCTACGCCACTTCGAGTTTTTCGCGTTTCATGCGCCATTTGAGTTGGGAAACAAATGAATTGTTTCCTTTCTGAGAACATGTTGCTTTTGTATCTATAACAAATATTTTATACTCAATTTATAGGTACATGAAAATACGCGTTAGAAAATAGGGTCATATAAATAATAGAATTTTAACTTTTTGCGCCGATAAGAAATATATTACTTGTAAAAATTTCCCGTACACAAGAACATTTCAATTTCAATTAATACAGGCTTCTGCATACTTATTTAAAATTCTTAATATTACATCAAGCGTGCGAGAATTCTCATTCCATCTCCCGAATAAACTACGCAATTCGCGAGCGTCACGAGCAATTCCAAAAATGCCAACAAAGCATAAATACCAGGTCGTGCAAAAATTCCGCCCATGAAAAAGAGACGAACTCCAGAGACACGCGCAAGAGGGATGCACCATTATATACGTGGCTGGGCGAGATGTAAAGAAAGCGAAGATAATGGCGACGCAAGAAGCGTATATGTACGCGTGCGCGCAGGAGAGAAGAAGTAGCAGAGCGAGGGAGTAAAAGGCAAGGCGGCGCGTAGGTAGGTGGCGTATAGAAGAGAAAGAGCATTTCGCGAAGCTGGCATGCGGGCCACGTTCCCGTTATTTATCGTTTCCCGATGCTTATGTTTTACTAGGCCCGGGCGGTACACACGCGATAAGGCTGCCAAGGGTGCTGGAGAATCACTGAGGGAACCAATAACGTGATGTATTATACATAATGCATGCCACATCCGCCCGAGCGGTTCTCTCCTCTCACTCTCTCTCTCTCCCTCTCTCAACCTGGGCGCGACGTCGTACACGCGCGCGCGTTTGATTCGCTTTTCACGGCTCGGGCTTTAATAATAAAGCCGCGTGTGCCTGCGCACCGAGGACAAATTTGATTTGGCTGAGATGCATCAAGGACGGTGTATTGGAGTGCCTGCCGTGTACATCAGAAGGTTAATGGGGATTTAATAAAGAGCTTGCAAGTATCGATAGAAAATTGAGAGCGGAGGTTTGTTTGGTCACGGTATCAAGCACATTTGAATTATTAAATTGTATCAATCGTATATTATTTACTTTTTTTGTTAATTGCTCGACCTTATCGGCCGCTCTTTACATATTTCAGGGAAATTACATGGTGTCCCAAACAACTACAAAAATATGTCCTCTTTCAGCACTGTGGTTAGTGGCACTTGCTAGTTATTTATACCTAACTTTAGTTGCGGAGAAGACGAGCATTTTACACATATCACCATCATCATATATATTTTTATGCTTTTAGTTGTTTCCAATCAGCTATTATTTCACAAGTTATTATAAAATATAACCTAAAGAATGATAATAACAGAGAAAATGACAAATAATTTACAAATAATATAATATTAGTCGGAAATAAATAGAATATGTCCAACATATTTCATTTCAATGTTAAAAGTAAGGAATATCTTGAAAAATATAAATGGAAGTTTTTCAAAAGAGACTACAGATAATATATTTTAAAAAAATGTTAGAACTTTGAAATCAACAAGAACGTGGCGATGAAAGTGGGAAAAATGTGAGATAGCTTTGCATTTGAAATACTTTAATGCAGGAGAACACATAACTCAAATCGTTCCCTAAATCATGGTTTTGCTCTGCCTCGAGGCGGTGGATGTTTCAATTTCCTTGAAACGCAATCTGATGGCCCCTCCATTTCGAGAAGGAAAGAAGATGAAATGAAAAGTACAATGGAATAGAAAGGCGTGACAAAGGAAGTACGCTCGGTTATATACACATTGAATAGCAACTCTTTGCAGAAAAATTAAAACGTTGCTTTTATAGTATTTTATTGATATTTGTTTCGAAAGGTTGAAATTATTGTTAAAAAGTGTAAAAAAAAGTTAGAAGATTAGAAAATTGAAGAAATAACATTTTTTGCAATAATTATTTTTAATTTTTATATCTGGTCTTTTCACTTATATGCAAATGGTCAACGTGATCGTAAGTCTTGTATGAAAATTGGTCTTATAACTTAAAGTATATCATTGATTTTCTTGAACTTGAATAAAATAAACTAAATGATAAAGTTATCGTAAATGCATTACAAATGTTATTGCAAATGTGGGCAGTATATGTAATATTACTTAAAATTTCTGTACGATTCAACAGAAGTAATAACTTTCACACACCAACGCTTATTATCTATTAAACTGATATTCAATCTTGCTTTATACGACTTAAACTTACATAATATTAAGTCTAGTACCGGGAAATAAGGAAAGCTATAAACAAAAATTTTGTCGAACATATCTAATATGGGTTGGTTTAAACTAGGTATTAATAAAACAGTTTGCTGAGCTTTCATTTCTCTATAATGTGATTAATAATAAAGAAAATCTTTCCTTTTGTTGAGAAACCCAGTCAGAGCTTCGCTGTCGTGCATTCACTTAAAATTTCCTGCTCTTTATTTGTTATATATTTATATCAACTTGCTATTTTGGTTTAGTATCGATTGTATTGGTAGTAGTAGTATTTAGTTCCGATATTATCTTGTTTTGCTTTTGATACTCTGAACAGGTAAAAAAGGTAAAAATATGAATTTTATAGTTATTACGAGCTTTCGCAGTTTTTAGGCGCATTTAATCCACGTTACTTATTTTTGCGTACAAAATGTACGCGAAAGAGAGACAGAAGGCGGTTGTACGAACAGTGTAATTATAGAAGGTGGAAGGGAAAAAGTATAAAGGGCAACGAGCGCGCTCGCGGCAGCGTCGAAAGGAAAAAAGGAGAGCCGCGCGCCCAGAGACAGGAGAGAAAGAGATGGAGCGAGAGAGAGAGAGAGAGAGAGAGAGAGAGAGAGAGAGAGAGAGAGAGAGAGAGAGAGAGAGAGAGAGAGAGAAAGAGAGGAAAAAAACTTTTCATTCTCGTTTTCGCGCTGGGCTGCGACGCCCATTAGCGCAGCCTTGATTACTTTTTCGCTGTCCCTTTCTCTCTTTCACTCGCTCTCATCTGCCATCTAAATAAATAAATTATCGAGATCGTCGGTGGGCAATCTTGAGTAGATGCCACGAGAGACGGATAAGAGGTAATGAAGAAATGGAGATGGGAGGCATTTTTATTTTGTTAAAACTTTGCCGTTACCTGTCTGGAGTATCCTATATTAATGACACAATAGTAAACTTTTCATTTTAGATAAAAATTAGCTATTTTATACATAAACATTGTTTAATATAAAGTAATTGAAGAATGTATAAATAACAGCACAAATAATAATTTATGATTATAATTTTTAACAGGGATACAGAGACAACTTAAAAAGGGACCACATGTAAACTTTTCGGCAACTTTATATCATTTTATAATGCAAAAAGAGCAAAGTCAGCACTAAATCATGCTGCGTCCAAGCCGTTTGACATGCTTTTTCGCTTTCTTATTCCTCCTTCATCCTTTCAAGCCCATTATCACACCAGGAAAAAATAAGGCGACCCCCTCGCCCTTTCCTACTCGTCTCTCTCTCTCTCTCTCTCTCTCTCTCTCTCTCTCTCTCTCTCTCTCTCTCTCTCTCTCTCTCTCTTTTGCTCGTACTCTTGAACCGCCCTCGTTTTAACGAGGCAGCGGCGATCAGTGTAGACTCTTAAACACCCCGATTAGCTGGCTGTCACGAGCAGCTCACCCCCGGCCCACCTCATTCTTTTCTTTAATTCGTTTTTTTCTCCAGCTCCTTTTTTTATCGAGCCCCGAGGTAATTAGGGTGGCATCCCTGCAGTCAGCAACTCTCTCGCTCTCTCACTCTCCCACACCCTCTTTTCTCTTTCTCTTTTTTGCACGCGCGCTTTTATATTTTTCCTTTTCTTCGCTCTGTGCGCTCCTATTTCTTTTGTTCGCTCTGTATATTGTGCTTTTCTTTCTCTCTATATATTTTTCTTCTGGTAATGCATCATTTTTCAACAGTACCCACATCGCAATATATCGAGGCACTTTTTTGCCACGGCACACGTGCCCTTCAATACATCACACAGCAAAATTAAATTTTCAACCTTCACATTCCGCAACGAATAATTCCCAACAAAACCTTTGCAAAATCGCTAACCGTTCAAAAAATCCTCGAATACCTCTAGAACTGCGCAGCGGCTACACCTTCGTCATTGCAAATTCACGTACGGATACCAGCCGCATCTATACCCTATACCTATGTACCAAACAACAGAGCCGCGTTGCGCGGCTCACGTAAACGTCCGCGGCGTGTACCTACGCTTATACGTACACTACATACTGCAGGGAGGGAGAGAGAGAGAGAGAGAGAGAGAGAGAGAGAGAGAGAGAGAGAGAGAGAGAGAGAAGCGTGGGATCTCTCACGCGCGCGGGCACGGGGAGAGATCTCGAAAATCAAGCTCTCTCCCCGTGTACATACGGCAAACAATACACGTTGTAGGTAAGCCGTGTCCATGCATAATTCAAGCAGTCGCACAGCACCGCGCCGCGGTGATGGCGGCGGCGGAGAGCAGCCGCGGAACCAACAAGCGAATTTTCTCTTCCGCTCCTACCTTGCTCCTAGTAAATACGTAATCAGTCCTCCGCTATGAGCTCCCGTTCCGCCACCACCGCCGCCGACGCTGCTGCTGTATCGCTACCACGACTGCGCGCGGTGCCTGCATCGTCTCTCGCTTCTCTTCTTCCGGGCGTCTCTTTCACGTTGTTTTGCATTTTTTGGTATGCAAGCGTCCTGGCTGTCATTCACGGCGCATCGGGAAGTGAGCTTGCAAAATTTAAGATCGCGTTAATGTTGATTACACTGCTAAGGATGGTATTAATGGTATTAAAGTGACAATAACAATTGTAAATTGTATCAAGAATTAAAATATTTCAAAAGACGCTGAAATTTTTTAAATTTACGCTCAAGCTTGCAAGTTTTCCTAAAAAGTTCCTACAGGAGATATTATTTTAAATTCAACTTATCAATGTAACTTATACGACTATTGTATACTCATTAATCATACATTAAATTGCAAATACAACAAATATTTCTAACAGCTTTCTAAGATTTAACTTTAAAACGTCGTCGTATAACACAGGATCCCGCTACCACTGCACGTAAACAATATCTCCTTTATTGAAAGCACGCCGCTAGCGTACAGCCGTTGCTGCTTAAAACCTTTTCCTAGCCGAATAATATTTTCCCACCGAAAGAATATCTCCCTCACCCGGCCGCCTATACTTCCAGCTCCTGCTCGCCAATATGGCGCCGGTGCCCCTAGGTGGCCCAGAAGAAGCACGCGCCTCTGCTCTCTCTCTCCCTCGCGGTATCAGTATGCGAGCTACGATTCGGCCACATCTCGCGCTCATCCCTCGACTTATTGCGGCTTAGTCTCACCCTCCGCGTCCTCCGGCACCCGTCTCCACCTTTTCTCACACTCTCGAGGCTTCCTCCTGTGCTGGCGCACGTGTGAGCTCGCCCGGGGGGAGGAGGAGGACGAGGGCGGCTAAAGCCCCTAAATTGTTTCCATCATAAGTCCGGATAGTTGGGCGGCAAAGAGAGAGAGGAAGAGAAGGACGCGCGAGCACGGCAGCGCATATACCTTCGGATAAGCGCGCGAGAAGGCGCGCGCGCAGAGGCGGCCACCTTCGCGAGCGAGCGAAAGGTAAGGGCCTGAAATACGCGAGAATCTCTCGGCCCATTAAGCCCCCACCTCCTCCTCCTCCGCCCCTCGATGATAACGTCGGCGGAGGAAAGCTCATTTTCTCCGAGGAACGCTGGCACCGGCGTATATACGCCGCGCAAGCGCGAGGGATGTGCGGGGTTGAAGGTGGAGAGGGAAGATGAGAAGCGGCCCGAGCTCAGAGGAGGATTAGCCCGATCGACGACGATCGATTGAATTTTGCGCACGGATATTGCGATTGATTATTCAGGATGCCCCCCGTAATGGCTCGCTCGCCGAGATCGAGCCTTTCAACCGCGTGAATTGAATTTTTCGGGGATTTCGAGTAATTCTCGGCTGGGAGTTGGAGTTTTTATTGAGGGTTTTTACACAATTTAATGGTATGTTAATGTTGAATCTACTAGAAGAATTTATATTTTTCTATTCTGTCTGAAATAATCTTTAAATTAATAGGTTATATTGACATTATTAAAAGTTATAGTAACATTGTAAATAACTAAAGTCAAATCGATCTTTCTTAGTAAATCTGCTACTTTTACCAATGTAATTACGCAGATGATGTGACACTTCTTTATTTAGCCAAGAAATGCTAGTTTTCGATACAGGGGGCGTAAAAACGATTTTAAAAATTTGCAAAATGCGTAAAGTCGCACTTTACGCACACTGAATCGAAAAAGTATCTTATTCTAGGTGATTGTAGACTGTACTTAAAGTTGGCAATATTTCTTGAAACTATTTCTACAGCAGACACTTTATTTTGTTGTAAAAGCTTGAATCGCCAGATCTTTATGACGTTTCCATTGCCCCTTTAAATTTATAGACTCAACATGTGGTAAACTAAGCCACTTTCAACAATTTTCACAATCAACTTTTATTTTGTATTTACTCCGTGAAATACGACTCCTTTCCTCCACGCCGTAACAAAAGAGAATCTCACTAAAAACAATCGATGGGACCTACAAAGCACGAGCGCAGCGCCGGACGTCCGGGGTGTAGGTCTCTCTCTCTCCCTCTCTCCCCCTCTTTCTTCTACCCCAAAAGACATTCGTAGAGTCTCGTAGCGTTAGAGCCAGCTGAGAGCTTGGCGGGCCGACCAGGCCGCTGCAGCGAGGCTCTCGCTCGTTGTAATCAAACTTGTCGCCGGGGCCGAAAGTTAGTCGGTCGCAGTTAGTCCGCACTTGCTCTCGCTGCCGCCGCCGCCGCCTGGACTCTTCTTCGTCCTCGTCGTCGTCGTCGTCGTCGTCGTCGGAGGGAGTAAGCTCGGGATTTATGGTAGCGTCGCGACGTCCGTCTTCACTCGGCGTGACGCCCTTCCACCCTCTCTCCTTTCCTCTCTCTCTCCTTGCGAGCGCACGGAGGCCGAAAAGTCGCCTGCAGGCGGTGGTGTGGCGAGACCACCACCGGCCACGAAACCGCATCGTCTGAGTGCAAACCCGCGTGCTCACATACACACACACACATAGAGAACCGAGCGTTTCCTTCGTTGCGCTGCTTCTATACACGCCTCGGAGGAGCATCCACCCCCGTTGGGCCATTAGAGGGCGGGTATAGCTAGACTAGCGCTAGCGTGGCCGCCTTTCTCCTCGCGGCTGGCGTTCTATGTGATGTGTGTGTGTGTGTGCGTGTGTGTGTATGCTGTGCGCTGCGCTGCAACTTCGGAATTTAGGGTGTTTGCGCTCGAGGCGCGCTTTTTATCGCTTTTTAAGTATTTTCTAGCTGGACGAACAGAAAGAGAGGGTAGAGCTTTCTTTCGACCCCTTTTTACTTCCTTCGCTTTCAGTTAGGCCATTAGACAAATTTCGGCGAGCTAAGGTTTTCGGTCATGTAATGATTTGTGATTGTTTGTTGTTCTACGATTTTAGTTCTAAAATGATTGTTCGTTTGTTATGCTAAGATAGAATAAATATGACGATATTGACTGTTAAATTGAGAAAAATATTGGGAGTAGTACAATTTTTACCTATTACTTTATTCATAAATTTTTCTCAAAGTTTCTTATCCTTTTTAAAGTAAGAATACAAGAGTGCAATAAAAATAAAGCCATTGACTCTTTCCAATAATAATGCCTGGAAAGTTTTCATTGTCTCTTTTTAATTACTTAACACTTAATTTAATAATCGCATCACAAAATTGGAAGTTAATGTTGATGTAATAACAACTGTCAATCATACGTAATCATGAAATTTTACATATATATATAGTGTACAAATACAGCCATTAAAAGTATTGGTGGTGTAATTGAACAAGTACATTAATATAACTAATCGAACATCAATAGACTTTATCGGAATATTTATTATTAATAAAGTATTTATAAATTAAAATAAAAACAGATTCATTATATAAGCAAACGAGGCAACATCAATTAAATGTGTATACATTCGCACAAAGACAAACACTCTAGATCTTTCCCCATCATTTATGCAACAAGCTTCCAGCAAAACGTTGGAACTTTCTTTCTCCGATCCAGGATACGCACGTCATTCGTCCTTACACGCCTAAGCGAAAAATCGCCCTTGAAAATCCAGCCGCGTTCGAGCGCTTATATGCGCACTCGATCCACCGGAAAAATGACATCGCGCGCCTCGCGCCCCGCGAGAGACGAAGACGTCGCGCGCCAGCTGCCTGTCAGCACTGCTGAATGGCACTATATATAACGCATCCATGCTAAAGTGTCCGTATACGCGTATACAATGCGCGTAAAGTGCCGAGTGCGAGGGCCGCGGTTCTCCCGTGAGAGTAGCTGCGGCGGCTCGCTAAAACGCTTTTGCGATTCTCGCTTGCCTATACGCGCGTGTCTCTGCCTCTGCGCTAAAGTGTAGGAGTAACAGAATGAGACAGAGAGCTGGCGCGAGAGAGGGTCTAGTGGATAAGAGAATTAAAACTATACAGGCAACGTTTTCATACGAGCGATTGCTAAATTGACTGTGCATACATATACTGCTTCGTTCAAACGATTTTATATTGACTCGAAATTCTCCTTGATGTTTGATCTACAAAGATTTTTAAAATATACACCTCTGAGCGTATATTAAAACTATATTTTCAGTATCCAATCCGTTCTGCAAGTATTTAACATTGATTAGAAGTCTGAATTACGCTTCAAAATTAAAAGTACGCTAATATCACATTTATCTTCTTCAGCACATAAATCTTATAAAACAGAAGTACGGGAAAATTAAATGACAAGCGGCCGGAAATATTTGGCAGTTGATACAGGGACAGCGTGCGCGCGCGCGCAGCCTCCGGTCGGTAATTAAAAATGTCCGCGAGCTGTCAGACGAGAATGCGTTTGCACGGGAACGGCTAATGAAAAACCTCATCACACGTACGCTCGCTTTACCCGTGATGGTGCAAACGCGTGGAACGAGGAGGAGACTGAAATTTTCGTCGGTGAATTGAAATTTAGATGAAGAATTCATGGTATTTTACTTTCGAAAAAATGCAGAATAGATTAAACCAAATGTGAAATGAAATTGTAGTGATAAAAGCATAAAATATTAAACTAAGAAAAATATTTATTGATTGATATCAAGTACAAACTATAACACAAGCTCTTACATCGTAATTTTTGTAACCAAGTTGCAAGCAAAAAAAAAATTCCGCAGCATTAAATTCGATAAAGAAACTTAAGAGCGATACGTTTTAATTGAAACGAATTTCCCAAAGCGCGCGCGAGAAAAAGAGAGTAACGCGGGGCATTTTTTTCATCAACACGAGCTGTGCTCGCACCACCGCCACTATCACCGTTATATACACATACACCGTCGACACTAGCCGTACCTCGCTGAATGCAGCCCCGACCGCCGCCGCCACCGTCGCCGCAGCGCGAATGATACGAAGGCGGTAGTGACGTCATTAGCAATTCCGATCTCGTCGGGCGGAAATTATGTCCAGCGCGACGCCCGACTCGCTCTCAATATCCTCTCCCTCTCACGCTTCTCTCTCTCTCTCTCTCACTCCCCCTTCGCCTACTACGTCTGCGTACCCCAACATGGCTACGTTAGTGTTCGCGCGTGTATACGTATATATATATACGTATACAGGGAGTTTCGTGAGCGGGGGGAGAAAAAAGTGGAAAAAAGTCAGTACAGTCGGCCCGTCGAACGAGATTTCTTCGCTTCCGGTTTCCGGCGCGAGAGAGCGGCCGGAGCCCGCCGTGATTGGCTCGGACCGGGCCGGCCTGCACGAGATGCAATTGACGGCTGCTGCTGCCGCTGCAGCACGGTGTCGATACACACTTCGTTATAGCGCGGACGCGTTTAACTGTCGACTGACAATGAAAAGTTCAACGAGATTTATCGTCAGTGTAAATGCAATTTTTCCCGGAATGCGCGCGCGAACGCTGGGCTACTGGAAGTAATAACGGCAGATGCGTCCGAAAAGCAAGGTGCCTGGTCATGTTTGGTTTGGGTTTAGTTTATTTTTTATAAACGCGGATTAAAAAGAATGATCGGTGTTCGAAATATGATGTTATTTATGGAAATTGATGTGAGTAGTTAGCATTGTGTAGGCTTACTGTTTCTTTTTTTTTTTTTTTTCAAGTTATGTCAGAATTGCAAGCAATTGAGTTTTACAACACTTCGTTAGTTATCTCATTTTCGTCTAAGGAAAAAGGACTCCTGAAATATCTAATATTAGAAAAAGATCGAATGTTGATCTAGTTTATTTATCAATGATGCAACAGAGTTTCTTTACAATGAAATTCTTTACGATGAATAATACTGGTATTATTTTATCAATGATGCAAGTAGGGTTTCTTTACAATGACATTCTTTACAATGAATGATACTCTGGCATGAAAGAGGAAATATAGAACGAATAAGCATAAATATTAATACTATACTGGCAAGGGAAGTGCATACTCTCCGGAAAACGGATTTTAACGGAGCTTTGAAAGTCCATTTCTGATATAAAAAAATAAAGTACAGGGTTCTTAATTTCATCTTATAGGCTTTTTTACTTTCGATTCAGACTAGCTGTAATTGTAAATCTGTATCATTTAGTTAACAAAATGTCTCTTCTATTGACTATCACTTTGCAAAAATTTATATTACAGAAACGAGGGAAAACGATTATCAAAGTAGTGCATCAACTGTGTTAGCTGATAAAAGATGATTAATTTCTCTTTATTTGAACTTTTCAAAGATTTGGAAACTGCAACAAAAGTTCTAGACCAGGATTCTCACGAGTTTTCCCGGCTTACTATTAACTCAAAGATTACTGTATATGCACCATTTCAACACTTAGCAAATAAAATACACTTTATCAAAACAGATTACCAGCACACAATAAAACCCGTCTCAAAACTCAAACACACCAAGTGATTTTTCGTAACCCCAACACCGCTCCCACTATACCATAACCGCCAAACCTCGTTAGCCGGAAGGCCGCTGCCACAACGCTGGGCGTAAACAGCGTGAGAAAATCACGGGCTAATCTAAATATTTGAGCGAGCGCGGAATCTCTCTCCTCCCGCATATAGCTATCTCGTGCGCGCATAGGCCTCGTTACTGCGGCGAGAGCGCTATAAGGCGCCAGCGGCAGGTGCATTCACCGACTGCAACGCCCGAGATTTACAATGAACTTCCGCGCTCGCGCGCGCAGATCGTAGCCGCGGAAGGAAGTTTGTCCTGCGGCCCCCTGATTCTCCCGAGGTTATCACCCGGCCGTATCGCTCGTATTCGGATCTCAAACACGACGGGCCTTCCGCCAATGAGGACGCAGTGTGCCGACGACGACGACTTCCGCTTGCTTATACGCGTCGCGAAAGACGTGCACACGTGTGTGTGCGCTTGTTTATTTGCGTGAGGAGGATTTTGTTGGTGATTTTGGGTGTGCTGAAGATTTTGAGAGAAAAGCGTGAGTGTGGATTGTGAGATTATAAATGTGGAACAGAAGTTTTATTAGTATTATTTTAGTCCTGTTCGTTCTTGGATGCTTTCTTGGATCGTGTTATAAAGAAGACTTTGTACTATGATTAGGAAAGTTACTTTTTAGTGCCTAACTTACATACAATTATTTACATAGAGTCATACTTTAAGAAAGGTAATAAAGGAAAATTACAAGCACTATAATGTTATACCTATAATCAAAATCGTATAAAATATGAAATAAGTGTCATGTAACTGTATCAATATCATTAAATCCGAGCGCCACCTTTTTATGGATCCTAAAAATCCTATAGTTTCAATGTAACAACGTTAGTTAAACAACGGGGAAAATCAAAGAAAAAGAAGTGCACATAAAGGAGGAATAGACAAAGTTGACGGGCGTAGACGAGCGGTGAACGACGACGACGGATGGAGGCGAACGACGCGCGTTACGTGTCACGTGCTCTCCTTCTCTCTTTCTCTCTCTCTCTCTTTCTGTCTCTCTGTCTCTCTCGAGAAGGCGCGAGGTGTCTCGAGCTTTTACGAGTCATAAAGTCCGCGCGCACAGTCGTGCTTCTCACGACCTCGGCCTCCTTTTCCCGACGTCGTTCCCTAGCTCGCGCGCAACAGCAGCTTCTTCGCGCTCCTTTCCACAGCCCCATAGCACGTTGTCTCTCCCCCGTCGAGTGAGAGAGAGAAAGAGAGAGAGCGCTCGACCGGGTCTAACTGATAATAATGCCACTTTTATTGTACAATAACCCTTAAACGCAGCGATAAAACGGCTCTTTATGGCATCAAAAATGAAATAGTCGTGTCTCGGCTCTGTGTGCTGTGGCTGCTCCGCGAGAAGAGAGAGAGCAAGAGAGAAAGAGATGGAAGGGAAGAAGAAGACTATGGTACTGCTGTTGGACGCGGGAGAGTAAGACGCGCATATGCCGCGGAAGAGTGACGGAGAGAGGAGGAGAGAGAGAGAGAGTCGGGGGCTACTCGAAACTTTTTATTATGCTCGATTTCTTATATAGCCGACTGAGGTAAACTATACGACTCGGCGAACGAGATGATCAAAGTTTTTGATTGAATTGAGGGAAATGAGATTATGAACTGTAAATATTACGAGCTCGGAATGATGGTACGATATGTTTTAGCTATCTCGTCGTTGCAAAATTATGCAAATGTAATATTGATTCGTTTTTGCAATAAAAATTCTTATTTGTTATTTGAACGTCTATAAACGTCTACTGCATCGGAAAAATATTGTATTATCACACTAATTATTTTCGCCTAATTCGTATACTTTTCTTTTTCATAAAATTATTTTTATTCAAAATGATTGCTGCAATTCATTTATTTAAAGAAAATTGAATTTATATATATTTTTTTCAAATAAAATGTACCTTTTAAATATGTTGTAGGGAATATTGCGTATGTAGTAGAAAATATATTGTACGAATATTTTATATATCAGATTCCGAAACGAAGTTTTCAAAATATTTATAAATAATGAGAAAGTCACGACTCTTTACGCAAAACTATATTTTGTATGTGTTTGTGCAATTATTTATTATCTTAATGTTGCGTACACAAGCCGATACCTTAACAATAAAACCGCAACAACAAGCTCGCAAACGTACATGCCGCTACATCTCTCGGCAACTCGGTGAACCTTCAGCTGAAACAGTCGGGCGTCTTTCGCATTACCAACCCGAGCCTCGCGTCTTGCCCCTACTCTGTCCCTCTCTTTCTCTCTTGCAGTTGCCGCTGTCTCCTCGTAATTTATACGATGGCTTCGTTAATACGTAATGAATATTAATTATTTGCCGACGACCAGGACGGCGACGACGACACGCCACCCCGCCGCGCGTGCAGTAATTTGCAATACGTCGCTGGGCGTGTGTACACGCCGCGAAAGTATCGTTTCTGCGCGTTTGCTCTCTGTAGCGGGGGCTGGAAAAAGTTCATCAACACGCGCCGGACGCGCGATGACGGACGCGTCAAAACGCCGTAGGTATCTATAGTACGGCGCGAGGGTATATGGAAACGTTTTCAGCAGTCGATGTATGAATAGCGATTATAGATTTTGCTAAAGGTGTGTTTTCCAGCAGGTCAGTAAAAGTTTTGAGTTAGATTATATCTGTTGATTTGCAAACAAATTACTTGTAACACTTCTTATTTCCTAGCTTTATGATTTATGAAAAAAGTATTTTATCAAATGCAAAAACACTTATCATGAGAATGAATCGTATAAATGAATATTTATATACCTTTAAGAACATGGAATTGTATCTAAATAATGTTAATGAAATTTTGATTGAAACCACTATTTGAAGAGTTATACTAAATATACGTTAAGATTTTAAAATTGTAATACGTATGTTTTTAATTTCATAAGAGAAATATATAAGCTTTTCCGATCTCCAATTATACATAGATAACTGTTGAGTATCGTAAAGCATAGGGACGATATTACGATCTCATTACATAGGCATTTATCATTATAAATTATTGCGGATCGCAAATATTAACTCCGGTATCTAATTTCTTCAATACATCATTTTTCTCGTTATTTTATTTTTTTTTTCTTTATAAATTATTGACCATTGAATTTAATGTGACTACATATAGTTTCGAATTGGTATTTTATTATTTGATTGTTATGTTTATGAAAAAACTTATTTTGTATTAGTGCAACTACAAAATATGATTGATTTTATCAAAATCTATCTAATAATCATTAAATATTTAGAAGTTAACATAAAAATATTAATTTTCTTATGGAACTTAAAATGATAATTTTTTCCATGAGGAAATTCTACAATAATTAAAGATATTACTAAAAATAATGTCATTTAAGTAGATAAAGGATATAGTATAGTCAGACTTTTCAATACTCATATATACTTTATCGATTTTAGATATTTTTTTTTTAATACATTCAACGACTTATGACAAATTTCAGCTGTCATCAATGCGCATCGAGTTTAATTCTTGTTATGAAAATAATCTATTGCAACAATACGTCGATTTAAATTTTACGAAAACTGTAATTAAACTTTTTCATCTCAGCATACTTAGCTGGTATCCCAATAAATAGATGGCCCGATGTACTGATCAACTCGCTCCATAAGCATTCCGAGCTCTCGATACTAATTATTAGAAAACGACAACGTAAAACTGACGAGAAAGAGAGAGAGAAAGAGCACGAGAGAAGGATGCGAGCGAGGAAAAACGAGAGGTAAAACGCAGGACGGAAAAAAGGCGAAAAAGCGTAGGAGAGGGAAGAATGAAACCGGGGAGAAACGGCAGCAGCAGCAACAGCAACGGGCTGAGCTGTGTGCGCGCACGCGCGGTTGGAGGCTTAGCTGTATTTTAATTATACTGCATCCCATAGAGAGAGAGAGAGAGCTCCTCCTCTCATCGTTTTCTCCCTTTTTCAGTTCTCATCTCTTTTTCGTCTTCTCTCTCGCGCGGACGCGAACGTACGGCAGCGGCAGTTTTGCTCGCGAGCAGCGCTCTGCGAAAAAGCGAAGAAACGCGGGCGAGCGCAAGCTTGAAAAAAGAGCGGGAAAAAGTAATAGAGAGAAAAATAAGGAAAAAAGTCTGGGGGAGAGAGAGAGAACGCCCTGGACGTCCCACTGCTCTTTTATCTCTATCTTCTTCTCTCTCTCGCTTGCCAAGCTCTCCGCGACCATTATATTGTTCGCCATGGATCCGCTTCGCGTATCTTTCGCTCGTTCCTTCTCTCTCTCGTCGCTTTTGCCCTCGACCACCGAGAAACGCGTAAAATCCAAGATATGTGGCTGATCGCCGCGTCCACTGGAAACGAAGTCCCCTCTCTCTCTCTCTCTCCCTCTCGCTCTTTCGATCTGACTCTCTTCTTTCTTTCTCCTCCTTGCCTCTGCTGGGCATTAATAATTGACGCGATAATTCTGCCGTCCGTTAAATCGATTCAGCGCCGAATGGCTGGTTTCGGATTATGCACGGATATACGTATATATATACACACACACGCGCGTGCGATTTTCTTCGCTCTTATTAACTGCGAACGAGCCCTTATGCGAGACTCATTTACATGAGACGTATAAAGTAACGGCGGAGAGCCGCTTGCATTTCTGCAGATAATTGTGTTTATGAGGTGCGCGTTCTCTCTCTCTCTCTCTCTCTCTCTCTCTCTCTCTCTCGCACTCTCACCGGGCTCACGAGCTCTCTGCAACGCTCCGCTGCCGCGTCGCGATTATTCGAGGGCTTTTGAATTTTTTCGTCCACGCGCCCGTGCTCGCAGCGGCTCGCCCGTTTCAGCGCTTGTGCGGCGCACTCGCTGTCCGGCATTCAAGTGTGTCATTCGATAAATGCAAGAATTTTGAGGAAGATGCTTTTAATAACAATAATTCGCTTTTGGAGAGTATATTTTTTCGAAAATTATTGCGTGATAAGGGATTCGTGCATTTTTTTTTTAATTTATTAAAGTAATGGATTGTGTAATTTTACTTAAATCCTTGCAGTGTTTTACGTATAAATTTAAAGTAAATTTTAAAAATTGTGTCTTACTGATAATCCATTATACTTTTAATAATACTGTGCTTTTTTGCTACTTAGCAAGTAATTTGATAAAATTTGTTACTTTATGTTCGGAATTATAATTTTTAACGGACAATCACCCCATGATAAGAGACATTAAGTACGGATTAATTATTCTCATCATGATAGACAATGTTTATGCATGTATTATTATTGCAAATCATATAATGCAAATATACGAGATTATTCATATATTTTTAAATAAGATATATCAGAGTACAATACATTTTTTTCACTACTCATAATTAACCTACACAAATAGCTCATATAATCATTCCATTAAAATATATTAAAATTATAACTATAATGTTATAATACCAGCTGACCAATTCTCTATTCCGCCCAAAACCAACGTCTGCATAAAAATCTTTAAACGTGTGTATACAAACGGTAGTCGGATTCCGGACTACTCTGTCCAATAACTTACTTTAATCTCGAAAACGCGCCTCGGCGGCGCGATAGCGCCATTTCTCAGCCCGCATTCCCAACGACACCTAACAATACGCCGGCGGATTCCCACGCGATAACCGCCGCCAAGCGCGCGAGCTCCGACTTCTAAATCCTCCGACGAAATCTGCCTCTCTCTCTCTCTCTCTCTCTCTCTCGTGAATATATCCCCGCGAGGGAGAGCACACATACGCATCTCCATCCTTTTTTTCCCGCGGGTATACAAAGAGAAACCAATTAATTCGCGCTTGAGCTCGCGCACGTAATTTTCAACGACGAAAAGTCCAAGCCGGAAACCCTCTCACCTCTTCTTTTTTCGCCGAAAGCGCCACAACGTCGTCGTCGTTGCCGGGATAATATCAATTACGATGCAGATGCCCGTGCTATAAATTATTTCGGTGCGCGCGCGCGCACGCAGCGGGACCGCGGGGTAATGCTGCTGCAGCCTGGCCGACAGCGGGGAGCCTCGTGCGCACGTCTTTTGATACTCTTTCTCTCCTCGGGCCAGCAGCAGCGCGACAATCGGAAAGTGAAGCCCGCTTGAGCGAAGCTCTCGTGTGTTTCGCGGGAATTCGTGTTTGCCCCCCCCCCCCCTCGTTCTTTTTTTGCTTTCTTCTTTTTGGTTAGTCGCTGGAAAAATTTATCGCGGCGGTTAAATTAAAAGTGCGCGCAAATCGGGGACACACGGTACTGGCCGTGTGTGTGCGTTCTTTTTACGAGCTGCAGGCGCGCCGAGCCGCACTGACGAAATTGCGTATGAGTGGTTTATTCCGGGTAAGGGGGGAAGACGGAGCCGGGAGATGTGAAGGGACTCGGGTTTAATTAATTTCATAAATTTTTGAAATACTTGATGTATAACTGTCGGCCGGGAGAAGAGTTTTGTAATGAGCTGCGGGTCGAACGATATTTATGGAAAAATGAGGCTCGTTTTATGGGGATAGTGAATTTTTTCCGGGAATGAAATTATTGAAGGTGACAATAATTTAATTGTTGCTGGTTTATGAATTTCCGAGCGACAAGCGTAATTAGTTAAAAAATTTTGCTTAATTAATTTATTTTTTGTGAGTAACTCCTAAGCGGGGAGTGAAAATTAAAAGTTATCGTTGGATTGTACGTAACTATGTTCTTTCCGTTTCTGAAAAACATTGATTGATGCGAACTTCATTCGCAAAACAGTTATGGAAACGGTAAATCTGCTGATCGTAAAATATGTCATTAGTTTTAGTCAGCGATTGCAGTTACAAAATGTTATTGATAATATCGTTTAATATTTTTTTTTAATTTCTTACACGTAGTGATGCATTCTCATCCAAAAGGATTGCGCATATATAAATGGTGCTAGCGGTATAAAAGTCAAATTTAATTATTCATTAATTGAATTCATTTGACACGCCTGACAAACTCTTTAACTGAGTAAGTTGGAAGAAGAACCATTAATAAAATTAAACTTTAATTGCAGAAGAAAGGAAATAATCATGACAGTAATTTCATTATAATGTTATCGTTGAACAGTAAATTTTTATACAGCAACCAATAAGAAAAGAACAACGTTTATTTTGTAAATGCATTATCCAGATACTGTTTGCTAATCAATCAAACTATATGAACTTTAATTTACATTCTCTAAAAATATTTTCGACTCTTCAATAATTTCAGCACACCTTACGTATTCATGAACTTCTATTATGGAATTAACGCTGAAAGCAAATTATCTCCTTTTTTTTTCTCTAAAACAGTTATGCAATTGAAAATCCTATTCTACTTTTTATTTTCTTCTAAACGCTAGTGGAACCACCTGGCCGCGCGTAAGGCATACGCTATGCAAACCGATAAATTTTGCCTCGCCGCACGTGCCATCAGTCTTCTTTTCGGCCGAAAGTCACAGAAAAGTTATTGATAATTTGTCACGTGTGATTCCTCGGTGCGAACGCGCCATCTCTCATCTTCGCGCAGCCTCAAATGAAACGTCACTTCATTCGCTCTCGCGCTCCATGCCGCACAAGCCTTCTGTGTCGCACGCATGTTTTTCTCTCTCTCTCTCTCTCTCTCGCAGCCATGGGGTATCGCTCGCTAGGTGTGCTCAACGAATGATCGATCGTGAAGATTCGAACCCCCTTTAAACTGTACTAACAAACGTGTCTCTGCAAAAATCTTTGCGACAGTTTGAATATGATTATAGAGCTATTATGGAAGCTATTTAAATCGGATTTTTTTAAATTTACATTGTTGGTTTGAATTGTTTTAGAAATTAATAAATTTGAGTTCAAGTATATTAACATTTTTCTTGAGTAATTCATTTGTAATGTTTAAAATTTTCTGTTCTATTGATACTATAGCTAAGTTATATTAACATCTACAATATTTATTCAAATATGTAACAGAATTTTATTTTGTAGTATAAAAGTGGATTAAATATTCTGCGTTAAAGAGAACATCATATTTTTGCGTTCAGATTAAATGACTATTTATATATTTTAATTAACATTTAAGAAGGTATATTTTTTCGGATGTTAATTAATCTGTTTTAAAAACTACACGATCAAACTTATTATTCAATTTAAACTTTGTATTCTATCCTATTAATAAACTGCCCTAATAGCCCGCCGCACGCTGCAAAATAAAAGAGTGAAACTCAGCCCGAAACGTTCATAACGCGTTAAATGAAACAATCAAAATAAGGCAAATGGACTACCGGCGCGTTTAACGACGGCCAACACGGTAGACAATTTGTGGAAACAATTCTACGAATAATATAAAAGCGAAGCCGAAGAAGACGAAGCGCCGCGGAGGAGTCAAAAGAGTAACATGCGGCAGACGAGAAGAAGAGAGAGAGAGAGAGCAAGGTTAGGAAACGCCCTCGAGAACGCCTCCTGTCCATCAAGCCGTCATTCTCATTCCCATTTCTGCTTCCCGCGCCCGAACCGTCGATTATTTTCTTCGTTTGCGCGCCTTGTTTTTGTAACCGGCCGTCGCTGGACGTGTGTAGTATGGTATATATACCTGCGCCGGATAATTATTGACAATACGCCAAGGCGGGTGTGAGAGAGGAAATCTTGACCGGCTCCTCTTCACGGCTTTTCCTCGATTATTAAATACGCGCATAGTGGAAAAGTTCACACTCTGTAGACACGAGTGGGCGGTGATAGGTCCAATAGATTCGACTAGAATCATAGAATATTAGTAACGGCGTAATTATATTGTATGATTTACATATTTCTGTCAATTACGACAATTTTAATTACAGATATTCAAAACTAATTTTCATCACAGGTTCTTTATTTAATATTCAATTTAAAATTCATATTGTCGTCGTGAACTATTAAATTATAAAGCCTCTTCAGATTTTAATTTTCTTAAGATTCGTAGATCTCTTACATAATTACTTGATGCACATTGCACCATAAGTATACCAGGAGATTGCGCAATGATATTTAAAGTAAACGTTTATACGTACAAGGATATAATAATGACTTCCGTGTTTTCTATAATTACTATTATTACGCAACAATAAGGACTCACTAATTCGCTTAAGAGGAATACAAGTCGGTTACGCTAACCCTTCATCCCGATGATATCGCTGAAAAATTCTGCATTATTTCACAGATGTTAGATATAATAACAATCCAATTTCATTAAAAACGCTGACTTCCCTGTGATGGCATTACGTATTACGGCATTTTCAACACTCAATTTTTCCCCCTCCGGCCGCGCGCAATCACCGGCGCTATTAAAGCATTTTACAAAGCGCTCGAAGAATGCGACGGGAGGCTCTTTCTCTTCGTAAAATTTCACGTCACGTCATTGTTATTATCGTTATTAAATGGTCACGGGTAATGCGACGGCCAGACGATAGTAATTTCGGTCTGCAAGCAGCTGCGCTCCGCGCAGTGCACTCTTCGCGCAAGCTGCGCCAACCGAGAGACGGGCTTCCTACTCGTTCCTCCTCGCGCTCTATTTGCCCATCTTTCTAATACTCTGCGCACGCGCGCATCTTTTTGCGCCCTTTCGTGTGTGTGCGTGTATATATGCATCCTCTCGCCTTCTCTCCGTCTGCCTCCTGCTTTTAATCTCTTTTCTCCTCCTGTTCTTTTGCTCGCACTTTCTCCGTCTGTTTCTCTCTCGGACTGCGGCGGCAGCCAGAGCTCCTAATAGTTAGGTGTGGAAATGACTTGTGGCTTCGGCTGGTAGCGCCCGTTCGCTCGCACGCGCAGGAAATTATTGCTTTCGAAAACGATCCCCTAAATCACGAAATCCAGACGCGGCGCTGCAGAGTAGCAGCAGCAGCAGCAGCGCGATCCACTGTCAGGAGCTTGAATGAGCTTTTAATTTCCCCTGCGCGTCGATATGTGTACAATCATTTTCAGCGTTCGCGCACGCATGTGCTATATATAGGTGCGTATACATCGAGAACGAGTGCCACGTTTGTTGCTGTCGAAATTAAAATCATCCGTCGCATCGCGGCTGAATAAATTGCATTCCGCTGTATATACATACAGCAGCTGATTGCCAGCATGTATATTAAAAAGGAAAAGAGCAAGAGAGGGGAAGAGAGGGAGGGAGAGATATTGAGTTCGCGATGTGGATGACTATCTGTAACAACGCTTGTGTGTAGGGTAGCGTGAGCGCGAGGATGAAATGATTATTGATTCGAAGACGATACTAGTCTTACGCAGCGCCCCGCGCCGTCGTCGCCGCTGCGCGGATAAGTAGATGCAAACAAGAAAAAGTGACGTGGAGAGCGCAGCGCCGAGCGGCCGCGGATCGCGCGAGGATCGTCAGCATGACGAGGCATAAATTTGTAATTTATTGGCGCCGGGAAGTCACCTGCTTAATCACTCGCGCATAATAATGAACAGGTTTATAAACGCACAAATAAAGGATGAACGTTAATTATTTGTCTTGGAGTGCGTAAAAATGTGGCGGGACGAGCAGAGGATAAATATGTCGCGGAGAGAAGCAATAAAATTCTGCACATTGGGACATTGTAATTAAAACGTAGAATAAATGGTTTTTGTAAGTTGTAATCTTGCGTGCGCGCGCGCGCGAACAATCAAAATAAAAGAAATTATGACTTAATTATTTCTTTTGCGTTTGCGTGTATGCGAGTATGCGAGTATCACTGCAGCGGTTTTCTTGGTGGTTTAAGTCGAGTCTTGTGTTTGCGGTAAAAGTTATCATCCTTTTGATATCGAAACCCAAATACAGTAGAGTATGAATTAAATTACGATATTTTTATGATGTTCTTATCATAACGGTCTCTTTGTTGTTTTAATAATAATCGATATAAAATTCACAGTATTGTATTAATAACTTATACAATATATAACCAATCATTTTTAATAACTTGACATAATAGCATTATCATAAATTAAAAAGATTATCCGTTTCCATTTTATCATTATATAATTTAAAATAACAATTTTTATATCAGGCTTCGAATATAAATTTTAAGAAATTAAAGCAGTTTTTTGTATTAACAAATTAGTAACGTCCCTGGTAGAAAATTAAACATAAGTTGGCCAGAATATGCTTAACCAGCATATGGCTTAGCCATATTCTGGCCAACTTATGGTTAATTTTCTACCAGGGGTCATACAAACGATAAAAGCTCCTATTACGCCATCAACCCAAGTGCATATATCACTCCAGTTCCGCGAAATCATTCATTCAAAAACGTAACATAGCGCTCTTCATCCAATTTTACGCCAATATCTATTTCCGCCCACCCAGCAACCCACGCGCCCCACCTCTTGCAAACTCTCAAAATTATGCTTCCTATACACCCGCGCACACGCGCGTTATTTATATTGCAAAATATGCGAGCAGCCGTTTAGAATTCTAGAGCACCGTGCGCTCGCGCGTTTCTATTTTAAAAAGGTCGGCCGCGCGTTCGAAACGCAAGAGGACATAAGCAAGTAGCGCGTGGGCGCTATAGGGCCGCGTATATAATTCTTCGCGAGCTTCTTTCTCGGGCGCGCTTCCGCGTTCTTAAATCTCCGTTGTAAGCGCGAATCTCCCGAAAGACGTATTCGCGCGTGTCACCCGCGCGAATGCCACGTGCTTCGGAAGGTATTTTGGTTTCGAAGAGGGCTCAGGCGCGCTGTCGTGATCGACGGAGAGGAAGATGCTAACTAATTAGATGAGTCGGTTGAGGCTATTAATGCGACTCGTTTGACAGGTGTCACGGTCCCTTAAATTTTCCAGATTGATGGTGACTATATTGGTATAGGCTTGTGATTATGTTTGTTTCTATGATATTGTCCTTTAATTAGCAATGTAACATTGTTATATTTACGTAAATCCAATTAAGCTCCAACAAAGGAAAATTTGAGTATTCAAAGTATTAATCAACTTCGCTATGCGTTTACCATAAAAGAAAATCCCATCAAAATTACAGTGTAAGCTCGTATATAAACGTCTACGAACTCACCGCGCGCCTCATGAATGAAAACTCACACTTCCAAAGCACTACATCCAAAAACAAATCCCAAAAACTTCCTCGGCTGATATAAACACCTCAGACGCCGAGCGTCACATAACTTCCATATACACACCGCATAACGCTCTGCGTACTACATACCTCCCAGCCCCGTTCCGCGCGCTCCCAACTTATACGCGCGATTCTTATTTGTCGCGCGCGGTGCTATCATCTCTCTTAAATATCGTCCCGGCGCAGAATCCGCGCGAGCGCAAAGTCGATATAGGTTCGGCGAATCGGCGCGTATAACGAACGAAGAAGCTTCTGCTGCTGCAGGAGTAGCTCCGCGTGTGCTCCTCCTCGTTTCGCGCTGTATGGCGCGCACGATATTATCTCCCGGATTCCCGTTGGACTCGATAAACAACCGAGGAGGGGGATGTCACGGCGTTCCCCCGACGTTGTTGGCTGGCTGGCTGGCTGCGCGCACCGGGAGCCGATGTCTCGTAAACATCCCTCTTTATTGCCGACCCTCTCATTTCCAGTCCGACTTTTATAATTTCCTTTTCGAAAAATCCCTCCCGAGCGCGCGCGAGTGCGAGAGAGCAGCCCGAGAGGGACTTCTGTCTTTTATTTTATTACACGCGTGTATATATATACGTGTCTATCTTTCTCGGTTTCGCCTTCTCTCTCTCTCTCGTTTTCGCTCGCTCGCTCGCGCGTGTCTTCCAATTTTTTCGCTTCTCCTTTTTCCCTCCGCCGCTTCTTTTCTTGTTCTTCATTCGCTCGCTCGCCCTCTCTCTCTTTCTCTCTCGCTCGAGAAGAAGCTGGTCTCGATTCGGTTCAACTTCCCCCTTTCTTTTCCACCTCGATTCATGTTAGACTTCGGGGAAAAGGTGGCTTGTAAGTTATTGTTGTTTTGGCTCCTCGCTTTCCTTTTGCTCGCTTTTCGGACTTGCTCTCCCGCCCGTAGTGAGGCTGCAGCGTTTCGCTCGCGGGTCTCTCTCTCTCGCGCGCGCGAGAGGTGATTTTGGCTCGTTTATTACGAGCTTCAATCGTTTTTATGATGGGCTCGCGCGCGGCAGATTTTATTCATAAGGAAATACAGTTTTATAAGTTACATTATGCGGCTGGTATAAGAATTGAATTAACGGCCGAGGGTGCCTTACGTGGGATGTAATGGATAACTGTGAATAATTTGAAAATCCGGTATTGTTGTTTATTATACATTAATTCGAAATGTGCATAAGTATAAAATAAATTTCAACGTTTTACTTGAAAAGTATCTTAGAGTGTCCATTTTTAAATAAACATACTCAAATAACAGTGAATTTTTTTTGTTTAAATATAAAGCTAATATCTTTATTAATATTAAAAAGTTAAAAGAAATAAAAAAAAGGCGATACACGCTCTTTTGATGCGGCTGTTCAAGCTGTCTGTTACCACTTGAGAGCGCTATATCTACATCTCGGTGAATTAAAAATTTGCCGCACCTGCACCTCTCATACACAAGCTTATCGCACAAATTTCATCCACGACGAATCAAGCGCGTTACATACGCATATAATCCCTTCTCGTTTACGAGCAAACGGCTCGGGAATACCCGCATAAAGGAAATAATTACATAAGTTTTAGCGCGAGCAAAACGATACGAGGCAGACGACCGCTCGCTCATTTAAAAATCGATATTCTCCGCAGAGGCGCGATTCTCACGCAGAAATTGCCTCGGCGAAATCCAACGATCCAAAACCCCGCCGCTGATATCTCGAAAATAATTTCGAGCGCACTCTACCGCCATACGGAACAGAATGACGCGGCAGCGGCGGCGACTGAGCGCGTCGTAAAAATCGCTAAAAAATACAAGGGCCTAATTGGGCGCAGGGGTAAATCGAGCGGACGGTCGTCGCTATATACGCGTCTATATACATGTAGCAAACCGAAAGAATTGGCCCTTCGATATTTCATATTTACGACGCTCGCGCGTAACGTCGCCTCATAGAGCCAGCCAGCCGAGCGCATTCGGCCTTAATAACCTCGTTCCCTCGCCCCTTCGCATTCTCCACGGCGGGATTATATTCGCGGATTAACATATTGACGCGCGCTCTTCCTCTCTTTCGTTCGTTCTGTCTGAGAGAGAGAGAGAGAGAGAGAGAGAGAGAGAGAGAGAGAGAGAGAGAGAGAGAGAAATAAGAAGCGAGTTACTAAATCACTCGCGGTCCCCCCGCGCGTATAGCCGTCCCGCAGAAGAGAAGAATTAATGCGGATGCCCCCAGAGGTCCCGAGACAGGTATATGCCCCCTTCGCCTTTTGAAAGCTGCTGCTGTGTGTCTGTGTTGCAAAAGGGGTATATACACGCGGCGGACTAATATTCCACGCTGTATAACAACGTTTCTGCGGGCGAGCTCATTAGGAGCCTGCGGACGAGCACTCGGACGATTGGCTTTTTCGCCGAGCCATTGGGTATATAGCCTGTTACGAGCGAGAGCCCTCGCGGAATGCTCGGGGTTTGGGTTGTTGCACGAGCGGATGCTGAAGTAGCAAGCTTTATTTTAATGTTGATAGTATAAATCATAATACCTCCTGACATTGGAAATACTTCTCTATATACGAAGGCTAGAGGATTTCGTGAAATTAGTTTTGAATTTGCTGAATTTATTTTTGGCAAAAATGATGGTACTTGCTGTTTTTTCTCTCTTAGTTTTGTTTGTAAACGTATAAATGAGAAGCCGTATGAGCTATAACGAAAAATGATAATATCTAATGTTTGACATTTTAATTTTCAATATAAAGCATTACATAACGTTTTGAAATCTAATGATTCTCTTAAACTAATTTGCTTCGCAATAATTATTCTGAAATAAAAAATAAAACGTTTGTAAAGGATATGAAAATCCAATATTAATGAATGTTAAATCTATTTTTTTGCGTGTAAATCGTGTCCTATATGGAAATTAGTTTATAGATGCACTGGTATGATATTAATACTAATTTATATTCTATGAATAACTCAAATATGCATACTCATTAAGATCTACAAGATTAAATATAAGACCGTTTACGCGACCGTTTTGTCCAATAAAATATTTTATTAGATGATGTTTAGTGATCTTGTAAAGATGGCAGTTCGATGTGATTTCCTCAAGGAAACTTGATTCATATTCAACTAACCGTTTTCATTGAACCTATATTTCAAACTAATCCAAGAAAGCTAATAAACTAAAACAACATTTATTAATTGTTAATTTAAGCGAGTAAAGTTCTTAGATCACTCAATTAACAAACCAACATTAACCGAGCAAGAAATTTTCCAAAAATCCAAACTCAAAAACCAATAACTGTCAGGATTACGTAAAATTATCGCTAAATTCCTCCGGCAGTAATATATTATCCATGCGAATGCCACAACGCGCGCTCGCAGCGATCCCACAACCGTGTTCTATCGTAAAACATCGCGCGCTCGCGGGCCGATCCACCTCTCGGGGGCCGAGAAATTACAAATACCGCGCATAACGACACGCAAGTAAGACGTCGGCCTCGCCGGGCGCGACGAAACATAATCGCCTCTCGCTTCGCGGAAACACTCGCGTATACGCGTTTACATCGGTGTACATCGGACGATTCATAGCTCGTCCTCGTGTCCGACGATTTAATCGGCCGTGCGCAATAACTTACGCGCGCGCGCGCACGAGCCGAGTAATTACTTTGTCGCTAAACTGACAAGAACGCTAGACGCGTCTTTCTCCTCTCTTTTTCTCCTCCGTGTTAATATATATTTCTCGCGTCAAATCGTCGTCGCACGGTGTACAGTACATGCGTATGTATAAAAGGTGGACTGGCTCTCTCGGAGAAGGAGAGCGTCGATTTCATCGAGGGCTCATAAAGCATCAGCTAAATCTACTGGGTACATGTACGCGGAGCACACGAGGGAGATTAAGATCCGGGAGTCGCGCGGAGCCGCAGGATGAAGAGGCGTTTCGGGGATCTCGCGGAAGCCGTCGGGACGAGATATTTTTCGGCGGAGCTTTTGCTTTTCGCTTTGCGTGGTCGTTGGATCGCACACTCACCGGCCCGAGACTCATTTCGGTTCTTGACCGCGCGCGCACGCCTGCGAGAGATATGTTGGACGAGATTGTTATAAGGCCCGAAACAAATTGGTGTGTCACAGCGCTAAATTTAACTGACGAAAAGATTTTGCGATGTTCCGCATTAAAATTCTTCGAAAATTTTCGTGCTAATATAAAAGAAATATTGTTAAAGTATATTATAGATTATTTTTGTATAAAATAGAACTCATGCGTGGAAAATGTTAGAATATTTGTGCCAGGGTTACTTACAGCGTTCTAAGTGGTAACAGACTAATAGACAAGACAAACATAATTGTTTTTATTCCAATGATGCGATTTCATTTATCTTAATAATGCACATTTCAACCATTAGCCTTCGAAAAACATACTTACGTATATTATTATACGGCACCAACAATTCATCTAACAATTTCTATACAAAAACGTTACCATCACCTCACCCGAGTCCTACCTCACACCTCTGACAACATTAACTTTCCAAAACCTACTTACAAAATCCTACTCCATACTATATACGACCCTTTCCACCATTCTGCAACTCACAACTTTAAAAAAAAAAAAAACACTTGCGCGGCTCAGCCATAGCACAATACACCGCATGCAGCACTCGAAAGGTCGTTGAGCCGTCGGCAAAGCGCGCACGACTCAGAGCCGTGCACGCCGCTCATGATAAATGATAGCACTCGCATAAACGCGGGCCCTAGACCGTATATACGCGCGGGACGAGTCGACCCAGTGACGCAGGGCCTCGGGGCCGCCGCCTCGCCTCGCCACGCGGCAGCGCATATTAATGGTCGCAAACGTATAATCGGCGCGTCACAGCGGGAGCCCACGCGGGGCCAGGTGAAATCCGCTCGGGCCGTCCTGGACGCGCAGTTGTTGCCACGATGCCAGGAAGCGATGTTCCTCGCGTGTTTTGCCTCGCTGTTCTTCAAGAGTATACTATGCTTAACTTTATTTGAGTATATAGTTGTGTAGAGCGGTTTTTTCGAGGTGCGAAAGTGCGTTGTGCGAAGGAGTTTTGGTAAAAGTGACGTGGGATGAAGTGTAATAGAGGTCTAGGGAATCATGTGAAGCATTATATGGTAAAGAAGTTTCCGCTGGTGATACCTGTGAGTAGGAACGTGCGTGAACGTTACTTAATTGATGTCGATCTGATAAAAAGTGGACGCGCCTCTTTTGTAATTGCCCTAGAAGCATGAAATATTAAATAATAAAGCGCGGAATGTCGTAAAAGTGCGCGAACAGAGTGTGTGCGCGCGAGTGCGGGCAAGAGAGGTGAAAAAACTAATTGCAGTTTAACTCATTCGCGGCGCAAAAGTGTCTTTAAGGGAGAAATAATTGTTTATTTTAACAAGAGCGATAAATTACGGCCGCGTATACTAACTAGTTAGTGCGTTATGTTTTTTTTTATGCGAGCAATTAAAGGAAATTCATAACCATGCGTAATAAAGTAGATCATTACCCGATTGGTATAGAGACAATTAAAATTCCTCGCTAAATGACCTTCTTTTAACGAGTTCCCGATAACAACTATATATAATAAACCGCAAATAAAAAAATCAACGGACTGTCTCTCTCCACGAGCGAGAGCACAGCAAAGAGCTACATTGTCCATCGTCCGAAATCAATAAAAAATCCCATTCGAGTCAATTACAATGAACACATCAAGCTCTCTCTCACTCCTTCTCCCGAGTCTCATTAAACCACGCATCGAACGATAAATAACCTGGCGGGCCTGTCTCTCTCTCTTTCGCGTACACGTATTTCGAGAGCTGAGCGAGCGATCTAACTCCCGAGAGTCATTAAAACGGAACGATATTATAGCCCCGAATGGAAAACGCGCGCATTTTCTTTGAGCCTCGCCGCGGTCGCGCAAGGTGGAACGATCTCGAAAGTTATTACGCACGCACGTATGACGCACGTGTACATACAGATTAGACGACGACGACGACGACGAGTGCCGTTTGATTGCGGCGCGTATATAATACCCGCGTGTGTGTACGCGCGCGGAAGGCGGCTCTTCAACGCCGCCTCCAGGATCCGCCCCTGCGCCCTCCCTTCCTCCCCCCTCCTCCTCCTCTCACCGTAGCAGCTGCCTGCTGCTGTGTTGCGCTGTGCGAGGGAACCGTCACTTACGTGCGCTACCGCCCGTGCACGTCACTTTCCGCGGCCGTATCGCATGCGCATATATATAAGTGCGCGCCGCACACTGGCGCGGGTTACGTAAACGTCGTATACACTGCGCTGATTGTGGGTAGGTGGGAGGAGGTAGGAGCTCTATTTTTTTTTAACTCCTGTTTGCTTGATTTTAGTGGGGTGATATGTGAGTGTGTTTGTGTGTGTATACGTACTGTTATTTTTACGATATTTTAAGTAGCGGTTCGCCGTAATTAGACGCGCTTTATTTCCAGTCGGTATTTTTTTTTTCATTCGTTGAATATAAGGCGGATTCGTGATGGAATGAGAGCGAAGGAGAGTGACGTATTGCGGGTGCAGATTACGTAAAAATATTTGTTGCTCGCGGTGATTTTTTCGAATAATGGGACACCGTTAACTTTAATTTAAGAGAAAATTGAACATGTGTGATAATTAATTTTGTAAATATATTTTAAAAAGTGTTTACTTGAAATTAAAATAAATGAGAAGCCTTAATGTATATCTATACGTAAGCGTAATCAATACATTTATAATCGAAAGCAATTTCACATGTTGCTCTTCCAAAACGATATACTTGTTTATTCTGAGATTTTAGTTGAAATCCAACATTTTATGTACTCGATATCGTTTCATTGGTCATTTAATTTACCAGGAACTATAATTATTCCACTCATAAAAACGTCGATTAATACTGAAAGTGGAGATGCTCCGCGAGATTGCGCGGAACCCATGTTTGCTCAACATTTATAAAGCGTAAAAGAATCATTGACATTTGTATTTTATGGTTTTTAACGACTGTCAGAAGTAACTGTAACCAAAAATTACGCTTTGGCAATTTATAATCGA
This sequence comes from Torymus aiolomorphi, assembly GCA_036365515.1. Taxonomy (NCBI): domain Eukaryota; kingdom Metazoa; phylum Arthropoda; class Insecta; order Hymenoptera; family Torymidae; genus Torymus; species Torymus aiolomorphi. The sequence goes on from CM070877.1 coordinate 132,265,768, forward strand.
GCCGCTTATTAATGGAAGCGCCGAAAGTACTTAACGGCAATTAAATTGACTGTAACTCATTATATTGAAAAAAAGAAAACAACCATGCGTGTATATAAAATTATCAACGAGGAACGAGCATCGAAATCGCAAAATCACCCCGTTCTACCATCCTCCGGGATAATTAACTCGCCGAATACGAGTCCATTCACCATTAAAACAGTTGGCTCCATAATTTCAACTCCGATATCGTTCGCCCCGGCCCTCGACATTTTCTGTATATACCATTCCGCACTTACATCGCCATCATCGGATCTACCTATAGGCGAAAAACGACGTCGACGACGACCAAAACTTATATACCAGACGAAAGAATAAGAAGGAGAAAGAGAGAGAGAGAGGGGCTTCGATTTCGGAAAGAGCTCCGAGTTAATTGGAAAGACGAGCAGAGAGCGCACGGCGAACCTGCAGCAGCAGCCGGCTCCTCTCCACCGTCGAATGAGCTCTCCTTCCCTCCCTCTCTTAAATATTTTTACGCTCTTCCTTATTTTTACCTTCTCTCCTCTCCGTGCGCGCGTCTGCCCTCTCGATGAGCTTCTCTCTCGCTCTCCTCGCGTCCCTCATTCTCCGTGCGTATACGCGAGTATGTGTGTGTGTATGTGTGTGCAGCGAGGAACTTTAATGGGCCCAGCTAATGACTATTGGCCGGCGCGCCTGGGCGGGACCGTAAACCCGCATGCGCGCGCGGTACACATGTGCGGCCCGCAGAGAGAGAGCGAGAGAGCGGGGCCGGTTTCGCTGCGGAAGGGGGTTGCAGTTCTGTGCCGCCTATATACGCGCACCTCTCTCTCTCTCTCTCTCTCTCTCTCTCTCTCTCTCTCTCTCATTCGTTCGCTCGTTCGCTTGTACTTACATTGGCAGCCCTCGAAACTGTGTATAGGCAGAGCAAAAACATTGAGTCTCTGCGAGGGTGTAAAATGAATGGAACCGCGGCTGTGTCTTGGAGGACGCGGAGAGACGGGATATATGTATATATGTATATAGACGGATGAGGGAAGGGTTGCGGTGTATTTCAATGTTTCAATTTTGGCGGAGTGAAATTTATTGGAATCGAGTATGTTTTTAAATGAAATGCTTTTCCTTGCGTTATGGTTTTATTTGCCTTGTCGTTTCGGTTCACCGAACAGCGGTAGCCATCCCGATTCGTACATGCAATGATCGGTTGGGGATGCTTTTGTTTTAAAATTGCTTGAATTGAATCTCAAAACATGTCAAAGTATTAATTGTCTTGAAACTTGCACAATTGATAATCCATACAAATATTTTTCATAAATCTTTTCATTATATTTTATATACAATATATACAAGACAAAAATCTATTCGTAGTTGTAAAAAAGTACTCTATAATTACGTCTTTCCTTTTTGAATTTTTACAAAAATTTATGCAAAACTCTTACACCGCAACAAACAGAAGCCACCTACCAGTATTTCACCATTCCCCTGTCTACGATCTGAAGCGTTATCATCTCGCGAGTTTACGCGGCGTAACGTCGGCCGTCGCTTACATATCCCTCGCTCTCTTACGCGTTGACATTAATTAGACTCCCGGAGATTTTCCGAAGATTTCTAAGGGCCGCCGCGCAAGTATATCCTCTCTCTCTCTCTCTCTCTCTCTCTCTCTCTCTCTCTCTCTCTTTCTCCTCCATCCTGGTGTACATATACACACACACACACACACACACACACGTATACACACACACAATGTCGGGCAAAAAATGCAACGTCGTAAAGCGAGACGAAAAAACCGACACGGCCGAGAGACGGAGAGTAGCCAGAAAGCTGCGCGCGCGCTGCACAAAAGAAAAAAAGAGCGCATAAAACGTTGAGAGAGAGAGAGAGAGAGAGAGAGAGTCAGCGACGGCGAACGAAAACAGAAAGAAAAAAAGCATCCTCGAGAGAAATAAAGCATCGGGGTAAGAGCGCGGCCGCGCGTGCGCGCGCACGCTGAACTTGTTAAGAGAGCCGCGCTTGCTTATCGATCGCGTACGTCAAAGATCATTAAAGATACTCGGTATAAAAGCGAGGTCTTTTTAGCGCAAGCAGAGAGCGAGAGGCGATGCCTCCGCCGCTCTCGACCTCGCGCGCGAGTGTCAGGACTTTACGAGCACGATTTACATAGAATGGCCAAGCTGAGAGGGAGAGAGAGAGAGAGTAAAGAGCGTCGCTGTATATATAGGCGAGGCGTCTAGCCGGGCCCCGGCTCGCTCGCCCCGGTAATATGGAGCAGACGCGCGAGTAGACGTTGAAAGTATCCATCACGCGCGCCGCGGCCGAATGCGTGCGCGGCCCTTATCTATCTCGCCGGATCTCGCCGCTCATAATTACACTCTCGCCAGCTCTCTTTCTCCCTCTCGCTGTGTTTTAGCCCTCGCCCCCTTCTTTCTTTCGTTCGTTCTTCTTCGTCGTCGTTGTCTTCCATTTTCTCCCTTTTTATAGGCTCGCTGCCGCGCGCTTCTCTCTTCGTTACCCGCCACCATACATCGATTTCGATCTCTCGCAGTCGTTCTCCCTCTAGCCTTACTTTTGCAGTGCCTGCGCATCCGCAGAGATATGGCCGAGTGCGAATATGTGTATACGTACGGGGAATAAATCTCTATAGAAAAACTTAAAATCTGTATTATTGCCCGGCAATTCAAAAGACCGGAGACTGATGATTGGGCGCGAATGAGCCTTAAACCTGTTGTAACTTTATTTTGGTTAATTGTTCCGGTAGGTCGGGATGAGGAATGCCATAGAATTTTATTTGCGGGTTTAATTTATTTTGGGATGCGGAAAGATTGACTCGGCGGTTTCAGCTACCGATTGATTCATTAATTTTATAGATAATACGAGATAGTTCTGCATGTTGAACAAGCTATAAAAAGGACGAAGATCGGTTCTGTTTTGCTTTATTATTGTATAGGAATTCGTAGCATTATTAATCCGTTCTACACTATTTTTTTTCATTTGAAATATTCTTTTCGTTTGACCTGACATTTAAAGGACGCTGATAGAACATTGAATAAAACGGGTTTTCATAAGAATTTGATGTGTCATCGTGCTGTCGATCTTGCTCTGATTTTATTGTCCTAATAGTTTTAAAATACACATAAATAAATGTTGAAACAACCTAAGAGAAAATTCATAAAGTTTACCAACGAAGATACAAAATTTAATAAACATTTCAAACCCTCAAGCGCAAGAATACACTCATTTCTCCGCGCCATAAAAACAGAATTTAACTCGAGACGATTCGTCACTCGGGCCGATTATAACGCAGGCTCGTTTCGCCTCCAATCTACGGGCCTCCTTCCCGACGCCGCGCACGTACGCCTCCTCGATCCAAATTTTTCTCCACCCTCTTATTACCCACCTTTCTCCCTCTTCCCCCCACCCCCTTCCACTGCAATTTTTCGTCCCCGCGCTCGCTCGCGCGCCCAACGACTTCAATCCCCCGGCTCTGTGCTGCGCGATATCGCCGCGCGCGCGCGCGTGTAATTCGCGCTTGGCGTGATCGGCGGCCATCGCACGCGGCAGCAGCGGAAAAGGTGTAATTTTTGTATTTGCAAGAATATTTATTGCCGGGAGCCGCATTACCATAAACAACGCGAGAACGCGCGTGTCCCGGCAGGGATTACTGGGTTTAGCGGTTTCGGCGGCACAGGGGAGTATACACTGTGTAATTGCGCAAGAGAAGCCGCCGCCACTGGGTAGTTGCTTATATATATACATAAGCTTGTCCGTCGGTAGTCGTCGTCAGCGTGTGATGGTAAACGTCAAAGCGTGACGCGTGCAGTGGCTTGGATTCGGAGAAGAAGGCGCGCACGCGTGGAAAATTTCACGACGCGAGCGTGCGGCTAATTGCGAAAATTTTATTTTTACTTTTTACGGAGGATAATTGAGGGAACTTTCTAGGTGAAAGGCGAATTGGCGTGTATGTGTGTGTGAGTTACCACGAATACGTGGCGATAAAAATGTTGATTTGATACTCGAGATGTAAATAAAAGAAATTTCGAATTGAATTAAAAGGCTTCGTGCTCATTTTCTCCTTTATAGCAGCAATTTATTTCTCGCCACGAATTTTTCAGCCTTCGCCTATTAATTACTGTCTTTATTGCAGTCGTATTACTCGTTTTTAATGTATCTGTTTTACTTAATGAAAATGAAGATTCTATTAAGATAAGATTGTCCTAGTGGAAAACTATACATAACGGCATTTCCATTATCAAGCGCAATTAATGCCACAAAAAAGCTTCTCTTGAGGAAAATAAAAGACTTTTTATTCTCCGATACAATGAACTTATTTATTTAAAGCCCAAAATGCGATATTTCCCTACTGTAATTGACGCTGTAACGTAAAATCTCATAATCAGAAATTGAATTTATCACCGTAAATATCACTCTACTTACCACTATTCTCAGTTAACGAATAATTAAAAATTACATCACAAGGAAACGATACACCGAAGCGCACACGCGTAGAAAATGAAAAAATAAATTTTCGCTCACCAAAGTGTCTCTCGGCGCTGAGAAATGACCGTTGGGCAAAGTGCACCGGCTGTCGTGCGTCATAGATACGAAAATGCGATTCCGCCTGACTACACAGGCGCATAAGCTTAACGAGTCGGCCCCGTAAAAGGACATAAATTCGCTTTACGCTGCTGCCGCCGTTGCCGCTGCATCATACGCGCGCGGTCATCGTCGGATCTCTCCCCGCCTCCTGCAGCTCACGGGCGCCCGTTGACTTGATGATGATGAACCTATATTCCCTTCGTCGGTCCCTTCGTAAAAGCTCGCTCGTAAAGTCGAATTTAATCTCCGACGAGGAGTCGCGGATAAACACAAAAAATACAACGAGAGAGAGAGAGAGTGGTATATATATGTATATATATATACGAGGTATGAAAAAGAAAAGAGTGAGTAGGGGACGATGGAACGTGAATTTTCTGGGTTAAGTCGCCGACGCCCGGGAGAAGAATTATGTGGAAGCTCCTGACGAGGAAAGAGCGCGGGCTCCTCGTTTGTTGTATTGTAATCACCCCTCGCGCAAGGGAGAAGAAGAGAGAGAGAGAGAGGAACGAGGAATTTCGAGAATTTCACGCTGCCGCGAGCTCCAAATTCATTATGAGCGCGCGAGCACGTCGGAGAGTTTTATAGAATTTTGGAGCCGAGACGCTGTGCTGGAGAGAGAGAGATTTTCCGCGAGGAGAAGAGCGCCAGCGAGCCGAAGTTATTTCGATGGTCCTAGATATCAGAATTGTTTTTGGAGAATTTTCGTTGCTCGTGATTTACGGCGCTTCTTGAGCTAAAGTTGCTGGAGAAAGATTATGTCACGCTTTTGAATGCAGTTTTTATAGTTTCTTTGTTTAAGTATAGGTAACAAGAAATTATTTAGTATGTTGACGTATAGTTTTTACGTTCAAGAAGTATTAAAAAAATGAATAAATATAATATTATAATATTAATGTAATACTTAATGTAATAGTCAATAATAATCTTGCATTATACTAAACTGTACAATAATTTTGATAAAAATTTTGATAAAATTTTGCAATTCATTGCAAAAAATCATATTTCATGTCGCACGTTGCATATCATAATTAAATAGCTGTTATTATGTTTTATGCCTTAAATTACTTACATTTTGCAATATCTAAATCTTTAATCTTATCACCATCTTTGAATTGCTTATTGCTGTACTATTTAGCGTACAAAGTGAAAATGTCAAATATAAGAATTATAGTTTATTGTCTGTAAAAACCATGCAGATAGCATCTTCCCTCATGCCATTAAGTATGTTAATCTGTCCTATAAAATTTATTAAAACGCGTAAATTGAAAAAAAAATTGCCGTTTTGCAATTAGAAATACCGTGGCATATAGGTGCAAAATTACTGGAAAATCGTCTTGGAGAAATAACGAGACTCGAGGCGACCGTGCCAATGACGAAGGTGGGAAGCGCAGATAATCGCAGTGGGTACACAGCAACAATGGCACGTCGAACGCCAGCGACGATAACAGTCGCCTCGTAAGTCTCGCCTGATAACGGCCAGTATCAACGGCTGGCTTTATACACCGCCGCGACGAGCAAATAAGCGCTATTATATACACGTAGTCTTGTTCAACTTCCTGCTTCGAAAATGAACGGTGCCCTTGCGATATTCAAAAATATCTTTTAAAAAGATATTCGATGGTGATTATTGAATGACTTTTACACGTAAAGTAAATACTGTAAAAATAATTTTGGATAACACGAAACATTGAAATATTTTATCGTTATAACTGTAAATAGAACGAAGAAGCAATAAAAATTGTTTCCTATTATGACGAGCATAATTTATTTGTACAAAAACTATATAACTACAATATGTTAATTTTATCAAGAAATTTTAATTTATATTTGCATTATATAGTTTTTAATTAATCGTACAATTAATTATCCCAACATTGAGCACACCACACACAGCCGACAGCCCCTGCTCGCCTTCAAAACCGCACATAAGAAAACACCCTCGCAAAACAAATCCCACATACCGACGCGAACCGCCCCGAAAACGCGCACCACCACGAAACATCGGCGTAAATGATGATCTCGGCCTATACACTCACCTATCCTATTCTACTTAACCGCAAACGGCTAAACGCTGACTCGCGTTCATAAGAGACGCGAAAATCCTCGGTCAGGCTGAGCTGTCACTATATGCTGCAGCAGAACGCGCGGGGAGCTTTACGTCCGTAACGAACGAGGCAAGCGCGCGCCCTCGACACGGTTAAGAATCCAGAACGGCGGAACGCGCGCGCTTGCACACCGTCCCGAAGGATATAGCCCGAGAATCCCGTGATTACATTCCGCGCCGCTCACTCTTCGAATTTCGAGCGCCGCGCGAGGAGAGAGAAGAGAGAGTGAGCATCCTTCCCGAAATAGTTTTGCGCGTTCCTGGAGCTCGAGGGAGGTGGTGCGAGCGGCAAAGAGAGCATGGCTGGAGTTCCTCCTCGCCCGGTGGGGCGCGCCGCGCGAGATAGTTCGCCTCTCGGCGTGGCGCGGATGCTCATTTTCAATCTATCAAGTTTTATTGTCTGGCTTGGGCGCTCAGGATGAGCCTGACGGGCTAGGTGTGGAGGCAGATTAAAAAGTTGCGGGTGGTGAGGTGCGGGGATAGGTAAAGTTTATAATTTTGTTTTACTACATTTTCAAAAGGTTTGTATAGAGGGTAAATTGTTTCATAAATGTATTTTATTTATTGAATAGTCGAAAATATTAGTCATTTCAGATTTAAGAAACCAATTTACCATCAGCTGGTTTCACTTCTTACACTTTTGTACACAGGATAAATGTAGCGATTCCCTCCCTTTGTAGCTGCTATACGTAAAAAAGGAAAGACACGCATCATTGTAAAATAGCTATTGAAAAAGAAACTGTTATACGCACTTTTTCAAACGCTACTTTCAATCGGCTACAAATATAATCTACAATGTTAAGTGCTGTGCGTACAGAATATTTTCTTACACTCGAGCAATACCTTGCCTCGGCAATAAAAACATTAAAATAATCGTTCTTGCAGCAGAAGCTTCGACCCATTCGCGCGCGCTGCAGCGTCGTAATTTCGAAAATATGTTATCTCCGTGGCGAATTGCGAAACTTGAAATCCACCTTCTCTCGTAAAACTGTATAAGAAGTCCAGACTCGACACGAGAGAGAGAGAGAGAGAGAGGGCGAGTGAGAGAGCTCAGGCAATTATTTGCGGCCAATATTCCGCGCTGCAGAAGCGATTATGAGCACGCGTCTTATTCCCGACGGTGCAAGCACCTACGATCGATTTAAACTCCCTCCTGCGCCTGACTGGCGCTCGAGCTCGCGCCATACAGTGAGAGAGAGTTTCGCGCGTATTTTTCCTCGTTACTCGCGCCAGCGTGCGGACTTCTTTGTGTGTGCGCGAGAGCACTCGGGCGCTATAAAATAACGCAAGCTATTTAATGGGGAATCGTGCCTACTTGATATTCCGTAATGGGCGCTTTGCGCGTGGGATAGCTTTCAGTGCCCATGGGGCGCGAATCGTCAGCGATAAAATCACGTAAAAAATTGTGCAACTCTGTTTGACCGGGGGCATTCAATGTTTGTTTACCTTCGCGCATTTCTCGAGGGGCTTTTCCAACTACAAATGTAAAAAAAGAAACTATTTCAATATTTTTACTTGCACTAGAAAAAGCACTAATTTTTTTAGATTCACGCAGACCAGCAACGTCAATCACTCCGATTGAATTTATTCTCATATATTAAAAATACCTAATAAAAAAAGCAAACTAATTAATAGTAGCCTTGCAAACCCTTTTAAACAGATTACTCTTACTCGGGCCACGTAATATACCGTTTAATATACGAATAAATTTTTGCCCTACCATTTTCTTGTTAAAAGTATATGTACCTATATACGCGATTTTATACCCGTCCCGCATCGCGCGCCGCCGCGATAAGCTCGCGCGCAGAGAAACAACGCACGAGCCATTAACATCCTAACGAACCGGCTACCCCCTTCGTGTATACATATATACAGTTGCGGCGATATAATCAAAATTTGATGCATCGCCCGCGTGCCGAGCGCGAAATTCAAAGCCCATAGGGTCCATTCATCCCCGGCCTATGCGCGCGCTATTTATAACCTTAACAAGATCATCGTCCAATTCTTCGCCTCCTCTTCCACCGTCCTCTCCTCCCCTTCCCGAATCTTATTGTTTAATGCGCTTTCCGGCATGCCTCGAAAAGACGAAAGCAGCAGCAGCAGTACGGAGGAATAAAACAGCGCGCGCGCGAAAAGGGCTGTAGTAGTATAACCCCCTTCGAGAATTCGTTCTCTTTCTCCGGCGTTCGTTCGTTCGCGAGTTCTCTCTCGCGCCGCCCGCGCGTTAATTAGTTTCGCCTGAGTTAATGACTTTTTCCCTCCTAATCAGGTAATTCCGTATCTCTTTAAAATAATCTCGCCGCCCTGAGCCGCCGCTGCCGGCAGCCGGCTAATGAAATTCTGAACTCGTTACTTACACTCGTGCGCTCGAGCGAGGAGAACAAAAGTTTCTCTCTTCCGCGCGCCCTCCTCCTTATGTGTGTGGGTATGTATATATACACACGCTCACCTCGCTTACATCCTTATGTTTTTCCTCTTTTCAGCGGGGGTTACCGGGGGCCTGTGTTGTTCTCGATCTCGCCCGCTGGTTTATGAGAAATTGCGGAACGCCCGTGCGGAAATTGTAGCGCGTGCGCGCCAGCCGCATATACAGGGCAGACATTTTTTTATGCAGGACTGTATAGTAAAACGAGCTTCGGATGCGCGTTTGACAGAGACGCAAATAGATAGGAGTGTGGGTGCGTACGTGTGTGAGTGCTAGAGAGAGAGAGAGAGAGAGAGAGAGAACGAGAGAGCGAGGGAAGTAGAGAAAGAGAGCTAATGCGCATGTTGCTGTTTTAATTTTGAGCATTAATATGCAAATGATAAAAATTAATTTCAGATAAAGAGAAATAATTAAGGAATGTTGAAATTAGTGTATGACAAATGGCTTGACGCTTCTTTTGTAATTACTCTTGGGGATCGGGCGTAACATGTGTTTAAAGAGATATTCATGTTAAACAGTAGCAGTTGCAGCTAAGTTATGTATCAAATGAATGCCTGAGTTCCTTTTGAGCTTATTAACATTTGAAAAAATGAGAGCATCATTTATTCCTCTTCATAATTCATAGTCCTTATCACGTAAACGACGTAACAGATGTAGAACTCCCAATGAGACATTTGAAAGGTGAATTAGAGATACCTTTTTGTTTTATTGTCTCAAGTATCTACTAATAACATATTTATTTTAATTAATAGTAGCTTACATAAACATATAGTTTATCTTTACAACGATAAATCACTCGCAGACTCGGTCTGTTGTTTATTTTTATCGAAGCGATTACATAAACAACCTTTCTTAAGGATGGGAATTAATCAATTTCAAGTACTTAATTATTAATTACAATAATAAATGTATTCCTGCTACATATGAAGAATTCTATAACTTCAATGATAAAAATCGTAATAGTGATTCAACTTATCATTACACAATCTTATTATATTCGCTGTTCGCATAATTATATTACATGTTGAAAATATGCTAAGAAACCTATCACATTTTCCCAAGTATATATAGAAGTCATATCCATCTACAAAACAATTGCCGTAGTCCTCAAAAGCAAATCGTTTAAATTAAAGGCTTCCTTGATTGATTATTATTTTCATCCTCGGGCATTTAGATAAGTTATATAAAAAAATGACTACGTCGAAGACAAGACCCCCATCGCAGCGCAAAAAGTCCGTCGAAAAAAAGCGATTTAAAAATCAAAACGACGCGAGACGAAAAACTCTGGCGACTCGAGGGATCTCTCAAGTCAGCGATTCATTCCTTAAAAAACTCTCTCTCTTTTCCTCTCTCCGCGAAGGGATCTGCAGCACACACACACATTCAGCTCCAGCGTCGGCGGCCATATAAGCGCGCGTATAATAATTAGCTTCAAAGTAATCCTTTAGCGGCAGTTAAAGCGCATAAACCAGCAATCGAGGCATCAACATAAAATTAAATTACATTCCTCATTAATCCATGCAAATTCCTCTTTCTCCCTCTCTTCCTGTATACCACAGCGCAATCGCGCCGACTTCTCTCTACATACGTCCCTCCTTTTTTTTTCCTCCCTCCTCTATGCGCCAGGCCCCGAGAGGTCAAAGACCCCCGCGGTGCACGCGGCCGCGTGTGTGTGTGATTACGTCGCAGCGCCCTTTAAGCCGCAGCGCGATTCCGCGCGCCGATTCGCGCGGGAGAGGGTGGAAAGCTGCGCGCACGCGATAATGCACGCGAGGTGCACCACGCGCACTTTTCGCGTATGATCGCGGCCGCGGGAGTGTAAGAGAGAGAAAGACTCCACCCAGAGAGAGAGAGGGAGAGACTTATGGCGTGACTAGTCGTCGGCGAGCGCGTGATCGATATATAAAGTAACCGCGGGCGAGCGAGCTGCTGCTACTACTACACCCTGGCGTGGCGAGAGAGCAGGCCGCTTGCCGCCGTTGGATCACGTGCATACACAAAGGGTATACGTGTTTTCAAGCGATACCTGAGGGTTTGCCGCGATATGGCTTTGTTTTGCAGTTTATATGTGTTTCTCGGGTTTGGTTTGGTTTATCGCTCGGAATTGTGCTGTAAGCTTTGGCAAATTTTATATTTTAATGTGTTTTGTTACTTCTACGACAGTTAGATAGTACTCTATGTAAGAAGATGAATTGATTTTACTTAAAACGTTTTCTTTATCAATTTTAAAATATTTTTTTTATTCGATGTTGCTAAAAAAACGAATGCATTACATTCAAGTTATCTTCGCCCAATGCATTCGAATAGAACGCTTAAACCTAAAACCATTCGATAAAGTTCAAAGCGACCAACTAAATCTCCCTATCCACCCCTTTAACCATCCACTCTCACCCCCATACATCACGGCCGATCACAGCATACCGAGGAATCGCCTGCTACCAGAAATCGGCGCATTCCGTACGGCTCCTTCCTTCCGCCGCGCGCATCGTCCACTGCGCTCTCTCTCTCCCTCTTCTCGTGCACTCTCTGCTTATGGCAACAACTCATTGGCCTCCGTGTCGCCGCGGCGATGCCCCGGCGATAAATTATCTTCCTCGGCTCTTCTCTCCCTCGTTCCCGCGGCTCTCGTGCCGACGCGCGTCTTCGGCGCCGTAATGGTGCTCCGACTACGTCCTCCTCGTCGTCGTCGTCGTCGAGCAATGGCGAAGAGACACGCTGACAGCCGAGGCAAGTGGACTCTCCCCCATTGTCGTTTGCCATTGTCGCTCCGCGCGTGCTGCCCATTGTTTATTCGGCCCCGTCGCCGTACGTCTTATATACGGGGGGCCCGTGGGTTAGGGTGTATATACATATATATGTGTGGCTAAGCACGTCTATAAAGGAGGAGGGAAAGAGGGATGCGCGCGCGCGAGTTTCGAGGTCTATTTCACGATGTGAGTTATTGCCGCGCGATCGGACGCCGCGCGAGCTGCTGCTGTGCGGGTCGCTGCTGCTGTTGCTGTGTGTATATAGAGGTGTATGGAGGAAGCGATCTCTCTCTATCCATTCGAGTGTAAGCGTAGCTATGTCTTTGGCATCTAGCTGGATGTGAAGATGGGATGTCTTCGGTTTGAAATTTCTATATTATTTCGGTTTAGCAAGTTTTTTATATACTCAGGAAATTTTTCGTTCGAGTCAAATGTGATGTTGTTGATTCAAGGGGATTTCCTATACGTAAATTAGATATAAAAATTGTCTCTCGAAGATAATCCTTCGAACTCGAAGTCGTTCCTATAGTCAGAAAATTTCGTTGTAACAATTAGATTCTTATGTCAAAAGTAAAATCCTTTATATGACGTTTTTTGTTTGTTAAAAAATGTCTTGCTTATTGTTATTACTGTATTATTAAACTGATGCGTAAACATTGATTTGTTTAATTTATTTTGATCCGTATCATAATGAGTTTTATATACATAAAAAAATACTGAAAAAAATACGTTATCCCAAGATAATAGTCCTGAAAGTGCGGTGGTGAGGAATCTAACCTTCGTTGCACTATGGAGTGGTTTCTGATGGGAATTTGCAAAAAATTGACATCATAATTCATTATTTGTATTAATTATTCGTATTAATGACAGATGGCAAGTCATTTTCAACTAGAAACGTAATAAAAATAATAATAAACGTTAATAGACTGGACCTATTACAGTATAGTCGCTAAAGGATTCTTTTGGTCAGATTGATACATTTTTCTCGATGTAGGTATCTGCATATTTTCTTCAGTGTTATTTGTGTAGTTATTGATACGTAACTTATTCATTTAGATTCTCACAATCTTTAAAATGAAAATTAGATGCTGATGTAGAAAAATCTAGTAAGTGTATCTAATGCAACGGTATCGAACATCAATCATCTTCAGCATATCATTACTAAACAAATAAGAGGCGATATATTTTCGAAAACAAGACACTGAACTCACCTTCCTCGCTATACACACGTACACGCACACAAAAGCGAAGCATCCAGTCCAATTTGCCGGGCAACGAGATATTAATCTAACTCTCTCCCTCTCGCTCTTCGGGCTCGCTCGCACGGTGCGCGATTAGCCGAGTGAAGAGTGGCCGGACGAATGGTAATACCCGTCAACTACTTGGCGAACGGTTAATCCGTTATGGAACGCGGCAAGATTTATGAAGATGACGGGGCGCGCACGCGCAAAGCCTCCCTTTCGTCACCGCGCGCGAGTTGCCGCTGCATTTAAATTGGACGATATGTAAATACGCGAAATTTATACGTCTACTTTCTTCTTATCGTTAGCGCTCGTGCGAGTAATGACAAAAGGAGCAAAGATACGCGTAGCGCGTTAGCTCTTTATAAGCCGACTGGCTGGTTACGCATCCACGGTGAAGCCGAAGGTAATGAACCGATTTTCCTGGTGATTTAAAAGTTTGGGACGAAAATAGATTTACGACGAGACGCCGCAAGTACGCGAGAGGCATTTCGTTGCTTTGTTTTATTCGGCAAAGTAAATAGCATCTTGATTTAATATCTGAGTTGTACACGGTAAAAATATCCATTTATGTAGTATAATAAAGTCAAATGTCAGTTGTCAGCTTTAGCGATTAGACTTTCATACGATTTTGTAATTCATTTAATAAAGATCTAAAATTAACTCAAAAACTTTACTACGAACTATACATATAATAATAATCAGAAAGCGAGTACCCATTGAGCTGGGATATTATTAAATCTCCATTATACAGTCCATTTATTTCACCCGTGCACCAAACAAAGCAACGTTCGCAGCTCTACTTCTCTTTCTCTCCACCCTCAAGGCTGAACCGGACTACCCCGTATTTTTCCTTCGGAAATGAGAATCTCGGCAGCAGCAGCAGCCGCGGCGCGCGTGCGCACATACGCAGCAGCGACTTAATCCCCGTATCTCTTCTTATAAATGCCCTCCTCCCCCACCTCGCTCGAGCGCCGATTGACTCGCCCCTTTCAATCGCGTGGCGATCATTTTTACCCGGACCACGGCGCGCCGTGCACGATTGAGCCGCCAGCCATTCGCGCTATATTCCGCGGCGGTTATTAAATCAGCCTACTCGTAAATAACTGCCTTCTTCTCTCGCTTTGAAATCCTCTCCTTATTCCAGTCTGCGCACTTTAACACGCGCGTGCGTGTGTGTGTGTGTGTGTATGCGCCTCCCACTCTCGTACTTCGTTTCTCTTTGATTCTCTCTTTATCTGTATCTATAATCGGGCTGCGAGTCCGCTCTCGTTCGTTTCGTCGCTAATTATTTTAATTGGCCGGCGCGCATTCAAAAGGAAGAATACCCCCCGAAGAAAGGAGCTGGAGGAGGAGGAGGACGGGGGGTGGCGGAGAGGGAGGGAAAGGCAAAACTGCTGCCGATTGCTAATCCTGACCTTTCTGCAGACTTCTTCGGCTTCGGCACGTGTTCTTATACTCTCGCTTGTTTTGCTCCCACTGTATTTTCTTCTATCGGATTTTACGTACTTGGGCGAAGCGCATTAAGTTGTATATTTTACGGAATGGATTATTCTTCGAGAGGAGGAAATTTTGTATTTTACAGTTTTCATTAAAAGTCGTATTGTCTATTACAATTAAAGGCTCTTTAGTGAGATATGTAACTTTTTAGAAGACCTTTAAATACTTATGAGTGTTATAAAATACTATGTAATCAAAGAATTTATTAACGTAATGTGCAGGTACTACAACTTTTACTCAACCTTTACATTTTTGCTTTAAATATTCTATTAACAAAGTTATTTCACCAATCCTATAACGTCTACTCATTCAAAAACTAACCAACATTCTTTCTGCTTGCACACTCCCAACTTTTTTTCAACCGCACGCGTTATATCTGCCGCGCCATTCCGCGCTCTCTACCTCGTCCTATCCTCCAGCTCCCCCTCCTCGAGATATCGCTCGTTAGCATATTGATTGGCGATGACGAGACGCCGCGGCGGTGGGTCGCCATGTGAAATTAAAACGATTCGCGATTTAATAACTCGCGCTCGCGGGAATCCGTCGTTTTAATTGTGGCCGCGCCGCGAGGCATTTTTCTCTTTATCTCGAGTGCGCGCGCTGCGCTCCTTGAACGACGTTTATGGGACTACTTCGGAGCGCGCGAGTCTTTTATGAGAAAAAGAAGAATGTGAGCTCGAGCGGGCGAGCGGAGCGGCGAACTTTGTTAAATTGCTGATTCATCAGTTTTAAAGCGCTGCTATTAAGGAACTCAGTTCTGTTACTTTCCGGCCATTAAGCTTTTGAAATTAAAAATCACTGGATGGAGGGAGGCTTATGGTTTATGTTTGTTTAGTGTATTTATAAGTTATTGTATGGTTTGCCCATTTTCGTGATGTTTAAGTATTATTTCATGCAATTTACAATAAACTATTGATATGTAAAAATGTTTAACAGTGTATTTGAATCTTTAGCAAATATCATCAATTTTTAATATAAATAAATAAAAACAGTTAGCCAATTCGTTTACAAAGTGCTCATTAATCGAGATAGTACACGGAGAATTTTTAAAGGCACTATTATTTTTAATGTATCTTTCAGAGCAATGAAATACAACTGACATTCCGATTGGTAATAGATTGACCACAAAAATGTCCAATTATAACGAACGTCAGCTCGCAAAAACAAAAAAAAAATGAACAAACCTTTGCGCAACATTTTAATATCCACCCCAAATGTACACACACACATATGCGCGCACGGGAGCCCATAAATTTTGTGAAGCTTGAAGTCCAATCGATCGAGCAACATTTGTCCCAACATACACACTGGCCGCGCGCAGATAACGAGTGTGCGCAACTCGGCAATTTTAAATATACCAATTACCCGGTATATGTTTTAATAACCGTTAACGAGAAAAAAGAAGTATCTCGCGCGCAGGGCAAACAGACGCAAAAGAAAGTGCGCACATACGCCTCGAGAGAAGCCGAAAAAATAAAGTGCGCGCAGCGAGTCGAAGGCAAAAGTAATACCTACACATGGCGAGAGAGCTCGAGAGACCGCAAACCTGTCGTTTGCTCTCGGCGCGCGCGTGGAATAAGAGGTTGCGAGGCGTGCCACGGGCCGACGAGTCGGGGATCGCCATTACTATTATACCGGGGCGCTGCAGCGAGAGGAAACAGTTCCATTGTCGTTATTGCCCGGGCAATTTTACAGTAGTAAACTGAAATTAAAAGGGAACGTGTTATTTCGTCGGGGCGCGGGATCCGCGCGCAAGCGAGCGAGCGTAAAACCTGCCCGCCGGCGTACGCTCAGGCCTATATAGTGTATATATGTATAGCTTCTTGCGCGGCCGCTCGCTTCTTGACGATTGAGCTTTACGATTGTTTTTTGCTCATTTTTGAAAGTACTTGCAGGATGCGCACAGTCTTTTTATGGGGAATTAAACAAGGTGCGCTGATAGGCATGTTTTAGTGTTTCTGAGTTATAGTTGCAATGAGCCGAGATGTATTGTCGGGATTTCTTTTTGTAAATTATAGATTAGCGTTTGAAGAAATGCCAGTGGACAATGTTAAACTTAAACAATTTTTCGTCTACTTTCGAAGAAAATTTTAAGAGTTCCAATAATAAATCCATCCATACAGACATTTTTCAAAAATCATGTATTTTGATAACTAACGCCTCGAAAAACCATTATAACATGTTTTTACAACAACTCAAAAAATTACTATCACAAAGCTTCCTCTAGGAGGAAGCAAAATTGGTTTGACTTTATATACGAGACGTTTCCTATATGTATAAGTAATAACAATGTAAGATATTGTGGGCCCTTTTTTCATGATATGATTTGTAATATTTTAAACTAGCAATTTTATAGTGAAAACCACTGTCACTTATTATCACTGTAATTTTTTAAATGAGCAGGAATTTTTTTATCTAAGTAAATAAAGATAGATAAGAAGAAGACTTGCATTCACTTCGTTCGAGTGCAGTATCCGCTTGTGTATCAAGTAAAACTAATGAACAATATCCTCCACGAAGTTTTCAGTTTGAAATAATGGGAAGGGAAAAGTGAAAAAAAAAGTAGAAGAGGAAAGAACGCGCATTAAAATAAAAGGTAACGACTATGACAAAAATAATAATTATTTGGAGGTATGAGAGGAAAATTTTTTATCGTAACCAAATTGAAATGAAGATCAAATTAGGATGATTCGTGCAATGAATCGACGTTTCCAAGTCCAGGCTGACATAATATTAGTAAATGTTAGTCTGCTATAGTTAGTGGCATTGATATAAAAGTGGAATAAATCATTATACTCAGATGGTCATTTTATTGCATCCTGTATCTAATTCATCCTATCTTTTCACATATTTATCACAACTCTTCATTTACAAGTGTGATAGTTTCTTACTTATGAATTTCACTTTGAATATTAATTAATGCTGGCTCTATTTAGAAAGTATAAATTAAAAATTCTGTAATGGACACACATTACAATTGTTAGATTAATTAAAATCTTTTAAACTTTCAACATAAATTTATTTGTACACTATACATTAATTCATATTTACTCTACATAGAGGATTCTTTATATTAAAGGGAAATTAAAATATTCTTCAAAATAAAAATATACAAGCTATGATGTACAAAGTATAAAAATATAAAATAATATTTCCTTCTCTTGAGAATGTCAGGCTTCCACACAACAGGGTGACTTTCTTCTGTCGCTGTTTCCTCTTCTTTGTATAATTTAATAGTCCTGTCAGCTTCTGTTATGATCATTCTTTTTCCAGACATATCAAATGTAATGCTAAATATTCCAGCTTCAGAATCCATTGAACCAGGTTGGAGTGGAGCTCGCAGACGCTGGAAGTTATATCCAGTTCTCCAATCCCACAAATACATACTACCATTATCTGCTCCGTAAACTAAAACACCATCTTCATTGGTTGCTAAGCAATTTATAATTGCATTATAATCAGAGAGGTTCTGTATGAATTTTCCATCTTCACTCTTCCATTGTTTAATATTGTCAGGTAATTCAGAGGCAAACAAATTTAAAGTTGGATGGAATGTCAGTGCTCGTACACTCTTTTTATGATTTGTGAGAGTTACTCTTGATCTACCAGCTGCCAAATCTCATAATCTAATTGTACAATCATGCTGCCAGTAATTATTTATGGATCATAAACTTGGAATATTACACTAGCTACAGTGTTCGTATGACCAGTAAGTGTATGGACATTTGCTTTTATTTTCATATCCCAAACTCTGGCTGTAGAGTCTCTTCCTACTGTTACGAGAACATCAATAGTGGGATGCAATGCCAAAGAATAAACAACAGATAAATGGCCATGGTAATACCTTATAACTTTATTGTATTTTAAATCCCAACATTTCACTTGTCTGTTCTCACTACATGAAAATAGGTATGGATGTCTCTGTGAGAAAGCCAGTCCTCGTACTGTGAACTCATATGACTCGTTAAAGAGATCTTGAGTTTTGCTAATACAAGATTCCATATCCTAATAACTATTAGCTGATCCTGTTGCGAACCATTCATTTCCTGGTTCGATTGCAGTCCTGAAGAGTGGAGGCGGAATATGCTCCCGAAACGTTGGCGTAATAAACTGTTTTTTTAGTTCGCTTGAACAACGTTTAAACCTTTATTTAAAGAATTCCGATTACAAACGATTTGGCATACGTTAGATATGAATTTCTAGATAGATTGTGTTTTAAGTATGTCTATACATTTTTGTCGATATAGCCTTGAAAAAAAAAATTAAAAAAACTTTTTTGAATTAAATTGACCAAATAAACTAAACATGACGGAACATCCCTTATATAAATTGAGGATTCGAGATAATCTATTTTGCCCTCGAACGATCTCGAAATCTCGAATAATCGAATCCGTCTCGAACCTCTAAAGGAGAGAAACAAAAGACGAAACAGTGGCGCGCGTAGCGCGCTGATTAACGCTAGTATGGTCAAAATGCGGGTTTCCTCAATTTTTTTTCCAGACTAGGTAATAATCCGACCTACCCTAGCAGATGGCAACAAATCGCCTTACCGCGAGCTTATCGGTTGCTTACTGTACCTGGCTCGAGGTACTCGACCCAACATCGCCCATGCAATAAGCATACTTAGTCAGTTCAATGACTGCTTTGGAAAAGTGCATTGGAGTGTCGCAAAAAAGAGTATACTACGCTATTTAAAGGGTTCCGACGAACTTGGCACCACCTACAAACGCAGCAGTGGCTCGTTTGCTGGATATGTTGATGCCGATTATGGAGGCGATTTGGATGACAGGCGGTCATTCACCGGGTATGCGGAGTAGTTACCTGGGATTCCAAAAAGCAGAAGATGACTACCGTGTCGACGACAGAGGCAGAGTATATGGCACTGAGCGACGCAGCCAAGGAAGCGGTCTACTTACAACGCTTTTTAAAGGAACTTGGACTCAAAGAAATGGAATCTACAAATCTATTTCTACTGTTGAAAATTTTTTATGAATATACACTTTTTCATATCCGTCTAAATATTGAACTTAAAAAAAGTGATTAGTTAATTATTAAATAACTTTATATTTTACTAAAGGTTTCCAAATATTATATAAAATAATACAAGGTAAAAACTCCTATAAGATTAAGTATACAATTTGCTGTTTTATATGATTTTAATGTTTTTTTAGTAAACCCTGCGTTCGCATAAAACGTTGCAAACCCATAAAATCTCACAGAAAAAACGAACGCTACGAGTAAGCCAAATTTTCTGGCACCTTTCAAGCATCTCTTACCATAAACATTGAGCATCGTAAGATCAGCGCTATAAAGTACCATGAAAAAGGCTCCGAAAGACAGATAAAGAGAAAAAGAGGGTCAGCAGCTCTTCGGTGATCTCTCTCAAGAGACTCCGAATCCTAAAAATTATGTAAAGTCAGAGCGAACGTCGAGGCCCATTTTTCAATCGCCACACGAGTCCAAGACGCTTCTACTGCCGTTGCAGCAGCGCGACAGTAGTAAAAGACGAGGCGGGCCGAGAGAGGAACAAAAAAAGAAGCACCAGAGGACAACGAGAAGAAAAAGAAAAGCGAACCACAAGCGACAACAAACAAACCAAGAGGGGGAGTAGGCATCCCTTTCTCCGTCAGGACAGTTCTTCCTTTTATGCGAAAGTGATCGTCGACTGAAGCGGCCGGTTAGCTGCATTGTCACGACGCTCGGCGTGACGTTCGCGCATATATATCTCCGCGGCGTGCTCGGGAAGTAAGGGCTCCCGTATGCGGAAAAAGAAACGACCTCATAGAGAGAGAGGGAAGCCAAGAGTCACTCGATTCCGTGTACTTGGTAGCCCTTCTCTCCTTCCCTA
The DNA here is from genome assembly GCA_036365515.1 of Torymus aiolomorphi. Classification (NCBI taxonomy): domain Eukaryota; kingdom Metazoa; phylum Arthropoda; class Insecta; order Hymenoptera; family Torymidae; genus Torymus; species Torymus aiolomorphi. The sequence goes on from CM070877.1 coordinate 132,286,223, forward strand.
CGGTATCGCGCTCGATCTCGCGCAAACGTCTCAACTGGCCGCGGACATAAATCCTCCACCTCCTCCTCCTCCGGCTTCACCTCGAGAGTGGGCCCCTCATAGAACGGGAGCAGCGCGCGATGCCGCGAAACAATCGCGGACGCGCCGCTGACGGAAAGTCGAGTCGTCCTCCCTCCTTCTCTCCTCCTTCGCTTTATTTATTTGCCTGGCCAAGCCCTTTGACGCGCTCTCGTTTTCCCGCGCGCATAGGCGCGTCCTTGTCGATGAAGAGAAGGGCTGTGGTGTATAAGGGACCAATGCAACGAGGGCGGCGAGTGCGCGGGGCACAAAGCGCATGGGGGAGAGAGAGTGAGCTCCGCCTACGGGAAAGAGAGAGAGAGAGAGGGGCCTGTCTGCCATGCGTCTTTCGCTCGTCTTTCTCTCCTCTCTCTCTCTCTCTCTCTCTCTCTCTCTCTCTCTCTCTCTCTGTCTCTCTCTCTCTCTCTCTCTCTCTCTCTCTGCGCGCACCTTCGTCTCCTCGTCTTCTTCTTCTTCGTCGTCGGCGTAGTCGTTGTCTTCTTGTTCTTCTTGTTCGTTGAGCGCGCCCCGGTTTCCTTAGCGAGCGATCGCCCGGTCGAGATGCGTTGCGCGACTCCGCGTACATGAATCTCGGACTTCTGTATCCTCTCTTGCCGTTTAACTCTCTTTTTTCCATCTGCTCTTCTGTCTCATCACGCGCGTTTTCTTTTTTTTTTTTTTTTGCTCAATCTTTTTTCTGTTTATGTTTGCAGTTTTTGTGGTTTTTAAACAGTCATTTTCATGCTGTTGGCAGAAAAGGGTCTCAGAAAGTTTTGATAATGATATTTAGTAGATTTGTTATTTTATAAATGTAATTTTTTAAATAGTTTGTCTAAAATTCAAATTTTCAATTGAGATGAATGGATATAAAATATATATTAATATTCATCGAATCTACGTTACATAAAAGTCAAATATATATTAATTAATTATAGAAATTGATTTTTCCATCCATGTCTTCCATTAAGTGTCTTCATCATATAGATAAATACTTGTGAAATAAAACCAAGGCATAAATAAAATATCAAAATGTCAAGCAGTCATCCTCGGAAAGACAAAAATGCACCCTTCCTCTCCATTCCATTTCTCTTCTTTCCACTCTCAACTCTCTCTCTCTCTCTCTCTCTCTCTCTCTCTCTCTCTCTCTCTCTCTCTCTCTCTCTCTCTCTCTCTCTCTCTCTCTCTCTCTCTCTCTCTCTCTCTCTCTCTCTCTCTCTCTCTCTCTCTCTCTCTCTCTCTCTCTCTCTCTCTCTCTCTCTCTCTCTCTCTCTCTCTCTCTCTCTCTCTCTCTCTCTCTCTCTCTCTCTCTCTCCCAATTCCTCGACGGCCTTGTACAGTCAATTTTCAGCTTCTGTCCTTCTGGCTCCCGGTTGTTCCTCGCGGCTACTCCCGCAGCAACGATCGTAGCTCGCCCCGTGTCAATTAATGTCCCTCGCGTCGCCGCTCTGCCTCCTCCTTACGTCGACGCTGCGCGCGAGTGCACCTTCTCTCTCTCTCTCTCTTTCTCTCCCTCTCCGGGGCCTTTTACGAAGATTGATCGATCGCCAGGCCTCTCGCGATGAATTAGCTCGCGTGCTATTGTATTTTTTCGGTGGCTTTTTTTCTCGGACCTGTCACGCGCCCTTTTTTATGCCCGCCGGTCCTTCTTCTTCTTCTCCCCTTCTTCGTTTTCTTCTGCTTTCGTACAGGGCTCTCAGTCTTTCTTTCTCTCGTTCTGCTTGTTGCACGGTTGACGCACGTCGGCTTTTGTTTAGGTAATTGCCTCGGTACGATTTTGATGATTTTTTGCGAATTCTGTGCGCACTCGCGTCGAGGGTCGTTTGGCTTAATTGGTATTTATTCGAGGCGGGCTGCTTGCAGTTTGAACAGGTTTTTTTTTCGAATCATTGTTATGCGTTCAGAGATTTACGTGTGAATAGACGGTTTAATTAACTGAAAAAATACAATGTTTTCGATAATCTAGAAAAATTAGTTAGTACTCTTTACCATGATTATTCTTGCTCTGTCATAGTCTGATTATACAATATCCTTATCATTGTTGTAAAATTATAGAGATTTATTATTTTTTAACTGTCGCCATGTAAAACTAAACTAAACTAACTAAATTATTACAAGGCTCTTTGAAAATAATTAAAAAAGGAAATGTAATAACAGAGCCTACTCATAAAATAACAACAAATTAAGATATGTTACATAAATTACCCGACATATGCTAATACAATTGCTTCCGATTCCGACGATCGTCAACCGATCCTGCTTGTCCTATCAGACCAGGAATTTTTCTACTCATTCCAAAGCGAGAGACAGACGCCCTCGCTCTTTCTCACTTCACACGTCGAAACGTCACGAGCCATCTTTCAGGCGGTCATAGAACATGTCGCTCGCACCTCTCGTTTCGCTCCTCTTTCTTCTGCTCCCGCGCTTCCGAGAGAGAGAAAGAGAGAAAGAACGAGCGCGTGGCTCGCACACATCGGGGGCAGGAAGTGGGCACAGCAGCCAGGCGCCGCCCACTTCAAGAGCAAGGTCAGTTCGGCTCTTGTCACATTCTTGTCAGCGGGGACAGCGTGCCGCGTCAATCTCTCTTCTCTCGTTCTCTCTTTCTCTCGTCTTCCCGGTTGCAGAAGCGGACCCCTTTCGGGATGGATGAATGAACGGACGGACGAACGAACGAACGAACGGATGGATGGACACGGGACGGCGAGCCGACATCCAGCAGGCGCTCGATGCGTCAAAGAGAAATATAACCTGCGTCGACGGGGACGAGGAGCCTCATTAGCTCCGCTTAGCCGCGAACGCGAGTCCTCCTCGCGTCACCTGTCACTTTTCCATTTTTTCTCTGTCGCTCTTTCTCCCGATCGCTTTCTCTCTTCCTTCGGTTTCTCTTCCTTTCCGCGCACTCGGTGTGCCTCTATACACTCCTTTCCCCCGCCATTCATCTCTGCACCTTTCACTGCGCGGCTGCGACTACTTCCTGATGCCGTCGCCGCTCTTTCGGGATTCACATGTGTTGCGCAATATTGGTGAGGGGAAAGAGTGACCAAGGCATTTTTGGTGATAAGGAATAAAGATAATATGCCGATTAATTGTATATTATTTCGTAATAATATTATGATTTTATGAACATTACAATTTAAAATGCTTGGCGTTAAGATGTATGCAATTTCTTTTTTAATTATGAGAAATAAACAAATAAAGATAATTAATTACGTTAGAAGATGTCAGCAAGAAAAATTTTCATTTATTGGTATTTTTAAAGATAAATTCACAATAGATTTTTTTAAATTAAAAAATAGTATTATGCATATAATATTTTTATTTTAAGAATAAACCTATACGAGTAAATTAATTACTTCTACGAAAGAACTTATTGAATAACATATAATAGGAAAAACCAACCAATCAGATAATTACTTTATGTAATTAGGAAATCCATAGCATAATTTTTTCTGCGTATTTTGTTTTCCTTGAACAATAAATAAAAAGTTAAGCGACTTTTATTGAATCATTTAATAAATTTAAGAAAATAATAAATAATAATTTAAACTAACTTTAATTTTAATAATATTTAATTTAGTAAGCCTCGTCGTATAAAAAAACTACACAAAAATACAATTTACTCGAAATTCGCTGAAAAAATAATTTTCCCTTTTACAGAACTAAAATGAACATATTGTTATGATTAGTCATTCCTCTTATTTACTGTGCATACTTTCCTCATCCACTTTACATAATATATATAAGGCAGAATACATTTACTCGACAGTTGAGTCGGTTATCAAATTGATGACTGTGTCGGAGCTCGAAGTATCTTTAATTTGTTTATCATTAGTGTTAATACTACAGAGTCCGATTATATTTCTCGAGAGAAGGTCGTGATTAGTTGAGCATAGATCATAGAGCTGACTGCATTTTCAGCAATAGCTGTCTCGTAAGTTTTCTTAGCTTTTTAAATACTTATAGTGAACAATTGTAGGTTATACTAGTTGTTACTAAAGACGATTTAAATTAAAAATTTACTATTTTTTTGTTAAATATTATATGAATATTTCAAAATTATTAAAATTATGGTTTGGAAACTATAAATAAATGTTAAAATACATAAAGATAATATTTTTTCCTTCTTTCTTCCCGTTAAAATAATATTATCAGTTAAATGAAAAATAAAAAACATAATACTCATACCTAATACTCATAATACGCAGTGAAAGAATAAATGTTCAAGATAAGTTGATTAAATCATTTATACCAGAATGAAATTATACATAAATATCAGAAAAGTAGTAAGTAAAGTAGTAAATCTTCATTACGTTTTCTGCTATGTAAAGAGGCCAGATCTAAATCAAAGAAATAAGTATTTTTATTAAACAGTGGATTTTCTCAGTATAAATGTCTTTAAACATTATTTTCATAGTATTAGTGTTTCGATAATATTTTTATTAATTTATCAACAATAGTTTTAGTATAATTATTAATGTACATAACATATGCTTTTCAGAATTTAAAGATTCACGATGTTATACCTAAAAAGAATATTTGCGACGATTGTTCTTATGTGCTATATAGCGAATTCGAATTCTTTGGAAGTTTGTAGCTATGATAGATCATGGACTCTCCCAAACAACTCGTCGAAGGAATTAGTTCAAGGAACTTTATTTGTTACTGATGACAACAGCTTTCCTTACGCATCTTGCAAGACGACAAAGCAAAATGAAGAAAAAGTATGCACCGTAACGCAAGTGAGACAGAACCATGAAGATCGCACTTGTGGTGGAGTCAAGATTTTTGCCGAAAACGGCTACGAATTATTTCTAGGTGGTTATTTCCAAGTGATACCGTTTACACATGATCATGTTATTTTGGCGTGGTGGGATAATACTAAACCAAAAGGCGCAGATACGAAAGATTCTGAATCTAAGGTATGATTAATACATGGATAAATACACTACTTATTTTTCATTATTTCGAACAAATAAAGTACATATTTTTATTATAATGTTTTTTCGCTATATAATACATTATAAACTTCACTATTTTTTCATACTACTTAGTTTCTTATAAATTTAATGTAAACGGGAAACGGATTTTGCTCAGCTTTTGGAAGCGTTTTCTGGTATTCTTGGAGCGCATCATCAACGTTATCTTTCTGATTTTCATTATAACTTTGTAAATATTTGCGCTATAAAGTTTTTAAAAATAGAATGATAAAAGTAGACGTAAATTCCGTTGCTTACATTGCATTCTTCATGTATTACAATGTTTATTTCTTTAAAAGTTATGAGTTTCTAAACTTACAAAAAGGGTGCATACCCCCCGGGAAACGGATTTTCATGGGCATTTGAGAGTCGATTTCTGGTACCTGAAAATGAAGCCCAGTGCTCACAATTTCGTCAAATGTGCCCTTTTTCTTGAGATATGGGCAATTTAATCTCAAATATCCTCTATTTCGTTACAAAATTATGTCTCTTCTATTGACTGTCACATTGCAAGTATTTAAGACACAAAAACGAATAAAAAAAGAAATTATAAAAGTAGACAGTAAAAGCTAAAATTTAAGCCCTGATTCAGCTTCATTTTTAAGTACCAGAAATCGACTCTCAAATGCCCGTGAAAATCCGTTTCCCGGAGGGTGTGCACTCTTCTTGTCAGCAGAAAAACAAATCTACACACACACACACACACACACACACACACACACACACATATATATATGACTATGGTAGGAAATACTAATGATTCACTTTTCTTACATTTATAATTTTTAATTTATATTTTCATTTGTGTGAATAGAAACAAAATCTAAAAGTCAGTATCCTCAACATGGTAAACTGTAAAACGTCGAATCTCAATTTTCCAATCGACAGAGTAGAATACAGCTTCCTCCCTGCTGTATTATTCTATCCAAATCACATTGAAATCATACTTGACAGCAAAGCGTCATGCGAAGGTGCTGATAATTGCAGATTAACTTATGATCTTAAGGGAAAAAAAATTGGCAATGCTAAACCCTTCTTGCCAAGTATACTTGGATACTCGATGCCCGTTTCGCCAGCTTCACCGGAGAAAGGCTTCTTTATGTACGTAAGAGACTTAAAAAATATGACAGTGATGTTGGTAAATACAGCTGGAGAAGGTAAGAAATTATTGACGGATAAATTTGCACCTGATGATCTCGAACAGCGTGTTGCGTTCTCGAATGCCCACGAATTGTATTCAATTTGCAGATTACCGGAAACGGTAAATGATATATATGAATAGAATTTATTTTATCTATTTATTATGAACAAATTCTTATTTGCAAATAACGTTATTTGTAGGAGAATGAAACATCAACTAAAATTCATTGTTCACAATTCGATGCTGATGGAAACGTTAAGGTGCAAAAGATCATTACTTTACCAGATAACTTAACCTGGTTATCTGTACGAAGCTTGCCAAAAGGTGGAATCTTGTTGGTAACATCTGGATGTGATATCAAAAAGAAGGATTGCAAAACATTCAATATTTGGAGAATTGGTTTAGATGGACAATTAACAAAACTGGCCACAGTAAACGGGTTGGAGTTAAAATGTAAAAATCAAGCCGTTGATTTGCAAACACGTATTTCCGAAAATTTCAAAGACGAATACTGCTTCGATTTTGGATGTTTAGAAAGTTCATCAAATTTGAAATTTAGCAGCAAATGTATACCAAAATCTGATTTGTTAAAATAATCAAAATTCTGCCTATATAATTAATTGAAATCCTTGTAGGCTGCATAAAATGTCTTATAAATCCATCAGAGTATATTTCGTTCAACTGTATAGAACTGTAAATAATAAGCATAAAATTAAAATTTTTGGTTTTTATACAAACTTATTCATAAGTTTTTAATCAAAATTCATACCCAAGTATGCAATCTATTTGTTCAAATAATTACGATATACGAAAACATTAATTTTTTTTTCATTTTTTAAGAGTACATTTTTATTTTGTTACGCAATTAAAAAAGAAATGATGTTCATGTAATGTCGTCAAACTCATAATTCTTGAATTTTTCAACAACTAAATCGAGTCTTGTATACGAGTCGACGAACGTGACCAATCCTCGGTAAATAAAGCCGAGGCAATGGAAAAAAATTTCTGCAAGTCACAGGCCATTAATTTGCCACCGTTTACCCAGATTTGTCAGCCCGGTAGGATGATGCATCAGCGTCGCACGCTAATTTAATGAAACCGATCGGAATACTCATAAGATTATTCATTATTCTTCCGGGCGTATACATAATGAATAAGGCGTACGACATGTGAGACTGCAAAAAAATTGGCAAAAGTAAAACTATTAAAATGCTAATAACGCCAAGTACATAACAAAACGAGCGAGAGAGGTTTCTTAAACTCGTTGTGCAATAAAATGACTTTATATTGATATGTCTAAAAAGTGAAAAATACACAGTCATGCAGATTATTATGTTCTTTTTACGAAAGTCAAATAAATTACTAACGGTTTGTGATAATGATTTATCATGTTCAATGCATGTGTTACACATGCTGTATATCAAATAGGAATATCATTCTCGTATTTGAACTGTAAAGAGTTTAAAAATTTTTAATTTAATTTTCAAACGTAATAAATTTAATTTAATTTTCAATAGATATCACTTTTGCATTAAACTAATCGGCTAAAAATTTTTCAAATAATTTGAAATTATTTGTATTCATCGCTTATATATATTTATTTGTCGTGTACTCTATAATAGAAACCACATTCTAACAAAAACTTCAACACGCACCACATATCACACCACTCAAGTGATGGGCGTACACGCATTTTCTTGGCAAAACGAACATCTCATGCAAGAACATGACGAAAGGTGAAAAACTCATGTCGCTTGGCACTCTCGTCTTGCTCGCGAGCCCACCCGTAGCGATCGTTTTGCCGGTTTTTCTCCGGTTATTAAGAAACCATCAATCTTGTTCTCTCACCGATCCGATCGGTGCCGCTCACTTCATTCCCGTCTTCCCCTCCGCCCAGCTTTATTCGTTCGTCTGTCAGTCTATCTATCTACGAAGCGGGTACGTGTTTATCGCTCTTCACCGAGCGGCGCGTCGTCGTCGTCGTCGTCTATTTTGATTTTGCACCTCTTTCGCTTCATACCATTAGGCGCGCTATCAAAGGGTTCGTTGTTGTTGAGCGTTACAGTGTCGATCGTGAGTCGAGAAATCGTTTAGCCGTTCGGAAGAATCAATCGGCGTCGTATAAGCGTTTCTGAATGATTGAGTATAAGGAAGCTTTGTATTTCGATGAAAGGCACTTTCAAATGTTATTACGGATAAAATTGAGTAAATCCACAATATCGACAAGTAGAACAGCTATCTCTAATAAGTATATTATTCAATTTACAGTAAAAACTATTAGTTTGCTTATCGTATTGATACCTACTACTACCACTTTTTAAAAAGCAGACTTCATAAAACTAAATTACAGTTCTTGTTTCGAAAAAAAAACCTGCATTTTTAGCTACTTTAACAAAATGCACTCCATACCTTAATTGGCACTACGCTATTCCAGCGAGGATATTTCAATTTTTTCCCTTTGCTTTACGCTTCAACTTCGACCCTATCCCATCTCTATATCTCTTCCCTCGAGAAGAAAAGTGCACAACAAAACAGCTCACCCAGCGTGCAGTACACGCACTTTTGCACTCACCTCCCCCCCCTCTCTCTCTCTCTCTCTCTCTCTCTCACTCTTCCACCTTCACCTCCTACAAGCGCATTACGTGCGAGGTATATGGATGCACTGTCGGAAGTGGCGTTCGGCGCGCTCGCTTTTGATCATCGCCGACGTCCCTCGACCGCGCGCGCGCGCAGAATAAGAAGAGAACAACGAGCGAGGGTCGCGGGCAGAGAGCGAGCGAAAAGAAGAGATCGCAGTTTCGATTGTTCCGAGCCGCGACGGCCTACTCCCCGCGCGCGTGCATTATCGGCGGCCCTTATAAACGCGCGTGATGACCTCGCCGCGCGCAAAGTGTAGTATATATCTACAGATGTAAGAGAGACCGGGTGAAAGAGAGAAGATCGAAGGTCCAATCGCGCGAGAGGGACCGGTTAATCGCTCTTCGGTGAGGGTTATGCGTGGCGGGTTGCATTGGATCGCGTATATAGTATATAAGAATGAGCGCCGACTGCAAAATATCGTAACGTCATCATTTTCATATAGGGGCCGGTTATGGGGCAATGTGTGTTCACTTTCACGTGTCCACTCGACGCGTGCAAACACGTTGACTGAATATGCCGCGATGTCTGTATAAAATATGTTTTGTCTTGCTGGAAAATTACACGGTAAAAATTATTGATTACGGTAACCAACTATTTTAGAATCAATACAGTTAGATAAATCAATAAAAAATATCTGCTACAGCTAGTTTTTGGTTATTGTGTACAAGTTATATATCATAAACGAAACATAATTTCTTTATGAGTTTCACGTATTATGCAAAATAAGGCGGTCATCTTCATTAAAATTAGTTAGTTACCGTAACTAATTATTTTTTTCATATAACTTCAAAATTTTATGCGTAATATGCGGAAACTAACTTTTACATTGCTTCAATTATATATTATTTTCAGAACTACGTTTGTTAACAAAACAAATTCATTATTCTTTTATTGAGGCATCACATAACTTTGTTTGAATTCACAAAAATCACTATTTTTAAGCATCCAACCGGGCCTCCACGCAAAACTTTAAATGAAATTCTGCGAGAATTTTCCCAGGACGAGCCGTCGAAAAATTTGCACAGAATGCAGACGCGTAAAAGAAAAAAGACGCGGGTGCGCAGTGCAGCCGGTGCATATAGTGCGACCCACGTGACGCAGAGCTGCAGGACTCGTGTATAACCGAGCGGCGGCCTGTCGCCTCTGATCGGTCTCGTCGCCGCGCTGTATACATGTAACCACGCGCTGCCCTGTGACAGTCGATAGACCCGCGATAGCGGATCGACTATCCTTTACCGTTCCTCTTCGCGTCGATCTTCTGCCGCAAAGAAAGAAAGAAAGGAACGAGGAAAAAGGATGCGGCAAGACCATGCCAAAGGGAATGGAGCAGAGAGGAGATACCTATGCAAACAGTCTGAGCGCGCGTCATTTTTCTCTCAGCGCTTCCGTGCAGACGTGATCAATGGACTCGATAAGGAACTGGGCCACGTTCTGACGGACAGCCGTTAATGGCTTCAAGTTCAATTCGGCGCACAAAGGAAATTCTTGACCTTTGGATATATCTCGTGCGAGCGCGCGAGAGGCTTTGTGTATCGGGAGGAGTGAGTTCCTTGGCAAGAGGTGGAGGAGGAGGAAGCATTTTTATTGCTCTTGGGAGACGACCTCAGTCGAAAACCACAGCGTGATTTATATTGTACGTATAGCGGAGAGGTGAACGTGGACATTGCGGTGATGAGTATGAAGAAATCATCGGTGCATCTCGAAGGTCTTAATTCTGGAACGTCGGTAATCTTCTGTATCTTGAAAATGAAAATTTTGCAGAAGAAATTTTAAAATGGTTACTAGTTGTTCGCATCGTTAGCGTAAAATGGAATAAGAAATTGTAAATTGGAGATTTTTATAGAATAATTTACTATAACTATATAAGTTTAGGAATATATAGGAAGCTATATGTAAATAATGTAGTTATATATATGAAATACATAAAAGAGGGTTTAATTAAAAATTTTAAAAATTATTAATGACGAATATATGCGGTAGCCAAAGTTTATTCACCTAATAAGGCAATTAAAATTTTTCGTGTTTTATTATCAAACGGCCAATACTATCGTAAGATCATTCATAACCCCGCGGCCATAAGATCCGCTCATTTAATCTCGACAAGCGCAGAAAGAATTGCAGAAGCTTTATACTTGCAGTAAAGCCAGCGCGCACGCGCATATACACGTAAGGCAAAAAGATGAAGGAGCGAGTGCACACACGCAGACGGGGTAAGAAAATTTTTTCCTCGCCTCCCTCAGCTCAACTCTCTCTCTCTCTCTCTCTCTCCACGTCGGAGTCAGGCAACGCCGTAATAAATCTACCGACCAATGGGACGCAAGCCCCGGCCCCGGCGGAATTGGCGGCGTTTCACCAAAGGCCTAACACACGCGCGCGCACACATACTCCCGCCCAATCCTAAGGCCTCGGAAGCGATTACCTTCCTCGTCCGATCGCTCATGCTAATTTCATAACAACGGCCCTCGCTCCAATGAGCTGCTCCCGCTGCAGTTCGCGCAAAATGAGGAAGGGAGTGGGGGGCGAGAAAAGGGAGAAGCGAGAAAAATGGTCGAAGAAAAAGGAGCCGAGAGAGCAGCTCGGTCTATTTTGCTCGCGCGAGTCGTAAAGTCGAGCGCTCGCGCACGAGTGCCGGGCTCTCCATTCACGATTCGAGAGCATCGTGAGCTTACTACCCGCGAGCGGGTAACGGGGTATCCGTTGATTTATACCGCGCCTCGAGAGAGAGAGAGAGAGAGAGAGAGAGAGAGAGAGAGAGAGAGAGAAAACCAAATGAGATACCCGCGTATTAATTATGCCGAGCATTGATTTTTTATGCGCTTTGAAAATCGTAGAATTTTAATGAGCAGTTTAAGAGGATGGACGTTGCGGATTTTTGACGGAATGTTGCGCGCGTTCTTCCTATAGGAAACTATATAAAAACGATTATTTTCAGACGTTGAAGAGGTTTAATGCTTGTACGTACATGTACGCATCCACCTGTTATGGTAGAAGGATAATTGCGCGGAGGCTTTGAAGTAGATGATAATGGAACGTTAAAGTTCTGCAATTGTATAGCTGTATATTTATATACGTTTTTGCGATATAGAATTTGTTTCAATGTTTTCGTACCGTTTTAAATTATTTAAGCAATTACTTTTTAAATTATAAATGCTAAATTGTTGCACGGGACGTGGAAGGTGCAGATGAAGAAGGATATTTTAAAATGACATTTATTTCAAAATAATATTTGAAAAATATGTAGGCAACTAGTAGTAAAAGTCGAGCACGACTAGACCACGAGAAAATTCAAATCGCCACAGTATAACCACGACGCTATATTATAGTTAATCGATACGTATGATTCTGTAAAAAATGCGTTCACGTCGTAAATGAAATCATCCATAAAGCCAATATAAAACGCTATCCTCCAACTGCCTCCAATCAATCAAACATCCTCGGTACCGCCTCGTAATAATATTCAGCCGAACCCATCCTTCGAGAATCCCACTCAATCCCAGCGGTAAAATTAGTATTATATATACGCGCGTATACACGCTTCAATCACTACTCTATCGCTTTTTTTTTTGCAGAGTCGCCCATAATGCGAGAACCTTGATGCCACTGTCTCTCCTCGCCGGTTCAATTCTGTATATATACTCTCGTTATTAAATCCGCAGGACGCGCGCAAAGGGAGCAAAAAGGACACAGCGCGCGCAGAAAGAGAAAGAGAGTAGAGAAAAAGCTGTGCGCGTATACGGTGAAGGAGGAAGAGAGCGACGAGAAGACAAAACGACGAGAGCAAGAGAGAGACCATCTATGAGATGAGAAAATAATAATAAAGTGGAAATGAGCGAGCCCGTCCATAAATTGCTGCGCGCTCCTTGTTAATGGTCCAAGGGCCTCCGGGCGACCTCAGCTAAACGTGGCCCGCTCTGACCCGGCTTCGTTCGACTTGCTCTTTCTTCTTCCTCCTCCTCCTCATCTCTCTCTCTCTCTCCTCTTCGTTCCGACTTTTTCTGCCTGTCGTCGTCGATTTTTTCTTTTTCAAATATGAAATTATTGAAAATGAAATTCTTTTTAATAATTTTAATAAATTAGCTGCAGCGTTCTTGTAGTCTTATAATTAACATTATTGATTTTCAAAGAAATTGACAATTAGTTCACATTATCCGAAAATACATTAAATGATGTGTTATGTGATGTATGAATGTTGAAATAGCCATTTGATTCTAAAACTTATAAATATTATAATCACTGCGAGACCCTTTAAGAATTAAATTATTTGGTACGAAACGTATATAGTATAATCAAATTTTCTGCAGACTTTCAAACACAACAAGCAAAACCTCAAATAAGACTCGCTCTCACCCACATCCTTGTCCCACCACTTCGTCCTCCACTCGCTCACTCCCTTCGACTCGCATAAGCGCGAGGATTCGCTCTTCTCCGTTATGGGACGCGACTGGAAGTCTCATTCCTGCGTTTAATGGACGTGTCTGCGATGGCCACCGAGGGCCTGCCTGCCTGCTCGCCCGGGGCCTTCGGGAAACAAAGGGCGCATCGATGCTCGCGTGATTGGCGATCGGGCGTGGCTCCGTTTCGACGCACCTGACAATTTGCGAAAAGCCGTGCAGACGGCTCTTCTCGAACTCCGGCGTACCCCTTCTACTTATACACTGACGAGAGATGCGTTCCTTTTTTTCGTGTGTGCGCTTTTGCTTGGTGTTTTTTTTTTTGTATATGATCGTTTTTTATAACTTAGAATTTGTTGTTGAATGTTTTTTATAAGAAATAAATATTTATAACATTCAGGGATAGCTATTTCATATTTATTAATATATATTTCATATTTCCTGTTTTCTTTTTGCAAGAGAATGCATTTAAATTGAAGAGAATTAAATGGTATTTTTATGTACTTACAAAAATGTTAAAATTATATAAGCAAAAACAGTGTTCTAGGTTGTGATTATTTACTTTTTATCGATTGTAATTTTATTTAGTTTTTGCTTTTAAAACATTTCTAGCAATTTAGCTTTTAAATATTAACATAGGTAACTCTTCAAATAACTGTTAAAATAGTTCATTCAACTATCTGCTATTATAGATATACACAAATTATTTTTTGTTTCCTTTTTGTTATTCTTATTCTATATTCTATTATTTATAAAAATTAAAATAATACTTAATATTGTTAAAAAGTGAATATCAATACAATAAATGTTATATATTTACAGAATTTAAACAATGATAAGATGGCAGCACTTATCAGTCAAAGGTTTTGAGCCATCTAACGAAATCAGGTGGAACTACTCTGACTACTGTTCTTACTTTGAAGATACACTGATAAGATATCGATTTTGACAATTTGTAGGAAGAATGTTTCAAAATATATTTACAAATAAGAAACTATATTGAATGTAACATTTAGTATATTAATATTTAAATAAATATTAGAAATTAAATATTTACAAATTTACATTGAAACGTTTATAGTTTTGATAAGACATAATACTCATGCAGATTCGATTCTCAGAAAAATATGTATCTATTGTCATTAAAAAAAATTAATTATAAACATTAAAAATGTTCTTATGTAACTTATATTTAACAAATATAAAAATAATTTAAAATATAAAATACCGAACACAGTAGTTTTACAGACTATGGGGAGGATTATATTGCTGTTGCATATTTTTTTACAATGTCTCTGTAAAAATCAAATATGTGTTCACTAGTTTCTTTACATTTACTTATAACTTCTAGTAATTCTTTTTCTGAAAAGTGTCCGCTAGTCTGACAGCAAACGAGTTCCTTGTCAATACTGTCAAAGCAAAGCGTAAATGTAGCCTTAGCATTCTGTAAAAATATAGGAAATTAATTATTGTTTTTTTAAATAGGTAATATTATTAAAATTACTATTTCCGTTAAACTTACTTGTAATTGCATACTGTTTGGGTCTATTATAATATTGTTGGTATCTTTTTCAATCATAGAATGTACAGCAGCAAAAGTGAATTTCATTGATAAACTTGCATTAATCAATGCCAAACATGATGCATTGATCGCACAAGCCAATAACTGTTTCAAATAATACATAGTCAATAAATATTTAAATTATTTTAGTAAATTTTTAAATATTGTGCATGTTTTAGTTACTTACTCCTCCACAATCTTGTAGTTCCTGAATGTTGATTGAAATTGTCGATACAGGATGCAGTGTTGTTATAAGTGCAGCTTCACAAGTATCTCTAAGATACAATTCCATTAATCGACCATTTACACCTAATAAAACATTTTTGTTAGAATATTCATATAGTCAATATATTATATTTTTCATAATACACAATTTGATTTTTACTTGGTGGTCCTTTTATTGATGCAAATGTTGCATCTACATTAGCTTTATTGTGAAACATCTTTTGTTGTTTAGCTTCTATTGGTCCATAAACGCCAGCTATTACTGTTGTGTCACCTGAAATAAAAGTATAAAATTTATTATAAATAAAAATATTGTTTCTTATAACATTGTTAACAAATGTTTTGGATTTATTTACAGGTTTTTACAGTACATATTTATAATATAATAATCTCAGCGATTTAATCTTTGAAAAAATTAATAAGCAACTATTATCAGCCAATGATATAAAATATGTAGTACAGATAAAAATAATACTGAAAAGATATAGACTTTTTAACTGACTGTAATGGTTTTAGAGAAAAATGTCTATTATTTCTATTATTATGATGGTGAATCAAACAAGCAAACTGAATGCTAAATTCAAAGAAAAAACATGGTTATTTTAGTGATATTACCTTGCATAAACATTGCTGATCCATCAGGTACGGATAAGCAGTTTAATTCGCAATTTAATGGACGCAGGGAAACTTCGTTTTCTGTCATTTTTGAATAATTGTAATATATCTACCGGCAGAAAGCAAATCAAATCATTTAAATACAAAGAGTTAGGTTATGCAGGCCACATGGTTTATTCGAATTTTGTTTTGGTACACTGGACTTTGACTAGAGGCTCCGCCAAACGGCCAATCCCTCTATTTTCTCGGTACTTATCGACGAATGGTAAGCGAATCCATGATGGGTAAAATAGAATCCTCCTTACCTTCTAACGGTAAGAGGCACGAGGCATTTACGTTTGCGCGGTAAAATCAATGATCGTTTTGATTCGCAGTCAGTTAAAATGCACGATACTAAGCGTATTCCGTTCACATATGATAAATATTTGTATTCACATATGTATGGTAAATAGAAAGTACACGTATCAGGCTCTCACAAGCGCGAGGAGCAAAATGGAAGGGCAGCTCGGTCCGCTTTAAAGTTTTACTATAGACACATCGCGCGCGCGCGGCTATTGATCAAAATAAGCTTGAAAACTATATAAAAATGATAAATTACAAACAAATCGCCATTGTCACACAACAAAATTTCTTTCAATAATAAATATTTTCTACAATTATTAAATAAATTAAATTACACAAAATAACCCAAAGAAAACTTTCTCGACAAATCGGCCACTACGACGGGATTACTCGAAAACCAAGCCAAAAAACCTGGGGATTTTAATTAATCCCGAAAGTTCTTAATCCGCGTCATCGACGTCGCTCTCCTCATCCTCCTCCTCCTCCTCCTCTTCTTCGTCTTCCTCGTCTGAAAGGTTATAACATCGAACTAGTATATATAGAGCCGCGTGAGCGCGCGCGGGTAGCGCGGAATTTTGCATAATTAAAGGACTTTCCGGAGTTATGGGTCGATCGCGCCCGCACTCAACTCACCGTCGGCCGGCGGCAGGTGGGCGAGGCGATAAGCTTCCTCCTCCTCGAAGCTCGGATCCCGAATAGGTGTGAGCTCCGAGTCGATCGCCGGCCGGTACTGATCCTGCACTGCCGGCATCGCCGGAGGACTGTAGTTGTGCTCGTGCTGCTTGTAGCCCCAGCCGATGTACACGTTGCCGAATTTCCTATATGTGTGCATACGGTGACGGATGGGTGGTAGGTACATAGACGCGCGCTCTCTGATTAATGCCCACTGGTGGGTATGTATAGGTATCTGGGTGGCTTTGTGCGAGATGCGGTTCGCGGCCGCGGGGATGTTAATTTATCACGGGCTTTATTATTTCTTGAACACGTATAGATGCTACTTCTGCACTGAGAAAAAATTTTTGTAAAAATTATTAATTTCGTAAGAATTACCATACTGTCTTATAAAGCCACCACAGACTGTAAAAACCCAAAAAATTGCCATACTTTATAAGAAATTTTACTAGAAATATAGGAAAATTTACTATGCATATAGGAAAATTTACTATACTATATTATAAAATTTACTGTAAAGTATGGTAATTTTTTGGGTTTTTACAGTCTGTGGTGGCTTTACTAGAAGTATGGTCATTTTTCCAAAACTTTTTTCTCAGTGTGGGTATCTTTGATTCTTTGGTAATGCTGTTACCCGTAATTCTTAAGCAAATGTTTTAATAATATTGTTATAATGAGGAATTTCATAATAGATTGTTTATTTCGACATTTCTGCAAACATTCAATAATGCCATTTGAATGTTTGCTAAAGATTAACACAACGATGTTAAATAAAACGTTTGCAGGTAGCAGCAAAATATTTATGATTATCTTCCGAGTGCAATAAATAAACAACTGAACCATTGGAGTAAATACGTTGTAAAATCCGAATGCCGCATTGTCTTTATTGCGAGCTTTTTATTTTATCCTATTGTTAACCAGTATTATAATAAATAATAAATAACAGCAGGAGATGAAAATACGCAGTATTTACGTTACTCTGGAATGGCATTCTTTGTAAATAATGAAATATAAATGTAAAATGCAAATTATTTGTATTGTAAAATGTTATAATTAAGAATGTTTAATTATTGCCAGTAACTTGAATAACCTGCACATTTAGTCTGTATTATCTATTTATGTTTATCTGCATCAAATAACACACCCGTAAAATTATTCCTTTAGTAAATATACAACGAATTATGATCCAGAAACATAAAGATCTAACTATGCACATGTTATCTAACGAATATATTTAAATTTCGGAGAAAATCCGTTTATTCGCGGGCGTCGAGGCATAACGTTTAACTAACTTGTCAGCGGCAAAGGCAAACGCTCCGGGCCACACGTTAGAGCGAATGAGAGCTACTGCCGTATCCGGCTGGATTCTAGAAGACTGCCGGGCCATCCAAGGTGTCACGGAGGAGTCCGAGGCAACATCCCCAGATAGCGGATTCAACAAAGGTGGTCCGATTTCCTTCTCGAATCCTTTGTCCCTCGTCACAGCGCTGCCCTTGCTCTCCCCCTCGTCCTCTCCCGACACGGTCGCTCCCTCGTCTTCCTCCTCTTCCTCTTCCTCCTCGTCCTCCTGATTCTCGCGCAAAATCGTAATTTCGTATTAAATATATACGCATATAAATCGCGCACGCAGCCCTTGGACGACTTCTCTCCCTCTATTGACTATCGATAAATTTCAGAGCGAGAGATTAATGGCTAAGTGATTATACTCTGGTGCGCATGCGCATACCCGAGAGCTCGGGAATAGCTACTTTAAATTTATAATTTCAGAGTTTTTAATTGATTTGCATAAGGGTTTGTCGATTACGTAATTGATAGGACTCGGGATTTGGAATTGGATGCGACACACTTGTAAGTTTTAATGATAAAAGTTCCTTTATTTACCCCGTCCTCGTCGTCGGCCTTTCCGGGTTCCAGCCATGCCATGCGGCCCTGCTTCAGTATGTATGGGCTATGGTGGCACCAACTCGACATTGATGGATCAATTAGATCCTTCATCAGCGGTTGCTCGTAATGACGATTTTTCGCGAGCCCGCTACCTGCTGCATCATGCGAAAATATATTCAAAAATTGTATTCAATAAAATCTACTAATATGTACGTCAGACATCAAAAGTGATTTTATTGTATATTAGAATGATATATATATATATATATATACATGTCTGCTTAATATATGTTTGCTATTTCTAATCTAATATTTAGTCATTAAAAATATTTATGATGAAATTCTTTTTGTTATTATGTCATTAACTATTTACGTCTACAAACGTATATTTATCAAATAATTAAATCGTTTCGAATCCCGTCAGCGCAAACTTATCATCGTTTTACTATGTCTTTTCCTCGCGTAATAGGCGTTTTCTCCCGTTGAGATAAAACATAATTTCAAATTCAATTTTATAAATGTATATCACCACCTTCTCCTTCCCCTTCTTCCTCCTCCTCTTCATCCTCATCCTCCGTCTCCTCTTCGTCCTCATCCTCTTGCTTTTCGTTATGGAACGTAAAATAGGAGATTGGAGAGACATGCGTGGCTGCGCCAATGCGAGCAATCTGTGCGCGTAGATAATTCTTCTCCCTTCCGGGAAACGATGGAAACGTATGAATCTAGAAAATCGTTCCGAGAAAATTATAGTGCAACAGTCAGATTGTGCAATGTTTTTTAACGTTACTTAATTTATACCGATTGCTCCAAAAAGGTAGATTTAACCAAATACATTACAAATTAAATTTTTACTTAAAAATTTGTTTCGATCTTCAATTCATGGGTTGAATTTTTATTCATAAATAAATTATCAGTAAAATATGTCATTGAAAATATTGGAGTCACCGTAAACGCGCAGTATGATTTATTTACCTCAGATTCCAAATTTCCAGTGAATAAGTAGACGATTTGTCTAGCAACAACAATTTGCTGCGGAGTCACTGTGGGTAATTCCACCCAGTTATCTAAACCCGGTGAATTACAAACAAAAAAGACCTGTGAAAATATTTTTTCATATTATTATTGAAATTGTTTGTGTAAAATATCGTTTGCAAAATCAACACCTTTTCTATTAAATAATTTATGGTAGGGTCATGAAAAAAATAATTCATAAAAATAAGTGTTAAGGTAATTTATTAGATTTTTTATTTACTGTCCATTTTTTCAGTTTAAAAATTTTACTGAACAGCGTGTGTATGTAAAATGTTTTCGCTGTACCGTATGTAAATAAGCGTCAAATAATTCACACGAAAATTTTCACGTTAGTTGTCAATCTCCATTATGTCGATGTTAAGTTATGTAACAATACATTTAATTTGAATATTGGCAGTGACTGAAAAGTCACAGTGCTTCTTCTCCCTTTTATTATTAAAAATTTAGACCTACCAGTGAAAAATCTAAAGAAATTAACAGTATATTCCTTAAATTCACATAACTTTAACGTTGAGTATACAAGACTCATTAAACTTCGCAGGATTTCGCAGGAAGTTGGTGGTATTTAAATAGACGAAGAACAGATGGTATGTAAATTAAAAGAAAATCAAACTTATATATTTGTTACATTTTTAATCAGAATTCTTAAATTTAAAAATTGAGATATTAAAGCCTGCAAATAACTTAATTAAAAAAAAAAATTTATCATTATTACTATTAAGATATACGATTACTTTAACGTACCTTTGCATTAAGTCCAGTGCCAAGCTTCTCCGGGGAAACTTCTGGCAATGGTGTCCATGTATTTTTTGGAATCGGGGGAAACACAAGGTTTAAAGTATCATTCTCTTCTGTAGATTCTGCCTCATCCTCTTCTATGTCAGATAATTTAGTTGCCATTGCCGTCTCTAAAGCTTCTTTTTCCGCATTTTCTTGCTCGACTTCCTTCGCATCTGTGTCTGTACTTTCTTTTTCTAATGCTTGCTGTACTCCTTCGAGTTTCTACTCATATTTATTGCATCAGCATAAATACATATATCTTTATTAAACTAAAATCTAATAAGATTACCTCTAATCTTCGTTCTATTTCTTGTTCTGGCAAATTAGCTTCTATTATGAAATAATGTTTTGGTCGGCCTAAAATCTTTCCCCAGAATCTGCAAAATGATTTACAGAGTTTTCTTTCTAATTTTGTATACAACATTTCTAAGATTATTTGCAGATTAATGACGGGATAAGGAAAAATGTAAATTGCAAAGATAAAAGAAATTACCGTACATCCTCAATTTTCGTTTTAGCAATTAACTTTCGGATACTCAAGTTTAAAAGCACAATTTCCGTTCGCGGTAAGCCAACATCAACTTGTTGAAAGTAGTAGAAGAGATCAAACAGGTTTGGAATTGATTGTTTTGCTTCATTATTGTCGCCATGTTTTTCTTCATTACCTTCTTCTAAACTTTGACGATCTTCGTCGATAGGTAAATGAACCTAAATCGTAAATAAATCATTTTCAAGTATACATAAACTTTAACGTGTAAGATTTAGTAACGTTTATTACTTTGAAAAGATTGATGAGCTTTTTTGCATCATTATACTGAGGTGGAGGCACATATAAATCACGTAAATGACTATTTTGTAATCGAAATTTGTCATCTCGCAACTTCTTACTGTACTCGTCAAAAGTAGCAAAGGCATTATTTGGCCGTTCAGCTAATATCTTCGCTAGGACTTCACTGATATGGTTATACCTGGTGAAATATTATGAAAAAATATCTCACATTACTCTAACATTTTTACTGTATGCAAAATAATTATCTCGTCAGAGTGGGAATAAGGAAGCTTACAAATTATCACCGGCCTCGGGACAAAACTTCTGCAAATACAGTTTAGCGCGTTCGGTTTCATGCTTAACGTAGGGCGTTTCATCATCCGGTGGAGCCTCGTTTATGTCATACGACTTCGCCATTGTGCGGCTTTTTTACGATTCAATTCTCTTTCTCTCTCGCTGTATCAAAAAAAGGAAAGATATTATATTTTATGAGAGTTCTCGTTAAGCTCGTAACAACGAGTCGCACGGCTCGTGAAATTTGAAGCTCGCGGGCCTTATCTAACCTCCCTAATGAGCGCGGCCGCGCGAGAGGCGCGAATGTTGCACCGCAGCCGCAGATAGGCTCGACTTTCGACTGTTATATACAGCGCGAGCTGCAGACCCGTATGGCGCCACATTTGAAAAGAGCGGAACGCTTTTATCGGATGCCTCCCCGAGCGTATACTTCAGGCGCGCATTAATTAATTTGAGCCTATTGTGAAGAGCGTTTGGGTAGAAAAAGAGAGACAACGCGTGGAGAGAAAGAGACGGAGGGAGGGTAAACCGCGGCGTAATCACGCGCGTGGAGCGGGGCTAAAAATAAAATGACTCTATGATAGCGGGCCGATAAGCGCCGGCTGTCCGCTACCCGCCATTTCCGCTAGGACGAGCCTCGTTCGATCGGTAGTTCCGGAAGCGGGCGGAGGGAAGAGGATGTGCCGATCGCACCGCACACACGAAAAATAAGTCGTTGGCCCGCTCTCCCGGCTCGATGAGAGGCGTTATACAGCCTTTTTTAGGAAATGGACGGACGGTTAACGTGACTGGTCAAGCGGTTGAAGATATTTGAAACAAAATTATTTCTTCGCGGCTCTTGAACTTAGGCATTTCTCATTTTAAAATAGTATACCGTAGAACTAATGGGGAGGAAGTAGATAATTAAAAAATGTCCAAGCTATCAAATATCGAATGAAGAGGAAAATTCTTGGCCTGATAGTGTAATTATCTAGCCTGCTCGTTTTATGAATGAATAGTTTGTGAATGAACGCGCGACGTCGCACGCGCTAACTTCTATATCAGCTCGCATCCTGAAGCTGGACTATCGTGTACCGGGTGGCCTAAATATGAGAAGCTCGAGGTCACTGCTCATTTCCTTTTTACACCCACACGACATGTTATTCAGTTAACCATGAGATCGACAAGTATAAAAAACGATGTGTATTTACGAAAAGAAGGAAAGTTTTTTTTTTCAACTTATCGCGTGAAATTCCGGAACGTATTGTCCAATTTTTCATATTGATGAAGTATCATCGGTCATTCCTCGAGCTTTTCCAGCATATAAAATGAAAAGAGATAAAATTTATTGCGAGCGAGGTCGACATATTTTTCATACTGCATGTCAAATTGATATAACGTTATTTAATTATGCGTAAATGAAAACGATTATTCATTTTCCGATTTAAAAATAACCATAGTTATTTTTAATGAGAATGTGCCGTTCAATAATTATAATATTTATCTTGAAGATATAACTTTCTTCCAGGCCAAATACTTTTCTTGTACTTATCAACAAATGATTTATAATTAAGTAAATAGTTTTGTGAAAACAATTGGACTCGCACTGATCTCTTCGTATCTCAACAGTAATAATAAAAGGAAACAAACGAAATTCAGAATGGACGTTCATGTCGGTGATACTTCTAACCACTACTTGATCTTTGATAACTGGTACTCTCATTTTCATGAATCACGGAGACGTTAAACCGATCAAATGTACGCAGAGCTAACACGCCCTAAAAAGACCTTCACGTGCAGTGACATTAAACGGCTTTGAGCGTTTGAAAACGCACATGCGGTCGCATAGAGAGAGAGAGAGAAAGAGGGGGGGTTACTCTGCATCGAGGCATCAGGAAGTTTAACGGTGCAAGCGCGGCGCAAAGCGGCCCATGATTGGATTATGCAATGCCAGTTGCCGAAAATGCCGGCGTCAAGCACGTGCGATATTCGGATTATTTCGATCAGCACTGCCCCCGCTATACTATATAAGCGCATTTGCCAGAGAGCGAGTCAGACTGACCGACGCTCGGTGCCCACAGACTCACACTAACACGTGTATATATATATACAGTAACGTACAAAACAGTATGGCAATTATTAGACGAGTTGCAGCGCTGCAACATTATATTAAACTTTGGCCGCGCGCGCGCCTCGCATTGCGATATCAAATGTGCGGTCTTCTGTATACTTGATTATTCATCAGTTGTTGACTGTGCAATACCCCAGTGACATTTCTCGCTGATCTTTAACAACGAAATGTCAGCCCGAGTGTTTCTGACGAGTATCCTAATTACCGACTGCACATTTGGCGTTAGATAGGCGCGACGTATGAAATGTACGCGTACGGATATATATAGAGAGGGAAAACCAGGATGAACGAGGGAGATTGTGTAGGGATACAGGGGAAATGGGGAGACGACGGATTCGCGCTCATTGATCGATGAGCTGCCCGCACGCTATCCTATACGGTGGATTCGCAATGATTGATTTATGATTTTCGCGAATTTCGAAGGGCGTGTCGGCAGCGTTGTTCGCCATATGGTTTTACCAGGTATACTCACATGTACAATGCCGCCTAAGTCGTATATAAACACGTTCTGCTCGGGGCTGCAGGCACACGTGGCTGGTGGTTTGACACGCATTTTTTTCGCGCCAAATGTCTCGAACTTGCGATTTTCTTTATTATATACAGCCTTGTAAGATTATAGTTAAATAATGAAAAGGACTAATCATCATATGTATACGTTCTGATAAAACTATATATAGCTGGATTAGAACGTGAGTATTTTAATATATAAAGTACGGATTAAATAAGTTAGTCGGAATTCCGGGAATATGAAATGCGAACGTGAAATACGACGATGAGAGCGATGTGCTGCAGTGAAATTGAGATAAGAATGAAAATTGTACGAGTTAATTACAACAAGCGTGTGATGACCAGTGGTAATTTGCTTTAAAATTTTTTTTTTTCTCGAATTTAAATAGTACGTACAAACACAATAGCCCGGTAATTTTGCGAAACGTTGAAATCCTCAAAATTAGTCTCGAAAAATGTATGCGCTATCAACTTTTTACGTGTCGCGACCAGTGGCCGAACCGCCTCGCGCTTAATGAAATTTTTCGCGCAAACTCGATTATTTTAATTCGATTCACGAGCAACGCGCGGCCCGCGCCCCAATATATTAGCGCCGAAAATTTCTTTTTATAAACCAGCCGCAGCGCCGTTCTCGCATGTATCGGATTTCAGTCGATCGCCCGACTCCCCCCCCCCCCCCCACACACACATGTATACCCCTTCACATAGGCCAAAATTGCTGATAAAACTTTTCAGCGCGTTGCGGCGCATCATTTATCCTTTTTTTGGCCCCTCACCGCTCCGTACGGATCCTCGCGCACGGACAAAAAGAAAATATCGTGAGCATCGAAATATCGGAAGAGGGACGAGGAGGAGGAGGGAGAGAGAGAGGGAGATGTAGAGACCGCAGAAATGCAGGTAATTAGTCGCGAGTCGTGCGCGCGAAAATGCAGAATCGATCGACCGCGCGCACGGGTGCAACGAATATACATATATGTATATACATATACTGGCTCTCTCTCTCTCTCCGTCTCTCTCGGGTTTTGCCCACTCGTTCCCTGCTCTTTTGTTTCCGCGTATTCAGCCGCGGCTTCTGCTACGGCCTGCCGCGGACAGTTGGAACGCGAACCGCGGCGCAGCATAATAACCGATATAAATCACTGTTGCGCTCGCCGAATGATTTCGATCCCGGCAAAAACTGGGGGTGGGAGGGAGTAAGAGCTTCTCTTTTCTACCTCCCTCTTTCTCTCTTCGTGCGCACGGGTGAACGGTGCGAGTAGATGAAATAAAAAAAGTTAACTATTGTTCTACCTTGGGGGCATGGGTTTTGCCGAGAAAAAGGTCGAATTAAATCCGAGCGCTGAGCATATTATATAGAAGCGCGTACCTTTTTTCGTATTTTCGAATGTGCGATGGAAAGCGTATTTTCAATCTTAATGCATCGCCGAATTTTTTTGTTTAGACTCTCTGCTACCGCAAAGGGTTTCTGCGTTATTCGATGAAAATGGATGCGTATACCATGTGTTTAGAATAAAATAAAAATAGGTGCACTCCGCACTATTGCGTTTTTTAATTTAGATAAATGTAATGAATGAAATTCTTTTATTATTCTCTTACAAAATTCAGTTAAAATACTTTTTTAATAATATCGAAAGGACATGCGGATAATATTGATACGATGGTATGCTCCACAAATACCATGATTTTTGTTTATTATTTGTATCAGCCTTTTAATTAATTAAAGAACTAATGTTTCGATTCTTTCAATCCAATCACAAAACTGAACCTCTCTATTATAGTTTCAGTATAAATACAACGAACGCGTATATCAAATACTTTTTTAATCAGTTTAAGCTTCAAATGCAGGAGTTGTTAAACAGTATCTTTACATGAACAAAGATATTTGTAAATATACAAAATTATAGAAATTTTTAATGAATGAATTATGTGAATTCCATAAATTGAATTTATTAGTTCTTTCATGCACGCTAATAACCATCCTTATTAAATAATTTTTTAATCAATTTAAACTTTAAATGGAGTTCTTAAATATATACATAAAATTATAAAAATCTTTAATTCATAATAATTATGGGGATTCTGTGAATTTTAGTAATTAGTTCTTTCGAACACGGTGGGAATCACCTATTTCCAATTTTCGGTCTGGTTTTTTGCATTTTTCTGATGTACATATAATGTATAGCAATGTAGATTTAATCAATACTTTATTTGTTGCAAAAAAGTTATCAATAAGTAAATTAAAAACATACAAAAAATGAAGCAAAACTTCGGCATGATGCCGTCGTTAACTCTAGTTAACACAGAGAACAAATATTAAATTTATAATATAATCGACTTCAAACATCTCCAAGTGTAAATTTGCGTAAACATTATAGAAATAGATATAGAATTTTTCATTCTCCATATTAGATAATTGTTTTTGTGATCTCAGATTCATAATCAGCGATCCAAAAAGACCACATTAAAATCAATTTCGAATAATGATTGGAAAAGCTCAAAGAATTAAAAAACCACTTTAAATAACTGAAATGTTTGATTTGGAATTTTATTTCCAACATCTCTTTAAATATTTAATTACATCATTTTAAAGCCATTCTCAGCAATGTAAAATTGTATTTGCTAATTCAAGTAAAACTTTATTCAAAATACCAGCTCAAAAAGAATTCCCAGAAGTACCGAGATAACAATTAATCCCCGTTATGATATAATATAACATAAATAATCTTACTATTACGCACACTTAGAAGGGGGTCTCCGATCCACGTGCTATCTGTATCTATTACTTTGCATGTATTTGCGACGGTAGCTCACGCCACACCGTTGGAATTTGCTGAGCATGGTGAAAAAGTCGGCGGTTGTTCGTTGAACTTTGGAGGATCAGTAGGTAAAAATCGACGGAATTTAAAATTCCAGCTTTTAAACTATGACGTACATTCTTTAAAGAAATAAAATAATAGGAATATTCCGTTAATTGGCAATTTATTTTTATTAATGAATTATTATACTATTTATTACTTGGCGATTTATACAGTCTAGAGTATAAATATAGCGTGATACATGATACATGGAGTACGTCTGTTTATTGTTAAAATAATTTTTTTCTTATACATCGAACCTCGAAAATTGAATAAAAATGTCGAAAACCCGGTTGTTCAAAGGAGATTTTCATATGGTAGGTTCATGGATTATTCTAGCTCAAACCGAAAATATGAATAGAGGTAAATTTGATTTTGGTAGAAAAGTTGATCCTCAGCAAAAAAGCGAAATTTTCAATAAAATACGTGATTCCTCTTAATCGGATACACCGTTGAATTTAATAATTCCCAAAAAGAGCTTTCAACGAATAACGTAAACCAAAAACTGAAAAATGAGCCCCATTAAAAAAGCATTATTCAGAATGTACATTGTGAGGTCTGGACTTGAACATGCATACACACAGCCATACGGATATTTTTTAATTTAATAATCATTTCAACTAAATATCTGGCTTATTTCGTGAATTTGTTTTTTACAATTATAAAGCTACCTGAAGTCGGCTAGTTATGGAATCAGATAAAATAGAACATATCTTTAACTTATATTCGTTTGAATTGTATGATGTTTTGGGGTCTAAAATTACTTTCTATTGTCAATGCATTTTATCCTACATTTGCTTGAAAATTGTACAGTGACTGTAAAAACGAATAAAGAAATGTGTTCTTTGGATAAAGAAAAGAAGTACATGGATATGATATAAAGTATATCTAGGTATTAAATTTATTGTAAAAGACGATTTTTATGCTCCGTTTTGCCCCGATGATTTCGTTATCATTCAGAGTTGAAAAAAATCTTATTGATGGCTAAATAATATTAATTCAATTGATATTCCTTTTTTGATATTCAATTTTTCATTCTACATACTCTTATAATGAAGTATGTGATTTATTTTTAAATTTTATTGACTAAAATTCTAATAAAAAAGGAAGTAATTCAAGTTATTGATTTTGTTTGAGTTTCGCGTAATTACACTAAATTTTCTGATTTTCCTTTAATAGTGGAATTACATTGCCAAATAACAAGCTTCTAGCAAATCGACATCACTAAATCAAAATCAAAACCAAAATCTGAGGATAATAAAAAATCTAAAATTCATACCCGAACAGACGCATCGATAGATTCGAACCGATCAAAGACCGTAAACGACAAGCCGCCTCGATTGATCGTATCCCTATCATCTCAAAAAATGAATAATGCAAGAATTATCTCTGCGGATACCTACACATTTACACGCAACTTTGCTCGCGCACGCCGTACCACCTCCTCTCCTTTCCCCAGCCCATCCCATTACCATCGTGATGATCATCAAGCCCAATGGTCCCCTCTACGTACAGGGTTAAGAGCGCAGAGAGCACGAAGACAAATCCGCGGTTTGCGGGGGCGTGCGGCGGCGGCGGCGGCTCTATGAATGAGCAAGGAGCCCTCCAGTCTCCCCCCTCTTTCCTCCGACATACGTGCGCGCTCGAGAGGCCTGCCGCGCGCGCGCCGGCTCTCCGGTCAGTTTCTCGTCGTGGATTGCCGCGAGCGCGCGTGTGCCAAGAGAGAGAGGGAGAGAGAGTATAGCGCATTATATACACACACGGGTGGACGGGCGACGCTTCGAAAGAGGAGAGTCGAGTAGTACAGAGGAGCTGCGAAGAGATATCTCTTCTCTCGTAGAGTAGACGAACGTCGAGGGATAGGGAGAGAGAGAGAGGATACAAGGGACACGCACGCACGCACACATAGACGGCCGCCCGCCGAGATTTCGGGGAGAGGATCACGTCCGCGGGCCGGACCGACAACGCGCAGCAATCATGCATCGTTCGTGGTCATTCCGGTCAGTGTTTCTCATCATTATTATATTTACGTAGTACCTTTATTTTTATTGTAATGGTATACATATCTGCGGAAGGCGGAATTGTGGAAGTTCCTGCGTGAAAAAGTTGCATGCGGAATTAATTTTGTGAGACAGGGTTCCTCTTGAGTGTTTTATTTTAAAGTGAATGAAGGAATGTAGTTCCAATTATTTTACATGTGTACCTAAGTTTATTGAAAATACTGTCTTATTTTTTATAAAAGACATGTTAAAATTGAAATAAAAGTATTGGATAAGTGTATTAATTAAAATTACGGGTTTTCAAAAATGTTATAAATTCTATAGACGTATTTGTTTTGTTTCCGAACATCTGGACCACATATTTAATTTTTAAAGTATTTTATTCTGATATTTTCATTAAAATTAAAAAAAAAAAAATACTTAAGATGTAACAATTTCTATTTTAATAAATTTAAACTAAAAAGCCAATACTTGTCATGAATGCAGTAAATCTTTTTTGAATCTGAAAATTTTTCAAAAGGAAATGCAGACATATCTTATCTGTCAATATCAAGTTCGCTTTCCGTGCAAATCAAAAGTCTCATTAAAATAATTATGTATAAGTTGCTTGTTAAAATAATTATTCGTAAATTGGTTATTAGTCACTATTTTCAATTATTCTGTAATACTAATTATCAGTCTTATTTTCTGAAGAATTATTTGTAATTATTAGATATTGATAAAGTCAAGAATGTTATTGGAATTTGAAGCAAATCTCGCAATTGAACGGCACTTGATCGATTTCCCGAACAATCCTTGCGGTAGCCCTTCTCCTCGCGTATTTAAAATATTCAGATTTACGGATATTGCTACTACACTGTGTACAAAATAAAGCAGCTACGAAAAGCAAACGAAGTATGCGGCAGATATAATTGCATCGAATGTTTTTTAACGAAATGTACGAAGTAAACATTTAATTAATCGCGAATAGCTTTTATAAAGATTTTACTAATTAAAACAGACTAAAAGAAATCCTTTTGAAAATTATTTCACGAATAAATGAAGCACGCGCTTTTTCCAGTTTTGGTTAAAAAATATCAGACAGAAAATAGTTTTTTCCCGCGTGCGCATCAATTTTTCTCTTTTTAGTTTAATCTCTATCCCGTCAAATATTTCATCCGCCAACGTGTCGGCAGTTTCAAAACCTTTAGCCACTACTGACCACAGCGTTCTTGTGAAAAAATTCCCCTAAAAGAAAAAATCGATCACAAACAAAATCAATTCCGACGAAAAAATCGCCTCTCCGCCAACCCCTTTACACTAATCAAACACCCTTCAACGATTGCACATACCGCATACCTCTCGTCCACCATGTCGTCGTCCGCGCGCGGCAAAACAATCTCGGCCCTCTTTGTGCCAAACCTCGGCCGCAGCCCTCTCTCCGAAATAAAAAGTGTAGGGCGACGGCCAAGCCATCATATACACACATCCACACATGCGTGTGTCCCATGGCCAAAAGAGCGCAACGCGGGCTTGCGAAGGAGAGAAGGATAGAGGGAAGGAGCGAGAGTCGAGAGCAATTAGCCGCCGCGGGGGAAGTTCGGTGTGTGTGTCAGCGGGCCGCGAGTGAGCGAACGCGCGCAGCAGCAGCCTCTCTCGCCGGGTCGGCCGCTCGTTCGTTCTCCAGAAGCGCGGGTTTCAGTCGCTCGCCGACCCCCGTCCGCGACGAACGACGCGCGCGTGCGCGCTGCTGCTGCAACTGGAGAGGAAGAGAGAGAGAGAAAGAAAGTTTATACGCGCGGCATTGGATTCTTTTGACGTTGTCTTTTTTCGGAAGAGGAGCAGTGAACGATAGGATAGCGTATAGTTGAGAGAAGAGTGAAAGAAAGAAAGAGAGGAGGGGAACTTTGCGAGAGTGCGCGAGGAGGAAGAGTTTTGGAGAGGAGCAGAGCGAGCGGCGCCGAGAGCGGCCCGCTCCAACGTCGACGGGTCATGACGCCGGTCAGGAGCACGTGGTTAGTTCTTGTTACACTTTTTTTTTTCTTTATTTTTCAACTTTTGTAACGCAATTTTCACGACCTGAAAGTTGCTGCTACTTCTTCGCTATATTGAATTTCAAACTTGCATTCAAAGTTTTCTTGTTTTGACATGTATTTCTCTCACGCTGATTAGGACGCTGCCTTTTCTTTAGGGGAAAGAAGAGTTTTCCGATACGCTCGCAGCCAAGATTACGCTTTTTTTTTATTAAAAGAAGATCGTAATATGTGCTGTATCGGTATAAAGTTGGAGAAGGTTGGTTAATCTATAGCTTTCTGAATGTTATCAGGAGCGGACGTGGCCGTCACTTGAAACTTGAGTTTTTTTTGTTCATTTTGGGAAACGCTTTGAAGTTTGATTTATGGATTCTGTTTATCAGTAGATTATCCCGGGAAAGAGTTTTCCAAAAGTTTTTACAGCGTCTGAAAGGAAGTTTCTAGGAGGATGGTCATTGAACTATCGTAGAATTTTTGAGAGTGTGCATAAATTTCATCGCGGATAGTAAAAAAAAGTGTAATTTTTAATTAGATGAAAGATCATACAGTAATTTATATCCAGTAATGAAAATATTTTTTTTTTTTGTCATAATATTAAGTGTAAAAAATCAAAAGGCTCACATTAATAATTAATGGCAAGTCATATTTATATTCAGACATTAAAAAATTAGTCCATAAGCTGTTGATAAATTATTGATACCAATTCGCATTGGTTGATCTAATCTTCCTCATTAATAAACTTCAGTGGATAAGGGGCGTTTTATCACAATCTCATTAAAAATGTAAAGTAGATTTTAAAATGTAAGCAGATTATACGCCGGCAACGGATGGCATAATTTTTCTTTTCATTAACTTTTTAAATCAAAAAACGCACATAGAGTTTTCGTTAACAAATTAAAATTAACGAGTGTTAATTAAATTTGAAATAAATTTTAATAATTTTACATCGTTTTTTATCTTGAAAAGAAATATGAAGGCGCGATCTTTATTCAACAAAGAAGCACATTGCATACCATGCTCGCGCGAGCAAAATGGTTAAATAAATTTAAATCAACGCTTACTATATCTCCGCGAAGAATGCCAGGCATGCGCCTTTAGTTTGCGGGTGGCTTTTCTCTCAATTTCCTCCTGCTTTTTCCAAGGAAGACGTGCGCTATTTCCTTCGGTATTCTCTTATATTTTTTTTCTGAGAACCGCGACAAAAACATCAAAATTATGTAGGAATTTTGTTCATGTAAATCTTTGTCCTAAATGGATCTAATTTCTCCTTCATTTTAATAAGCATTATGATTACTTCGACTTATATATCATCCAGCAGAAATCAAATGCCAACCCTCTGGTGATGGCATAATCAGTATAATATTAACAGTATTGTATAAGCAACGAAAATTATTATTAAAATCAATACTTGATGCATCATTCATGCGCTAAATGATTATTAGATTTTATATATATATATATATATATATATATATATATATATATATATATATATATATATATATATATATATATATATATATATATATATATATATATATATATATATATATATATATATATATATATATATATATATATATATATATATATATAATGTTTAATTATTATCAATGCAAGGCAATATCAATATTTGGACTCCATTTCACGATTTCATTATGTTTGCTTATTTATTTATAGAATTTAATCATATCCAACGTTAATTGTAAATAATGTATGATCAGTGGAGTATTAGGTACATCTATTTATTCACACTGTATTTGCATTGTGATGGATAAATAATAAACTTTGTAATAACAGTGTGAATAAATAGATGTACCTAATACTCCACTGATCATACATTATTTACAATTAACGTTGGATGTGATTAAATTCTATAAATAAATAAGCAAACATAATGAAATCGTGAAATGGAATCCAAATATTGATATTGCCTTGCATTGATAATAATTAAACATTATTTTTAATCCAAATTGCCGTGGTTCATCTTGATCCGAATTTCGCCACTCCTAGCGGGCACGCGAGGCTCTGGGAATGTTGTAAAACAGCTCGAAAAACTCGTGGAATACCTCTCGCGCACTGCACCCCCTTCTAGACCGCGCAAAAGGAAAAAAATCCGCCATTCCCATTGTTTTACGCTCGCACACTGTACCCCCGAAGGCCTACCTCTCCAACATACCGAAAATCGGCTCCCTCTCTCTTGCTCTCCGCAGCGCGTTTCCTGCCGAAAAAAGAACACGCGCCGAGCCCCGAGAACGTTATATAGGCACCCGCTCGCCGATCGCGTGCCTCTCTCTTTGGCGCGCGAAATTCCTCTCGCGCTAACGGGGCTGCCGACGTCGAGTGTAGTTATATATATATATATGCATATACGTTTTTCTCGCGAGCGTACACGGGTAATCCTCCCCCGAAGCGCGCGTGACTCTGCGCGTGATTCGATCGGCGATTCTCCAACCCCCGGCTCCGTATATAAAGATCTTCTCACGGGGGATATCGCCTTTGAGACGACGGCACGGGCTTTGAGATCGATCTAGTCTGCGCTTTCGCGCTGCTTCTGCTGCTGTGTATACACGTGCGGCACCGGGGCCTTGATATTTTAAACGTCAGTGCGAGACTCTGCCGGTGGCACTACTACTGCACTGGCGCATCCTTTCGACGGAGCGGATAGGAGTTCTACACTCGTTAAGCCGTCGAACGATAACGTGATTTACCTCCGTGCGCTCGAGTACAGACGCGAGTGGGGTGTTTATATAGGTATATAGTATATATATATATATATATATATATACATATACATACATATACTGATGTGGAGAGGATGAGAAAGAGAGAGAGAGAGGGAGAAATTCGCGATTCCGTGTGAGCGGCGGTGCAGTCGATTGATTTTATTACCGCTATCTATGGGCCCTTTAGCGGTGCTAATTGAAATCTTTTACGTTCAATTATCCGCAGTGCAGGAGTAATTCGATCAGTCTATTTCCATTATCAAGTTCCAGAGGAGCACGATGGGAGTGACTGCGCGCCTCCAGCCTGATGGGAACTACTTCTTTTTTTATCGGTTGTAGAATGTAGTATAGGAGAGCGCTTTTTTCTAGAAGAAAAATGTTCTATTAAAAATTACTATGTTTTATTGTAACCGGGGGACAGACTTGAATTCTTAAAAAAATTACTATGTTTTATAGCAAAAATTGCTATAAATGTAGTAAAAATTACTAGAAACATAGCAATTTTTGCTAGAAAACATAGTAATTTTTTTAAGAATTCAAGTCCGTCCCCCGGTTACAATAAAACATAGTAATTTTTAATAGAACATTTTTCTCCGTGTCGAGATATAGATATGTCTGTATTCATGAGAATGTACTTGGCTCTTTACGATTACACCGCCGAAGATTAAAGAACACATCAAGTAAACTTTGTAACAACGGCGCGCTCCTAACTCGTTTTAACTTCGCCTTAATTTAAAAACTTAAAACTTTTTAATACACATTGAAAAAGCATGAATATTATAAAGTGTATTGTTTTGCTATACCGTTTACGCCGTTTAACAAGATTTAAAAAAGCCCGTCGGCTGGTATAAGCCTGCGTAAACAAAACAATTTAAAAACTTTAGTTACACTTTCTTTAGGATAATTTTACTTAATTAAAATCTATTAACTAGAGGAGGGAATCAGGCCTGCATTGCATTCTTCATCGCCACTTAAAGGCGCTTAACTGCCGTGAGCTCTGGGAGCGCTCATTTGCAGTAAAAAAAAAAGAAAAATAATCAATTATGCGCTTGATTGTTTTGCACCGCTTGAAAAAGCGCAGTCACCGCCGGTTACGGGTGGCGTCGGCGCACTCGAGTGAAAAACGTAAACCACGACTGCGCCACCGCCGCCGCAACTGCGCGCATTGGTATTGGGATTCTCGAGATTTGGGCAACACGTGTTTCCCGCAACCTCGAGTGCCGTCTGTCAAAACAGTGGGTGAATAAGTACTTTGGGGGATCGAGGGGGAAAAAATGCTTTTTTTT
This sequence comes from Torymus aiolomorphi, assembly GCA_036365515.1. Taxonomy (NCBI): domain Eukaryota; kingdom Metazoa; phylum Arthropoda; class Insecta; order Hymenoptera; family Torymidae; genus Torymus; species Torymus aiolomorphi. The sequence continues at coordinate 132,321,095 of CM070877.1, forward strand.
TAGAAAATTCGATTTAACTAGTAGCACATTTGAATAGTGAAACGTGAGAGAGCATTCGATAACTTTGTGCGAACTCGTTGTAAATGAAATTTAACGGTGTTTCATCAAATAAAAGTAAACAAAACGGAAGATATTGTTTCATTGCGAAACAACTGGAATTAAATAAAAAGTTCATTAACGCAACTTCAATTAATTTAACCGAGAGTAATTGAATCAGTCCACAGTAAAAACAATAAATTCGCGTCTGAGAATAGCAGAGAATTATGATTCTCATTTTTTTCCAGTTATTTTCATTTTATGCTCAACAAATACCACTCATTTCGCGAAACCAGAGCATTATTAATTACCTTGTCTTCGCACAAGCGCAGATGCTACAGATTACGAGAATGCTCAAGCGACAAGTGCATTAATCCTCGAGAAACTCGCTGCTGCTGCTGCTGCTGCCACTTTTTCCATTGCGCGTGCGCGCCCACGAATATATACGCACATTAAAATCGCAGAAATTCCAAGGCGACTTATTAAAACGCCCTCCGCACGCTCGCGGGGCCTCTCTTTAATAGACTCGCATCCCTCGTTACAACGCGTGCGCGTGACATCGCGCGCTGTACTTGTTTTCAAGTATGCACGCCACCTGCAGCGAATAAAGAGTCATTGTTGGGGAGAGAGAGAGAGAGAGAGAGAGAGAGAGAGAGCTTTCTTCCCATACCGGTGGCATACCGCCGCATCTTGGCAGAACAATGGTATATGTTAATTTCGCGGTTGACTCTCTTCTCCCTCTCTCTTTCTCTTTCCCTCCCGCGCCGCAGGATTTCTCGCTTTTCCCCCTTGTTACAAATGTTGTGCGCGCGCGGCTAGTGCACGCGCGAGAGGATCCTCTCTTCCCCTCTCTCTCTCTCTTCCTCCGTTGCAATGGTGCACTCGTCGTCGTCCCTTAAGTGCAGCTGAAATGCAAATTTTGCGCCCAGAACTTTATGACACTTTGGTCTCAAAAGGGAAATAAGATATTGTTTTTTCCTTCCTACACCGACCTCGCGCGCGTGCGCTGGCGTTTATTTTCTATTTATGAGGGAAAGTTTGGGAGAAATTTCATTTTATTGCGCAACGCGAGAGGAAAAAGGGTCAAGTGATTTTTTAATAGTGCATTCATTAGAGGATTGTATAATGGCTTTTCATTAGATCGAGACTTTCAGCGAAAAATCATACTTGAAAATTTATTTTAATTGAAAAGCGTTATATCTGCGTATAATAGTTAAAACTATGCGAATATATAATAAATCAAAGATCGAGGCTTTTAAATTATACGTTTATTATATGATGAAATATATAAATTAAAAGTAAATATTCATTAAATATTTTATTTTCTGTTCATTACTTTCCACTGTGCTTTCACTAACGACAGCTTCATTCTGAAACAAAATAATTTTTAATCAAAGTCAACTCTGCTAGATCAAAATTAGATCAACGATCGAGCCCCCTCTGTACTACATGAAACCTAAATATAATTTTAGCCAGGTTCGGTGGACCGTATAATGAACTTGGCTTTTTCACAGTTCAAAGCCATGGCGTTATGCACACACACACACACACACACACACACACACACACACACACACACACACACACACACACACACACACATACACACACACACACACACACACACACACACACACACACACATATATATATATATATATATATATAAAGAATATGAAATTCTGTATATAATGAAATGAAAAATTTATACATTTCATATGAGTAGTGAGTAAAGCTGGCAGTATCTGTTTATTCATCACGAGGCATTTAATCTCAATTAATCATCAAAGGCGAAATTAATTTTCTGCCTAGCGTGTATATATATTATACACATATATATATACACATATATATACATATATACACACATATATATATATACACATATATACACATATATATACATATATACACACACACACACACACACACACACACACACACACACACACACACACACACACACACACACACATATATATATATATACGCTAGGCAGAAAATTAATTTCGCCTTTGATGATTGATTGAGATTAAATGCCTCGTGATGAATAAACAGATACTGCCAGCTTTACTCACTACTCACATGAAATGTATAAATTTTTCATTTCATTATATACAGAATTTCATATTCCTTTTAACCAAAAAACGTGTCGATTGCTTCAGCATTACTGCTTTTTATCTCGTAAATTGACAAAATCTGATCAAAAATCGAATACGTCATAATTTCTTTATACAATAGTCGGAGAATATTCTCAATATCGCATGGAACGTGCTTCGTTCTTTACGCACAGCCAAACTCGCATAAAAGTACCAACGTTACAAAGAAACAGGAATCTCGCTCTTTATGAAAAATCCGCGAACAAGAACAACGACGCCGACAGCGAACCTACCTACTCATCTCCCTTCCTTATTCCCACGATAATCCGAAAAAGTAACAAATGGCCGATTAAGCGCGCCAAAAAGCCGCCTCCAGCAAAATTGTTCTCCGATAGTTTTTCGCGCGATATGCCGTGCGAACAATCGCGATTTATTCAATGGGTCATTTCGCAATTCCTGCTCCCGCCCCGCTTTGTTCTTGCACGCGCTGGAAGATGACTACGACGACGACGGCAGTGGCGGCGGCGGCGTTTACGGCCGAATTCTGCCCCTCTCTAACTTTTTGCGGCAAGCCGTTCTCCCTCTCTCTCTTTCGGTCTTCTTTCCCGCATCAGGCGGACTTCTTCCCGACTATACGGCTTTAGCCCCCGGTCCTACCGGTATTACGCATTCTGCGCGGCTTTTGAAATTCATTCCGATGTCGGGTGAGATTGCACACGCAGGCTGTCTTTATTGCCGCCAAATTGCCAGAGAGATTTCTGCTAGGGTATTGTCGATAAAAATTGGAGTTATAGGAGCGTTCGCGCCCTTTTTACAGCTATAAAACGAACGCGCGCGTTTCGTTTCGTAAAAATTAAGTGACAAAGTTTTATGGCCACCTTTCGATTTGGCTTATTGAATTCGAAATTACGCGGGGCATTATGAGTAATCCTCGTGCTCGGCTTACGTGTTATTCGAGGTGAAAACATATATTTCCTTATTGTTAAAACCATGTCGTGACTATTTATCAGCAGAATCCTACATTCCTGTGATTCGTAACAGCGGACAAAATGAGAAAAACTGTCTCTAATCGCGCGTTATTACAATATCGATCGCACGCGAGTGCGTAACAATTTCGCACGGCTTAAAATTACACTCAGCCCGTGCACTCGAAGAATCGGCTTTACGTCGAACGGGGGGCGGGGTACGGGTTATATGGGCCCGGGTCGCGCTCCGAAATTGCTCCAGCGCTCGCGCGCGCGCTCATGTCGGGCTTCGATTACGAGAGAGAAGGCGCAGTGAGCGAGCGAGCGAGACAGAGAGGAAGAGAGGGAGAGAAAAAGAGTGCAGCGGCAGCCGCCGCCGCGGCCGCTTTGCCAGGGCGCGCGCACGTCTACGACACACCGGATATAACTTCGATCTGTCGGCCTCGTCAGATTTATGTCACTTCCGCGAGCTCACCTGATATAGAAAACTCAATTTCGCCCTGAGACTTTCCCGGCATTACGATCGAGCCGGAATGACGGAGGCAGCGGCATCCGCCGTCGTCGGAGAGGAGAGTAGAGTCGAGCCGATATACGGGCTTATTATTGCACGGGGGGAGCTCGGAGAAATTGACGAAATGTTTATAAAATGCTGGGCGCGCGGGAGGCGATGGAAGCCCTTTGACTTTGATCTCTTATGCGCTCTAATACCTACTGCCTCTTTTCGTCGCAAAACGGACGCCGTCAATTTTGCGCACGTCACTGACGTATATATAGCGCGTTTAGAGCGTGCGTTATATATACTCACTTTTTCGCGTGGTTTCGAAATTGAGATTTTATTCGCTGGAAAATAGCTTTACGAGGGAGCGACATGTTCCCAAGTGTGTCTGCATAAAATATCAGACTTCACTGCAGTATTTTTCTATTTTCTGCAGCGCAATAAATGTGTGGTTCCGGGCCACAATAAGTGGAGATAAAAATCGTAATTTCGAAGCTGCATAAGTAAGAAAAGCATAAAAAGCATAGCTCCTCTTTCGCTGTAAGTGCATTTTCACTATTCCACGTCGCGCTAAAACCTCTCTTATATATAACAGCACAAACAATTAGATTCACTTAGAAACTTTCCATTTTTAAAACTTTTAAAATAGTCTGGGGGCAAAGAGGAAGAAGAAGATATCACTCTCTGCGGCTCTCCAGAAAAAGTAAGAAGGGTAAGTTCAGCGGGTTGAAACAGCCCCGACTTCCGTTCGATATCGCCCTCGTCGCTCGCTCTCCGCTGTTTACGAACGTTTTGACCGAGAAATCTATCTCCGAGAACGGAAGGGCGCCGATTTTCCCGTTCCTCCTCCTGCTCCCTCTTCTCTACCGGAAAAATAAAACCGTACGTCGGAAAGCCACGAAACTCCTCTTTCTCTCTCAGCTTCGACCGGAAGGAGCATCGATTTCCAGCAGCCCTCACACGTAGACTCCCTGCCGCGAGCGCGAGAGGCTACACTCACACACGTTATAACCATAGAGAAACTACATATAGCATTCGGCTTCAGGAGATACATACACATACGCGCACGCGTCGCTCGTGCAAACAATTTTCGAGATAAGAGTAAATAGAAACGCACGCGAGGCTCTCTCTCTCACTTGCACACTCAACGAGCTTTTCTTCCTCCTTCGCCCGTGCGTTCGTGCGAGCACGCGTATAGCAGCGAGTCTATATGTCTATATATACGTGAGTTCCACGGTAGCGTGGGAAGCGGTCAGGTACACATGCGTACATGTATACCTATATACGTGTATCTATAGGCATGCGGTGGCAAACGAGCTGCCGAGAGTATTACATGTGCGAAACGTCGCCCGGTTGCGCAAGAAGGGGGGAATGTGGCACGCGAATATTTCGGCGCGGTCGCCGACGATGCATGTTTTTTCCCCCAGATGGTTTTTGCTGCGCTGGTGAAGTTCGCGGCGTACCCGAGCCTGGTATGCAAAGTGGTTTTGTATACAAATGCTAATGTGGGACGATTTTTCGCGACAGTGTGCAGCGCGTAAATGCCATTGGTAATCGATTGCGGTTGCGGTATAGACTAAGTAAATTATGGTCGCGTGATTGGACAGATTATTCGGTTAGGAATGAGGTGTTAGCAGCAAATTGATTCTTAAAATCCTTATTATTGTTCATTGTGTCTGCGTTAAGATAATTCTTTGAAGCTTACTCCTATTTTTATGAAGAAAATATTAAGAGAGAATCGGAAATATATGCTTACTTAAGGGGGTTCTCCTCGGGCACTACAGTTTTTTGCTCAGCGAGAGCACAAACTATACCATGGGCGTCGTTCTGTCTCTTTCGCTCTCGTGCACGTCGTCTGCTATTTGTGTTTATAATCATTAATATCTTTTTAAAAAGATCGGCTTGACACATATTTGATAAACTTAATAGTAAGAGCCGAATTTCATATTTCTTAAGCTATGTTTTTCTTTTTGAAGTCCAGTTTTTTTGATGAGTAATTCTACTACTTTCTGTCACAGTTGATATAGCACTCATTTACTCTCATGTAAAAATAACCATTTTCAAGAATTTTTTTCTCAAAAATTTGTTCCGCAATGTATGTAAAGAAACATATGGTATCATTTCTGTGACTTTGAAGAATATTTGTATATTTTTTTCAGAAGCTTTCTCAGTTTTTGCAATGTGAAGAGAACTACCTTAAGTGAATTCTGATAGCACGTTACAGAAACTTTAAATCAAAATGTATTCATTCCCTACATTTGCTCCGAAATAATACAGATGCTTGCATTACCACAGGAGAGCAGAACTATACGTAGCGTAAAGTGACTAAACTGCTGCGCCCCCGCGCGCGCGCTCCTTTAAAGCGTCGCGGGAGCAGCGAAAATCCCTGCGGGGTTCCTGGATAGTGGCTTTCGCGTCTGAAATAGCAGGGGCATTATCCGTCCTTTTATCGGCTTAATGTACTTGCGGGCTCTAATGCTCTTTAATCGTTAGAACTACGCGCAAGTTAATTGTTTGCAGCGCGCGAACGCGCCTGCGCACGCGTTATTAGGGTTTTAGCGAATGTGCAAACAAGCGCGTGAAGAACTGCAAAAATAGAGCTAGGAAACTAATTATTCTGAAAAAAATGCATGTTTATGTGCTTTTGTGGGATTGGCTATTCAGTTTGGCGCGATAATAAATTCATTTCTCTATATGAGGATTACACGATTGGAATAGATGCTGTTTATGTGTAGGGTAGGATGTTTATTTCAGTGCACACGTGTGCGTATTACTGAATATTCCATTCAATTCTCTTTGAATTCATCACAAAAGCCTACGCACGTTGAATGGTAAAGCCGGGTAGTATAGACATACGCGGTAATTAGGATTGGCATGGTAGAAAAACAAAAAGATGACTCAATTCGCATGAGAATTAACATTCCTTTATGGATATAAGTTCTACTCTTTTGATCCTTAACGATGGATAATGCGATTTACCAATAGCAAATTTTATCGTCATAAAATACTTCTGCAATTGAAGAAAACGTAGGATTGCAAAATATTTCATCTACGTTAATTAAAAATTGGGCAAAAATAAAAGCGGTTAATAATTAAAAGCAATCAATGGCACACAATAAATTCTCCGAAACAAAAGTCGCGCAATAGAACTTTAATCAAATCTTTTAAAAGCATTTAAAAGCTTCGAAAATAATCATCTACGCTGCAACAAAAAATGCTTTTGGCCAAAATTTTTGAAATTTTAAATATTAAAACGAGTCGAACGTGTCTCATTGTTCTTTTTTTTTCCACTATCAATCAATCGAGCCTTCGTGCTCTTTATTTTTATTTTTACAGCATTTTGTTATTCGAAAATAAATACGCACGCTCGACAAACACAGCGTTCGCAATTCCGACCGATGAACCGCGAATGCAAAAAAAAAAAAAAAAAAACGCCGAATATGCCTTGCGCTCGGACTGGCACAATATTATTAACGAACAATGAGTCCTTCCGCACACGGTATACATATATATACGTGCCCCGATAACCCGAGGGCGCTGCCGCTGCTTCGTCCTCTCCCGTTCTCTCTCTCGCCCTCTCTCGCTATAGCGCATGCAGCTGATTTACTCTCGTGGGCGTTTCGAAGAGTCGTAAAAGCCACACGCACGGCGGATGCTCGCGCGCGCAGCCTCCTTGAAAAATGATTTTCTCGCTCTCGTCAATTATTTTTCGAAGCCTCGTCGAAGATCTCACGTATACGCGCAAGATTGCACGCACATGTGTGCTGCGCGCGGCTTTTCGTCGAAGCAAAGAGAGACAGGACCCTTTCCTGCGGGCGGGGATTCCGTCGACAAATTTGAATTTACGAGTATAGGAGCGCGCTCGCAAGCCCGCGGAGCATATTTATGTCGCCTACGCGCTAAAATAACAGCGCGACACTATACGACGGTGAGTCGTAAAGTCGTGTAGACGAGCTAGCGCGGGGCCCGATATTATGGGAAACCGAACGCCAAGTCGGATTTCAAAAAGTTTTACGTGTATCCGTCCGCGGAAGTCACGCGGGGGATGGACTGATGGCTGATGTGAGTATCCTTATAGAGGAGCTCGAGTGATGCTTTAATGGGCTTTGATGTTGCCCTCCTTCACGGCGTGTCAATCAAATTACGGGGGTGTGTTATTTTTCGATTTCTTCTTCTTTAGATACGTTAAAAATTAATTAACTATGATGTATCCTATAATGTGAAGTTAATTTTTAGCGCTGTAATCCCTCTTTGAAAGTTAAAAATGAGTAATTACGAGTTTTTGGGGAGTGAATATTTTGTTTAATGACAAATATTGTTTTAGCTACAGAAATTTTGCTAGTGAATTTGTGTGTTATAAAAATATTCTGACTCTGTGCAAAATGCGCATTCAATTTATAAAAAGCAATACGGAGTTGAATAAACTATTGAAATCTCTACTTGAATCTTATTGCCCCAGAAAATAATGGAGTAGCTATTCAATTGACTTCTATATACGCTTGATCGTGTATAATTGATACATCAGAAGATATAAGCTGATCTCTTTCGCCAGGAGAACAATAGGCGTACCATCGGCCATAATTCACTCATTAATTTTTATGCTGTATTTCCTAATCCATACATTGAATTATCTCATAGACAGACATGCGTAGTAACAATCGCTGGTTCACTATAATCAATAGCCAAGATGCTCTTTATTTGTTGTACAATATTTTATATTGTAATAGGTTTATTATATGAAACAGATATATTTATATTTGAGTACTTTTCCGGTTTTGGGATAGACTATCTGTTTTACTGTTTTAATGCAAGAATTACCGTTATTTCTATTTATGTTATTTATTTTATATGTATAGTATAATACTCACCGCTACTTTCGTAGGATTACAATCGTTATCCTTCCATGTATATTCACAGCATTCAGCGGTACGAAACTGTACCACCGAGTGCTGTCAATACGTGAAATTTACAATTGTAAATCTGTATAACTCCGGTGATCATTTGCGTGACCTTTTATTTATTCTGTGTGGCAGGTAGAGGTAGTCACATAAAGAACCAAAATATATTTGGTCGTTGAACGATATTGTAGAACAAGTAGAGAAAATCCTAAGTTCCTTCGTATGTAGTAGTAGAGTTTAGGCTACAGATTACTTGCTGCTATTGAATAAAAGTACATAATTATAATAATATTATACATTACTTTAGAGAGTAGTTTTACTATAGAGAAAACAAATCAGAGCATAAATCACTGATCAGAATTATATATCTATAGTAATTATGTTGATACCATTATCTCGTATTGCCAGAATATAAAACAGTAAACTAAATTATCGCTCAAAAATCTTTTTATTATATTTCAACGAAAATTTCATTAACCCTCAGCAATGCTAAATCGTCGAAATAAACCCTCGAGCAATTAAAAGCCTCGCGGAAATACGCTGCCAAAAGTTATAAATACAACGCCAGGGCGCGCTATTAGAACATAAACTCGGCTCTTAGGAAAATGGAAAACCGATTCGGCCGTTACAATTTACGTGCACAGGCGGGCTTCGCGCGCTCTACTCGTAGTTTTTCCGATCAGCATTTCAACAATCCTATCGCCTCTTCCACGCGAATAGTTCCCGTACACCGACATACACATACACACCTCTGGCATGGTGTGTTAATACGTATGTGAGCAAGCACCCCGCGCAGCAAGTTGCCTGTCGGCGGGAGATTCGGCCGCGCGGCGCCGCGGAGCATAAATATTATGGCAAGGTTATACGCCTGGATTTCGTGGCTGTGTATACAATGACATCAGTTCGATCCGATATCTATGAGCAGTGCCGACACTTTTAAGGAAAACATTAATTTCTTTCCGTCGACGAGTGCTGTGTGTATGTGTGCGTGCCGGGGGCGACGAGGGCCATGAAGAGTTATGCGAAAAGTACGTGGATCGTGTTTCGGGATGGAATTACTTTGTCGGTAGAGAGAGAGATGAAAAATGCATGAGTTGAGAGGTCTTGTGAGTAAGTGAATTTGTCACCCGGAATGAGTTCATGTCGGCAAGGAGAAGGTTTTATTACTTCATTTGTTACTGCGCGTGCTTTATATATCTGGAGGTGAGATTTCACTTGTAATGCTGATCGTTACACTTTCGTGGAGCATTACTTATGCATGCAGGAAGTGAATTAGACGATGATATACAATTTTTAATCGCGTGCAATCTTTTCTGCCAAAACGAATTTACTTCTATAATAGTATGTAAATATAAAGTTAATAGAATTATACCAATACCATTCATTTATTCAATATTCGAATTCCAAGGAAATCAATTATCACGTTTAAAGCAGCTTAAATAAAGACGCTGGAGTAATAATTAATATTCAACCCTGGCTGCTCATTCATCGCAGTAACAATGCTTCGTAAATTATAGAATTAAAAGACCCTGCTTATACTACTCCCAATAAAATCAAACGCCAGCACAATAATCGCATATATCATCTTCCACTGCATCCACTCCCATAAAAAGCCTTCTTACAATCAATACGACTCATCGCAAAGCATTAATTTACAGCAAAACCGCGGCCCCAGCACGCACGATACCACCAAAATAATGACATGTCATCACCTACGAACAATAATGCTGCTGCACCTATCAATAATTCACTCACACGCCCGTTCCCTATGCCTCTTCAAAACCCGCGCTCTTGCTTTCTTTCATTCAGCCTGTCGAAACTCTTACACAGAGAGAGAGAGAGAGAGAGAGAGAGAGAGAGAGAGACCCAACGACCCCTCCATAACCGCAGAGCCGGCATAATTTCACTCCGCTTGCGCGCGGGCGCGCGGGAAAAACTCCGGGCGTGCAGAATCAACGACGCATTATGCAAAGGCGCGCGCCTGTACCCTAAGTGCCGCGTGTCGCCGCTGCGCACTTTCTACTAATCTGCCGTCGTATACATAAACAAGCTTCTCGTTTGTATGCTAAGCGAACGACTATGTGCGGCGGCGGCGGCGGCGACTCGTTTCGATCAGTGTGTGATGCTGTATAATAGGCCATGCGTGCACGCGGCCGCACAAAAGCCTATCGCCGAGGTTTTCCCGCGCCTGCGCGACGAAAAGCCCGCGGTGCGGAAAGGCGTGTCGCGCTTTCGGATAATTACAGCCGCGCTCGCGCATTGCATATATGCGTCGAAGCGGCGACGCGGAGTGCACGCAATCAATTCGCGGCACGGCGCATGCCCTTAGGGCTCTCCCGCTCGTGCATATAACAATGCGAAAGAGGAACAAGGTAAAGGGGGGGGTATATACGGCTTGTTAGCCCCTTAGCGGAGCATTGCCCACGCGTGTAGCTGCCGAGATACCACCACGGCGCCGGTATGCGCGCATATATCCATGAAGTTCTCCGCTCCCGCAGAACACATACATGCATACGCGCAATTCGCCGCTGCGTGGCATTGTTTGATCATGGTAATTACGGGGCGCACTCGCGGAACAAGTGGCCCCCGCACGCTGTCCTTTATATATAGTATCTCGCGTGAGAGAGGAGACGGATGACGGGCCGGTAATACGCGCGCGGATTATCGGGGAAGGGAGAGGGCGCATATACGAGCGCTGCATCGGGGATTTTTACATCGCGATCCGTTCGTGCGTGCTCAGTAACAAATGACGGGGAGTATAGGTATATGGACGCGATGGTTCATTTTTCCAGAGCGCGGCTGAAAGGAAAGTCGTGAGCTCGGTTTATTAGGTATTCTTTTCGCGTGCTGGCCGGGGAACGTCTGTATTAAAGGCGCGCGCGTAAACGGAGAGAGGGAGAGGGCGGTCGTGCGCGCGGGAGAGGATCAGTTGATTGATGAATCGCGCGCGTAGAGGAGAGAGAGAGAGAGAGAGAGGATCAAAAGATTGATCCACGCTGCGGAGTTACACGCGCGATTAAACGCCCGCGCGGTTCAATAACTTAGGGAAATGCCGCAATTTGGCGAAGACGTAATTTGTTCGGTTAGCTTGGATGTATAAGTGAATGCGTTAAATTAGTTTTCGTCTTTAATGTTGTACTTTGTTGTCGTACTTTCTTTTTTTTTTTTTTTTAACTTTTTTATGGGACGTTAAAGTATTGGCTTTAGCAGGCACGTCCAGTTCATCGCGTAAAAACCAGTTTTTTATTTGAACCAAAAATCACCTCGTGGTTATACGGTCCTTCGCAGACGAGTTGGGAGGGCATGCATATATATGTATGGAAGGGCCTGACTCAGGGTGATTAGGTCTCGTCAGACGATCCCTCGACGGGGATGGGACACTCCAACGTGGTGCAACTTCGCAAAGACTGATTCCTCCGCTTCCTAATTAAGCGACAATTGGCCTCAGGGGAGAGAGGGAGCAAAGTTGTTTGCGCACACGTGTCCGCGCTTTGTTTCTAATCGTTTGGCTTTGATTAGCTTTGATGTGTTTCTGAATGGCGATGCTTTTAATTGACTTCGCGGTAAAGACGTTGGCGCATTTTTAATGTCTCGTGTCTAGACTAGTGAATCATTCTTGTTTTTCCTGTGGATTTGTAACGTTTTTTGTTTGCTTTTTGTTGTGAAAGTGTATCACAATAAAAAATCGTGATTCTTTTATTTCGTTATTATATATAATAACTGACTAATTACAATAACCTGATAATTTATAGCTTATTCTGAACGCTTGATATCGGTTTAGGCTAGATTCACAATTGAAATATAATACTATTGAATTAAAAATTAGCAGTATATTGCATTAGTCTGAATATAAAATGAAAATGGTGGAAATCCAATTGGCATAGAATAGAAAATTTATCGAGAAATGTTTCACGTTATCTATTATTCAACATCCGTCATTGCTATTATTGTTATAAACTCTCTAAAAATGAATATATGAAAAGTCGTTCACTGGTGTGAATAAGTGAACAAATTTACTAATTCTTTAGCAAATATTCTCTTATTACGCAGTGAACGACTTTCCACATATTAATTTTTAGAGAGAATATATTTTGGTTTATCAATTTTAGCATCTGTTCAAGACACCAAGTTTCCTCAGCGCAGATTAACTAATAATATACGATTGCACATGAAAAGGAAAAAAAATAGTAGATTCAACACGTTCAGGACTATAACGAAAATCGACTAAGTGGCCTACAGTACTACAAATATAAATGCTTTAAATTTTATAAAAAGTTTGAACGTGTAGTATTTTTAAATGTTAATTACTTATCTCAAAACCATAAGGAATATTAGCTACGTTACATCTAACAGAATCTTAAAGCTCCGAAACAAAACTGTCAGTTGTTGGTTTTATTACATGTGTCTACTGTCAAAGATTAGCATTCAAAATTACGTACGAGTCGCACATATCTCATATAACATAGTAGACTCGATTCATACGGGCCATTTACGACTCGTATAGCCCTGAACGTGTTAACGAAATATTCAATCATCATATCAAAATAGAATATTTGGTTATAACCATTAAATTTTTATCACTCATCCAAATGAAGAAATTTGGAAGTCAACTCAATGCTATCTTTTTTCAAAACAATAATTGGTTCATTAAATTTTTTTCTCTTTACATATGCAACATCTCCATAAAAGATACCGACTGTATAGTCGGCACAGTTTGATCTCAATGATCGTTCGAAGTGCAATTCAACTTCCCCAAAGCTTCAGCTACCGCCACTGTTATTTATACTTTCATAAACCAATTATGCAAATATCCAATCGCCGTTAAATAATCAATACCCCTCGCAGCAGACGAAAAAAGATCCTCTTTACTCCGTACACACACACACACACACACACATACACACACACACACACACACACACACACACACACACACACACACACACACACACACACACCGAAAATAACCGCCGCGCTGCTGCCGTGTCAATTGATTAATTAACAGACACCCGCATTGAAAAAAATGAATTCGATACCGTACAGGCCGTACTGTTCCGGCGAGACGAGAACGAGAGAAAAACAATTCCCCGAGCCCCCTTTTTTTCCCAGCGTTCCCCGAACAAAGCTTAGGTATATATACGTTTCACGCATACCGGCACGTATATATATACATTCTCGTTTTCTGGCTGAAAGGAGCAGCAGCAGCAGCAGCAGCAACAGCGTGCAGGTATACATACACATACAGGTGTATTCTCTGGAAAGGGATAGAAATTAGAGGAGGCGCGAGAGAGCGGGTCTCGAATCTTACCCGTGTGTAAGTACACACACACACACACGCACACGCACGCGCGTCGGTGGCCGTCCAGTCGATGACACGAGGTCGGTCGCCCCCTCACTCTCTCTCTTCCGAGCAACCTGTTGCTACGACTTTTCCCCCCTTTATACCCGCGCTTTCTATCTCTCCCGCGCGCGCTCGCATCGATCTAACTCGCGTCTCTCTCCCGCTCGCGCGTTATTTACGTGTACATTCCTTCTCTCTTTAGTCTCTCGTCCTCCACGTCTTTTCCTCTCTTTCGCTCTTCCCTGCTATCCACGCCGTTCGCGAGCCGAGTGTGGGTAATATATATGTGCCGCAATGCCACGCGGTGCTGGCTCATGCTCTCCTGGTGCGGCGAAGGCCTCCGACGTTGCACTCTGTTGCTCCGCTGCTTCGTGCCTCCTCATCGCACCCGCGGGCCTCCCTATCACCGTCGCCTCGTCTTTCTCCATCTATCTCTCTCTCTTTATGTCTTTCTCTCTCTTCCTCTATGTCTCTCTTTCCTTCCTATTCTCTGCTATATAACACGCGAAGAGCGCGCGAGGGATAGAGACCGAGAGAGAGAATGGCGTGCCTCCTCCACTTTGCTACTGATCTCTTGATCCGGCCTGCGTTTCCATAGAAGAGAGTGGTCACGCCGGGGGGCTGTTTCACTCTCACTCGTCGAGTGACGCGCCACTGCGCCTCCGTGATTATATAGTTCTTCTCACTTGCTCTCTGATGTCTATGTGTGTGCGTGCGTGCGTGCGGTACTTGAGTGCTTTTACAAGCTATATACAGTGTTTCTGGAGCGCTTTCAGTGGGGGGTTTTACTTTCTTTTAGCCTGATGCAATGCAGACGCTCGATGAGTGAATGATTGCATCCCTGAAACATTAATGGGATTAGGCCCGCGTACACGTGTTAGGCGTGTTAAAAATCGACTTTTTTTCCGTCAACTTTTTACTTTGCACACTTTTTTCGTTACTGATTTAATATAAACTTTATATATCTATTTTGGGAAACGTAAATTTGCCCGGGGAACGTTATTTCAATCTGTCTAACTCGATCCCGAGTAATAATGTTTTGCGTACATTTGCAGCCGTAAAAAAAAATAATTCCCGCGTCGGACTCCCATAATGACTTCCCGCAACTCCCGCAAACGAGATTTTTTTCCGCCGCCGAGTTACACCACCGCGTTCCATCATCATTCACTTTCCTCGGCCTTTAAAACAGCGTCGAGCGCGCAGTCACTGGCCGAGCGCGAGAACGAGAGGACGAGGATTAGGCGGATATCGAGCGAGCCAGCGCGCGCGGAGGTGGATTAGGAGCGGCGTGGGATGAAGGAGGGAAGGACGGGGAGATTAAAAAGGGAGAGCCACGAAATGGGATTAAAATAGCCCGCGCGGGTAATGAAGATTTTAGAGCTGTGCGCAGCAGAAAGAGAGAGAGAGAGAGGGCGGCCTGTTGCTCTTCGTTTCGATTTTACGCTTATTTAGGCGCCACGAGATTTTCGGCAGAGAGCTGCTGCTAGCTTCCTAGTGCTCTAGATTCATGCCTCTAGATCTCTGCGCAAAGATCTGTTGATACTTGTGACTCGGGGGAAAGCGGAGATATGAATTTCGCGGGTTTCCGGGAGCTTTTTGAAATTGCTTGAAGATATTTTATCTGCGAAAGTCTCATGATACATTGGTATACTAGGTTTTCGACATTAATTAAGTTTCAAAGAATAGTGAAATAAATACAAAGTTAACAACGAAATGACATTTTGTTATATGATATTAAAATAACGTTTTTCGTTTATATTGTATTACATTGAAAATATCTCGTAAATAACTTTTTTCAGTAAAGTTTTATGGTTTATTATGTTTTGTTGCAGGTGAGTTTCAGGAATCATTCCATTATATACTCGACGTTCGTAGAATTACGTGAGTTGAAATTCAATTATCGTTTATCAACATTTAATAACTTCATCTTAATTACTTTTTAAATTTAAATAACTATAATGTTTCACAAAATAATTTAATTTATTGAATTAAAAGTTGCTGATTCGCTCCTAACTGAATTTTAATCTCATATTGCAGTTCATATTTTACGTTCCCATAGCCCTGTTTGAAGCTAAAATCACTTTTTCTGACGTTATGCTTTCCGCGAAGCATCGTAAAATTAATTTATTCGCTCCTGACGCTTTTACAATTCGAAAGGTGCGTATGCTTCGTCATATAGCGCTTTTGTTAGAAGTGGCTTAGTCGTTTTTCTAGGCTCTTATTTTTAGCAGCCCCCCAGCGCACACACACACACACACACACACAATGGCATAATAATCCGGAGCATTAGAATCGTAAAGCGCTGCGGACGCCACAGGCTTGCGGTGCAACACTCTAAAAACCGCAGGTCATCCATTTCGAGCTTTACAAAGCAGTTTCGCGCGCCAATGCGAGCAAGATGTGAACGCAGAGGGTTGATTTGCACTTTCGGCTGCGTTTGTCGATCGCTTCCTATTGCGTTTTATGTTTGCTCGAGCCACAGTGCGCGCCATATATCAAGCTGCTGTACAAGAGATCCTCTTCAAAATTGATCTTCGGGCTTGAAAATTCGATATGTAAGAGAAAAACGGAAATTCCTCACTGTCAGCATTAAGAATTTTAATTATAAATTCCTCTTGCTGCGACTGGAGGTGTGCGTAAAACCGTCTAGCCGATAGCAGCGCACAGGAAGTGCATCGACCCACATAAACAATGCGCGGGAATCCAATAGTAAATATATATAGATATCTTTGAAAATATCGCCGGAGCAATAGCGCGTTCCGGCTCTTAAACGGCCGAAGGAGAGACGGCGGCGCAGGGCAGCAGACTGGAACTCGTGCGCCGTTCAAGGACGAAAATCATCGATACCCCATACGTCTGTCTGCGTGAGCGCGGGCGCACGTCGCCGTCCTCTTCTTCTTCTTCGTCTTTTTCTTCTCTTTCTTCCTCTCGACGTTCTTTGCCCCTCACTCTCTCTCTCTTTCACTCGTCTTCCTTCCTATATACAGAGCCACTCTTTTTCGCCTTGCATTTCTCCTCGTCATGTGCCTTTATTTTATGTCCATGCGAGCGTGGAGCATTCTTTAATTTCTTAATCTTGTTGCGGCGCGCTCTCTCTCTCTCTCTCTCTCTCTCTCTCTCTCTCTCTGCGTAGTCGCGATTCATCTTCGAAGAGCGAGCGAAATTAATGAATACCTTCTTATCGCTGATTCGTGCGCGAACGCGTGCTCGGGCTAATTTTTATTGTAATAAAAACGATAAATGTACGTGGATTTTACGTTCATTGAACCGAAAAATGAATTTTAATCAAGATTCGAGCTTTAATTAAAATAGCCGCGTCGATTAATTCTTTTCCCTTTCAATGGAAAATCTTTTTTAAACCTCGCCTTTTTACCGAGAAAGTAAAATGTTCTCTCAGCGATTCAGAATTCCCCGCGCTTCCTCGCGCGTCTATACGTATACGCGAATTAAAACAATTTATTTTTACGCTGCTGGGATAAGTTAAACGATAGTTCCTTGAACCTCGTCATCTATGAGCTCGCCGTTTATTTAGACTGATTCAACTCACTCTGTGGCGATTGATAGCGTTCCGCTAATATTAGCGCCTTCGCGGCCCCGACAATGCCCCCCTCGCCCTCCTCTGTCGCTCACCGCATCTAAACGAAAACTGACCGCGATGTGCTGTATACACGGTCATGGTGTGACGCAACGGGAATTCTTCGCGCTCGCGCGAGGTTTACATCTTCGTACAATGACCAGACGGCCGCCGGGCGGCTCTCTTCCGATCTCCGCGCGTGCGTGTGTAACGCCTCGGTACCTATATGCCGAGAGCCGCGTTTGCGATCAAACTGCGAGAAATGAGACGTCAAACTGTGGACGATAAGAGTAGAGCGGGGTGTTCCTTTTCATCTCTTGTGTGTATTCGCTTTTATATACAGAGTCTGGAAATAAGTGTATACTCACGTTTCTTTATAATCAAATGGCTGATTTATTTTCACGGGCCGCGATAGTGTTAATCTTCGGAATACTGTTACAAATAAGTCCGAGCTATTTTCGTGCGCGGATCTATATACACAAGGAGCTTTTTGTACGCGCGCCCGTATCGATTGCTTCGAATGTATACCCACAGCTATTACGATCATTGTTTAACTTTGTTTATCAGCTCGGGTATTCCTCAGAGTCTAAGGTTACAGCCGCGTTAAAGAATCTCTCACGCCTCGTTCTCCCCCTACACTTGTTTATATTACGCGTATCGTAAAATTCATTTCCTCCTTACTCACGTGCACCTTCTATCGAGTACTCCGCACTCAGGCGACGTATATATATAATATATGGCAGCAGCCGAGCAAGAAGCAAAATCGCGTGGATCTCCCCTTATACATACAAAACGCTGTGTGCGCACAGCTCTTGGCGCATTTACGGGCGATGCGTCTTGATAAACATTGCGCGCGACGGCGGCCAATCAATTCAGCCCTCCGCTCCCGCGCGCACTGATATTCCACGCTATCACAAACGCATAAAACGCTTTACATAATAAGGGGCAATCAAGCCGGCAGCTCGTGTACCCTCTCCCTTGCACACACACCCACACACACACACATACACACATATACGGCCCATTAAATTTACAAGATATACGCTTCGTAGAAGCTCGCGTCGCAGAGACGCATGAATATTGGAGCGCGCGCGCCCGGATCTGGATATCGCGCGTCCAGGGACCTCTCACTCGGCTCCGACAGTGTATGTATACACGTATACATAGAGCATCCCGTGCGATGGGGCCCCGGAAAGACATAGAGAGCTATGCGGCGAGAGTTAAAGACAGGGCGGCCGCGTGTCTGTGTGTGTCTGCGCGGTGTATGTACACGTGTGAGAGGGCTCGCTGGCTCGTTCGCTCGCGTTCTCAAGGATGTGGGACAGTAGGACCTGTTCCAAAGAGGAATGTTAAAGATCCCATTACAGCGATCCCTGCGTCTCCGCAGGCCTCAAATCCGCGCTCGCGCACCCTCCCGTCATTACCGCACACGCTATATACGTGTGTAAGCGTGATGCGTGTCTGCAGCGTGTGTATAATATCCTCCTCGGGCGATCGATATTTTTCTTAACGTTCCTTTATATATAGATCATTTACGCGTTGGGGATTTGTGTGATATATTATATAATGCGTGTGGCGCGCGGTGCCATTTCATTCACGCGCTGAGAGGTGATAACTTTTTAATGCGAGTCCAATGATTTATATTAGTTTCTCGCGTTTTACGGTGAGAGTTTTAAATCTTGCGTGATTCTGTGCAGGAATTTCGCGAAGAATAATCTGCCAAAGGACTCGTGAGTGTACAGGAGTGATCGATCGATATACGTATCTATTTGTGGCAGTACTGCTCCTTTAATAATGCAGCGGACCGTGTTATTTTTGTTTCTCGCACGTGTGCACGGGAGCCGCTTAAATCATTGCCGAGTCACGGTTTTATATTTGAATTCCGTTTAAACTCAATCGAAACGAAATAATTTCAATCCGAAGGAACGAAATGCTTAACAACGTGCTACCCCTCCGCACGACGTCGGAACTCTTGCAAATATTTGTCGAGAACGAAGCCAACCTCGGAATTCTCTTTTGTGGGTGTATATGTACACTGTGCTGGTGGAACATACCGAAACGCGAAGAATGAAGAACACACCGCGCGAGCGACGCGACTACCATAATGAATCGGACAAATAGAGCCATTCCCCTTAAGCCTTTTATCTAATTGGAATCTTTACGATCGTGCGGACGTATGGTGTAGCGTGTGCGCCGACGAATTTCACTAATCAATCCTCGAAACTCGCCGTGGTTCTCGTTTTAAACAGCCTGTGTAAGTTCGAACATGTGTAATTTCGTAATCTCGCTTAGATAGTATCCACGTATAAGTATACGTTTTTCATACCCTATAGGCTCATTAGGATGAAAAACCGCGCGGACGAGGATGGGTAAGGTGCGTACATATACGCGCGTCAGTCCGAAGTAAAGAGGAAACCTAGTTGGCGCTCTCACGAGGGAGGAGGAGGAAAACCCGGCGATACTCTTGCTCTCGAGATTATCTTAAAGTTAATGCAAGATACGCGCTTATCGCGCGCGCGCCCGCCGACCCGTTCGTTATATCGTAAATCCGCTCGTAAATGAATTCCCGCACGCATTCATTTTCCCGGCGCGCGTTTTATGCGTGAACGACGGGAATCTTAATTGGAAGTCGATCCGAAATTTTTTTCATTCGATTATTGCCGGCTCCGCCGCGTGTGTGCTCTCGAGTCTAATCGAGAGTTATGCAAGACTTCTGGTTATCTTCGCGGGATGTACTTATATAGTTGCTTCCTGTACAAATTGCCCGAGTTGTTGAATTTGCTCTCGATATAAGGACGTGAACTTGGCCTTGAGATGGAGAGTTCAAAGTTCTTGACTGAGAAAACCGGTTCTACATTTCGAAGATACTGTGATATTACAGTTTATAAATTGTGACAAGTTTTTGAAAAACTGATGGTTACAAATTGCTTTAGATTGACAGAAGGTTATTTTAGATTTAAAATAACCGATTGAAAAAATCTATTTCAATTACTAATTTTATATCTTCCAAACTTGTTGATTTATCTATAATTATTTCGGTGCACTCGACTTTTATATTTTAAAAGTCTTTCTATTTTCACGATATGCTCCTTAATTTTAGACCATCGATTCTTTTACCTAACTAGAGAATATGCAATATACATATTCAGAGAATACACTGCTCCGATATACTGGCTCGCTAAACCAAAAAAGGAACAGCTACAACAACCCGTAGCAATCCTCCATCACCATATCTATTTTTACTGCTCCACAGCCGCATACCATACGCGTGGATTACCATTTGAATCCGTGATAGTGAATTCGAGTATAAATTTTCCCCGACGTGCAATCACAGTGCCACACTATACGTACGTACGTACGTCTACGTGCGTTTACAGCCGAATAAAGCTCGCGGAATATCGGATACTCAAACGTCAGAGTATCTCTCTCACTCTTTCTCTTCGCCTTATTTTCGTTCTCTCGCTTAAGCTCCTTTCTTTCACTATCCTGGGCTATCCAACTCGACAAAAGATAAAAACATGAAAATGGAATTTTTTCCAGCAATAAAAAATCCAAGCGGAATCTACTCGGCCGGCGCTCGCACGTGCGTATATATAATAAAATGCACAGAGATATACAGGGGGCGAGGAGGAGGCGTGATAAAAGGAGCGTTGAAGTGTGCACTCTTTTCGCCGGAAGATTTCTCAGAAATGATCAATAAACGTCGAAGAACCACCACGCCGCGAGTGGGCATTCCTCTCTCTCTTTCTCTCTCTCTCCTCCTCTCGCGCGCGCATTACAACGCGCGGAAAGACTTTTATGCCCTATATATACCGCCGGCGCCGCCAACGTGCAAGAAAAAGATTATAGCAACCAAGTCACTCTCTCTTCCCCTCTTTCTTTCTCTTTTCTTCACAACGAGATAGAGCACTCACCGCCGTCGTCACCCCTCGATATGTACATACCTATACATACATATACCTATATAGAAGTACATCGGCGAGGGTATAGGCTCACGGAGTCCTGGGGGTAGGAAAAGGTCGCGGCCTCGGGAATGCGGTTTCTCGCCGAGAGAGAGAGAGTAGTAGAAAGAGAGAGAATGCACACATGGAGGAGTAGTAGTATACTCGTAGGCAGATGGAATAGGAGAGCAGAGAGCAGAGCGCGGAGATCGCGCCGACGCGATTGGCTCTCTCTCTGTCTGGCAAGCCCGCGCGCGGGCTCGTGTTTCCCCTTATCTGTATAATTAACGGCGTGTGTGCGCGAAGCCGAGCTGCGGCGGTGGCGGCGGCGTCCCTAGGAGACCCATATTTTTCATCGACTATCGATTTCGTGTATATATACACATACTCGAGCGGAAGCAGAGAGTCTTTTTGAGAGGGCCTGAAACGCGTCGCGCACGGTCATCGGAGACGCGCGACGGAGTTAATTATGAGAGAGAAAAAAAATTCCCGGGATTTATTCGCAAGCCCGCGCACCGGATTGTTCGACGAGATATCGCGCGGCTCGTGCGTACTTTTAATTAGAGATGGGAGGATACTTTTTTTTTCCTATGCTCGACGTTTTTATAACGCGCGGCGGCGAATGGAAAAAGTCGTTATTGTTATACGCGCGCCATAGCTCGCGCAGTGTACAAGTAAATTATTATTTCGTTATCGGTAGGAGGGCTGGGAAGCCGTTTATTAATTAATTATTGAAATTATGCCGCGGCAATAGTTGTGTTTTCGAAGTGTGAGGGAATGAGGGAGCGAGAGAGGCCGAACGAAGTTTCGGTTCAATTATATTCGAAAATTTCGTGCCGCATAATTTACTTAAACAGGTGCGAATAATAGTTAGTCGTAAAGTTTATGGTGCCCGGGGTTGCGTTGTGCTCTCATTCGCTCTCTCTTCCTCTCGCCCCCTCTGGTTTTCTGCTCCAAAATTTTAATTAATCAGTAATATTGATGGGCATTAGATGGGCATTTTTTCGCGATATTTATGTAAATTATGCGCTTTTTGTACGGAAACACAGTGCGCGTTATGAATTTTCCGTTTATCAGGAATCTTGCATTCTGCGTATGCAAATGAATGATGTGTCATTTAACGTACTTACAACGCAAACATTATGAGAGCAGAAAGTGCTTTTTTCAAACAGTATACATTTTGCTTTTGATTTATCGCATAAGAATAAATTTATTTTTCAAGTGTGCTTTATGAAAATGTAGATTTACGCGATACTCGTGCTATCCATGTGTGTTTTGTGGAAGTCTAATTAAAATTCTGTTTACTAGGCAAAATATACTTTTCGTGAAAAAATCTCTATTTGCTGTGTCAAATATTTACATTTTCATCTTCCACGAACGTTGGATTTGTTTGCTATGGAAAAAATATACCTAGTTTTTCAGAAATGATTAAAATATTCTTGATCCTCTCTAATTCTTTGAATTTGAAAACCGATATATTTTCCGGAGTCATCACATATTCTCTTTATGTCAGAGCTCCGTGTAATGCATACATCGTGACTATAGCAATTGTTTCCAAACTTTAAAAATTATTCAAATACCTATTATATCTCAAATCCGTCAATCATAATACCACAGAATACTATATACTTCAATTTTTATTTCGCAAAAAAACACAGCAACCTCCAAACTCTCCGATAACTTCCACCGTATCCTGCTTATCGTCGCAATAACTCATACTCATCCGCTGATCGAAAAAATTGCTATATACAACCGTCACCGAACCCGATGAAAAATCCACCTACCTATGCTATAACATTATAATATATGGTTCCTCAGCCCCATTTCAGCATTCGCAAATCGATAGCTCAGAACCAAAGAGAGCGAAAACAACAGACGGAGCGGAAGAAAAGAAAAGGAAGATCCGCAAAAAAATAGGTACACGTATACATCCACACTCATGCGTACTCGTGTAGCATGTACATACCTATTATACGTGTATAACGCGGATCGGCGGTGGCAGTCGAGCGTACTCGCGCTGATTGCGCGCGGATCCTCTCGCTCTCTCTCTCCTCCCGAGCTTTGATTGCACCCGGCGCTCGCTCTAATCTGTAATAGAATCGACTCTCCCTCTCCCGGCCGGGCGCAGATGAGATAACGCCCCGAGCCACTGCCCGAGCTTGCGCCCTGATGTATGTATGTGTGTGTGTGTACGTGGTACGCGAGAATTACAATGCGTTGTACAAACGTGGATGGAAACGAGCGAGCAAAGCTTAGGCGTCTTTTTCTGTCTTATATATAGGTATACGTATATAAAAGCCGCGATATAGGATAGATTGATCGTCTGGCGTACGTAGTACTTGCTTTGCGGTGTGCATTCGGAGTTTATACGGTGATTGAGCGGCTGATTAGCTTTTTACGGTTGATGGGTAGGCGCATTCGGCCGTGGATATATACGCCGGTGATACAGGCCTGGATGGTTGATTGTCATTAACGGGGAATAGAAGGGGTACTTAATTGAAGGAGCGCTGTGGAGGGTGGTATAGGAGATAATGAAAGCTAATAATGAAAGCTGTTTCATCAGAGTATTATTTTTACGTTTAAATAAATAAAAATTTACAATAAATAAATAAAATCCCTTTACCCGTTACTTCGCTCTATACGAGCAAGTCTATCTCGCGAACGCTCTCGTCTTGGCTCCTCGAACGCGCACAGGCGATCTTTACGTAACACCGACGTTTACGGCGTCTGGCGCGCGCGTACCTTCTATACATATACATAATGCGCACGCTCCGGTGCTCAAACGCGCTCTCTCGGACATTGTCTGTGTCTATATTGACAAGTTTATGTGTACGCAGGCAAAGATCGCGTAACCGTGCGAGACAAGCTCGTCCCTGGAGAGGATCGGCTGATAGACGTTCCTTCAGGTGCGATACTCCTTGAATAATGATTGCGATAAGAGGGAGGCGGCCGGGTTTATATGTACACGCTCCGAGCAAGGTCGATATTTATTGGTTTTCGAAGATGTGCGAGAGAGAAAGTAAGTAAGTACACGCGCGGGGAGGATGGCGGAAGCCGTCGTTGGTGCCGGTGAACTAATGTCTCGGTAAACATTTGATTAGTGAGGCAAGAGGATATTTTATGGGCGTTTTTTCAACATAGGCCGGGTTGGTGTGCGCGAAAAGATTGTTTTCCGTGAAGTAATAACTCACGTTTATATGTTATAAAAATAGAGATTGATACGCTGTGTGCTGCTGCTTTGGATCTGCTATATAGAGTTGCCGTGTAATATTGCACAGATTATTATTTTTTTTTTTAATAAAAACAAGTATATGATGGAAAAAAAATTGAGCAGCAAAATTTACGGCAATATTTTGAAAATATTCTTTTTGGAACCTTTTTGACAACCTAACGAGTTATTGTTTAATTGAACTATTGATTTTCCGTTTTGCTTGTTAATAGTTCGTGGAAAGGACAATGCAAGGTAGAATACAAACAGAAACAGTGCCCTGTGAATTCAATTCACACAAACTCCGAATAAAATTTCCATAGAAATTTTATTAGTTGTCCTTAAAATTTGTTTTACATTTTAATTCGCTCAAATGTGTGTACTCTCTTTGCAGGTGAACATTACAAGCACATTATATAGCTGTTAAAGTTGAAAATAACATTATGGTCAGAATTAACTCAATTTTTGCATAATTTGAAAAAAATTTTTAAATATAATTATTCTCAGTAATAATAATGGAATTTTTCAACACATAATAATTGTGAGAATTAAACGCGATGATGTATTATTTTGTTGTGTGACTTTGTTAAATATTGAGTGAAAAGAAGAGATAGAGTTCAACGCTCGAAAACTCAATAATTACATAGCACCGATAGCGTAAACGTTATCGACTTAGTGTTGATTTTACTCTGCCCGGGTTAGCGCGATCCAGATTTTACAAAACTCGCACGTAGCAGACATTGGCGATATTGGTGACATCGAGTTATTTACCCTCCAGTTAGAGCTGAATTCATTCGCTATATTTTTCTTTCGAACTTTTGTATTAAATTTCCAACGCCAAACTTTTTACAAAAATCCTCACACACACACACACACACATACACGCACACACACACACATATATATATATATACACAGCCACCTTGGTACCCGTAAATCAGCTTTAAAAATCGAATACACACATCCACACACACACACACACACACACACACATATATATATATATATCTTGGCACCCGTAAATCAGCTTTAAAAATCGAATACAGACACACATCCACCCACCCACATACACACACACACACACACACACACACTGATCGCAAAAAAACGGCGCACCGCGGCAAAAGGAAAAATCGCCGAACGAGCAGTTTCGCATAAATATATATATATAGAGACGCGTTGTCGTGCATTACGAATGCGCCTCCGAACTCTCAGCGGCTCCGCTCTTTTTGCACATTATTTACGTCGGCAATTTTCGCGCGCTCGAGCCACCGTGGCAATTTCTTTTTACGTCTATTTTTGCCTAAACAGACGTCACCAGTACACGTCGACGCGTCTTCCCCGCTCTCTCTCTCTCTCTCTCTCTCTCTCTCTCTCTCTCTCTCTCTCTCTCTCTCTCTCTCTCTCTCTCTCTCTCTCTCTGCATGTATGTGTGCCCAATGCATTAGCGCGCGACGTTCTTCCGCGAAAATCAGCCGTGCTGTGGTCTTCACGCGCGCGCGCGCCTGTCTGTGTTTTACTTACGCACGCGCTCAGAGGCTTTTGCTATCTCTATCTGTCGTTCTACTGCTTTTGCTCCTTAAAGTACCGTCGAGTTCCGTATCTTGTCTGTGTGTGTGAGTGTGTGTGTGTGTGTGTGTGTGTGTGTGTGTGTGTGTGTGTGTGTGTGTGTCTAGCGTTTTTCCGCCTATCCGTTTCTCGCGGCCACTCGTCTGTTTTCTTATTACGCGCTTGCCGCGCGCGTGGGAGCTATTTGCACGCTACTGGTTCGAGTATAATAAACAGTTGTATAAATGGAGGTAATTCAGGATTTTTCGACCTATATTAATAGATTCGAACTATTGATTAGGATTGCACTCAGGATTAATTAATGTACTTTATCATTTCAAAATGAAACTTCTTTGATCAAAGCGGAAGTTAACTCTATTAAATATGCAGGCGCGTCACTGCTTGCAATGTCAACTGTATCAGGAATTCATTAAGTTGGCATTGAAAACCGTTAATTTCCGTTAAATATAAAGCTAAACAAAGTCAGTGAAAAGCATACCTTAGAGACAGAACAATATCATTTACAAAAAAAGTACTGAAATTCTGTATACATTATATTTCCCTTTCATATATACATAATACTTCAATAAAATATCAAACAAATGGTAAATCCATTCCATGCCCGATGCAAAACAAACTTTAAAGTCCGTATTCTTAAAATCGCCTTTCTCATTCAAATTCGATGCCAGGACTCTCCTTTTTCGTTCGTACGCCTCTTCGCCCCGATTCTCACCATCTATCTTTCTCAATCGCAACCACAGCAAAGCGCGCGCACACACCCACGTATGTAAACCCGTACACACACTCTCGCTGCTAGAAAATCGTGAAAGCATTCGGTACTTCCTTCTTTCCAGAAGCTCGCGGGACTGTGATCTATGCCTCCTTTTCTTCCCCTCTCAATCCCTTTCTTTCCCCGAGCTCGCGCGCTTTATTTTACCCGTCCGTGTCTATATATATATATATATATATATATATATATATATATATATATATATATATATATATATATACATCCTTCGGCGGCAGCTCGGGGTTATTTAATGTGGATCTCTGTCAGAGAATTAGTAGGTCCTTCTAAATCCCAAAACGCGCGCGCGTGTGTGCTTGTATAGCTTTAAGTACGATTTACCGCGACGAGAAGAACGGAAGTCATGTCTCGCGGTCTCCGGCGATCGCCATCGTCGATTAAAGGGCTGCTGTCTCCTCACCGAAAAATTATGGGCCACATTGAGCACGTTCGCGCGCGCAGAGGTGCGTGTTATTTGTTCTCCCGGAGATTTTCCGAGCGACTTTTGGACTATATTCAACGAAGTGGAACACAAAGCGATGCGCGTTCCTTTTTCTTTTTTGTTTTGACGCTCGCGTTCGCGCGCATATATGAATCGCGGCGGATGAATGAGCGTGGTTGCACGCGGCAGAGGATAAACGGGGCATTGTCTCCGCGGATCGGGCATTTTCATCGGGGGGGGGGGGGGTCATACCTGAAAAACGCGGAAGATCGGATAACCGCGGCCCGGCCGATGGGCGTGAATGCGAAAACTGATGGCGGCGGTGCGGCTGCCTAATGGCGCAGACAGGAATATTGTTAAGGATTTTATGAACCATTTTAATCCTGTTATATATTCCATTGATATTGCGCAGGCGCGCGGGGAAACAAATAACAATGAGACCGTTTGTTCGAAATCGTTTTAATGCTGGTTTGTTACGTTCGTTAAGCTGGAACAATGAACGCGTTTGTTGGGAACTGTCAAAAATATTTTTCAAAATGTGCAAAAATACATCGTTACGTGTGTACTACTGAATTCAATTTGAAAATTGTTTTAGTCGACGCATGTGCAAAAAGTTCGCAAAATCTCTATGTACTGACAAATTTTCCCATCACCTCTCCCTTTTTGTTCCAAAAAAATAACAATCCAAAATTCAATATCTATACGAGCCTTGTACGATATTGCCGTTAAATGGGTGTAAAATCACAATTTCGTTTCAATTTCCGTCGCGAGCAAATCCGCGCTCGTTTCGGTTATAACTGTAAACACACTAGGCAGCGGCGTAAATTAAATGTTCCTCGCGACGATAACGATTGTACAGGGGGGCCTTCTCACGCGGCGGCAACGACGACGAATGGAAAATTGCTGGTAAAACGACAATTAAAATGCTATAGCATGCGGGAAATAAGGAAGTTCCTCGTCGCGCAGCGCAAGAGCGATCATCTCCTCTCTTTCTCTCTCTCTTTCTCTCGGGCTAGCACTCGCGCCGCGGCGACTTTTACCTCTTCTTTTTCAATGCATTTAAATTTTATCGCTCGAAAATGGGACGATCGTAATTGGACAGTCGCAATTACTCGGGAGCTCGCGTAGGGAGAAAAAAGCCTCGGAACGAGTCGGAGAGCCAACCGGCTAAAACTTCGCGACACCTATACGGCTGCTCGGCAAGAAATAGAAGTAGAAAGTCCTTTCTTTCTCTCCCTCTCTCTCGCTCTTTCTTTCTCTTCTTCCGCTATATAGTCCCGAGGCGGGTTTGCACCTGACTCGTGGTTGCGCTCATTCGCACCTCGCAATCGTCGAAGGAGTGCACGCGCAGCTGACGCTCTGGCGCGTCGCGGCGCAGCGGTGAATGATCGCGTTCGAAACGGGAGAGAGAGAGAGAGGGAAAGAGCGCGAGAGCGAGCGACGAGAGTTCGCGCGTGGGCGCAGCCAGTAGAGGGACTTTTAATGAGTCTTGGAAGTGGAATCCACGAGGTGGTGGGTAGTCGATTGTCGCGTAATCAACTAAACTTTCGTGACGACGCTTATGAAGAGCACCAGCAATTTCACCGCTTTAGTAAAATTGCGCTTAAGTAGTGTATAAATAATTTGTTGAATTGTTTTTGCATCATGGCCATTTGGATGTTATTCGATTTTTCATCGTATAAGCTACGGCTATTACTTTCAAGGAGATATGGTTTTTTCTAGGAATTTGAATAAATGTATAATATACTTACTCACTGTGTATTCAATTTCATATGTCTTTTAGCTGATTGTAGCTGGTTACGTATTTTTTTAACTTTTTGCCTCAATACGCGGAAAAGTAAAGACTATTTTCATGTCAGCTTAATGTCACGCGACTATTTGTACCATTTTAACTCGTATACCCAACCTTGTTCCAAAGCAGTATATTATTCAAATTACAATTTTCAAACATCTCAAAACTCTCTTATTTGAAATATCTCAAAAAACAAAAAAAAAAAAACAAAAAAGAAAAACAACGGAAACCCTCGCTTTTCCCTTCTTTCTTCTGTTATAAAGATATCGACATTATGCAACTATACCCTCCACCGATAATCCAGCATTCTTATTGGTTGAAACTAGTTTTCGAAGATCCATATATACAAGAAGCCGGTGTTACGCAGCGGGATGCCTTTCAGGGAGGATAGACAAAGGGAATTCCAAATCATGGTATATAGCAGCGAGAGCTAGGCCTCATTCGCTCTTCTGGAATAGCTCGGGCTAAGTGCCCAATAATCTCAAAGCAAACGATCGGTCACGACGTATATAAGTCTTCATCTCGCTCCCCTGATCTTCATCCCGTAGATCCAGGTATACTTATACCCGTATATCCCTCTGCGATAGGGCGCGCGCGCGCGCGTGCGCATTGCTCGCCTCTCGCCTTTTCTCGACTTCCGTTGTTTGTTTTGCCTGACCCAGAGAATGTAGAAAGCGTGCTGTGTGCGCCACGGGTGCAACAGCCCCGTAAAAGGTGAAAAGCCGTATAGGAGAAAATAGCAAGAGAGAGAGAGAGCTAGAGAGATACACTCCGAGTATAGGGGAGTCGCGAATAAGGTTCAAATTGACCTCTCATCGGCGAATCACGCGCGTGCGTGCGTGCGCGAATAGATTCGAGATCGGATATAGTCTCCTATATATATACTCGGGAGACAACATTGGAAAAACCGGATCGTCCTCGAAGAGTCACGTTTTCTTATACGTACGGTATAGCGGGAGGGGGATCGTTTTCCTTTTCCCGCGCGACTTCATCGTTCTTCGCTGCACGTTTGTTCCGGCTGATGGACTAGTTACGTCATATAATGCGTCGAAATAGACGAGTGAGTGTTTCGTGATTAATAATTAACTTTGTTCGGTAGATATGTGCTTCAACTAACTATAGCAAACAATTTATTCAGTGCCTTACGGCGGTTAATTATAGTAGAGAGTATTTTCGTGTGCTCCAAATAGAGGTTCATTTACATTTTTAAATAAGTTTTTATATTATACCCTCGTATTCTCGCTAGCTCTGACATAGATCAGGTGAAAAAGTGTACGAAATCCGCAAAAGTATTACTCAAGAACCGTATAATAATTTTTGTTATATACAAACTACAACTTAATTTTCCCATTACCATTCACGCGTTTCGCGTTACCATACGAATTCCCGACAAATTACTAAATTGACCATTAACGTCTCGCATGATTTACCTCGCAAAAATAGCGTGCGCACGCGCGATCGAACTGTGTCAGTCGTCCGACGCCGCAGTCTGCTCAAACTCTCCTCACCTTGCAGTGTCATAAAGTTACACAATCATCGCCGCCGGGATATAATAATAGTTACAGAACGGAAAAAAAACTTCACGTTGCGTCAAGCGTATACGCTTACTGGCTGTATATAAGTACTATACTATGTGCGCATGATGAGCGGCGCCCGTGCAAGGAACAAAAAGCTCAGGGGCACTGTAGGTAAATTTGCGCACGGCAATCGTGACCGATTGACTGTTGATTTAAGCCGGACTGTTGTTTGTCCTGCGCAGTGACTTTCGCTGATCTCATCATCTTGAGGCGACACGGTCGGTCGGCCATTAATAAGGATTACAGTCCGGCGCGAGCTCGACTGGTGGCGTCTCGGCGTGTGATAAGCTTCCCAGTGTCAATTAATTATACTCTTAGCCGCAAACTTGTTCAATGATAACATTGTTACGTTGTGTATTTAACCAGTTTTGGAGAGTTTCAAATGATAAAATAAGCAAACCGAATTATTGATTTAATTTATTGGAAATGATAAACGATGGCGTGCGTATTACTGTGTGTAATCTGGCAAAACATTTTATTTTTCGGACAATCATTAATGTTTAATGCCTACAGTGGTTTATTAATAATTGCAATTAATTTTCATTAAAATATCGTTTGCTCTTCATTTGTTTGCATCTACAATGCTTCTGACCTGGTAATCTTTAAATATGGACGATGTACATAACGATTTAACATTTTCCTTTGTACCAGATTTTTGTTTGTTTTCTGTTATATCAAAAGATAATTATATTTTACGTATAATATGCAAGCAAAAATAATGAATAATGAACACTAATATAATTAATAACAAATATAATTCGGCGAACGAATAATTAAAAACCTTTATATTACTCGAATTAATAAGTTTCATGGGCTAATTAACAATGAACTATTTTATAATTACGCTATAGCTTCCCGCGATAGAGCAAGAGCAAATTAACACATCGAGAGAAGATAAAAAAGGATTCACTAATTTCCGCGAAATTTCATTCTCCTAATTAGATATATCCTCCACAAAGCGAACGCTACTGACTATTAACCATCAAAGGCGCGCGCAGCCAGTACCCCGTGCATTTTTTAATAAAGGCCCCCCGCGTGCCCGCGCCTTCGCAACCAACGTATAACAATCGACGCGGGAGCTCGCTCGCTCGGCCCCGGCAAAAAAATGCACAATCGCCGGATGAATTTTCCCCAGGCAAAGCTCTCTTTCCCCCTCTCCTGGGCCCAGCCAGCGCAGCATTAAATCAAGTGCGCGCTCGCGCGTTCGGCGACCCAATTCGGCGGCGGTGCAAAAAATAAGTCCTAATTCTTCAGCCGCGCGCGAAGAATGGGGGAAAAACGTATGGCGTCAAAGGCTCTCCTGCCTGCGCACTGCACAAAGGGCCGAGCCCGCATAAATCAAAGGTCGGCGCGAAAGCGACTTGATGAAACAATACGACGCTGCCGCGCGCCGTCGTCGTAGCTCTACGCGATTTAAGTAAAACAAAGCGCGATGCACGCCCTCCCGTGAGGCCGATATACGACCGATAAATCAGCGTCCGTTTAAGGGGTTGCACACACGCGCGGATTCAATCGGCCCCGGGCCAGCAGCTCGCGTGTACACACCACATAGGTACGCGCAGTAGTATAACGCTCGCGTGGAGTCGTAAATTAACGCCTTAAGTGCGTTTGACGTTTGGCGTCTGCGGCTCGAATTTCGAACGTCGCCCGCGCGCGTCTACAAATGGCAGCGGCACGCGTAATTAATCTAATTGATGCGAACCTCGCGGCTGCGCGCGTGTATATGTACACCTGTGTGCGTGTGTGTGTGTGTGTGTGTGTGTGTGTGTGTGTGTGTGTGATACTGTGCGCGCCGCCTCTTTGCCCCAGAGAACTAACTCTATATGTGCGCGAGCGTTCGGCTCTCTGCGCCTGACGTTTATGCATGAGTTGTGCGCGGGCGCGCGTTTCTCGCGCTTGCGCTACAGCTCCCTTGCTTGCTACTGTCTTCATTAATTAGCGCTGCGGTGTGCGGGTGTTGTGCGCTTTGCGCGAGTACTTGCGCATCGGAATTTTGTCGCTTCTGAAGTGCGTATATGCCGGGCGTGGCCGTAGGGGGATTTCGTGAGGGTAGTTCGGGAAATCATGGTGTAAGGAGTAGAATTGAGGGAATATTGGTGGTTGAGAATAATTTCTTTGATAAAAGATTGTTTTAATGCAATCGAACTAAATTGTTGAATTACTATTGGGAAAGTTGATTTTAGAATGTTTATATAGTAGACGTTACAGTTGAAAGGGAATTTTTAAAATATACTTGCGAGAAAGATTTATGTTAGAAAAATACTACTTATAAAAATGGGTACAATTTTAATTATCAAAATTTTTCGAGTTGGCATGGTAATAAAGAATAAAATTAGTAGAGTTTTTAACTTTTCTTTGTGACAGACGTTCTGCCGCATTCAAAAGGATGCAGCATTAGGATTTTAATTAAAATTGTACTGAAATCCAGCTTCCTCTGGCAAACACAAAAATCTTTGAAGTTGCATCTAACATACGTAGAGCAAGGTATTCACTCTCAAAATAAAAAATTCCTTTTCGCATACAATTCTATTAACAAGCATTGTTCATATTTTAAGCTAATCGTGTTAAAAAAATGCACTCGAGTTGTTTTACCTAATGCGTCTGTATTACCCGCAAATTATGTAGAATATGGAAGTGCCCGAAAGCGCAACGGGCGTGTGTTTCAGCTACTTTAAAATAATAATTTAATGTTATCTCACACCAGACTCGCTATATTTAATTACATAATCGACGCGGATTGAGTCATCCTATCTCCTTCACTCGACACTGTCGTCCGAATCACCAGAGCCGATAGGAAATCCTGCACCGCGGTAACTATAATTAAAAACGCGTAGCATAACATGATAAAAGAGGCGCTCCCACAAACAAACCAATGCCTGGTGAAATAAGACCGCGAGATGGGTCGAAAAAAAAAATTTCACCAGCGGGAGACCGTATAGTTTTTCGCGCGAGTGCTTCGGTCTTTAATTACGCGAGTACCTCTTGGAATTACAGGCGCGAGGTGTGCACTGTACACGCGGGCAATCGGGCCGCCGAGTAAAAAATACTTGACAACTGGGCGCGTGTTTTAAATTGCGCTCGGCGTTTTTGTCGTTATGAATTAAGCCGGACTAACAGCCTCCGCGCGCTTAACGAGAGAGAGAAGGGGAGAGAGAGAGAGAGAGAGAGAGAGAGAGAGAGAGAGCCGAGAGGCTCTACAACTTGATATTCACGGGGCGCGAGAGAACGAGTCGGGAAAAGTTGCGCGTGCGCGCTCTTCAATTTCGGGCATATTACCGAAGCTTATAGGTTTTGTCTCTGGCGCTTTAGGTGACGCTCAACTGAGTTAGTTGCTCTTTTTTCCCGCGGATATCAGCAATTATTTCGTCCGCTTCGGCGCGAAGTGTATGGGGATTGGAGGTTTGAAAGAGGAGAGATAATTAATCGTTTTGTAACTGTAATTGTACCATTTTGCGAATACACAACGTATGTAAAGGATCTTACTATTTTTATTTCTATTTTTTAAATGGCCTTGCCTTAGTTTAACAATCAAATTTAGTTTCTGAATGAATTTATAAATTTAATATTTCACTTATTAATTCCAAACATTTCATACCGTTGAAATCTTCGAAACTTATATATACACCTATTATAGAATACTACGAAATCATTTTTTTTCCATAAAACCTAATAATTTGAACATATGTAAGGTATTAACTGCATGTAAATTTGCTACAATACCCAATTCACATGCCCGAATTCCATGCAATGCATCACTAAATACAGCTATTTTTTAAAATTATGCTTCCAGGAAATCTTTTATCACTCATTTTTTTCCTTAGCCGAAGATGTGGTCCACATAGCGCATGTTTATAAATTCATAAATGCATAATGAATTTGAAAAAAATCTTTCGCTTTATAACGTTTTATAAAAATTCTCAAAAGCTCGTCCAAAAACCCAAGCAACCTTTTCCTGTCCTTTTTAAAACCATCATTTGCCGGACGTCGGCTTTAGGCAAAGTGACGAAAGGAGCCTCGTTATACCTTCTCGCCTGCATAAAATGCGCATCACTCTCCTTTACTCCTCCCAAAAAAGATCCTCCAAAACTTGCTCGTGCGTGCATCACACGCGAATTCCGCGCAAAGCACACGCATACTCTTGTGTGTGTGTGTGTGTGTGTGTGTGTGTGTGTGTGTGTGTGTGTGTGTGTGTGTGTGTGTATATATATATGTGTATATCCCTGGCGAAGGGAGGGCGGGGTACTTTAGACTCATGTCTAATCGCATCGCACGCGGTAAACTGCCCCGGGCGCAGTAACTCGAGTTCTCTCTCTCTCTCTCTCTCTCTCTCTCTCTCTCTCTCTCTCTTCCTCTTACGCGCGCATATCCCCGCATAGACCGTGACAGGAGATGGAGAGCATACGCGTGTGCGCGTATAACGCCGCGCGCTATGACCCCCATAATTGAATTCCTTTTAGCGGTCCATAACTATTCATGATATCTCCCGTCTTTGCAACGACGTACTCGTCGTCGTCGTCTTGCTCGGTGATTCGCGACGGCGGGCGGCGATGATTTCCTCCATGGCTGCTTAGCGAAGCGAGAATGGGGGAGAGAGAGAGAACGCGGCATATAATCCGGTTAAGCGTTCTGTACTCGAGCGTTAATTGACATTTCGTTTCCCGTTCGTTATTTTACTGCTTTACGGCGCGAACACGCGCGTATCAGTGTACAGATGGACAGTAAAACATATAATACTGATAAGGGTGATTATGTCGGATTGTTAAATTATGAATAGCGTTAATTGAAAGTTAAATTGTTTATCGTGCCGTGAAGGTATATAGTCTTTGCGATTTGTTTATAATGCAGCCAGTCGCCGAGTAATGCGCCATAAAGTATATATATAGCTATTATCTCTGCGTAGGAGGAGTAGTAATTCAAATTAAGTTTTCATTACGGCTTACTGGAAGGGCTCATCGACTTTCTATTTCGGTTTATCGCAAAAGTTTGAATTACTGAAACTTAATTTTAGAAAAAAATAGTAATCATAATATATGAAATCTCAAAATTAGCTCAGAATTAAAAATTCGATAAGTAATATCCAATAAAGCAATCGTCTAAATGCGTCCCTCACTTATCTAAAATAAATGAAAATTCATTTCGCAGTTCATTATACTTCCCGAACGCATGCTATTCCTGCAACTAATTATTTTTCACTTGCTATCCGAAGATATTAATTATCCACTTAGGCATAGATAGAGGATATATGGAAAAAGCGAAGAAAGCTGACATTATCAAGAAAACGTGGAATAAACGAGCCACGAACCTGAGTTATAATGCTCGCGAGACTCGTCCTCCAACGCTTCGTGCATTAATTACAAGATTTTTGCGCGCGCAACATCCCGTACAGGCAAAAATGCATTCTACGCCTCCATAGAATGCCTTGCATTCCTATACGCGATGCTATACCCATGTACACGAACCGCCGGCGGTTAGTATACTTATAAACACACATTCGCGGAGAGCCAAGTGCATCGTGATTATGCCGCTGTAATAACAAGTCGGCGCGAGTGCGCGCGGCGTGGGCCGATGACCGTGAACATTTTTCGCGCCAAGATTGCCGCGGTGAAGGTGCAATTTGGGATTTCGGCGGTATGCGGCAATCTCTCTAAGTGCTGTGTGGCATGGGTGGGACATAATACCGGGGATATAAATGATCCGACACGGAACGTGTGTATACGTGTGGGTATGTACCTATATATGCTCTTGGGGATTTATAATGTGCGGACGAAACGCGGTGATTGTTCTCGTTACACACCGGGCGGTCGCGCCTGTGTACGCTTTTTTATTGCGATTTATGTACAGTGAGAGTAGAGCGGTCGGGTGAAAATTGACCTGAGCAAAATGCTGTTCGTCATCGTGTCAGAAAGCGCAGACGGGGAAAAATAACGCGGTGATTTCGCTCGTAAATTCATATTGTCGATTTTCAAAGAACGGAGCGTATGTAATTTTTAATTTTCGAAATTTCCCCGTGTCGCCGCGTTTATTTTCACTTCTTTTAATTAACAATGTCTACCGTTGACAAACACATGCTGGCTACTCTCGGCTTTATTGAAACTTTTATCAAGTAACTCTCTGATGCAATCTGCCGCTCGTATGTAAAAATAAAGCAATGCAAACGTTGTTCCGATGGCCGACCCAATTTCGATAAAGAAATAACAAAAAAGTTCCGACAGCGGTGTGGCACGCGCGGAATAACGAAACTGCGAGGAGCATTAATTATTTCCAGAATGCTAAATGCATTTTGAATCATATTTCGTACTTGTGCCGTTAGCTGCTCGCGCGGACGTTGGACTTTCTCAAGTTGGGATGGAGGTGAAGGGGGGGGGGGGGGATTGCATGGGACGAGTATGCACGAGCCATTTGTCACTGACGGGTGCAATGCAGCCGGCTAGAAATGCATAAATGGGGGGTGGGCCGTATATAGTGCGCGGCGTTCGCCCCGCTGAGCACACGAAACTTCTTCATATTTTCGCTCACAATTAGCAGAGAGGTCCTGCATTTTTATTTCTTCCGGCGAATAATGAAAGAAGCCCCGGGGGCGACTATAACAAATGCATTGTTTTAATACTTACTCGGAAGAAACGATGCGAGTATAGCAGAAAAGACTCTGCAGCTGTAACTGAATACATAATTGAAATGAATTCAGGTATAAATAATTATAATTAGATGAATGTTTATTGGGTAAGACAAAAGCGCTAGTTTTCTGAATTATATTCCGTTATAAAATGTATACAACATTTTTTGCTACGAAAGCCTTATAAATAGATTGACGTGGATGAGCAGGCGAACTTATGTAGGAGATGGATCGTGTATTTTTTCAGATTAGAGTCCAAACATACAGGAGCATGTTGAAGCTGTTAAAGCAAGCTATTTCGAGTTCTATGTTTGTACAATGATAAACTGAAAGAAGTATAGCAGTGGGTTAATTTATGGGAATTCCTCGCTTATTCACTTATGCAAATATTAAAAGAGATGCCTTCTCGAATTTTTAAGCTTATATTTTTAGGATAAAGATGGTGCCAAAATCATTAAAAAAAATTCTATCAGCAAATATTATTAATATCTGTAAATATGTGTTATTCTTATAAATGTTATATACACATATAGTAAAATAACATTTTATATCATTTACTTTCATGAATTAAAGAACTTAAACTTCTGCTTTGTCGATATATAGTTCCATGATAAAAAGAGTGCCGTGGTACGGAATGAATCCTGCCTCA
This sequence comes from Torymus aiolomorphi, assembly GCA_036365515.1. NCBI lineage: Eukaryota > Metazoa > Arthropoda > Insecta > Hymenoptera > Torymidae > Torymus > Torymus aiolomorphi. The sequence goes on from CM070877.1 coordinate 132,359,061, forward strand.
ATTATTCTCAGATTTACGACAGCAGTGGTTTAAAATCTTTACTTTTATCCAAGTTCTAAGGTTTTATAAATAACAGTTATAAAAAGGTTCTAAGGTTTTATAAATAACAGTTAAAACCTTTCGAATTCTTTTCTGCTTTTTATTATTCTCTGGAAATTTGTCATTGTTAAAATTCTCATTGATTTCTTATAGAAATTTTCGAATTGCTTCTATGAATTTTGTAATAATTTTAATGTTTAAGGTGATGTGATACCCTGATTTCAATATTTTTTAAATCAACATTCAAACGTTGATTTGGAAAAAGACGACTGTCAGGCGCTCCGGACACGTAAACACTATATTCAGAAATTTTTTTGAGCGATTCTATTAGTATTTTCGTTAGCTGTGCTCGTTTTAAAAATAGGTCAATTGCAGATTCCTACTTACCGACAGTACGGTTTTTATTTAATTAAATAAACTCTAATCATTTTTTTGGAAAAACACGTCTGTCAGGCGCTCCGTATATGTAAATACTATACTCAGAATTTTTTGTGGATGATTCTATTGGTATTTTCATGAGATGTACTCTTTTTAAAATTATGTCGGTATATAACATCACCTTAATGCAGAAGCTTACTGTATTCTAATTCTCAAATTTTACATTTATAATAAAAACCTGAATAAATTAAAATAAATTTGTTGTCTTAGAAATAATGATTAAAGTTACAGAATACATTAAAAACTTAATTAAATATTAAAGTCTTTAATTACATCTGCAACAATTAAATATAAAATAGAATTGAATGAATAATATAAAGAGTCGATTTCAACTATATTCCACAGAATTTTAAATTTCTTTATAGTATTGCACGGATTTAATCTTCTATATTTTACCTCTATAACACCTCATGACTAAAAATGGATGCCCAATGTCTAGTTATTTCCATTTCCCCGATAAACAATTCACAACGAAATTAAAATCAACATCGTACATGTGGAATACACACACACACACACACACATACACACACACACTCTCTCTCTCTCTCTCCCTCACTCTGGCGAGTGCGGATTACCCGGTACCGCCTACTCTAAAAATAATCCCTCGCGTAATGCTCTTGTCGGACATTTTTTTGCTTTACTTGCATATATAAGCCGTAGTGAGGTGCGCCGTCTCTACACCGACGTGTATGTGTGCCTGTGTGCGCGCGCGCGTAAGCTCAACAAACGTATATGAAATAATAAATAGTTTGAAATACAGATATACATGTACAGTGAGGCGCCGAGTCACGTTGACATCGCGGATGTCACATCGCGCCTGGCTGAAGCCAGTCTGACGGCTCGCTGTGATTGCCACGTGCCATGGACGACGGATAAAGTCCGTTTTAACTGTGAGCGCGGCGCTGGCAACTTAATTTGGAGATCAGCAAAATTGTATAATCGGTGCCCTCCACGGCGAAAAAATGTGAACTTGTATTTGTCGCTTGCGGGCCGGAGGGCGAGAGTGCAGCGCGACTACATTTTTTTTTTTAGAAATAAAATTTGTACTGGCTCGTGTGTGCGCGTGTTGCGCTTTTATTTGAATTCATCAGAGGAAAATACTTTTACATTAAAATTTGTTAGCGAATAATATAAACATGTTTTTATTAAAAAGTTAATAATGTTGAATAAATAATGAAAGATATTCTGGTGAAATATAGTAATTTAGGTATGTTGTGGAAAAAGATTGGATGCGGTATTTTGTTATGTAACGCAGTTTAATTATGAGTAATATAACACGTAGTATATAATATACATCAAGTACATAATACTGTAATTAAATTTTAAAAAGTCATTATTTTTAAAAGTCCCGTTAGTTTTATTATAAAATACTTGAATATATAATGTTATATTTATCACAGAATGAGGCATTCCTTTGTTGTACATAAAATCAATATTGACTTATTAAATTTTACTTTTAATGCAACAAAAATTTAATAAACTAAAATTTCGTATGGGAGAAAATATGTTGTAAGCTGACCACTTTATTTATAAATCAAGTAGAGTAACAATTAAAATTTTTAAAATTTGTATTTATCAGATGTCTTATATGTACCAAATTATTTTATATATATATTACAATACGCAAATGGTATATGTACCAATTTATGTAATAAGAAAAAATTGAAATAAACGTAAAACAATTTTAAAAATCTTTGCATTCGTCAGTGTTTAACTTTTAGTAAGGAACTTTTTTCAGTTACATCATACAAATCTAATAAAATTGTTTGATAACTTAAAATAAATGTAAAACAATTTTAAAAATCTTTGCATTCGTCAGTGTTTAACTTTTAGTAAGGAACTTTCTTCAGTTACATCATACAAATCTAATAAAATTGTTTGATAACTTAAAATAAATATATTTAATATTGAAGACTTAGAAATTTTTATCGCGTTACGGCATGTTAATTGATACATAAATTACAGTAAAAGCATCATAATACACTAATTTACCAGTGAACTTTATCGTAAAACATATCACACTACGTCTATCTATACGTTAATTATTTTCTATCTGAAAATTCTTCTTATTACTCTGAGAAATCAATATATACTAATCAATAAATACCATTTTCTAAATTTTCACGGTTTTTAACGGTGTAAAAACTGATCCAGAGATTCGATTAGCTCGCCATCGGAAGCAACTTCGCTTAATTAAACGGCGAGTCGCAAACGAAATGACACGATTGTAAGAAACTTTCTTAAAGTTTGCAGATATACCTCTTCCGATCCTAAGTTTCGTCCTCCTCGTCTTTTCTCTCATACAGCGATGCGAAACTTTTCGCAGTGTCACGTGTCATTTTCCACGGAGTTATTTCCCCAAGCCGAGCTATATATAACCAGCCGCCGTCGTCGGTCCCCGGGAAAAGACTTTTCACGGCCATAATTGCAAAAGATGCCAATACCGTTATCGAAGATATAAATTATATCTTACCAATTGGTTTCTTCGGATCTGCTTTTCTTTGTGTAGCCGCGCAACCGTTCCCCGATACGGCGAAGTATAAGCGAAACTAATCAAAACATTTATCTTCGCTATTTATCTTCATTGTTTTCATTTTTAAAAAAGCTTTGTTTCAAAAATTGATTTATTTTGTCAATTGAAAAGTAATCGTCCTGTGTACCAACTTTAATACCACTTCGAACTCATTCAATCGAATCGACAAGGACATCCCCATAAATAATGCGGCCAGTTTAGAGCTTATTATCCTCTCTTTATCTCTTGAGAAATTAAAGTCACATTTCTACTGCGGAAAAACAGATCCCCTTAATTCGCGCTCATTGAATAACATTTTCATCAGCAACCTTGTCGACGACTACTCATTATGCTACCCCTGCAGCGTCTCTCCGCGCCATTAAGGATTCTCTCTAACCTGGCCCTTGCAAAGAAAAAGGACGGATATCTCGCAAGAAACTCTCTCTCTCTCTCCCTCTCCCTCTCTTTCTCTCGCTTGCGAGCAATTCCAGCAGATTTGCCCGCCTTAAAAAAATAAAAGTTAAGAGTCAAATTTCAATGAGCGCGCGCTGGCACTTGCGCCTCACCCTCTCAATGCTCAGCTGGCGCCGCCGCCGGCGTAATAACGTTCTCTTTCCCCCTCTGGTAAATATTCTCGCGGAAACATTCCGCGCGTCGCAAATGTAAATCTCTTCGGCACGCGCGCGCGCGGTTTTCCAAGATGCGCGCCTTGAGAAAGGGAGAGAGAGCGAGAGTTAGCAAAGAAACAGCCGAGGAGTACGAAAAGCGGGCGAGGTAAGGGAGAAATTAGAGGGAGGCTTTTTCGCGCTTGCAAGCGGCGCCGGTAGCAGCCTCCTTCGCGAGGAAAACTTCGCGGAGCCTGCAGTTGAGGGAACGACGTCGTCCTCTACTTCTGCTGAGATAGCACGCGAGCTGACGTGTGTGTGTGTGTGTGTGTGTTGTGTGGTTTTCCCGAGAATAGTACATCACAGATTTCACCTTGCATTGTGGTGAGAGCTGCTGTTGCTGCTGGCTCCGCGTAGTGCGGCTGACGGAAATGGCTCCTTTTTCACCAGGGCTTTTTAGAAAAGTTTGCGCGCGGCTTTGCTTACTCCGCTGCTAAATAATTGTAAAACTTTGCTGGCGGTTTACTAAATACATAATGGGCGTGAAAGGCGGGAATAACTTGTTGTGTTAAAATTAGCTTTTAATTAGGGATATTATATACCTATACAAAAGAAGCGAATGAAATATTGTATAATACAGGTCTAATCCGAGAACACGAGGTTAATGGATGAGCTTCCATTTACATGATCAATTTCGGACCCCTTCGTATAATTAGAATACGTTAATTAGTGGCTGTAATAGTGAATTTATTGGTTAAAGTATTGAAAGATTTTTAAAATAAAGGTAAAAATCAATCTTGTTCATAAAAATTATTAATATGATTTTTCGTAATTGGAATGTACGTTTTAAATATTTTGTTATCCTTGACAAAAATCCAATCTTTTAATTAAAAAGTCCTGTTTTACCTCTCACCTCTCAATATGTAAATGTTCTTGCATATAGAATGTTTTCCGCCTACTTTTTTTAATACTAAATTGAAGTTAGCCTTATGCATTAACTAAATTAAAAATAAATTTGAAAAATGAATTCAGCGCTAATAACTTTATTCACATAGAAATATTCATTTGTGACCGAAAATGACGGCATATACTTAATTCGTCTCCCCTTGAAAAAATGTAAATACAAGTATACAAAACAACAACCTTTATACTGTTTGCATGCGGCAAACTTATTTTTCTCGCGAAACTCTCGCTTAAAGACCTCTTGTTCTCTCGCCAGTCCCGGAAGTTACCGCGAAAACTCTCTTTCTTTACCCCTCTCCCCTCTTGTACCCGTAAACCCTCGCGGCCGAAAACACGATCACCTCCTCGCGCCCCAAGAACAATCGTCGTGATTATTCGCCTTTCTCTCTCGGTCATCCCTTATATACGAAAACCCGCGATCCGCAAATACACCCTCTTCCCGTGTCAATATTGGATTTTAAAATCAGACGCGTGTATATATTTGCAGAGGGCAAAGAAAAGCATTATTGGGCGAGCGGAGATTTACGCGTCGCGTTGCGCAAGCGCGCGCGCCTTTCATTGAGAGAACCCGCGACGAAGCCGCACCATCACTGTATACCGCCGCCGCGCTGTCTGCCCTGACGAGACTGCGAGGCGGCAGCGCGCTTTGCACTTGTTGCGAGGAGAGAGTGAGAGGCGCGCGCACATTATAACTGCGCGCACAGAGAGCGAGCCCCGCGGGGCCGGCGACGAGCTCATTTATCGCCCCGAGATTGTGCATTGAGAGAGCCACGGAGAAATTTCTCTTCAGTAACTGCACGCGGCGACGGCGGTGCTCTGACGTGCTCGTGCACACTCTTTTTAATCCCAAGAGACGCGCGAACGCGTGAGATAAGTTAATTGCGCCTTTTCAATTTTTATTTAAGATTCTGCGAGCTTTCTTTCGAAGTGCGTGAGAGAGGAGAAAGAGGCGCCCGCGTTTTTTTTTTATAAAGGAGGCGGTGTGTGCCGCGCTGCGAAGGAGGGAGAGGCTTATGATTGAATTCTTTTTCACCGCGGCAAAGGCAAGACCGTTCGCTCGGAGTAAATCTTGTTTCCTGCTTGACGGCTATTTAGCGATGAAAATATTCGCCGTTCGACGCGCGCAGGGCGCTGGTGAATGTGAAATTAATTGCCCGGTTAATGAATTGAAAGTCTTGAACAACACGCTTTTTTTAAAATTTAAATGTTATTTTTCAGAGACTTGTGTATAAGCTTTCATTCCATCAGTAATAACTTCATTTATATACATCATTATTATTAGCTTTCTTTTAATTTGACATATGTATATTTAAATAAATAAAATAATAAATATGGACGAAATTTCTTGCGTGGTCAACGCGCCTACTCTGCGCACATTAAATTTGGATAATGAAAAACTTTTGGAGTATTATTGATCCCACTCTGATTATTGTCCCTCATTTTCATGCAATGTCTTTATTCCGCCTTTGGACAGACAAAGAAAAAAAAAGAAGCTCCTTCCTGAACTTTGCCCTCTTTAGATTTACCCGCAACAATATATTATTGTACAAAAGTCACTGCAAGAAAAAGTATATTCAGTATCAATAGCATTATACATATATCACAAATGCGCGGGGGCCGCCTGCAGATATTCGAAAAGCCACTTCCGCGCGCGGATCTTTTCAAATTTGCGATCCGCATTGTGAAAGCCGCTTATTCTTTTTGCCGTGTGCGCGCGCTAACTTTCCACCCACTTCTTCGCGCTCTTACCCCATTTTTCTTTGGGCTTCAGTCTCGAAAAAAAGACAACAACGAGCCTCTGCCCTTTTTTAACGACGCGCGCCTGCATATATACGTGAATATACACAAACCTCACACACACACAGGCGCGAAAGCACACAAAGCTGAGGAAATTTCCCGCTCTCGAGAGCCATCGTTGCGGGGCGCGCTAATAAATACGCATCTGGGGCGCGTCTATTCCTCCAATTAAGGACCATAAACGCATTCGACTAACCTTTTGTTTGCTTTTTTTTCTGTTTCAGGTGAGTTCATTGTTGGGGGTGCATGGACCGAAAACAACGTAATTGGCAATGGAACGGTGAAGTTGATTATACACACTGTTTATTTTTATCGAAGATAACGAATAGTAAACTTGCTTTGTTTACGTTGTTTCAAAAACTTCGCTTTTAAAGTTAATTGCTGCACACGAGTAAAAAGAATTTTACAGTTATTAAAGAAAAAAATAAAAACATTTCCATTATATCTTTTATTATTATTAATTGGCGACATAATAATATAAAAATTTAAACTGTATATATTTACACAAAGATAATTCAAAGAGAAAATCAAAGAAGTTTACATCAGAAATGACAACCAAGACTCTGAGCCGCTTAAAATTATTCAGCAAGCAGTCCTAAAAGAGCTTAAAGACTCGTTTTGATATCGGTGCGCGCGCGTGAGGCGCCGACTGCTATGCAGCATTCAACGCCGGTTCTTCTTCTGCGCCTCTCTCTGCTTCTTTTTTCTGTCTGGTCTCCCTTCCTCCTTCTCCTTTCAGTTTCTTCGCGTAGCTTTGCCTACTCCGTCGAATGAATTATTCTCACTTTCTTGTGCCGCTCGCAGCGATGCACCTGCAACAATGCGGCGCGCGCGCCCCGTTGGGCCGGCTTTAATGCAAATTAAATTTTCTCTCTTGGCCTTTTCCTCCTCCTCCGCTACCTCCCTCTGGCTTTTCCTCCCATTCTTTCTTTTTAATAAATCCATGCGCTTCGAAAGAGAAAGAGAGAGCGTGTGCGCAAAAAGCCCGTGCGTATATACCGTATAATATATATTTATCATACTCGACTCTCCGCGAGACTCTCCCGCTCTCTTGCGCTTATATTCAGGTAACGCGGGACGCGATGAATTACGGCGGAACTTTAATTCGTAATTAAAGTTATCTTTGTTCGGGCATGGGAGGGGGACGAAAAAATCACGATTTACGCACAAACGGTTTTTTAAAAATTTATGCGCCGCCATTCCGATTCAAAAGCTTTTCACGAGCGCGCGTGTATTATCCGAGTCCAATGAATTAATTTAATGAATCTATAACAGTCTTCTTGGCTGAAGTAGCGCTGGAATTGTTGAAAGCGTTATTCGAATATTCTCTTTGTTCAGATTTTCCCTTGGCTAAAACATTTTACCCGATTTTATTTCTTAATGAATATGATTATCCGGTAAATTATATTACGCATCATTTTATTCATTTTTTTTTATAATTAAAATTGTGGCAAAATTACGTTAAATATTTAGTAAAAAGAATATTATGAAATTATAAAGTTTGCACTTACAATAAATAAAAAATAATAATAAACAAGGTTTGAAGAAGCCAAGTCCTAATATATTGGCAGCGATTTTTTTTTTCATTTCCGAGTATTATCAACTGACCCATCGCTCTCCCATTGATTTCGTATCTTCGTTATGTCAGCCCGCCAAATGAGAAGCTGCTACAAGCGAGGTTACAACTTCCAGTAGACAGATAAGGCTCCCGAAGAAAAGATAAGCTTGAATTATAATATTTCGAGCGCCTCGAGTTACCTACGCGGCGGGCGTTCACGCTACCTCGCACCACACACCAGCACTGCGGCTACCCTGATAAACTCGAAAATTCACAAATCATCCTGCGCTGCTAGATCCGACGATAATGCATCCAAGATAAACGAGCCTAGTGTGCGCGCGCGCCCCGTCGAAAAGGAGCAAAAAAGTCTCTCTCTCTCTCTCGCGTGTGCTTTTTACGTCGCGGAATTCACCTCGTAAACCGAAAGTCATTAAAATTATCGTAAATCAAACGAAGAGAAAAATAAGAGCCCGTGGGCGCCGCGTGTACAATCCCGCGTGGATTGTCGCCGCTGCCGGCTCCGTTGTGTTTGCCCTGAGAGAACCCGAGTAGAGCAATCCCAAAGAATCCTCAGGATAAACAGGATCAAGAAAAGTTGTACGGTGGCGAGAGAGAGAGAGAGAGAGAGAGAGAGAGAGAGAAGTAGGGAGGGAGGGTAAGAGTATGAGAGTCTCAACGGGACGCGACTCTCGTCGTCGGCTCGACACCGCGCGCTCACCCTTTTACAATAAAAGCTTTGTTTCTGAGAAGTATGCACGGCAAAGGCGATACGAGCCGCACGTCAAAGAGATCTCGAAAAATGTCGGGAATAAATGATGCGGGAGAGGGGAAAAAAGTATAAGGTTCGAAACAAGAGCGGCATTATGCGTTTACCGTGGTTAAGACTGTTCTATACGGTTGTCTGAGCATGGCATTGTCCTCCTGCTTTACTTATACCTTTACTTACCTTCTTTCCGCTTTCTTCTTGCACGGTTGTACTTTTTTCACAGTTGGCTGTCGCGTGGAATTTCACTGTCAATGTGAGTATCGGGTAACCAGAGATTTTATACCGGCAGTTGAATGAATCAAAGCAAATAGCTAAATTATTGTTTACTATAGTACGATATATTTTGCTCGGATCATACACAATCGCGTAGCTGTCACTTGTTACGCTCTTATAAATTGCAATTATTATTCGCTTACAATGTATATGAAAAATGATTTTGAAGATTAAATTCATCATCGCGCAATTTCAATTTTTAAAAACTCTCCGACTTCCAATAATCAAATCGTCAGAATGAAAATAGCCAGCGAATGCGACATTATCGGCATCGTAAAACCTTTATTCTCCATCCCATACATGCATCAGGCATTATTTATGACGCCCGCATCGTTAATTCTGCGCACCAAGAATATATATAAGTATATATATATATATATATATATATATATATATATATATATATATATACACGCGCCGTGCGCTATCCTGCTCCCTTCCTCTCCGCGAAAAGCAATAACATTAGCGACGCGTATAAGTATATATACGCATGCGTAAAATCGATTAAAAAAGCGAACGTTCAGTCCATTCCGCGAATTCCTTCGTCTTCTTCTTTCTCTCTTTCTCTTGCGCGCGCTCGCACCTACCGAAATAAATTGACGAGGTGCGAGTTGCGCTGTGATTGAGTACGCCTGGCACGTATATAACCGCACGCGCGTGTGCGATTCTCAATCTCGGATGTACCCCCACGAGAGGAACAAAAGGCGACGGAAAGGTGAGCTGCGCGCGTCGCGCAGGTAAAAGGGCGTTGTGTGTTTGCTATGGGATATACGACGTCGGCGCGCCGGCGGTATAGATACTATCTGCGTGAGGATGAGAGACACGCGAAAACACCTTTCGTTACTTGTGAATGAAGTGCCTTTTTGTTTATTTACGAGGCAGGTTGCCGGGTGTTATATTGATACGCGTTGTTTGCTAAGTGCGGTTGCTTTTAAAAGAATAAATTTGACGCTGACAGCGATGAATTATTAATTATATTGTTATGACGCTTCCTTTTGTTGTGTCGGAATGTAAGCCTTCTTTTTTTTTTTTAATTGAACTATATAACTCAATGAAATCATCCTATAGTATCTATAATCTAAGATCTAACTAACAATTATTTATTATATTATTTATAATAACATTTCCGAATTAAAACCGCAAATTTGAGTTCTGAAATTTTCCCTGCAATATCTTTGCGTATGAAAATATCTTAATCGCATTCGTTAAAGGCCATCCGCGCAAATTATCCTTAGCACTTCTTTCAACTCGTGATATCGGTAACCCGAGTTATACACGCTCGTAGAGCTTTCCTCGAGTTGGTTAACTTTGTACGGTGAGGTATACGCGTAGCGAAATTCAAGGGGCGCTTTGATTCAACTAAACCAACATTTAAACGCGCGTCTTTGCGGGTACACGGGAGAATTGAAAATTAATTTAGCCAGCGTTGAAACTCGATCTTTCGCGAGTTTATAGGATTCGTTTGCGCACCGGGGTCGCAATAAATATAGTTACAGTCAATAAAAATTTATTATGTCGCGAGACGATGAAACATCAGCCGCGAGGATTTCCCTTTGATCCGGATGCATGAGTGCGTATAACAGCAGACATGTGATACGTAAACAAAGAATTTTAAGCGACTCCGTACACGTATCCTGTTTTGAAATAATAAAAATTTTAAAAATACCCACCTGATGTAATTTTTAACTGCTCCTATGACTAAGGGATGTCGGTGCTATTAAAGATAGCTACGTTGAACTTCTCGTTAATTGAATTTATTTTTACTTACTTTTGTAATTATCGCAACCCCTTTTTTCATAATGAATTAAAGAGGAGTGAATGAGAAAGTAATTAGAAAAAATATAAAAACTGAAAGAAGTAGTAGTCTTGCTAACAAAAATTTTGTAATAAACTTTTTTGAGCGAAAAAATGTTCTTTTTATAAAATTCTCAACTAATTTCTAATTATCTCATTTTTTGATAACACTAAGAGACGTATCAGTTTCTTTGATCTAATCAATTTTATTTAGTTCTTCAATCCAGCATTTTCACCGAGATACCTTCCCTAAAATTGATTAAAACGAGGAACGCGACATCTCTCATACGAGGTAAAAACAGTGAAAGAAAATTAAAACAAAAAGCACACTGTCCCATCGATTCGGGAAAAAGCGCACACACACACACACTTGCGTCGCGCAGGTGTCAAAGCACGCGGCGCATGAGAGAAAAACGAAAATGAGAACGCGCACGAAAAAAGGGTGCACTGAAATGGCTCGAGGTACGCGAAAGAGCCAGCGACGCGCACAGTAGCAGTCGCACTCTCTCTCTCTCTCTCTCTCCCTATCGCGTTGTTCGAGGTCAGTATACTCCACTCGACTCCCTTCCTCTCTCCCTCTCTCTCCCTCTCGCGCACTTGGCGTGAATTTACACTCGCCATTCATCTGCGCGCGTGGCGTGCGAATTACGGGTGTGGAAACTTTACGTAACCAGCAGCGCGGTGGTCAAGTGCGCTCGCGCTCGCTCAAATTGAATTTCCCGTTTCGCGGTGGCTTTGACCGCCCTTCAATTGCAATGGGAACTCACGGCTCGTATATGTATATAGACATATATGTATGTGTGCATGTGCCGTCCGCTTTTACCCTTGACTAATGCTCGGCTATGTATACACGCCTGCGTCCTCCGGTGCGAGAGCGCGCGGAATAGTTTCGGCGAGGCGAGAAAAAAGCGCACGCGCGGCATTTGGCTTCATTGACTGTTGCGAGCTTTTTAAATGCCGTGTGTCATTCGCGTAATGAACGATGTAATAGAGTCGCGGATGTGAGAGTAAATGCGTTTGCGAGTAGCTTGTTTTTAGCACCATCACTGTTATTTTTAGCGTCGATTGATGGCGAACACGACGCGTCAACGCTGCGCGGAAATGGAATTGACATCGGTTCGCGTATTAAGGTAGTTCTTACCCAAGAAAACGATCGTTAAAAAAGTATTGTGTATAAGCTATTGCTCAAATATTATATTACAAGTGATAGTAAAATCCAAAAGTAGGTTGCTTTAAGTAACAGAAAAATTTTTCAAATATAAATTATATACATTAAAGCCTAAAAGTTGGTAAATAAGGAAAAATATCAGAAAAAGTCATGAATTATTTTTGTTTTTTATTCGATTTTTTTATTCAAAACACTATTTTGTTTCTGAAACGTTCCTCGATAAATTCACCGCATGAAATTGTCAACAAATCATTTTACACAAAGTTAGAGCTATTAGTTGCTAAGTTTTTGTAATTTTTTTTTAAATAAATTTCTCTAACTTTGTGTAAAATGATTTGTTGATAATTTCATGCGGTGAATTTATCGAGGAACGCTTGAGAAACAAAATAGCGTTTTTAATAAAAAAATCGAATAAAAAACAAAAGTAATTCATGACTTTTTGTGATATTTTTCCTTATTTAGCAAATTTTAGGCTTTAACGTATATAATTTATATTTGAAAAATTTTTTCCAAAACCTACTTTTGGATTTTACTATCACTTGTAATATAATATTTGAGCAATAGATTATATAGAATACTTTTTTAACGATCGTTTTCTTGGGTAAGAACTACCTTAAGTGGAGATGTAAATATAGAGTTAAAATTAAAAATTGCGAGATATTTTATGATACACGGTGTGTTTACATTACACCAGGAATTTTTGGGGTGTGTTATGCAAGTTATAATGGATATGTTAATTATGAAAACTTTTGTTTAAGCGACGTACAGTTTACTTCCCACGATTCATCGAAGGGTTTAAGAACAATGAACTGATTCTTGCCGGATGATAAGGTTTATCTTAAAATTATGGTATTTCGTCTAATTTATATTAATGCGTACAAGTTTATTAGTGAGAGGGAAACAATATGTAATTTATAATACGTTTTTAGAACAAAACAAAAAATTCAATTTTACTAAAAGTATAAATATTCTCTAAATACAGAATCGATAACGTACGTCCATTTATCACTTAATGAACAGACGTGCATTGTGCTAATACTACTGCATTGTTTTGAACAACAATATAATGCTAAACTCGAGCTTAATCCCTAGTCTTCTCTAAGTACTGTTTATAAAAAGTTTTAAATTATTTGATTTTTGCCTTATGTGGAATATTATAATGTAATAAGTAAACTTATCATTTTAAGCTAATGACCTGTTATCCTGTAGTTATATTTTATAATTTTTCATTTAAAGATTATTTTTTACAATAAAAAATAAATTATTCCGATTATTGTACTTTATAATCGCTTTTAACTTATTCAGAATCCGTATAAGCCGCTTTAACAAGCAAACGTACATTTAAATGAATTTTTAAACAATTTAAATCGAATTCCAATAAATTATGTACTGAAATTTGAATTCACAACAATTCGTCCTGCGCGAAAAATTCAAAAAATGGGAAAATACAAAGTAGAATTTCCATACGCACAACTTGAAAACGTTTTATTTTCCCCGAAACAAAGTAGTGTCACCTTACTTTGTAGCTTTTAATGCTGGATGCTCCGTTTTTTCCGCGAGTGCACACACATATGGGACGCACGCGTTTAATACCCACACAAAGGCCGGCGCGCGTTCTTTCATTTCTTAAACGATCCGGCCTGCACTCGCGTGTAGCTTAAGCACTTTTTGAATCTATTCCCGCGAGTTGTCTCTTTCTTACCGTCTCTTTCTCTCTCGTAAAGCAAGTCAGACAGAGAAACATCTGTGAGAATTTTCCCGCGAGCGTTGCTCGATTTTTTTTTTTCGTAAAACTTGAAGCCTGTACATGCGCGGGAAACGGGGAGGATGGCGCCGCCGTGATTAACATTTTTTCTCTCGTGTTTATACTTCCAACTTTCTTACAGTCCACTGCGCCAGATGCGATTGTATTTTTAGGTATATCTTTGAAGAGGACGTCCTGTTTTGAAAGTAAAGCTTTAAAAAGTTTAATAATGTTAATTTTATATCATGCTTTGTTTCTCCTGTTCCATACACTCTTACAATTCCCTACATTACAAACAGTAATATTTTTCTAGTGATCCTTCTTTGATGCTTTCGAGTAGTTTTAAAGGTGGACTACTTTGTTTATTATGCCAACGTTAATGATTTCCTCTTCATCCGAATGAACTTGATCGTTTTATACCCAACTTCGAGGCGAGCGCAATTATATACACAAAGCTATTAGCGGCGCTTTCGAGCGTGAAACTCTGCAATGCCAAACGCCATTACGCTCCCGCAATACTTTGTTTATATATGATAAATACATCAAAGTAATTAATGTACTCTTCAATCACTCTTCTCTCTCTCCCTCCCACCGATAAATCATCGGAAAATAAATAGCGAAAAATACATTTCAATTTACAGCCGCGGCGGCGGCGGCAAGGGCGTTTTATATAGCGGGTGCCATCACGATTCCGTTCAATCATACAGAAACAGGTTGCCGCGCGCGGCACTTTCCAAGTGCACCGCACACACACACACAGACAATCCTCCCGTGATTATTTATATACGCGACTGTCTCTCAGTATGCACGCGCTAGCGTTCCGCGCAGCGAACGAGCGAGCTACAGCGGGGCCTAAAGGGCACTCGATGCGCCAAAGACAATGATTACGGTATACACAGAGAGTCATGAGCTGCTCGGAGCTCTCTCTCTCTCTCTCTCTCTCTCTCGCATACTCGGTATGCTGCTGCACGCGCTGATAATGGGTGACTAATACTTCGTGCCAACCCGACAATGGAGTTTATTAACCCTTTTTCTTTTGCTTTTTTCCCGAGCCCCGATGTATATGTGTAGATGGAAATTTATCGCCGCCTTCTGCTTATTTTTCATGTGACGAGGTCGTCTGCTTCGTTTCCTCGTAATAAAATGCGCACTTTATTCGTAGACACTGTGTATATAAGAGCCTTAACGCACGCACCATGCGCATATTAAACTATTACCGGTAAATAATTAAGTTACATTCGAATCGCAGGAATACACGAAACAACGTCTCTCATTTAACTACAAAAGTGATGCAATCAACCCTCCAGTTCGCGATAGTAAATTACAAAGCTCTCGGTTACCTCAAGACTCTTTCTCTCATTCTCTCTCGTGTCCAGTCTCCGAGAGCGCGAGTCTTTTTTTCGGAACCTTGAATGCGTAATGGGCAGCAGCAGCGTCGGCAGCGGTGGAGGTAGCAAACGTAAGCGGCAAGCAGCAAGAGAGAGAGAGAATGAAATTTATGGTAGGACGTAGGCAGAGAGCCCGGCGTACGCGAGTGCTTTGTACCGCAAAGAGATTCGCTAGAAAGGGGGAGGAGGATGCGCGCGCGTGCAGATTTAGCTCGTCGGCGGTTATACAGAAAAATTTACTGCGCCTATAAAGTCCTTAAAGTAGCAGTGAAACGGCGAATACAATGCCGCGGAGACAGCCAGTTGTATAATAGTGTGGCGCGGAGATTCGATTTCGCGGATGTATATATAAAGCGCGCATAACTGCCTCTTGATGGCCGTACATACGAGCACTTGTAAACGCAATGCGTTATTTATGTACACGCTTCTGTGGTGGCGAGCTGGTTACCTCGTGCTCGATTATTCAGGCGGCAGCTTTTTGCATTGAAGTTTTTTTCTTCGGCTTTTCTTTCGAGATTTTAGACGTTAAGCGGCCGTAGATGGAGACGGGTATATAGAGGGGAGCATGAAAGAATCGGCCCGTAAACAGGGGGCGAATTACTGGCGTGCCGGCATCTATTAAATTTGCCATTTCCCATTTGCCAGAAATGTCGATAACGTGATTACCCTCGGCGAAGTATATATGCCGTGTACAAGCCAAATGACGTAAGACCTAAACTAGTTTATTACCGCGAAATCGCGTCGGTGTTGCTTCGCTTCAAACTCGTCTCTCACGGTCTGGCTGGTGTATTTATATTGGATTATATTGCAGTTTTAAGGTAGAGCATTTTTCCATGAAATTTTATGGAACGTTGTAGTCGTGCTTTATTTTTGTTTCGTAATTGTAATATGCATATAGAATCAAGCTTGGAAATTTCACTCAACATATATCGATTTTATTTTACAATATATACAATACTAAAATTCAGAGCGGAAAGTGATGCAGCATAATACTATAGCATAATTTTTCACTGCAAATATCGTAATAAAAATACTAATGGAAACGCTCAAAAAGTTTTGGAGTATAGGTATTTACAAATATACGAAGGGTTTGAACTTTGCATTTTTCCAAATTAAACTTTAAGACATCAATTCATTAAATAATGAAATTGGATTAATTAATCGCTGCCCATCCTCTTAACTTAATATCTGGAGTATGCATATCAAAATATGCAGAAGGATTAATTAAATCCGCAAATAAACACTAATTTGGACTAATACCTAATGAGCTTTACGAAGGCTTACAAAATATTAGCATACGGAAATTATATGAACTGGTCAAAGTGTAGTTTCTGTAATATGGTTAGTATGTTTATTGTCGATTTTTTAAAAGTCTCATGCACCAGATAGTTACATATTATAAAGTTGTTCCACATGCTTACAATGTTAACTCACATAATATCGAAAGTTTGATTATTTTCCACTGCTTTGCATTCCGTTGGTACCCTGATGAAAATCCTGACTTTGTTTCTTTACCTTTTACATAAATATTTAAAAATGGAAATAAAACTCATCTACGTGCAATTTTTTTTCATCTGTCATTTCTGACCAATACAGTTCGTTGCACTTAAAACATGCAAATGCAAGTGTCAACGAATGAGCATTAACCTTTAGGAACTTTAGTGGCTTTGCATTATAATGTTTCAGTGCACACGCGCGCGAGAGCCCGAGAGATGGAATAGCCTCTAATGCAATGCCCCTCTCCTACCTCTCGACCCTTCTTGAAAGGATCGATTGAGGGATTACGCGAATGGATATTAACGCCCCGTCGTCGCATCTTGACTAGTTACCTTGACTAATGCTCTCATTGACGTTCGCATTACTGATTCAATCATGTAGTTTGCCGTAAGCTCAGGCTTAGCATGGATATACGAGGTGGAGTGTCCTCAAACGGAAAATTCGATATCATATCGAGTTGCACATTGCGGAGAGCAAGACACGAAATCGAAGATTCAATTGATCTCGAAATAGGAAATTCAGTATCAGAAAATACAGTTACACATAACGTCTTTAGGGAAATTTTATGTTCCAGAATGACATATTTTATCAGTCATTGAAAAGAATTCAGCAGATGTTATTCGAGATTTCCATATTGGAAACCTTTAAAAACTAAAATAGAAATCAAATTTAAGATTAATTTTATTTCAAAAATAAAGTATAGTTCACAAAAATTAAATGAATTATTAATAGCGAAAAATAACTGGCAGCTAAAAATACTCTTCCAGCAAAAGCTGGAACGTTTCAAGATCCTTTATCCCGATTACGAATTACGCATTACGACGTGCCACTCTCCGGCTGCATTCCAGCGGGACTCTAACCGAGCAATGAACAAGGCATCGCTCGTCCTCTCGGCGCTCTCTGTCAGTCTCCCTCCCTCACTCGCATTAATTACAGCCCCTTCAACAATATCCACTTAATTTCGCGTCTCTGATTACTCAAAGGCCGGAGGAATGGCTTCCCCCCTCCTATAGCACGTTGGCAAGCTCGCCTTAGCGCAACCTCGCGCGCTCTCCACGGCGCATTACTTTCCTCAAAATAAGAGCTCGCGGTATATATATATATAATATGTGCCGCGCGGGAATTACGACGTCTCTCGAAACGGGAAATCTCGTTAGCGCCGGCTTTAACGCGTGTTTTTCGCGATCGCGCGCATGTAGACCGCAGCCGAGCTGAAAGACACATTTCGCGGTGGGTGGTCGCGTGTGTATATATATGTGCCCGCGCGACCCTGTTATACAGTGGCCCGTAGATCAAGAGTCGAGCGAAGATAGCGCGATGTTCGCCCTAAAAAAAAGAAGAAGAAGAAAATGCGAGGAGAAGGACGACGCGACGCTCGTAATTAGTTCGTTCGAGAAACGAGTTTGGCGAGGTGTATACACGCCCTTGCAAAAATAATGATGTACACCACGAAACCATGGTTTACAACTGCGTTTTCTGTTGCAGTCGCTGTGGTTTGTTTTTGGTTTCGTTTCGTTTCTTTTCCGGTGGAACACGGCGAGGGATATGGCGGAGGATCTTAATTCTGTTTAAGCTCATTATGCGGTAGCTTTTATTACAATGCTTTTGTGATTTGGCTTTACTACTTTAAATTTTTTATCTGCCGCGGAGATTTCGTTGACGTTTTCTTTTCTTTTATTTATTTATTTTTTTTAACACAAATTGTAATTTTGATATCTCTATTTTAATGTAAATTAAGTACGAAATTTTAAAAAGTGCACGACCCACACTTCATTGTTTTTGTAAAACAAAAACTGTTGAAATAAAAGTGAAATTTCTCGTGTAATATGTCAAAAGATAAAATCTCTAAAAGTCCTGTCAAAAATATTATCGAAAACTATTTCGAATAATAGTAGACACAAGTGTCAATTCGTTTGGTAGTCAGTCGCTGTTAGTGCGTGGGCAGAGATACGAACTCTGTGTCCGTTCAGATAGGAAGAGCGACATCCCGGATGTAAAGCTGATAACGTTTCCATCCCCCGCATTTCCTTATATTCATTATGTTTGACAACTCAAATTCTAGTTATAATTACAAGCGCTTTCTATTTCTAAGAATGTATTTTTATTTTTGATTACACTAACGAGCGATTAAAACGAAGGTTAAACTTAATCAGGCATTCATTTGATATCTCGGGTATTTGTTATTTCTTTTTCTCAGAATAATAAATATCTCGAATAATGATATATTATTGTGTTCACCAAATCAGTAAAATTAACAAAAAAAGTGAGAAAATCGAGCGGGTGTCAAGAGGTGATAAAAAGTCAATTTTCAGCCCTGCAGGCACTCGTAAAGTCCTTCGCTCGTGGAAAGACGAGAGAATCAAATGCGTGCCCGCACGCCCGCGCAGATGGGGATTTGAGCAAGATTCCGTGAAGTTGGCAATATTACACATAGTTGAGCCCATTGTTTATGGCACGCGGCATTCTGTCGTTCCAGCATGCTTCGATATAGTGTACTCTGCAGCGCACTAACAATTTTACAGGTCACGTGCGGCGTCGTCTCGCGGATTCGTATTGACGAAGACAAATATTTCTCTTAGACACGCGCGGCGCAACTATCAATCGCGAGCGCGAGCTCGACACTCTCCGTGTTTATCAGCGCGAATACTTCGCCAGTGCTCAAGCGACGTTGGAACGTCGAGTTAGTAAACGATTCGCTCATTAATTAATGATACAACTTGGTTTTCATTAAAAATAGATGGTAATATAAAACTTTATTTTTTTTTAATACACCACGAATGTTAATTGAAAAAATATTGAATATTGAAAATTATTAAATATTTATTATTCAATAATTCAATTATTATTGAATATTTGTTATTAAATATATTATTTATTGAATATTAAATATTGAAAAAATATGTGTCATATTTAACGAACGTGATATTAAAATTTGACAGAATAACTTTTTTAATTATTGTAAAATCTGTTTGGTCAGTTTACACATTTTTCCATTTTTGGCCACTTTTTTAATAAAATATATAGAATTTCCGCCGACAAAACAAATTTGGAGAAGCGAGATTTATGTGAAATATATTAAAAACTCCAATCAATAATATTTTTACAATTAATCATGCCCGTGATAGTCCACAAATATCGGCAGCCGCGACAACGTTATTACAACGGGCTTTCCCCTCGCCGGGCGTCTTCGTATTTTACGAGGTGATTTCGCTGGGACACCAGCGCGTAAGGCTTCCGCCCACGCGCTCCTCTCCCGCGTGGCGTGATTCTCGCCGGTCCGTGTGCGGACGCGAACTGAAAGAGATGAGAAGAGAGAGAGAGAGAGGGAGAAAGAGCACAAAGTATTCCAAAAAGTCATCCTGGAAAGAATCCTAGCAGACGCTTGTTTCGCGGTCGGCCGCATCCCATACACATCCACACAGGAGAGCAACGCTCGTGTGCAACTGGTCGTTGTTTGTGCCGCCTTCTTTCCACCGCATATATGTGTGCGAACGTTCGGGTCCATTAGCTCCCGCGGGAGACTCAGCGAGCGCGCGGTCATCGAAAAGGATCGCGGCGCAATTTTTTGCTCGCGAATAATGGACGACGATGCGGGTGGGAGAAACATGCATCGACGGACGAACGAAGCGAAGACAGAAAGAGAGGACGATTGATTTAAAACATTTTTGACTCGTTTTGTGTGTGCGTGTGTATGGATGCTGACGGCTGAGCGCGTGCGATCGTTTTTTGGGAGGGGTGCGCTGTTTTTCGGTCGTTTCCTTTTTTTCGCTCGCGTCGCGACGATACGAACGCGTCGCGTGAAATTTTTACGAGCTCGTGAAAACTTCGGTAAAGTTATTTATTGACTATAAGGAAGGATTTCGTCTGGGATACGTGAAATATGTTGTGACACTCGTTTTTTTAGAGTTATATGGTATAGCTTGGGTAATCATTTACGCGATCGATTCGCGCTTTGTATGGATTATTGATAAATAATAGTTTTGAAAATTTTACAAAAATAAAATGCTAAATGACTGTATATTGCTCAAAATAATTAAAAAAAAGTAGAGTTGGTAATTTTAGATAAACTAATTTTCGAAAAAGGTCATCGACTTTTATAATTCACCAAGCGACGCCATAAAAAAAACTCGCTTCGTATTTACCCTAGCGAATCTACCTCTGGGCAAACAGAACGCCAGAACTAGGCTATCCTCCTCTGTTCGCAAAAAGCTGTACATATACAACGAACGAAAAAAGAAAAACAACAACAGAGCGCAAAAAGGCAAAACGAGAAGCCAACTAAAAACGTATCCTCGTTTCAATTTGCACTCGCGCGAGCGACCCGTGTAAATCTCCGGGCTCGTTCTCCGCGGTGGTTTATACAAAAATTTATCAAGCGAGCCCCTGGGCACACGCGCTTGCGCGCTGTAGTTTCTTTGATAAACTCGCAGGCGGTGGCGCCGACAGTGAGGGATGCACCACAGCCGTGGTGCTATACTGAGTTCTGCAACGCGCAGCAGCAGCGTAATTCGGGACCCAGGCCTCGTTTTCTCGCCGGAGCAAAGTGTCCCGTAATGGAGACACGCCGGTCGAGATTGGCTCGCCGGCGAAATTTACGCTGTCGGGCGCCGTTGCGCTTTACCGCTCGAGCGTCCTTGTCGTCTCGCTTCTTTGCGCGCCGAGTCTTCGTGGCCTGCTGATGCTTGTCTCGTGTATACAATGCGCGGGTTGTTTTTTTTTCTTTCTTGTATTGGTAGAGGATTTGTGAGGTCAGACGGGCAGGATACATCTTTTCTCATTACTTATGGCATGAGATTTAACGTTTTTGCGGGCGAGAGCGTTTAGTTTCAACTTCGTTTATCTCAATCATTGTCAGCTCCTCTTCGAAACTTTTTACCTCTGACCCATTTCTCAAGATTGCCGCAAACTTTGTTGGGTTGTTCGTAATTTTTATCTCTTTATTCTATTATAACCGTTTTCTTTTGTCAAAAGCTTGCGAACTTCTTATCACTTGTTTTCATAATTGAAAACAGATTTCATTTTATTTTTACGGTTTTTGAAAAAGTTCAGCTTTATTTGAAGAATTATGATTTTCAATTTATGCTTCGCTGTAGAAGTTTTTGGAGGGTAAAAAAGTTTTTGGGGAAAAAAATATTTAAAAAATTATTTTAAAACTTTTGCCGCGAAAATCTGCTATTTTGAGGACTTGTTTTTAAATGTGTGAATGTGCAACTTATTTCTCGAACTCTTTGACCGATTTTGACTTAAAGCTTTTTCATTTTGTTTTGGGTATAAGATTTCCCAATCCAATAAACCCAATCCAATAAACTTTAGTTTGATCGGTCATTTTTCTTTTGTGATATGGCTAAATTTTATTTTTCCCATTTTTAGGCGATATTTAATAATTCTAATAAAGCTAATTTATTGATTGTGTAAAATGTCTTCAAAAGAATTTTAATTCTTTAAATTTTCGTTATTGGATTTTTTTCTTTAATTTAGATCTTTAACCTCTTTTTATAAAACTATAAGAATGTATTATGCATTTAAGGCATCAATAGTTAATATAGAACTGCGATATCAATTTCAAAAAAATAGTTTCTTTTGTATATTTTATTTACTGGTATAAAAATATACAAAAGAAACTATTTTTTAAAAATTGATATCGCGGTTCTATATTAACTATTGATGCCTTAAATGCATAATAACGAGCTGTGGACTGTCCAAGTTTTTTCCTCCCATGGTGCGTAATACACTATTTTTTTTTTCATTTTTGATAAAATGATCAATCTAATTGTCTATACGTAAACTTTTCAAGACATTGAAACCTTTTATATTAGCCTGAATAATAGTATAAAACCATCCATAATACTACATGGCTTCTCCGTTCATCAACTCGTTATGCAACCTTCCTCACCAGGCGTTCCAACCACCTGCTCTCCGACTATACTCTCATCTCCTCGCTCGCTCTCAACACCTTTTTCTTTCTCTTCTTACCTCTCTCACTTTTCGTCTTTCTTTACCATCGGCTGAAAAAGCGGCGTCTAATCCCTCTCGAGCTCTCCCCGCGTACCTTGCTGCATCTTCACCCCTTTCCGCTCAGCCGGAAAACGTCCCCGGGGGCTGCGAGGGGTGGAGAGGGGGGGATGGCGGAGTAGAGTGACGTTTTAGCGGACGGCTCTCGAACTCGCCGCCGGCTCCCGGAGGGCCGGGGAAAGACGTGACTCAACTCCGAGTAATGAATTGCCAGTGAGATGATAGAAGCTAGCGTGGGCGAGAGAGAGAGAGAGAGAGAGAGAGAGAGAGAGAGAGAGAGAGAGAGAGAGAGAAGAGAGAGTGAGAGAGAGAAACGCGAGTAGAATGGAATCTGAGATGCGGAAACGCGCTGACTGTTTGTATATGCGCCCTAGAGTGAGCGGCGCGCGGCGGGTCGCATGTAACCCCCGGGAAAAAAATGTTCGTCCGCTGGACGAGATCAAGTTTGTTGAAGAAGCTTGAGGGGAGAGCAGGGAGTGAAGAGCTTGGCGAGGGATAGTTTCCCAAAGGGTGATATTCTCCGACTAGGAGTTAGCGCAAAATTTCAGTTGATTAAACCTGACTAATTTGGCGTGCCAGGAGGAGAAGTGCAGGATTGTTTCGTAAGTTGTTATACAGTGAAATACAATAGATTTTGTAGCGTGAATTCGTTCAATGTTTATTACATAGTGGTGTCCGATTCTTCAATAAAAAAAACTTTAGCTTTTATTCGCACTTTTAATAAAGTATTAATCTCTTCCTCTTCCAATGATAATATGCGTCAATATTAGACCTATATCTGTGATTAACAATATTTCAAGTATTTCATACAGTATGTTACTACATTCTTTAAAGTGAAGAGATCAAATTTTATCGGGTATCATAGTGATTTCGGTTCAATATTATATTTTATAATCGATATACTTATGTAAAAGTCGATTCTTACAAAACGGAGAAAAAGAATTAAGAAATGAATTACACACGTGATATGGGTTGAGAAATGCAAATGTTAGTAGATAGTAAAGAAACATTTCTATTCAGTATGTGAATTATGTGAATTCCAAACTGTGAAGTGAATTTTTCTAGACTGAACATAACGTCCTTGAAGATGGCTTATAGAATTTCCCAAGAAAATCTCCATAAAGAAAATTTTGCCATAGAAAATTTCCAAAGACAGTATACACATAGTAAGAAGTAAAAACACGTGCATATTAAAAAAATACCTTTATAATTTATTATGCAATGGATACGTTTCTTCATTGAGATATTACTTAAAAACTATAACGAAATTTCAATAATTATTGTAAAATAATTTCTTTAATTAAAATGTCTATTATAACTCATTTTGAAACATCCAACTACCAAGATGTCTTCATTCATCATCTCTAATTTCATTTTTAAGAAGTTGGTTTTCATTCGAAATATTTTTTGGCACTCTGATATTACTTTCCTTACACTCGTCTGTCTTCCCAGCCTCGTACATTACTTTGTGCGCCTGAAGCTGAATGCGATGTGCCATGTGCCCATTGCTCGCGAGTAAAAACGAGAGAGAGAGAGAGAGAGAGAGAGAGAGAGAGAGAGAGAGAGAGAGAGAGAGAGAGAGAGAGAGAGAGAGAGAGAGAGAGAGAGAGAGAGAGAGAGAGAGAGAGAGAGAGAGAGAGAGAGAGAGAGAGAGAGAGAGAGAGAGAGAGAGAGAGAGAGAGAGAGAGAGAGAGAGAGAGAGAGAGAGAGAGAGAGAGAGAGAGAGAGAGAGAGAGAGAGAGAGAGAGAGAGAGAGTGAAAAAAAGCATCATGAAAGATGCAAAAAAATTCTCGGAGAAATGGAAGGTTTCATCGAGAGACGAGCGAGATTGGATGTACCCCAAGGTATCGTCTCTCTAGTTTTCCCCGACTCGGGAGAAAGCGTCGATTACTTGCCGCTTTTGTCTCGAGCATCGTACCTTTTATATGTTTCTTCGCCCTTTTTTTCTCCCTTGAAACGTGGCGCGGGGCTATCTTTCCTTCATCTTGATCATTACGTCCTGTGGCGCGGGGTTCGCGCCCTTCTTTGTGCCGCGAGCCGCGCGGGCGATCACCTTTCTGCGATATCGCGCGATTTTAAAAACCGCGCCAACTTTTTCCTCCCCTGCCAGTCTCGAGACAAAATTTCCGTTGAGCTTTATTGATAGAGTGTAACGAGAAAAAATAATCGCTCCTTCATAAATCGTGAGTTAGGAGTGATGTACGATTCGATAAAGATAAGTAAACAGGGAGGACGAAGGAGAGTATTAATCAATAAAATTGTGAAAGTATTGGCGCAGAAGTTCACTAAATATCGACGTGAATAAATTGAAGCTGAAAGTCTCTCATTGAATTAGCGTCTGATCATAGCAGGCACTCATTCTACTGATTACACCACTCTGAAACGCCTTTTCTCTTCTCAGCAAAGATTTTATGGATTTTTAAAATATTCTACAAAGCAATAACTCCACTGATGAATCATACTCATAAAATCACCCAGTAGCAAACCCAAAACCCGCCAACCACAATATACCAACAACAAACGCAAAGCTGTCTATAGCGCTAACGCTACTCTCGCCCCGATTTTGTCCTTTAAAAGCTCGCTCTGCGCGCGCTCTCAAAGCGATTCACGTATACCTACTCCCGCGGCGCGATTAACGACAACGTCACGGATTTACGGGCGTCGCACGCGTGGCAAAGCCCCATCGACTACTCGCGCACGCGCACGCGCATACCTCAGTCACGGGAAATCTATGATTAGCAGATTAGCTTCCGCCGATGGCGGGGAGCCGCTGCTGCTCTCTTCGTACTTTCCTCGACGTCGCCTGTAATTAACAGCGCGGTCGGGAATGACGTTTTACGCGCCTGTGCGCCTCTGTACTGTCGAAACTATTTGACGTCGAGTGCGCGGAGAGGGTCATAATTAGGCGAACGTCGCCTCGGCGAATTATTTATGTTGCCGTAAATTGCCTCGAGCTTCGCGTATGCGCGTGGAGGAAGGTAGCTAATCGTTGGAAGACTGCGTGGCTGGCTTTTTTGCGCTGATTTTGGTTTAGGTTTCGTTTTGTATGTTGCGAGAGGTTTCGGTGTAAACTTTGTTGTATATGGTTGCTTGGTTTGTATATTACTTTTTTTTTAAAGAATGACTATATTTATAAGATTGCAGAGAAATTAATAATAGAAAATTCGACTTATGAATGTAATGGGTTTATGTTTTTTTAAATTAATTTCTCATTCACTGACATTGGCTTAAAAAACATAACACGAAAGTGCTTTCAAGTTCTCTATACTGAAAACTCGTGGCAATATAATGGAACGCAGCCATTTCTTGCACGCTTTTAACGGTTTTCAAAATTTCCATGAGCATGAAAAAGCATCATAGTATTATTTCAACTCGCGAAAATTTCTTCATTCGAACGTATTCGCGCTCGCTTCACAAAACTGACCTGACGGCGAACTCGCCGTAAATTATTCCACTTTCAGCAAAGTGTGTCAAATTTCGCCATGCGCCAACTTTAACTCTGGCGCCGCGATGGCATGATGTATGTATATGTAAGCTACCGAGAGAGAGAGAGAGACCCCGAACATTTATTTACGCATTTCCTCGCAGTATCTACGGCGTTTCTAATAATAAAGATCAAATGACATATCCTCCGTCGTGCAGTACGACGGAAACATCGATTACAATTTTCAATCCATAATCCAATAAACCCGACGCGGGACTGCACATATAGAGGCGTGTATACGTGTGCGGCGCCCAGCCACACCGGTTGTATAAGGTCGGGGCGTAATCGATTCCAAGCTCAGGCCGCGCGTGTATCCGGCAATTTAGTGTGTACAGCGAACTATCGAATCCGATTATTTCTCAAGTTTACACGGACGTGCGTTTGTAATTCATCGGCGCGCGCGCGCGGGACTATGTATACCGCGTCTCTCTCTCTCTCTCTCTCTGCGCCCTTGCAATCGTAATGATTATATCGAGATTCGCGACGATGTACAGACTATATATACCCCCGGCTTATGTATATAATCAAGGCTCGCTCGCATGAAAGCTCGCCTGCGCCTCGCGTGCGTTCGATACGAGCATGGGAATGAATGTTTGTCTAATAAGAGAGAACCTCTGATTTCAATTAACGCGTGCGTCAACATGCATACAACGCCGAGGCGAATACCAAGCCGCCGCCGTCGCCGTGGGTGTATAGATTAAAGGGATTGCGAATAATTACGAGGATTCCGGGTTCGGCGCTCTATGCGCGCAGACAGAAATAAATTATTTTCTGCTCACGGAGAGAAATTTTTATGTAAAAATTACTATAATTTCTACGAATGGGGTGACAAACTCGTATTATACAGATTATTTAGTATATTTTTAGCAATTATTGGTATAATTGTATTAAAATTTGATAAAAGGTATAGCAATTTTTGGTAGTCGGTGTATAGTAAAAATTAAGCGATTGTCAGTTGTTCGAGGTGTAGCATATGTAGACAAGACAAAGTATCTTTTAACAAAGTGCGGCGTGGCGTAGCGGTAAGACTGCGGCTTACTGATTTATAAAAAAATTATTTCTAAGTCAGTTTCATAAATGCGAAGCGAATAAGAAAATAAATGTGTCGGTAATGTGTTGCGAAAAATTTTGTTTCATCGTGAATTCCACTTTACTATCTAGTATATAGTAAAAATTAGTAAAGTTATACTAAAATTAAGTAGAATATAAGTTTGTCGCCTAATTGACCAACATTATAGTAATTTTTCGTGAAAAAGATATGAATTATTGAATAAACATTTCTCTCCGTTTAATATACATCCTCTCAACTGGTTTCTCAATACACCTCGGCATAATGTATATACTATCAATAACGTAGCGTTGTGCTGAACACACGTTGTGAGGGTAAAATCGGTGCATGTGTACGTAAAGCGCACTAAAAACACACTGCACAATTGATGGTCACCGTGCGCTTTATATATAATATACAACAGTGTAGCGGGCGTTGAGGGCGATCACACGACACGATGCTCGGGCCAGATGTTGCACGAAAATGGCTAGTTCCGCCGGTCGGAAAAATTCTGCGCTTTTAATTTAATATTCGCATCCGCGATGCTGCTGTGGTTGGGAAGTACTGGGTTATATATTTGTGTCCCGAGATTTTTATTGGGATGAATTGGGCATGCATAGAAAGGCAGGTGAACTACAAGTATTATTAGGTGGAGAAAATACGAGTATAACGAATCACATCGTGTACCAGCCTTGGTAGAAATGTTAACCAGTAGCTAGCTATTGTTCATTTAACTTTATGGTTAAAAACGAACATGGCTTGTATTTCATAATTATGTACCAATCCGAAATAAATTATGGCATTTACAATTTATAAAATATGTATTTTAAGTAATAGTAGAACGTTTTGATGAATTATATTATTTTTGCATTATAATTTTTGCTGAAAATGCTTCCATTTATTTAACGCGTTAGCTATAAAATATGGTTAACTTTTTACCAGAAACCCGACTCGATTTATTCGGTCGTCCAATCCTCTTTTTATCCGGCTTTGATTGCACGAGACGTCAGAATTCGTGACAGCCCTCCTAAAATACTCGCCCTCTAATTAAATCGTCATAAGGTGGCGATTAACGAAGCGGCACTTGACACGATAAATCAACAAGCGTCACTCCTCGCTCGCAACATTCGTCACTATCGCACAAATCAGACGCATCGCTCACAGGACACACATAGGCGGAGTGCTGCGCGTGTACTACCCCTGCGAGAGAGGGAGAGAGAGAGAGAGAGAGAGAGAGAGAGAGAGAGAGAGAGAGAGAGAGAGAGAGAGAGAGACTGGCGCGTATACACGATCGCAAGCTGTTGACGTGGCGCGTTAATTTTGCATGTAATTGCGCACCGTGCGCTGGCCACGGGAGAGAGAGAGCAAGCACACAGCTGCAAGCGATGGCGACATGTATGTTTGTATCGATAATAACCTGGCTCCTTTTTGCGCGCTGTCGAAAAAACAACCTTTCGATTCGACCTGCTATACCGGCGAGTATTGATCGTTGCGTGAGAGAACGCTCTTGCGTCTAATGGGTAAACAGTCATTGTTGTAGATGTTTTTCTTTGTCCGGAAAAATAAAGATTGAGAGAGAGAGAGAGAGAGAGAGAGAGAGAGAGAGAGGCGAGAGAGTGCGGAGTTTATTGTTCGAGCGAGGATGTGGAGTAAAGAGCACATTGCACCGGGTCATGCTTGACCGTCGTCATAGTAGGCGCGCCGTGTGTTAAAATTCCTCTTGACCCCGGCTCGTAGCCTCCTCGCGGCCTGGATTGCGAACATTTACATATGTTTCTGTAATATGGAATGATCGTGCGACGGTTAATCACAAATTTCAAAGCGCTGTTTACTCCCGCTTTAATCCTAAATTTTACGTGACCGCTCGCGCATGTCTCGCTAATCTTGTCGGATTTAATTCTATTTTACGGTAAATTGATACTTGAATTTTGCAGAAATGTGTACGATGATAGCGAGTCGGTGTAAACAGCGCAGAAGCGAATGAAATTCTACATAATTAAAATGTGCACAAAATTGTATGTACGAATTGCAGCAACTCTCTGCGAAAATACAACGAAATTCTCGCATTCAATTAAACCCTCAATTTCTTCGTCCGCTTCACTCGTAAATCATGGAGGAGCAGCTCTCGTGAAATTATCGCGTCTGCCCGTGCGCGCAAAAAAAGTAGAGCAAACGACTGCGCGGCGCGCAAATGGTCCATCGTGAGTCCCATTGTCGAGTTCCGCTCGGTAACTACGTTCTTGCCGCGATTGATATAGGTATGAATCCGCGCGTCGCTCTTCGCCGAACTTGGGAGTATCGCGCACGCGCGCGGCACAGTTTCGAGTGGTATCGCGACGCGCGATATAGAAGCACCTGGACTGAAAAACGAGCGCCGAGAGATAATAGCTGCACACAATAATAATACGCGTATATATGTGTGCGGAGGAGTCGCGGCGATTATTGCGAACATTTAACGGTAGTTAATTGACTTCTTTAGGGGGCCGTTAAGTGAGTAATCTCCGGCCTTTTTTCCGTCGCTCCAGATAATTGAAAGTTGCGGCGAGGATTAAATTTGAGTGGACTTTAATACCGTGTTATTATCGTGGAACAGGTAACGGATTGCACTGCAATTTTAATTGTTTACATTCTCATTCATTGCTTTCTCCTTTTATAAACATATATTGTAAATGAAAAATGCATTTTCAGTAAAGAAATTTTATAATTTATAATGGCGAATAAAAATAAATATGCCCGAGTTCAATGATAATGATTTTAGATCGCAATAAAGAAGTTATTGATAGGGTGACACACCCGTGGGCTTATTCTGTTAATGAATATATTTGCCGAGGCCTTTAATCTACAGTCAGCTTAAATTGTCATGAGTTCGATTATTCAAAATCGGTTAATTAATCTTTCACAAAAGTCTCATTAGCGAAATCTCGTCGTGTCACGAGAATGTATCAATCATTTCCTGACTTTATGTTACGTGTTTAAATACTACATCGTGTCATATTGGAAGATTAAGTACAAATCCGATTACACATCTACGGTAACTCGAAATTAAATTATTGAGGGATGAAATCCATATGTCTAGTTTTCATCACACTAAATATTCAAAGCAGTAATCAGCTTTATCAAATGAAATTTCCTTGAATCAAATAATTCTGAATATTTAATGCTGATTGAATATGAACATTTAAGAACCGCTATATAAGGACGTTTAGGTATGGCTATATATATTGAACCGTTCGAAATCGTACTCAAGGCGATTAGTTTCGCGAATGACAACGATGCGCCTTGCGCTTATACTATATCCAGGAAACAATATTCAGGCACGTCGTTAAAGGGTCATTACGCAGGCATAATGGAAATCGATAATTAATCCATCGACGCACAGCAGGTGGGTATGAGAGAGCCCCGGCTAGATACGCTAATTGACTCTTGAATATTTATAATTAAGGGATTAGCCGCGCGGCATGTGCGTACGATCTTCCCGCGAAAGCGGAGTATAGTTCGATCGTGTTACTTTAATGGATTTTGCCTTAATTAGCAACCCTAAATCATAAATTTGTGCGATATTTTTCATGTCAAAGAGATTCATTTAACGTATTAACCTGATTCCATTGGATCCTCTATTAACTTCAGAGTATCGCATTTATGTTAAAAAGGATAATAAAATGTTTTATTATTATTGTTTTATTTATTATCCTTTTTAACATAAAATGTAACGCATTTATGTTAAAAAGGATCAAAAATATACATTAAATTATTTTTTATACATTACAACTTTTAGCAACACGAAAGGCATTTCTGTTCCTTTGTATTCTTGTAGAGTAAATATTTTATAATTACAGTCCAAATTTTTTACGGTTGTTCGCTAAAACCAGGTCAGCATATAGGGTACACAGCGATTACTCTGGAACTCGCTGCGTAATTAACAATCGATATATCAATTATAAAATTATTGAATTCCCGTTATAACTTCTGCCAAGTCAAAGGCCATTTGTGGTTTCCTAACTGATCATTATGAATGTGACCGCTAAAAGTAAAACCTTGCGGAATTGCAGATATTTGTAGATACCTACCCATTCACTAATTAAGTCCATCTGTATAAAAACAAATGAAAATATCTTTTCCCTTGGTATAAATATAGATACACGAGTATTTCGAGCTTGAAAGGGTTCATACGCACTTATTCCTTCATTTTTCTTTCTTTAGAAAAGCTTTTAACTTTCACATTCTAAACATTTTGTCAATAACTCATACCCATTATATCTGCATCGAACTGTACAAAAAGTTGAGTACAGACAGGAAGCAGTCGATGACTGTATAACTATATGAGTATAGACCCTGAGCGACATCGAGCACTTTGGCAGCGAGTCGAAATTGACGATGAAGATTTCATGTCAATTTACCCACGGGTTAATTGCATTTTCCAGCGGGCCCGGCGCCGGGGGAAATTATAGGAAAAATGTCCTTTCGCCTCCCTTCTCCCTCACCCTCTGCTTCTACCTCGCGGACTGGGAAAAGAGTGTCGGCGCGCGCGCTTTTTACTTTGCAATTGCATAATTAAGCGGCGTTTCTCTGCGCAAAGCGCCCGCGCGACTGCACGGACGATTTGCGAAATTGCAGAATAGGCCCGACTCGTTACATCGTTTGTTATATGGTCCCAGAGACGTAGCCGAAAGTTTTTCGTTTCGCGTTGTCGCATTATTGCGACTGAGTCGTCGCGCTTTTTCACGCAATTAGGGTAACGGGAGGGATGTGAATTTTTCATCAGGCGAAACGACACGTACGCTACTATCGCGACCGCGCCGCTGCTACTGTTTTTAATTAAGGATTTTAATGCGTCGTAATTTTATTGCCCTGCAAAATGGTCAGCGCCGCAGCAGTAGTGAGCGTCAATGTAATTTTAATTCCAAATGGAGAAAATCGAGATAGGATTTGAATATGCCAATTAATTATACGAGGATTCAACGTCGTTAAAGTATAAAATTTAATCAACGCCATTGTTGTGTTGACTCGCATTACAATTCGGAGATTCGTATGAATTCTGAATCTGCATAAAGACCTGTTCAGTTGCACAACAAGTTAAGCTAGTCCTGCAGAAGAGTTTTGATGACTAGATTAACATCGCAACTTGTTGAATTTGGGAGTGCTTTCGATAAATAGTAACTTCCAATCTCGTTCCAAATATATTCCCATTTGTTTTTAACGGAATATTACCCGAATTCGAAAATTCTTAAATTCTGTAACCGACTTTCCGCGATTACCACGCACTAACCTGCCTCGCTCCTTCTTACATCCTGCAGAACACACGCCGTGTCCTCAAACATCTTCCGCCGACAGTCGAATATGTGCCAGGCGGGCATAAAATCGGTCGAGAGGGGGAACATTACGAGCCCTCGCGGCGGACGACGGCGAATTTTTAAGCACTCGCCTCGTAACAGCCGCGTGTTATACGAGCGATCGAGCGAGCCCTCGTTACGTGTGGAGAAGTCGCTCTTCTCTCTCTCTCCCTCTTCGTATCCGCGGATGGGATTTACATATTCATGTTTCGGCGCGAACTTCTCGCCCTCTCTCTCTCTTCATAGTCTGCGCCGTCAGCATCGTTGGATGCGGCTACTACGCGAGTTTATCGAACAACGGCTGAGCGCGGGGAGAGTATCGTATTAATAAAGTTTTGCGCGCAAAGACGAGCCACGCGCAGGCGCACGCGCGAGCTTCCTGCCGATTAAATATTCCATAAACAAATGGCTCGGGCGTCCCGACGACGACGCCTTCTGCCCCCGGCGTCGTTCAAAGACGCGATGATAAATTTTGGAGCGCATCGACAAGTTTTGCGCGGAGGATCGGTGCTACAAAATTTTATGCCCGTTGTATTTTAGCACGGATTATTGAATGTAATCTACTTGGACGCTATATGTATTATAAATTTAATAGGATGTAATAATTTTATAATGTATAATGTTTATGGGTTTATCCATTTGCTTTATTGTTAACTTCAGCCGTTTTGGTTATAATATGCTTCGTATAATGACCCAATCATTAAACGAATTTATAAGTGAATGCGTGCGCAATGTTCCCATTAAAAACAAAACGTGAAAATTCCACATTAGCGCATCTCGCAAATTATTAATAATAATACGAGCAATAATTAATAATCTCTGTTCGCTCGGCTCGTTGCATAATTACGAAAATACCGCGTCTAAATGATTCACAATACAAAGTATAAAGTTGCACACTCGACGGTCGATCTGCTATAACAAATATAACATACCACGTGCGGGCAAAGCTCTTGACGCGTCTGCATCCGATCCCCCCCCCCCCCCCCCCCGGCATATAATGAATTTCATTATCTCATCTCTGTAGTTCGAGCGATCATTAGCCGTCTCTCCTCTACCCCTTTTCCTCGGTTATCTGTTCGACGAGAAATTATTGTGGCGCAGCGGCGCGAACTGAAGCCGACTATTTACCAAAAAGCGAGGGGCTATTCAGTCTGAGAAATCAGCTAACCCTACCATTCGTAATCAGTTTGAAATCATGAAATCACAGTGAAATCAGTGATATCACCCGAAATTAATGAAATCATCTAAAATTTCTTTTGCAAAAAGTTTGATTGAATACATGCGCAAACATATATTAATTTATATGAAATCATTTGAAATCATTGAAATCACTGAAATCAATCGAAATCCTTAAATCGAAACCAAAACAAATATTGCGCATCCGTCGGTGCATACAACACGGGTTGTGGCATCTCGCGGCGCGTGAAAGTCTTTTGTATATCGTTTGTTTATAGAGGTTTGGACGTGTCGAAGCCGGCACCCTTAGCACACGCATTACTTCGAGAGCTCGTCATTTATTCGCAGCTTCTCAAGCAGTGCGGAAGTTTTTTGAAAAACGTACATACATAAACTAACCTAGATCAATTTTGCAATACGTAAGTACATCGACATATATTTTTACATGAATATAGATATAGTTATTGCTTATGTATTCTAAAAATAATACATTTCGACACTAGTGTAAAGAAGTGACGTATGGACGTTTGCGCCTGAGCGAAGCAAGAGTGAAATGGTCACACGAGCTTGCACACGATGTTAGAATCATCATCTCACTCACGTATGGAACCGTATCTTTTATATGAAGTTTCATTCTTATTGCACGCTTTTTTATTGAACTCCGCGCGAAATCGAGCTTTGCATACGGAGTATTAAAAAAATACATAAAGTTAGTTTCGAGAAGAGACAGACAGAAACAAGGACAGAAACTAGAGTTATGTGACTTTTACGCTCGTAGGTTATGGTAATTTCTATACGACCGATATCTTAACTTATTTTTTGTCAGTGTAACTTCGCTAAGGGCCCGTCTACACGGCTTAGCGCGCGGATATGTATTTTTGTACACCTTATATCTATATATAATACATATATACGATGTGCACAAACGTATCTGTGCGCGTACTCGCATGTGAATGCTATTCAGCGTGGGTGTGCGCGTCCTTTCAGTGCGCTGCATATAGTGCCCCGGTCTTTTTGTATAATTAAAAAGATATAAAATACTAAACAGACAACTAGATTGTTGTAACTGTTTATTAAAAAATAACATCAAAGCTAGAAATTTCAATTATTATACGTAATTGGGCATTTATTATATACGAACTTTCATTTATAAAAGAATATTTTCCATAAGATTGTGTATTTGTAAACCATGTTTATTTCTATTAAATTATCTAAAAATATCTACATTTTTGATTGTTTAGGTATTTTGTAACATATTAAGAAAATGGAAGGCACTTCAAAAACCGAATCGAAAACTGAAAGAATGAATTCAACTTCTATCAATTTTTGGAATATTTTAGGAGCTAAGGAAAATTTAATAGTGCCCATTTATGTGAAAAATATTTTTAAAATGGCAAACCTTGATAATCACACAGCATTTAAATGTGTGACCGACGAAGCTTTAAAGGAACTAGAACTAGATTTATGTTCGAGAAGAAATGAAAGATATTTTAGATGAGGATGAAAATCTTAAAGATTATTATGGACCGTATTATAAGAAGCCAGAAAAATTTTCTTTTGCGATGGGTGACAAATTTGTGATTCGAAAATTAGTTCTATTTGCTCAAAGTGCAGGAGACAAATTATGGAATTTGAAAACGGGGTCAGAAAAAACTAAAATAAATGAACAAGCAACATCGACAACAAATTCCAAAGAGAAGTTATTAACAAATATCAAACCAAATTTAGATATCATCGAAGAACGTAAAAACCTACTTAAAGCCGTAAAAACTGTAGTTGAAAAATCTATTTTAATGGAAGCTGATACTAAAGAGAAAAAAAATGTGCTACAAAGTTGAAGTTACGATTTCTGTAGCTGAAATTTATGAAAGTGAAGGTTTGCCAAAATCTTATACCTATAACGCTAAAATAAAATGCCCTTGTTGTTTAGAAGTATCAACATTAAAAAAATGTGGCGATGTCGACACTAAAGGCTCAAGATGGGTAATTTCAAATTTTAAAAGGCATTTACATAAAAATGTTAGTCGCAAGAAAGATCAGTCTAATTCTGCGAAATCAAAATTGATGAAATACTCGTATGTAAATGATGAAAATGTTGCAAAAACAACTACAACAAATGACCTTTTCGAGAAGTCTCTTTCGGATATTGAAACAGAAGTATCATCTTTAATAAATAACGATACTGTCGATTATACGACTTCTAACTCTCTCGATGTTACCAGTTCTACAGGAGACGCATATTCTTCGAGTTTACCTTTAAAAGAAATTTCATAAAATGTGTTAAGCGATCCTGGAAATCATGATAACACCTCAAGTTTAATTTCAACACCCACATTGCAATCGTCATTTAATGATGATACTCCAAGTTTAACTATTACTTCCACATTAATGCAATCATCATTAGACATTATTCAAGATAATCAGGGGAATACTAAAGCGGAAGGATTATAATCGAACGAACCCTTCCGTGAGTAGCAATTTGAAAAATGTTCGACCTATTTCAGAAAATTTTGTCAAGACTGAACGTCGTATGAAAAAAATGTACTCATCTGTCGTTTCAAATCAACCCCGTATTACCGCTTATTTTCCTATTCTTGACGAATTGCAAAAACAAATTAACGATAATAAAGACTTAAGAGAAAAATTAAAATATTTTTTGGAGCATAACTTTAACGAGCAAATAAACATAGATAACAATGATAATTTTAAACTGTTTTTAAAAAAATTACACGAAAGTGCAATCGTGAATTCTAATAGGAAAAGAAGTGGTAATAGATATGATAATGCATTAAAACTTTTTGCGACTTACCTATATACTATAGGAGGTAGGATGTTATACGAAACATTGTATGCCAATTTGCCACTTCCATTTTTAACAACTGTAAGTCGCACTATCAATCAATATAATTATTTTATTAGAGAAGGACAATGTAGAGCAAAAGAGCTCAAGGAATTTTTAATATCTCGAAATTTGCCGTTAATTGTATGGCTTAGTGAAGATGCTACTCGCATAACTGGTCGTGTTCAATACGACAAGGAAACAAACCAACTTATTGGGTTTGTTCTCCCGTTTGATTCGAATGGAATGCCTATTGCTAACATCTATAGTGCGACCTCAGTAAACAAAATGGAAGAAAGTTTCAAGAATGGTACTATAACTAAATTAATTTATGTTATCATTGCGCAACCTTTAGTTGAAAGAGGACCTCCATTTTGTCTATGTCTGTTTGGTACTGATAACAAATTTACGCATATAGATGTGACTAAACGTTGGACATACATATTAAATTGTTTAAAATCTGAAGGAATAAGTGTACTAGGTATTTCTTCCGATGGAGATACGCGACTTTTAAAATCAATGCGTTTACATGCAAAATTGCAAACTCGGGTAGATGACAAAAATATACATATACGATATTTTTGTGCTGATTTCAAGTCCGACAATTTTATAGTTATACAAGATATTATACATGTGGGGGCTAAATTAAGAACGCGTTTTCTCAAAACATCTATTGTTTTACCTTTTGGTAATTATTTAGCATCGGCAAATCATTTACAGACAATCATAGACACAGTATCAAAAGGCAAACATTGTCTTAATTTAAAAGATTTATCTTTAAAGGACAAAATGAACTACGCGTCCGATGAAAAAATCAGCGACAACAAAATCATTGATTTACTTATCCAAAAAATTCCTGGAAGTAAAGGAACGGTACTTTACTTAAAAATTATAAATTTATTTACAGATGCTTTTCTGAGTAAAGATCTTGAACCCTTATTACGCATATACAAAGCATGGTTTTGTATTTTCGTGTTAAGACTTTGGCGAGCTTGGTTAAAAAAATCTAATTATTCATTAACCAATAATTTTATTACTTTAAATGCATATGTTTGCATGGAAATAAATGCACATGGACTGATAAATGTCATTTTAAAGTTAAAAAGAGAAGAATCCGAACATTTATTTCTACCGTGGCTGTATTCTAGTCAAGCTTGCGAAAGTTTTTTCGGAGATTAAGATCGATGAGTACTACTTACTCGACTGTCGTTAATTCTAGTCTCTTAGAAACAATTCATCGTATCCAAAGAATACAGTTGCAAAGTGACATTTCAAGTAGTAGTTTTGAAGACTCTACCAAAGTATTCCGTTTTCCTCGATTTGAATCTAGCAATACCGATAGAAAAAAATGTTTATCTAATTCTCCACTACCTGATTGCAATAATATTATAAAAATACTCGATAAAGCAAAAAACGATGCGTTTTCGGAAATCACTTCTGTTGGAATTGAAATTGACATAACATCGTGTGAAAATATTTTAATTGAGTCGAATGATATAAATGTTGCTGAAGATATAGACGATACTGACATGGATAATGATCTCTTAACCTCCCCAGATGAATCCTCAATGAATTCACGTGATATTTCGCCAAATATTGATACGCGTGATCAAAATGAAACTAATGATTTAGTTAAAGATTTGAACATTTTATCTAATGTGACTGATAGTTTGGAATTGAAAAATTATGAAAAAATAAAACAGAACTTAGTCCTACTAGCGAATTCGTACTTGTAAGAGATAAAATGAATAAGGAGTCAATCGTTAGAAAATCTTCGATCTGTTGGTTATTAAGCCAAAACGATTTTAATCTCAGTAGCGATAGATTACAGAGAGTACGAGACTGCGAGTTAAATAAATCTAATAAAAATAAATGTAAAAATAACAGTACTAACCAAATAGTATTTAAAAAGAAATGCGACGAAATTGCTGTAGGCGATTGGTGCCTTTTCCAAAGACTAGACTGTAAGAAATGCTATTTAGGGCACGTTCTTAGCTTCGGGTATTTAAGTGGCCCTACGAATAAAAGTTTAGAATATTCAAGCAACTATGCCAGGATTTCTAATAATAATAAGGAAAAATATCTTTAATATGGTACCTATGGATCGGCATGGTTTTATAAATATAAAAAATTATATATGTACGATTTCGCAACCCGAATTCGTTGATAATGGAATTGTATTAGATTTAATTATTTTTAAGCAAATAAAGTATTTATTTAACTAAATTTCTCTTTTCTACATTTTAACCCTTCAAAATAAGAAAAATATATCGTATAGTATGGCCATAAATGAATTATTGAATTGCATATATAATCGTTTTTATTAAAAAAAAAAAAAGAAAAAAAGGCATGAGATTTGAACCCTCAACTGGGAGTTTAAAATTCATGATTGATTTCATCTTGATTTCGGAATCATTGGAAATCATTTGAATTATTTGAAATCATTATTATCCTTAAAAAGATTACAAAGCTTTGTTTTAAATAATTCAACTTTGCAATCACTGAAACTATGGAATGAAATCATCTGAAATCCGTAATCACCTGTACCCTAGGTTTTTATATGAATAGCCCCTCGCCAAAAAGCGTCGGGGAGAGAAAGGGGGAGTAGCGTTGTTGGGCAGCGTTCCAAGATCGCGTGCGCAGGCGGCTTCGCGCACATGGCGCGAATGCAACGCGGACAATTAATGCGCGCACAGCGCACGCCGGGAAACTTGCTTTTAAAGAGGCTTCTTTTGAAGTCTTTGTGAGGGGGTGCAGCTATGAAATGCCAGCTCCATTCGTCGTTTCTGCAGTTGTTTTCAAATGGAGAAAGAAGAACGTTAAAACTATTACTTTTAATTAATAGCAACATAATTGAAATTCCCGTCGCTTTATAGCTGTTTCTCGTATCACTTATAGAAGTCCGTTGTTTCGTAATAATATCGGAAGCGAGTAAAAAAGCGTAATTATCGAATTAAGTAAAGCTATACAATAAAAATTCATCAGCGCACTTTATCAGCGCCATTTCCCGTCCAATTATCTCCCTCTTTCGCCTCCGATGCGCGAAATGAAATCGAGGCGCGCAATAAAGAGAATGCACTCACTGGGCGGCGACACAATGGCATCAGCGCGTAGCTTCAAGGAAAAAGTATCTCTTCCCATCCGTTCTTTGCCGAGTGCATTCTCTGCACTTTCGCAACGAGAACATCGACGACGACGACGACAGATCAGCGCGTCATCGGCATCGTACAAAGACGGCGACCACCGCCCACGACGCGCGCCAGCAGCTGACCGCGCCGTAGTATAGTGAAAGGAACGCCTCGTCGCGTCGCAGCGACATAATAAGGACGCTCACTCGCTCGAAAGAGTATGTGTGTAGCTTGTACATGTAGCGCCCCGAGGGCAGAGTCGCGACCGCAAGCTCTTCTTCTCCCCTCCCGTACAGCTTGTATATAACGAGGCGTTATCGGGGGGCCCGGAGCCTGGGTCAACGCTATTACGGCGATAAGGACGCGCGCGAGCGTCTCGCGAAGGAGCCACCGTAAACTTGCGACTCGTCCTGTGCTCTCCCCCCACCTCCACCGTCTAGCGCCCGTTTGTTATATAATATGGCTTTTCCAAAATGATTTCGTCCCTCTCGTAGATCGTCTACTCCTCCCCTTCCTCCCTCTCTCTCTCTCTCTCTCTCTCTCTCTCTCTCTCTCGCTGGTCGGGGAATGGAGTCACGGAGCCGCCGCCGCCGGATCTCCGCGCATTATCTACCGCCCGGTCGTCCGGGGGTTAGTGTTATTATACGGCCAGAGCAGAGATACGATGCGGAAATTTCTTGTACGGTTGCGCGATGCGGTGCGACGGGGTTGCTACTCATGCTGTGGTTGCTACTGGCGGGTACTTGATAGGAGATGGAAAAGAGAAAGAGAGAGAGAGGAGCGTAACGGTGTGGAAAAGTGCAGCCCGTCCGATTGACGGTAATACGGTGGGGGTGATCGAAGGGCGAGCGAGGTTGATTACGGGTGGGGTCAAACAATTGGCTGGGTCACCATAAATACGAAGAAATATATATTATTTTCTTTTTCTAGCCAGGAGAAAAAAGAGTTGTTTTT
This sequence comes from Torymus aiolomorphi, assembly GCA_036365515.1. NCBI lineage: Eukaryota > Metazoa > Arthropoda > Insecta > Hymenoptera > Torymidae > Torymus > Torymus aiolomorphi. The sequence continues at coordinate 132,399,578 of CM070877.1, forward strand.
GACATATGGCAACTTGGCAAGGTGCAGACGTACCTAAAGTTTATTGTTTTATCGCGTTTAGTAGAGACTATAATTTGGAAACAATATTATATAATATGAAATATTAAAGAATAATAAAAATAATGAAGGTTATTAATGCAGCGTAATTGTATGAATATTTGTGCACTTTTATTTGTAAAAAAATATTTATATAAGCGTTTATTAAAAGTGGGTAATAAGAATTAAGTTATTCTTTACATTTATTAGTCACGATCGTGTAATGATGAGAAATGTAAAGGCTGGCAATATAATAAAAAAAACATTGTCTATACTGAATTTTATAATAGCTATGTTTATACTATAATAATAACTCGATTCATGTATAACGATATTCTGAACTCCACATTCGTAACAGAATGATATTACAAACTTTATGTACAAACTTCCACAGAAAGTATATGGTTTGAGAAATTGACTTTTTACATAAAATAACTAAGAAAATTATACAAGTAATTTACATATATAACTAATTTTTACCAGTTGTATAATTAATTTTATACCTCTCTAACCTCAAAATCACAACTTTGATATGATTTTTCGGCGCTCGTGGTATAAAATACCGTTCGAAACTAATGCGAAAGTCGATTATTTAGGTGGTGTGACTTTTTCGCACTCGCTTCGCTCGTGCAAAAAATCACACCAGCTAAATAATCGACTTCCCCACCCGTGTCGAAATGTACTATATCTATATACATATATTTATCCTTGATTTATAAATAATGAACATTAATCTACAAGCACGGCTGTATAATTAGTGTATCTATATATTATTGTAATCATCCCAATTGCAAGAATTAATCTAAATTATGGCAAGCAAATAATATTCAAACATTGTCGATGTCTAGCAGAGTTTGCGTACTGTAACTCAGCCTTTTAATAATGTAAAATTTATAGTGGATAAATATTTTTACTGCAATAAACGTGTATATCATCAATATAAAAAAAAATCTCAGAAAAATTGGATTTAATGACATATTAAGCGCAATTGCCAATTATGCAAATGATGTAGCTCATTTCGATTCAATCCTGTTTTACATGTATAATTTGCATGCTGAGCTTTTCAATGTCCCATTAGATATGCATGTATGATATTAACACATTGAAAATAAAAGCAAACGCCGGACCTCCAACTAATACATCCAGATAGCACGTTGAAAAACATAACCCATCATCATACAAGCGCCACTACCATATAATCTACGATATTATGAAACTAATCCCCGTTCATCACATAAAAAATTACAAATCACCATTCCTCCAAAACTTGATCCCCTTGCCCATTCCTATTCCGCATATATATACGTACATCCTTTATCACGCGTCCCTGTTGTAACACACTGAGAGAAGAATATTGTTACTGTTAACATATTTATCTATGTGAAATACAACTATTTAACATGTTTAAGGATAAAATGTGATATTTTAATAGATACAATATCTATATTAACTAATAGACATATTCAGATTTGAAAGTATCTGATGGTAGAAGTTCTTGTAAATTGTAGTTTTTGAATCTAATAGCCAATTTTCTACAAGGATGATGTTGTTATATAACAAAAAGGTTTGAAATAAAAACTCCATTTACTTTTTAACTCCAACGTTATCCTGATGAGAGAGAGATAAACAATAAAAATGTCCGAAACGTTGGAGTAAAAAAATAAATGATGTTTTTATTTCAAACGTTTTTGTTATAAAACAACATCATCCTGGTAAAAATTGGCCATTAGATTAAAAAACTATTATAATAAGCATATTATAACTATTACAATATCAATGTTCTCAGGTAACATATTGAAATTGTTTATGAGAACATGGTAACTTAACTGTTAACATGGCATTATAACTGTTACAATGCCTATATTTGGTCATATTTAAACATACGGATGTTAACAGTTACAATGCCATGTTAACAGTAAACAAATCCTTTCCTCAGTGCACGACAATAAACAAGAGCGACAATCGCCCGCCGATTGTCATATAGCGAGGGAAGGAACGACGCCGCGGCCCCATACCAGATTAGCCCCGATTGTCGTACAGCATCCCTGCAGCCTGTGCTAAACCGTTGACATCCTCGATTGTTTCAGGTCGCTGCTGGTGCTCCTCATCCTGGTGGCCTCGCACGTGACAGATACCCAGGCGCGATACGTAAGTACACCCAGCTACAGCCACAGCGCAGTCTCTGCGACACCTCCACCTATATTACTACACAACTCTACTCCTCCCCGCACGTGCACGCGCGCTCGACAATACCGGCCTGATGACAACAATAGCCTGTAATTATGTCGTCAGGCGCAGACTGTTTCGAATTAGAAGTTCGAGCGCGCGTGCGCGCGCCTGTCTCGTGCGCGTCGCGCGTTTATACACCCGCATTATATACACACATATACATATACGCTCACACGAGAGCTCGCGGTTATATACGGGGGAGTTACACGCGGCCTTGAGCCAACGGATTCGCCGCGGCATTCCAACCGAGCTTTTATTGCGCTGCACGCTTTACGATCACGCGCGCGCCAGCACACGCCCCCTCTTTGTGAGCCGTTTGGCGCATCTCTTCCTTTCTTTCCGTTTGACCTTTTTTGGGGGGAGGAGGGTTGCTCGGCACGTATATATTCACGAGTGAGAAATCACGTGCGAGAGAGTGAGGGAGAGAACTCGGATTCGATCGGCGAGTTTAAAGCTGTTAGCGGTGTAAGTTGGATTACGTGCTCGGAGTTTTCTTGTTAACGCGAGCGCGCGGACGTTCCTTTCGGGGGTAAATTTCAATTTATACCAATCATTAATCAAAAGAGGAAACGTGTCGTATAATAGTAATGCCATTTTCTTAACTAAAATCCTATTATTGCAATGTTACGATGAAAATTGCCGAATCAATAACACGAATTTTACTAAAATAACTTGTCATTGATTGACATTTTCAACGTAATTACGTTTTCGCTCGAACTTTCGCGATTTCGATTAGGTCAATCGAACTCGATCTTCTCCAATATAATAGTATCAAAAGCGAATTACGTATAGGCAAAATGTAGGAAAATAGCACGCTCGCGCGAAAAAGAGACGCTCGAGCATGATTAATCGACATTGCGCTCGATAATTAAAATCAGCAGCCCACGCGCAAATAAATTAGCGACGAGAGGCGCATCCTCGCGCAATAAAGCGACTCTCTCGTGTACAGATACATCCGCACGTGGGATTTGAGCAGCACCGTCCATTGTTTATTTTCCACGCTCATTCGCGTGCACTATTCTCACCTTCGGCATTCCTTCTGCGCCTCTCTCAATGCTGTAGCGAATAAAAATCCTGAAAGTACACCTCGCGCGCGAGAGCTGTCCGTCCTTCCATTTAGCGAGACAAGGCAGAGGAGTAGCCTATAGCGAGTGCACGCCAGCAGGAGAGAGAAGTGCCCTGCGTGTACAATATATACCTGTATCTATAGGTGTGCGCGTGTATACGGCACTAGTCTCTCGTGCACGCCTCGGTAACGTACATTACTGATTAAAAGTTTTTTCCGGTATATAGGGGCTAAGATATTTCCTTTTAATTTCTCCGAAGCGGTATAAAGCTCTATATATAAGCGCGAGCAAGCACCACGGGTTGAAAAAGTCGGTCATTTCTCTTAATGATCGCGCGGAAAAGGCGGTCTAAAAAGACATTTTGAAAACCGTCGAGCTTTTAATAATGAAACGTTTTAAAGAAGAAGTAAGTTTTACCTGTGAAAGCCCGCAAGAGAGAGAGAGAGAGGAGGGTGGCGGGCTTTGAGAAAAACCTCGAGAAATATGATTGTAGCGATATAAAGACTGAGAATTCTGAAGCTTGAAATATGGTTGTTTTTTTCTATTTCCGCGACTGCGATTGTCAGTGCGGAATTCATTTTTTTTAAAAAAAAGGCTAGCGATAAAAAAATCTTAAAGAGATAAAGTAAATTTTTATACCTGTTTTCAGGACATTCTGAATTAAAGAATTTTATGAAATATATAAATGATATTCTCTTTCAATAATAAAAAAATATTATATATAGCGTATTAATTAATTTGTTTTCGCTGAAAGGAAATAGAAAATCGTAAAATGTTATCGATCCGTTAAGGGGGCTAGACACCTTTTTTCTCTGAAATAAGAAGTCACATTTTAATACATAAATGTAAACTAATTATTTCATACTTTTTACATATAAAAGTGGGTATATTTACCTTACTTTAAAACTTTCTCCGATGGTCCAGAACCATAGTCATCGATGAAACAAGTTTTTTCACTAACCGTAAGCTTTGAAATTTTCCTGTGGATGGATTGACTCCAGATTTGAACTAAATTACTCCTGAATAGTATAATTCTCATATGAGTGTAGGGATTTAGGATTAAATGTCGGAAAAAATTTTTACATCAGAAAAATTATGAAAAATTATAAAAAATTTAAAAAAATTAAAAAAAAAAACTCTTGAAAAACAGCACAATTTTTTTTTCTCATTAGATCAAAAATGCCTACACTCATATGAGAATTATACTATTCAGGAGTAATTTAGTTCAAATCTGGAGTCAATCCATCCACAGGAAAATTTCAAAGCTTACGGTTAGTGAAAAAACTTGTTTCATCGATGACTATGGTTCTGGACCATATAAAGGCCCATCGGAGAAAGTTTTAAAGTAAGGTAAATATACCCACTTTTATATGTAAAAAGTATGAAATAATTAGTTTACATTTATGTATTAAAATGTGACTTCTTATTTCAGAGAAAAAAGGTGTCTAGCCCCCTTAAATGAAAGTGGTTTCAAACAATTTAAAGTTTTCCTTACACACCACTATACTCTTCTCCGAATGCACTATATATACGTACAATCTGGCCAACCCTATTTCGGCAGCCCATTCTTCTGACCCCATCCGTACAGAACGCCTCCCTCCTTCGAGCGATACCAACCCTTTTATCCCCTGACCCCGCGCTAAACGTCCGGCCAAACTTTCCTCCGCTAGTGTACGCAACACGGCAACTCGCATGCATGCATGCATGCACACGTCCGCGACGGGCGAGCAGCACCTCCGGCGCTTGCATATGTATCTCGAGAGGAAAGCGAAAAAGGGCTGCTGCTGCTGCAGCCTTCACCGCCGTGGCGATCGAGGAACGCGCAGAGGATAAGCTCTTTCCTCGGTAATCTCGTTGCACGCACACGAGAAATTCCCCGGGGATCGTGTTACACGACCGACGTGTGCGCATCGCTCGCTGACCGGGGACCACTTTGCGCATTTGCACGCGCGCTCGTATACCGAGATAATGGAATAAAAGGAAAATGAGCGAAAGTGAGGGCGCGATGTATACATACATACATGCATTCACGGACAAGAGAGAATAAGCTTCTATATTAGCGCTGTAGGCGTGCTTAACCTCGAAAGCATAATGAGTTGTATGTGCGCGCGCGCTTTTGCATGACTTGGCGCTCGCGAGCTCGCGTATTATAAAGCTGGGAGATGCGATGGCGTTATACAGAAAGAAAGAGATAGAGAAAGACGGGTAGACGGGCGAAGGAGTTAGTCGTGCGCGCATAGCGCATGTAGTACTACGGCTCTATATGTGCGTCTGATGGAAACAAAAACAAGAGATGAAATGAGTAAAGTGGAGAGGATAAGAGGTAAAAATGGTGTAGCGAGGTAGCCGAGAGGTCAATCCCGGCCGCAGCGGCAACATTCGCTCTCGTGCAGATTCGCGGAGAATGAAAAACGAGGAAAAAAGAGGGACGCGCACAGTGCAAAAACAGCGCGGGCATTATTGACGTGGCGGATTGATTTAAATTACGCGGGACGTGAGAAATAACTCTTGGGACGAATTTAAGGTCTTTCTTGACCTGTTTTTGTATCATGAATTGTTGTTTATAAAATATAAGATGATATTCGTTGAAGGAAGAGTGTGGGGTGAGATCGCGAGATCGTAGTAAAACCGGATTCCGCATTTTTTCTGTTACCCCTACTACTAGGTAGTAGTGAAAACGCCATTTTATGAGGAATGTTTTTATGATAATTTTGCAACCTAAGTAGTAGAAATAATAATAATAGCCTTGTCAAGTTTTTAGAACAAGTTGTTACCTTTGATATCTTTTAGATCTATTGCCTACTTATTTATGATTAATAATTTAAAACAAGTATTCAATTTCACACCAGCTGTTTTATACTAAATTAGTCAATGAAAATTGTTTTTTATTATATTTAGTGAGTTTTGTTACTTGAATAATTGAACGTATAATTGAAATTTGATTCGGAAAACGCGCAGAAACTCAAAATACCTTCATTTATGACGGGTCGTTAAAAGTACTGATGTTAACATGTAGCTTCGCATAAAATGAATGTTTCAACCACAAAATTTTAATTAAAAATTGTTTGCCAAATGAATAAAAATATTTATGAATAGGTGAAAAATGTAAATGCTGAACTTTATATGCTATTGACGTTACTTTTGTTACTTGAATAATTGAACGTATAATTGAAATTTGATTCGGAAAACGCGCAGAAACTCAAAATACCTTTATTTATGACGGGTCGTTAAAAGTACTGATGTTAACATGTAGCTTCGCATAAAATGAATGTTTCAACCACAAAATTTTAATTAAAAATTGTTTGCCAAATGAATAAAAATATTTATGAATAGGTACGCGAAAAATGTAAATGCTGAACTTTATATGCCATTGACGCTAAAAATCAGTGATAAAATGGAATACAAATAAAACGCAGCTTCGTTGGGGAAGGGTTTTACTTTTTACGCGTGGCAAACTTCTGTTCCGACAGCGTGGCTAATCCAAGTTAAGTGGTCGTTACAGATGGAAAACGCGCCGGCGAGCGAGCGAGCGCCTCGCAGATTTTTTTTTCCGCGCGCGCACAAATCGCGTTTCGCGTAGAGAAGCGAAAACCCGATTTCATGTTATCCGCGACAGGTATCTGTAATTAAGAGGGATTTCCATCAAACGGAATTTCATTTTCATGGCGTTGATGGGAAACAGTCCCTTAACGATTTTCAAATAATTCATTTTGATGTAACCGTTTTATCGATGTATCGGCACAAAAACTTTTTTCACTATGACGCTTTTAATTCGATGTTAATAATATTTATAAATATCAAAGTATGCGTGTGCTTCTTTTGCCTGTTGAATTTCTTGTTGCGTATTTGATTTTATATGATTTTTAAGTTTTTGCAAATATTAAGTGATGATTTTTGCAGTCTCATCATTCTAAAGTTTTTGCAAGTTTATATACACAAGTAAACCCAGGAAAATTTCAGTCAAAATAAAACGCATGACTCATCGTCGATACTGCAAATAGGTTGATAAAATTTAAGTATCCCGTCTCAAGTGTCCGCGCTCAACTCAAAAAACTCATATTCACTTCCAAAACGATAACGAGAAAGCAGACTCCAAACGTCACCTCATCCTTTAATTCCACCGCCTCAATTAAAACAAACAACGCGGAATGTGACCGCCTCCTTCCTATGCCTATATATATAACGCACACCTTGTACACGACACAACAAACACTTTCGGCGCGCCGCACGAGGCGAAACTCGTTTCGATGTCATCGATCCCGCGGCGATTCACTTTCCCCGCGCCGCGGACACATAATATGGTAAACCGGGCCCTGTAGGTATATATAGTTTTATGTCACCGGATCGCCACGCGGCGCGACGACAAAAAGCCGATGCGGCGGATCATCGCGCGCTCTTGAGTCGCGGATTACGTTTCAGCGCTTGACGAGGAGACTACGGATTTCAGCCGCCGAGCCAAAGTCATTGCCACGCGCCTCCGGACGGCATCACGGCCGCGCGCGTATACATATGTTGTGTGACGTTTAGTCACCCGCGAGTCGGGGCCGTCTGCTACCGCCGCTGCTGTCTGATCTGACGAGTGGATCTTTTTTTGCAGAGTGGATTTATTTTTATGCGGCACGGTGTAGTTTCTTGTTAGGTGATATTGATTGATTGATTGGAATAGATAATTATGCGAGGAAAGTATAAAAAGTGCATGGTGCAATGTGATAAAATTGTTGGTTGTTTTTTTATATATTGTATAAATAATGTTCGTTCAATAACACACTTTTTTGAAAAACTGTAGTTTTGTTTAAACGTTTAATATCATTTTTATTATATAGTTATTTCTTTTTTTTTTATTGAAAATGTATACACAGAATCAAATTAAATTAACGTTTGAATTGGAGTTATATATTTAAATAGAATGTAACATATGTACATCAAATATTTCCGTACTTTTGCGTTTAAATATTTAAACATTTGCTGGAATATATTATTCCAATGCTTTAGTTATTTCGATAATACAGCTTAATTAAATATTCGAATATTAAATACATATCACCAGAAAACGTAATTAAATTAAAATTGAAAATATCACATTTTTTATATCTATATAGAGCTGAAGAAGTGTATTTAAATTACAAAAATCAAAAACATCAGATAAATTACGGTAGTTCAGAGGTCTTTGAACTCATATGAAATATGTGATCACTTGTAATTAGCATAAATTAGATACACGCACATGTCATAAGTACATAAGAATGTGAAGCTGTAAACCTTTTCTATTGTGAGATTGCACAGTCCATTAAAGAAGCATTCGTAAAAGGGCCGGCAATAAATTGACTCATAAAAATTCTCTTCCCGTCGCAGTTGACTTTTTGCGATAGCAGAGTGCATTACCGCTCGCGAAGTAACTTATTGTACAACAAATTGAGGTATTTTTATATGTTGAATTACCGTAATAGACATATATTATGAGATAAAAAAAAGGAAAAAGTGAGACGTTCGGAAGTAAAAATAGCAACCAGTGAGACATATTAATATAATACCTCATAAATGATTCTGAGAAGACCGCCTATTCATTACAACGTCTTGTGCACGTTCTGCGGTTAGTCACCGTTTAAGCGGCAAATTGGACAATTGATTTATGGACGCAAATTCTTCAGATCATGCGATAATCTCGGCTAAAAATTTCACTTCAATACTCATCTGTAGCTTGTATCAGAATGATATAAGAATAAAACAATGTTCAACTTTAAGAATCAATAATTATAAAGAGATACTCGTCCATTTATTTAAAATTATGATATTCTATCGACATATTCATATAATAAAATGACAACTCTATCGTATATGAGAAGTTAATTCAGTTAATAATGAGCCATCGAACAGGGGACTAAGGAAGTGGCGGCGTCACAGGGGCAAATTAATTGGCACGGATTCCTGAATCGGACAGGACTCGCGAACTCCGCAGCTCGCAAGCACGCGCGCAAGCAAAGCAGCCAGGGAACCGAAATTCACGAGTCATTTAGCTCTAATAATTCTGGCACACCGGGAGAGGAATATATATGTACGCACGTATAAGCCGATGCCTGGGATCTCGGCAAAACCCGATTGCGAGCGTTATGAACCGCCAACTTCGCACCTGTCGCACAAAGAAATTGAATTATACTCTACGGGTGTGATACAAGTATGAAGTAATGTGCAATACTCCCCGGCTTTCTAGAAATCTATGGTATTATTATCTTTAGCATGTTCATGCTTTCCTTCAAATTATCCATTTTAATAGAAAAGATTGAGTTGATAAATTGAAAAAAGAATTATTAATATAGTCATATTATTTACAATATATTATACATATATTAAAGAAGCATTTTAAACATTTAAGAAACTGTTTACTGATAAGTCAAAACATTATTATATAATTATCTCACCAAAGAGAACCGCGTGTTCTTATTTTAACGAAATTAAAACTCCAGACGATCTTTACCGTTTGAAGTTCGAGCTTCATCAGACGCAAAAAAAGCCCCGGAGCTGCCCGGATAAAACTGATTTTCGCGCGCCGATATAATGAAAAATTCTGCCCAACTCAAAGGGCGCTCGGAAATAAATACGGAAGAGGCAATCTCCTTTGTGCCGACAGCCGTACGAAATACAGTTGAAAGGGCGCGCACACGCTAGCTCTCTTTTCCTCTCTTCTACAAAAGTGCGCGCGCTCTGCGCTTAACCCTTCCAGATGCGCGAAAGCTCACGTATATATGCGAGCTGCACTGTCATAATTGTAATCTAGCATTCTCCGCTCTCGCTTTGCGCGTATCACGCAACTGGAAAAAGGCGTGTACGCGTTCGTGGGGATACATACATATATAGTGTATACTATGGAGAGAAAGGCAGGCGAGTGAAGTGTCACATGTGTGTATGTGGCTAGGAAAAACGTGGAAAAAAGTCGAGGCGCGCGAGTCCGCTGCGTACTTACTTCTCTCTCGCTCGCTCCCATCGCGCGTACTTTCATTAAGCCGCGGGAAATGCGCCACTAGCATGTGCTCTCCCACGCTCGATAAAAATCACCGTGGCACAGCTGCCACCGCCGCCGGACCAACGCGAGAGACTCCTATAGCTTCTCTAGGAGCTATACACGCGTATATATATTCACATCCCTTGCAGTCTTCTTTCTCTTATCTGCTGGCGGTTCTGTGCTTGCGGTATAATGGCACCGCGTGACTGCCGCAAAAAGTGTCGACGCGCGGGCTGGGATAGACGCTCCGCGAGAGCGCGTATATATATATATATATATATATATATATATATATATATATATATATATATATATATATATATATATATATATATATATATATATATATATATATATATATATATATATATATATATATATATATATATATATATATATATATATATATATATATATATATATATATATATATATATATATATATATATATATATATATATATATATATATATATATATATATATATATATATATATATATATATATATATATATATATATATATATATATATATATATATATATATATATATATATATATATATATATATATATATATATATATATATATATATATATATATATATATATATATATATATATATATATATATATATATATATATATATATATATATATATATAATACACGCGCACGCCTCCTCTGCACCTACCTCTAATTGCATTCAAAGTCGCGGTGTGTTCAGGCAACGGCGCGGCTGCGCGCATCTCGCGCTCTCTGATGGCTTTTTGTACGCGCGCGTGTCGGTTTGTTTGCTTTTCTCCGAGTGGATGTTAAATAGTTTTTGTTCGCGCGAGATTCGCGCCCCGCGCGCGGCAATTATGAATTTCGCAGCGTCGGTTGTACTGCTGCCGCTGTTGGTTTTTCTATTCGTGGAAGTAAATATTTATCAAAGCACGTGACGTTGACAGTCGAGCGCTTGAAACATGATGAATGGGGGGACGCGGCGGCGAGCGATGACGCGAGCGAAATCAGAGGTGAATGAAATTGTTGTGTTTATATACGTTATTTCGTTCTACCTTTTCTCATCATTTCTGACTTTAAAATGATAATCGGGATTTTTTTTATTAAAAAAACATGAATCTGTCGAAATTATTTTAATAAATACCGAGATTATCATTTGAACGATAATCGTTGAAAGTATAAAAATAAAAAATATGACATTTCATTAATCGTCATGATTCGTTCTTTTCGAACTAATTAAATTGTATAATGGTATAAGTATGAATATTTATTTTAAAATAATATTTGTAATATTTAACAGAATAACGTATACAGCCAACATGAATTCTAAATAATGACGCGACATTAGCCGGCAAATACTACTTTTATTCTCACAATAAAATCCCGAACACGGCCACCGGTACATCCCGAACTCGTTCTAAATCACGATCGTTGTCTTTGACTTGGGAAAAATCCCGGCGGGCGAACATTCGAAAGTCGTGGAGGGAGGATGGAAGGGAGGGTTACCGACCCGGGGGTGATAATTTTATCGGAAACCGCATCTTGCAGTTCCCGCGCCGTTGCCCTCCCCCCTTTTGCGAACGAATGCAAACTGCTCTGGACGCGTGCCAGAAGGACCTATCCATTGAAATGTTATACGGGCACTTCGGGCCAATCCTATATAGCTCCATTTGCTCTGAAATTAGTCGGAAGCTCTCTCTCTCTCTCTCTCTCTCTCTCTCTCTCTCTCTCTCTCTCTCTCTCTCTCTCTTTCTGTCCCTCCGTGTGCGCGTGTTTAAAACCTCAACCACTTGACGCTCTCTTGGTATATAGTTCTCTTTAAGCGTAATAATTGAAATGCGAGATCGCGAGCATTAAAATTAGAAATTGAAAGAAACGATGATTCATTCGCGTGGAATTAAACCTTGACAGTTATGCATAATTCAATTAAATTCGATTGTTCTCGTTAATGTATTTTATTCACATTTTTTTTACGAATACAGAGAGAATGATAATTCATTGTTAAAATGATTTTTAACTAATTTTAAAATATAATTTAAACGGGTAAAAGAAACTTTGGATAAAGATTTTGTCAAACAGCGTAAATTTTCAAAGTAAAGAGTGCAAGTTTGAAATCGAATTCCTGTCTATCCTTTCAAAAATCAGCGTATTGTACTTTTAAACTTGTAACTTGCCGACGGTTATTCAAATGAATGCACATTTTTATGCACCACCTTATGTAACGCGTAAAATACAGGTCGACAAATAAAATAGAAATACTCCTATTTCACACGCGTCTATAGCTTATTAAACAATAAAACTCTGAACAACCTCATTACCGTATACGAAAAATCGAACTTTATTTTCCGCCCTATAACCATACCCCTTTATCTTTCGAAATAAGAGCTTTCCGACGAGAAACCCACGTATAACACAACCCATAACGTCGGACCGTAAAACTTTCGTATTACAAAGCATCGAAATCGCCGAGTCGAATATTTGGAAATGCGTAAAAGCACCACCTCGTAAAAGGCCCCCACATTTGTCCGCCAAAAATTAGCTCTCTCTCTCTCTCTCTCTCTCTCTCTCTCTCTCTCTCTCTCTCTCTCTCTCTCTCTCTCTCTCTCTCTCTCTCTCTCTCCTGCAGGGTAAAAGGCCAAACCGTGCGGCGCTATAACCGCAGGCGCAAGCAACTCTCCCACGCATGTACATATACGCGGGCTGAATAATTAAGTCGCATTGTTCTCTTGTTGCAGCATCACATAAAGCTGCGCCACGACAGGCACAGGAGGCAGCACGGCGAGAGCTACGTGCCGGGTAGTTATGTGCTAGAAACTGAGGAGCCGGAGCGTGGCAGCTGGGGACCCTGGTCGCACCCGAGCGCCTGTTCGAGGACGTGCGGCGGCGGTGTCGCGCACCAGACCCGCGCCTGCCTCGACCGAGAGTAAGTATCACGCGTTCTGTTTGTGCGTGCGTGTATTAATAGACTTGGGGGTTTTGTTAACTATAGTTGGTCGGCAAAAGTGAAGTTATACATGGGTTCAATTGTTAAAGGTTGTAGTCATGTTTTTGTGTACTCACAAAGTTGTCGTCTCGAGGGTTAATTCAATTTTCGAAGTTTGTAGTGAATGATTTCAGTTGAAGTGGATATAATAGGTATATGACGCGTCAAGTTCATGAAAGACTTTCTAGGAAAATTATACGTTGAACCGTATTCAATGAGAACGTATTGTGAATAAATGTAAATATGGGTTGCACAATTAAAAAAGAAAAAATAACTTCATTATAATTTCATAAAAGTTGTCTCACCGAGATAAGTAGATGAATACATTATTATTCTGTGGAAGCTTAACTTTTCCATTAAAATTCTTTATTTCAGAAAATTAAAATACTAAAGCTAAGAACGAATTAAGCATTTTATTATGGAATCCAATTAATTTTGAATCAAGGACGAATTTAAACATTTCCGTTCAAGTTATATACAGGGATTGTTGTTTTTATTTTTGGAATTTAATAAAATTAATGACTCTTGCAGATATTGGTTCGAAATTGATTGGAGCATTTATTCTGAGTACACGTGTGGGTATTCGCGGTGTGCGCGTATATTTTCCGAGCAGCACTGATAGGAAAATATCGCAAGGATATTTGGGCGCGTGTTATCAGCCTGCGAAAAATAAAAAGTTGGAAAATTTTATGACCCGCGCGCGCCGTGGGTAAATCGTTATTCGATATTTGACTAGCATAATATTACCAAACTTTCGGTAGTGTCTCTCGAATTCACCACCTACACCTCGACGATTTCTTTCTTTCCCAACGCGCAATCAATTTCAAATCGTTTTTCCGCTTCCAAATCTCCAGAACAAACAGTCGCATGATGCTAACGGCACATTTAGAAGCTCGATCTCAATTGAAAAAACTCGGCCGTTTCTCAAACGAAGAAAAACGGACTATGACGAGCAAAAACGAAAACAGGCCCCCGCGCTCGCGGTGAAAAACACGCGCACGCTCGCGGTCGGCGTCGTTAATTTTTCAAAAAAGGAACAAATTAAACGAGCGCGCGCGCGCAGGGCTATGCCTGTTTTTCCTGTCGGCTCGCTACGCGTATTTTTTCGCCCTGGAAAACATTTGCGCGTTCGTTCTTCGTTTTACTTTTTCCACGGACCGCACCGCCAAGGAGAATAAGAAGAGCGACGCCGCGAGTGCGTTTAACGATTTAACGGGCTGTAAAACCCGATTAGGGACACACGCCTGCTGGCTGGCTCTCTCTGCGTGCGCCAAAAAGCTGGAGCGACGAGGTCGATCGCGAACGGGAGGCTGCGATCGAAATTGCAGCGAATTAACGGGCCGCATCGGCCTCTCGCTCTGTTGTCGAGAAATTATACCGTATTGATAGCGCGATTGTTCTGTGAAATTTAACGGGGGTTTAGATGTTTAGGGTTGGGGATTTATGCCATGAATTTATGGTTCATTCAATTTTCATATAAACATATTAATAGTTTATTTCTTAGACTGATAAATGTTTCTTAGTTGAATTTAATCGTTATTAATTATAATTTTATTGTTATAGAAAGTTCTATTCCTATCTTTAAAAAATGATGGATTTGTTATGATATCAATTTATTCGTGAATTGGTTGGTGGGAGTAATAGGTTGCTAGGTTACAAAAACAAAAGTGGCGCTAAGGTTTGGCAAAAATGCGCGCGCGAAGCGCTCTTAGAGATGGCTAGTATAAGTACATTTTTGATTGTAATCTTTTAAGATATCGTTTTTAAATACTTGACAATTGTTTTTGATTTTCAGTGAATACGACAATGAAAGATGTGCTGGTGCGAAGAAAAGATTCTTCTCCTGCAATATCCAGGTACGTTTATTATCTACTCAGAGAAACTTTATTAAATTATGTTATTGTAGTCATAACTGTCTACTATTATTATAATAACAGAATCTTACAGTGTGCCAAAAATAAAGAATACGTGATGCTCTTTCTTTCATAAAATTATTCAACGTCCTACTATTTTTAATCTTGAGCGCATTGAGGAAGGTAGCCATCTCTAAAACAGACAAAAGATATTAAACCCTTTTTATTATAAGTGTAACGCTTGAGTATATAAAAACGCGTGAGACCATTAACTTTACGCCCGAGGAAGATAATTATATGAATAAAGTAGATCCTTATGACGCAGGTCAACATTCTACGTTCTTCCTTTAATTATCTGCGCATTTAAATTATATAATAAAGCTGAATTAATAATAATAAAAAAAAAATAGTTTCAATTTATAAACTACGCAGAACAAAGTATATTATTCTCCCCTTTACAAAAATTCAAGCCTGTCCGCCCTTCCGCTACTCCAAATCAGCGCAATAAAAAAAATTAAGCCCTCCATTAATAAATTGAATCATCCTCCCGCATTTAATATTCATAAAAAACGGGAGGCCATCAATATTTATTCCTTTATGCAAAGAGCCCTATTATACATATAACCCGGAAAAAAGTCTCGTTCCCGCGTCTCGGGACCGCGATCTTTATAATACCCCTGCGCGCGCACGTCCTTATCCGCAGGCCAGCGTTCGCATAAAAAGTCCCGTACTCCCAACTTTTTTACAATACTCCGCGCGCGCTCTCGCAAAAACGAATTAAATCCTAGCAACCGAAGAAAGTTCCGGGCTTCTTGGTCCCGTCGCCGTGCCACAGCAGACGACGACAAAGTTATCCCGGCGCCCGCGCGCGGCGTATATGACCCGGTGAGCTTTCCCAGCGGCGAAGCTCTCCTCTTGATTTACTCGGGCGCGGGTTTGCTTCTGACGTGCAAGCGCGCGTCGCTGCAAACGCCTTTAAAAAGGCGCACGCGCGAGAGAGGACCCACAGAAAAGTATATAAGCGCGCAGCGGAGAGACAGGATGGTTCGCGGTTGTTTTGAAAAGGCTGTGGAGAGAAATGCAGTGGCGGGTGGCCAAAAGGAGACTGATTTATGGCGTTTTGTAATGTGCTTTTGGAGGAATGCTTTTGTACGTGATGATTATAATCGAATTCATTAGCTAATTCGTTGATTTTATTAGGTTAATTGGTATTGTGTTTTTGAGTAATGGAAATGTAGCATTATTGGTGATAACTTGAAATAATGAGTTTCAGTTTTCGAAACATTTGTCTTGATAATTATTGTAAAACTTACCGTAATATAAGGCTCTATATTAAATTATACTTAAATATATAGAAATTCACATTAGAGAGCTTAGCACTTCTTTTGCCTTAATTCTAATCATAATATCTTTCTGCATCCTAAATAAAATACGTAATTAAAAACTTCTGATCTCGGTAGAAGGATTTCACTTTACGCTAAATTCGGACTTCAGGAAATTAAAGAAGTTTTATTCTAACTCTCAAAAAGCTACCAGTTAAATTAAAAGCTTTAATTTTTGAATGCAGGTTTCATATATTTTTCCTGCATCAAAAATTAAAGTTTGTTCTCAAATTCTCAATGAAAAGAAAAAATATCGCTTATTTTTTTGCTTTCTCATATTATAACTTTGGTAAAATTCACGCGTTATTCCGAAAACACTATAAAAAAATATTTGAGCCGTCCTCGACATTCCACGCGAATCGATAGCTCTCTCTCTCCCTCTCTTTCCCTCGTCATTTTCGAAAATAGTCGCAACAATAACGCGGTCACAGTACTACGACACAACGCGACGTGGGCGTTGTATATATTGCCGGGGAAGGCGTCGATCCCCGCGAGCAATAAAGCATTCGTCACACGCGTAAAAATCACGTCTCTCGCGCGAACGAACCAGATGCTGCGAGCGGAAAAAAACGCCGTATACGCGTGTATAGACGGTCTCCCTCTCTCCGTCTCTCGTCACATTCGTAACTTCTGCGTCACCGTGCTTCTTTTTTACCTTCGCACTCTTTCACCTCCCTCAACTCTTTGCAAACTACAGCCGCGGTGATTCGCTAAGATGTTATACGATGTGCCCGAGAAATGCCGCCTTTGAGGATGTGCGAATCGCTGGGTCTTGTAAAGCTTCGAGGCTATGCTAATGAGTGCCAATTTTTCAGTGCTTGAAAGGCTCATTGTTCTGTATTTTTTCGGTTTAATGTTATTTATCCTTGAGTACAAGGTAATTTGATAGAAACTCGAGATCTTAGGTTCGATATTGAGCTCAAAGGAAATGAAAACAAAATTCTAAATCTTTTTATATTTTTTATTTTATTTTTATTTGTGAATAGTTTACGAGTGTGAACCTTTGATATAAAATTAATTATAATTATACAGTTGCATTAATAAAATTGCAGAATAAATGACTTGACATACTTAATTTTTAATTAAAATTTGAGATGTAATGAATTACAGATATATATATATATATATATTAACGCTTAGTGCATTTCAATTCATGCGTAACTTAGAGGTAGGTTTTATAAAATTTTTCATCTTAATGTACTCCAACTTTGAAGATTAAACGCGTTTTTAGTCCATGACAGTAATGTGCAAATAGCACTGAAGTTTTTGATGATTTTGTACTACATGCACGCCATTACGAAGTTTCCGTAATCGCCGTAAAACGTGTCAATTATTAACGGCACTTCTTTAGCTCCCTTGAGCTTGTTGAGTGAGCTTTTACTGCATTATCTCGCATCGCCACGTGAACGAGTGCTCTGTAAGAATCTTATGGTTTTAAAGATCTAAAGTATAACATCATTTTAAAAGGTTATACTTTTTAACTTGAAATATTTATTAAGCTGCAGCGTAATTTAGCCGAGAAATATTTATTAGCACAGACAAAAGTTAGCGGCAAATATATAATATCGAGTTACTTATGTATTACATTAAAAAATTATGTTCAAGTTTAAACATTTATTATAGAAACAGCAAAAGGCACCTATATAACTTCCATGTTAAAATTTATCAACTCAAGGTTTTAAATGGAATAATAACAGTACCATTTAATTATGTTAATTTTTCTTCACCCCAAAGTCCCAGAAACAACAGAACGCCACATAATTACAGCTTCTTTCGGTCCTCGTATAAAATTAAGGCCTGTCGATCGCCGTAAAAAATCACAGTGCACAAAGAAGATCTCAATCCCGGTGAATTCGCCCGCGAGGCTTGCTAGTGATGATCATTCAAAAATTCACTCCAAGGGCACCGCTTTTGAAGACACACACACACACACACACTCTCTCTCACTCTCTCGCGCACAGGCAAGGAAGAGCTCGTAAACCTCGACTCCCTTTTCTATCTATACACACGTGCAAGTGTGCGCTCCAGTGATTTTATAATGATGGGGCGAGCCAGCAGCGGTGTAGCGACTGGTTCGAAAGACGACGCTTATACATTTCGCCGAGCTCGCCCAGAGTCGCTTGATTTAGCTGAGGTCAGGGCACGCTCGCGTTTCGCGCCCTTCGATCCTTCCGCTTTAATTCAATTCCCCGAGAGAGAGAGGGGATGAGGTGAGGGCGAGAGATGAAAGACAGGACGCTGAAATTTCCACGCGCGAGCGACCATTTCGTCCTTATGCTCGCTTTTCGAATTCCTCGAGTGTGACAATGGACCGCGTGAGCGGGCGAGCGTGTCTTTCTCTCACTCACTCTCTTTCTCTCTGCGCTTCTGCTGCTGCTACTACTGCTGCTTCTTTTTCCGCGGAAATAAAAGTGAGTAAGTGCTGCGTTTGAAGATGATTTAATGTACGTCGAGGCGCGTGCGCGAGGGGCGAGCGAGAGGGAAAAAAATTACTGGGAGAGATTCAGTGCGCGCTCGCGCGCGCTCACAATGCCATTGTGTTTTGCGGTGTGAGTTGAATGGCGAAGCGCGCCACGGCGGTACTCTTTAAAAGCGGATCGTGAAAAAATTATTGGAAAAAGTCTTCTTGGCTTCGCGGTTTGTTAGCGCGCGGGCGTGAGACGAACCTTTCGCGCGTGGCTTTGAAAAGCGATTCGCGATTATTATGAGGCGTGTACCTATATATAGTGTATTTTACTATTGTGGCTGCGAAGAGTGTCGAGGAAGTTTTTCGAAATGGAGGAAGAAGTTTTTTTCATTGCGTTTTTGCGGAGTGTTGATATTGTACTTCGTGGTGCGGAATGATTTTTTGTGCTTGAAGAGATTAATGTTAGCGTTGACATGTCTTCTTTTTTTCTTTTAACGTTTTCTTGATTTACCAATATAGGTTGTTGCATTAATGATTTTTAATAACATATTTCTGAATTTATAAAAATGTTGACCCATATAAAATAAGACACCAAATTTTTCAAACGTTTTCATAAAAACTTCAATGACGAATATAACGAAGAAATTTTTTTTTCAAGTCCCATCATATATTTATCACGAGCTTTTTCACATGTGCTATTTCAACTTTATGTACGTAGTTTTTCACGTTTTACTTCTTTAAACTACAATAAAACGAACGCCATTTTTCTTCGGCAGACCTCACTAATAAACGATTCCCCGACACATTTATCTTTCGTAATAAAACAAGATTTGTCCCTCGTCCTAAAAAAAAAAATGGTCCCGCGCTAAATCTCACGACGGGCGCGCGCGCGTAGGCCAGAAATTCCCGGCGCACGGCACACACTCTAAAAGTCACGAGTGTCGCGCAATTTAGCGCTAAAAGAAAATTTATAGACTATATACTCCTCGCGGCTCGCCTGGGGGGGGGGGGGGTGCACACACGTAAACGCGTCCTTAGAGAAGAAACACACGTCTCGTCCTCTAAACGTGCGTGCGCGTACGCGCATCGCAATAAAGCTCCAGGATAAACAAGGCGCGGCGTAGCTTTAAAAGCCAAAGCAAGCAGGCAAGTTGGAGGGTGACGATAGGCCGTTTCGCAAAATGAGTAATTTGTTCGGCGTAACGAGTTTAACCGCGGAGCAATTTGCAGAGGACGAGCAGGGGTAGCCAGAGAGGTGGAGAGAGCGAGCGGCTACACGCCAACTGCCCGCGCGCGCGGTCCTCTGTCAACGCGCCGCGGCTAGATTTATGGGCGAAAAGTTGCGGTGACCGGTGCTGTTGGTGCTGATGGTGGCGTTGGAGGAGTACAGAGGCTCGACGCCGAGCCGCGAGGGGATGTTGTATCGACCGTCCAGAGAATCTGGAGTGGGTGGAAAGAGAGAGAGAGAGAGAGAGAGAGAGAGAGAGAGAGAGAGAGGGTTATTGCGCGCTGTGGTTTTCGGAGAATCATGATTTTTCGGGGGACGAAAAAGGCATATGACAGGTCTTGAAAGTGGGGAATCGTGTGTATAGGAAAGGAATTTGTTGTTAGTGGAGATGTGAAGATTGGAATGGGTTCGGTGGGTTCTCGGGTGGGTTTCATTTCAGGAAGAAAAGGATCAAATGAATTTTCGTTATTTTTTTCTTTTTTTTTTGTAGAAAGGATTACCAATCAAATGAAATAATTTGGATGATAAAGTAAAGTTCATCTTCATTTGAGATTCTTATGAAGTTTATTACGTTTAAAAATAGAAAAATACATATAACTTCAAATTTAATACGTCAAACTTAAAGAGAAGTTTCAGATAGCTCTTCAACAATTATTTTCGTTAAAAAGACAGGTGATGTTATGGTCTTTTAAAATATTCTGATTAGTGAATTGCAATGATATATTCCAAATAACTGTGCGCTATTCTTAAACAATTGCCACTACTGTGCTATGATAACTGTTTATATTAGCTCGGCAGAATACATTGATAAAAATTGCTGCACAGTTACTATTTATCTATAGACAGGCGCATTACTCTGTAAAATCTTGATCAGAAAACATTTCCGTCCGAGTCCTGTATAATTTTAAAGACTGGTTCGTGAAAATTCAAAGCCAACTAGCAGAAACAGGAATAACGCTGGCAATTGAAACCGATCCCCTTTCCACGTACCTCATGAGCAGTAAGAGAAATTTCACAAACCAGATCTGAAAAATTATGCATTCTGGTTGCTCGGGAATAACGTGACTCGGGTCGTCGATCCAGGAATTTTAATTAACATTCCAGAATTTTCAGTAAGTTTGAAATTTTCTGATGATTTTTCTACGACGCAAAGATTCACGTAAAATTCATCACAGAAATAACTGTCGTAAATTTTCTTTTCCACGCTGAAAAATATAAATTACATCAAATTAAATAACGGATAAAAAATGGCCAACTATTAGCAACGCAGTTTGTGTATATAAACCACTTGAAAGAAAAGACAAATTCCTTTGTATATTTCATCCGGCATTATAAAACAGCAATGATAATACACCATAAAACAAAATACCTCCGCTTACCCTACACCACAGCGCCAACTCCCCGCATTCCGGCGTTTGCTTTATCAAAAGAAACTACCGGGCGTCGTGCGCACATCCACCCTTCCTCCCTCCCATTTCTCATGGCCAGCTCTCTCTCCTCTCTCTCTCTCTAACCGCGCGAATGATTTCACTTGGCTCGACGCGTCGCCATACGTCACCGATTCAACCTGCTCCTGGCCCTTTCGATCCATTGCGCGGCATACGCCATAACTTCGACCCCCCTCCCTATCCCCCTACCCCCGCGAAATAAGAGTTTCTTTGCGACCGTCGATAAATTATCTCCCTCTCCCCCCTGTCCTCCCTTCCTATACATATATGCCACACTCTCCCGAACTCTGCGCGAGGCTATCGGAAAGCCGCGCGGGCGGACGGGCACTCAGGCCGCCCCGCGTGTACGTGAGTGCGTCTTTAAATAAACATGCGCCGGCGCCGTAAGTGACTCACGTGTGCGCGTCTGTAAGCCCCCATTTAATAATTTATCACGCGGGCAAAGAGCAACGCCGAAATATCGGCAAAGAGCGTAGAAGACGGTGGTGCGGGCGACGGTCCTTATACCCTTCCGGTCCTCTCAATAATTCAGCGGTGCGTTTAGCTGGCCGCCGCCGCGGCATATGTGCCTGGCTTTATACTCGCCGTGCCGCGGGTCACGTATCTTCGTAAGAGAGGGCTCGCGTGTAGACGTGGCGCGCATCGGAATCCTCGATTCTGTCGGGCCTGAGTTGAAGGATGTTTGACGGGCAGGGGAATGAAAGAGAGAGAGAGAGAGAGAGGACAGAGTAAGAGCAAGTTATATTGGCCCGTTACCGCGGGGCACATACACGGCGAGAGCGAATTGATGTTGATACAGGGGTAATCTACTGTAGCTTGATGGATAATACGCGGGGAAGTTGGTACTGAATCATTGACGCCGGGAAAAGTTTAGAGGGGATTAAATTGAAAAAGTGTTGTTTACGGACAGACTTTTGATGTTAAGAGATTTGGAGTCCCACTTCGTTCCGTTGATTGATTGTTAGACTTGTTGGAAAGGAAGGATTGTAATGTTAGGTGTTTAATGGAGAAATAGGGCGATCGGAAGACCATTTAAGTAGCATTTACGTAGAAATAATGATTCTCATGGAAATGATGTTAAAGGTTGAAGTATCTTTTTTTTTTTTTTGCGAAAGGGCGATAAATTTTTCTCTATTACCGATAATACGAGCATACGATCAGAAAATAATGTAGCCTTTATAGGCAAGCCACCTGAATTCTGCTCTTGACATCATAACCATTCAATTTTATCTTCATCAATCCCTTTATTAAGGAATAAATCGCTTATCTAATGAAACCCAGCCATCGGGATAAATCATGGATGATTTTGAAAGTGCAGCGCCGGTTCAATAACTCAGCAACAATATCGATATCCCTGCGCCCCAAAATAGATTAAAAGCCATTAAAAGTAGTAGCGGCTCAGTCATCCAACAAGACAAATAGACCCGCTCCGTGTTCCCTTAGGCTGTTATCGGTCGCCATCTATTATTGCGCGTAAATTTTAGCACAATACTCGATAGCCCATATTGATTTTTAATTTCACAATGACTATATTATTGGACCGTTATACGTGCAGCATAATATTCACATTTGCGCGGACGTAATTTTCTACAATAACGGCACAATCATACAAACCGCGAATTTGCATTTACTTTCTCGACCAGTCGCCGAACGATAAATTACGCTCTCTCTCTCTGTGGTCCCCTCCCAGAAAAACAATATTGATGATACGAAACTCACTCACGCATATATATATAGATATTATCAGAAGTCCGTGTCCGGCAACGTGTTTTATGACGTACCGTACGCTTTTTTTATACCCGCAGTCGTAAAGTCGAGGCGTCCGGAAAAAAAATTCGTCGTCGCATGCGATTCTTCCCCCTCGAGAGAGAGAAAGAGAAAGAGCACGAGAGGACCGAGCCAGCGAAGCGTCGTCATCAACAGTATCCTGATCCATTTAGAAATGACAAGTTCGCATATATATACATATATATCTTCTGTCACCCTTGTTCCTCACCTCCCGCGACCTACGTCGCGCATCGACGACAACGAAATAGTACTCTCTCGATGTCTCGCCCACCCTATATACGCGCGCGTATATATATATATATACTTGAACTCGGCGCAGATCCTCCCCTTTCATGGGGCGAGAAATCAGCAACCATAAATCCCACGCCCTACATATACACACGGACACGGACACACAACGAGACGGGCGAAAGGGAGAGAGAGAGAGGGCCAAGGGTTCCCGCGGGATCGCCGTAGTCCGACCAAGTCATCCTCCTCCCCCTTCCTCGCCGCCTCCTTTTTTGCGCGCGAGCCTGCAGCCTCGAGGCTCGATTTATCGATATCACCGAGCCGTATTCCGCTTTATGCTCGCGCGTGCACACACACACATACACGTTCACCTAAGCGCAAGCTTATGTGTATACATGTATATGTACGCGGCGATAGGTCGGGTCGAGGGCTCTCTAATTCTCGGCGGCGTGTGCGGTCTCGTCTCCGTCACAGCGAGTGGACGAGCGCGCGAAGGCGTGACGACGAGCTACAAATTCACAGGGCTCTGCGCTTTTTAAGTCGACGGAGCGCAGACGGCTTAATTATTTATTTGCTCTAGTTTAGGGCTTTTTGCGCGAGCGCGCGTCGTCTGTTTTTCTCGACGGCGGCTTTTTTTCCCTCGACACTCGCGCGGGCCCTCGTTATTTCGAGTGGCCGCGGACTGAAAGTGTTGGAGGTTTCGAGGTGGAATTCTGCGGAATTAGAGTTTTATTTATTGCTCCTTTCGGTTTGTGTGCCGGTGCGCATATGTGCGCCGAAGTGACCTTGCATTCGAATATTTCAAATTATTGTGGAAGATATTTTAGTTACAAAAAGTATTAAATTCAGAAAAGTTGATTTTTCTATATAATCATTATATCAGTGAAATATCTGTTCTAAATAACAGGTTCCGCAGAGATGCCTGACTTGCCTTTTTCTACTGGCTTAAAATACAGCATGAAATTTTAATTTCGGAGATGATAAGTGCACGGTGCTTTTGTGAAATAAAGCTAGAATATTCCAGAGCATTTTGCAGAAGTTTCCCCGAGTATGCTGCAATATCCCCGAGATAATAACTGAAGAGCACGGAGCGCTCTTACACGTGTCGGACGTAATACGCTCTTACACGTGCAGCTCATAAAACAATTTAATCATGGGTTGTGAGCGTACGTACAGCTTGTGGCACATGATGCGGGAAAACAAAAAGATGTCTTTCAAGGGAAAACATCGATTCTGGAACAAAAGATAATGATCTGAACGGCTGAGAATGAGCTTGAAAATAATTCGAGATAGAGTTAATGCACAAAAGATCATGAAAGAAGAGCACACGTATAATATAGCTTGCCTTGAAAGCGCCCCCATCGTTTGATAGCATACGATGGAGCTGTTAATTTTTTTTTAATATGTAAAACCTCGATCTATTCTAAGGTATAACTATTATAAGACTTTATTTTACTAAATCATATAAATATTTATTTTTTATAAAAACTCAAATACGTTTTTCATTTAAAAAAATCAAGGTGTTCAGAATTAGATTTGTCATGAGTTTACTTTGTTTTAATTGATAATTTCACTACAAGATGGACATTATATATAAAAATTTTTAGAATACTTTTGTAATAATTGAAATCTCTAAAAACCGAATAGCTAAAGTTACTACGAGTATTGATTTTTATTATTTTACTAAAGGCATGCCCGGGCGAACAAAAGGATGTTCGAGCCGAGCAATGCGCGGAATTCAACAGCAAACCGTTCGAAGAGGTATACTACGAGTGAGTATTTTTCATTGTATTTTTATTTATGAAAGTGAAATAATTCCATGTCTTCACCTTTTATGGAACACTTTTCCATTTGCTTTACTTTCGGACGATTTTGCAAACTCAAACGCTTCACAAAAAAGCCTTTTACCTCAATTGCGCATCTCCGATGGTCGTCAATAATTTACATTCCATCTTTGATTACCGAGACTGAAAATTTCCACTTTGCGCCCTTCCAAGTCGCAATGCGACCTGACAATGAATTTCTCGTCCCTCCCGAGCACACTGCGCCAATTGCGAAATGCATCGGACAATGAAATTTTTCTTTACAGCTGGATCCCGTATACGGGTGGACACAACAAGTGCGAGCTTAATTGCATGCCCCGAGGTGAAAGATTCTTTTACAGGCACCGAGAAAGGGTGATTGATGGCACGCCTTGCAATATCGAGAAAAACGACGTCTGCGTCGAGGGCAAATGCATGGTGAGTACAAATGGCCGAATAAAAGCTACCTTTTTGTCGTTTAAAAGGCATCATTATAAAGGCATCTCTGACGAACGCCGCAGTCATTTTTCAGTCACACACTGAAATATTGCTTTACTCCTTTTTTATTTAACGAAAGCACTCGAATTTTGATCTTTCTGGGTCATGTAAAAAAACCTTAGCATACCTTATGTATATATTTTAATATTAGATTAATAATAACATTTGCAGAAACGTGTACTACATTATTCTGTTATCTTTGTATATATTCAACGAAACGCGATATCCATATTATACTAACATACTATGAACATTTATATATTCCTTTTTTTACTACGTTTATCAAAATATTCTTTTGAATACTTTACGTCCCAATGAAAACTTTTAATAATCATAAAATAATTACGCCGTATTTAACGTCAAAATACCGATGATGCTTAAAATCCCGACAAACGTCAGTCACATCACAGGCACAATGTATATATTATACCCACAAGCGCGACAATGAATAATTTTTTATCACAGCCGGTGGGATGCGACATGATGCTGGGCAGCGAGGCGAAGGAGGACGCCTGCCGCGAGTGCGGCGGCGATGGCACCGACTGCAACACCGTGCGCGGCCTCTTCGACGCGGATGACTTGCAAGTCGGTAAGTGCGAGGAGGAGCTGGATACGATCAAATTTAATTTATGTATCGACGCCTGATTAACCGCCTCTCGCGCCCTCCTTCTTTTCGCAGGTTACCTCGACATTCTCCTCATACCCGAAGGAGCGACGAACGTCGCCGTCAAGGAGATCCGACCCTCCAATAATTACCTCGGTAAGGCTTTCAAGGTGTAGATATATAAAGTGCGACGAGATTAAAAACGGGCCGCGCGACGCGACGCAGCGCCGAGCGTCCTTTTTGCTCCTGGGAATTATTAGTTATCGCTCTCGAGCCAAACGTTTCGGTCCTATATGCACCTGTGCCAAACCGGGCTTGTATATAAAGTAATTGTGAATTTTTTAATATTGAGATCGCGCGCGGATAAAAGAGTTCGGGAAATATCGCCGATGAATAATGGCGATGTAATTGTTGTTATCGACACGAGATATTTATAAGTAATGCGCTTTTTAGATTTTTATATCGAAAAATGGTTTTGTGAGTAATGAACTTGAAAGTTATGGAATTTTAAAAGCGCTGGATTTTAAATCATCAATGATGTAACGTAAAAATTGGCAGTCGGTTTAATTTTCATTATAATTTAATATAACTAAAATACTGTCGAATTAAAAAAAAAAAAAAAATAGCAATTTGAATTTAGTTCTATCCTCTAACAACACTATTGACCAATCAGCGTATCAATATAAAACTAACAATACTGAATGCATTGACATTATGCATGGAAAATTGCTAAATTACGTCGGTTCAAAAGATGCAAAAAAATATTTTTATAAATAAACCCGTTAGATCAGAGTTAAACTTAAAAACGAGTTCATTATTCATGGATATTTAATAAATGGAGTCATAAGGCATCACATATCTTGTGTTTAAAATTTCTTTTTCTGCATTTTACGGTTTTCCATGTACATAAAAATGATGCCTCAGGGTTTTAATTCGAGATTTGCTATCCTGTAGTTTTTAAATGGATAATATTGAATATTTTTACTCTGAAATTATGGGAAATAAGTACAGAAGAAAGCACATATTAAGCTTTTAAACTCTCTAAATTCGAATAAGTGGAATTCGCTCTCAATAAGTGAATATTCACTTATAATAAGTCCAAACTCGTCCACACATTGAATAAGTAAACGAGTTTGGACTTATTATAAGTGAATATTCACTTATTGAGAGTGGATTCCACTTATTCGAATTTAGAGAGAAGTTTGTCTCGAGATGTTTTAAATACTGAATAATATATGAGTTTAAAATTTAAGAGAAAGAACGTATTATTTAATTATATTTAATGGCCTGTACGTGTTAATTGAAATTCGCAATAAAGCTCCTATATTCCCTAATGCCTGCAGCTATCCGAAACACGACCGGTCACTACTACTTGAACGGCAACTGGAGGATAGACTTTCCGCGTAGCCTTCGATTTGCCGGCACGATTTTCCATTACAGCCGAGACCCGCAGGGATTTTCAGCCCCCGACACAATAACGGCACAGGGACCAACGACCGAGGCCATCTACATCGTGGTAAGTAGAAAAATGTCATGCATCAGACGAATGCTACTCCTTCAAAAATGTAACGAGGCATAAAAGAATTAAATAAAAAGATGAAAAAAAGAAATACAAAAGATTGAGGCGCTATTGTTTTGTTATTCAGCTGCTTTATCAAGATCACAATGTTGGAGTCGACTATCAGTACAGCATCCCGAAGAAGTTTTCGCAGCAGTCGGATCCCGACAGCTACACATGGATCGCCGATGAATTTTCATCGTGCAGCACCACTTGCGGCGGAGGTACGTTTTTGCTCTTATTCACATCTTGTTTCGATTAATATCCGTCTCGTTTGAAGTCGTCTAATTAATATTAAGCGGATGAAGGAACGGTTGAATCAGAGCATTTGATCATCTATTTCGCGGTATCATTAATATTTCTGACATGTCAATAGATTTTGAACGAATAAAAAAATATTGCTTACCGAAATAGGCGCTATTCAAGTATTGAAATGAACTTTGTAGATGAATAATCCTTGAATTTAATTTAAATTGACTTTTATTTTTTTTAATATTAAAAGTATATAGTGACGTTATAATTATCGATTCTGCAAACTATGAGTAACTTAAAATAGATGTAAGAAACTGTACTTTTTGAACATTATTTTGAAATATCCAATATATATTTAAAACATACCCTTTGCGTAAAAGAAAATGCCTTGAGGCTACATGTTAGATAGCTTTGCCACAAAAATTCACTTCGTTTATAAGGCTATGAATTTCAAGTAATATCCCCCTGACCCTTCAAAATTTAATTTTAAATCTGTGAAAAATTCATAAAAATAATACCACAGTTTTATCTGTAAACACAAAATATTCATACATTATAAAAATTTTATTCACTGAAATCATCCAATTACATTTGAGAGAAGAATCACCAAAGTGCATCACTTTCTTTAAAAGTCTTTTCCACGCTTTCAACAAAAGTTCTAGTCCCCACCCACTTCCTTTCTTTACTCCCACCCGTACACGTATACACACTTGCAGGCTACCAATCTCGCCGAGTGATGTGCGTGAAACGGCGCACGAACGAGGAGGCCGACGATAAGGTCTGCGACCCGATGCTCGAGCCCGCGGACACGCAGGCCTGCGGTATGGAGCCCTGTCCTCCTCAGTGGGTAACCACCGATTGGTCCAACTGCACGAAACACTGCGGCGAGGGTGGCGAGCAGACGCGCGAGATCAAGTGCGAGCAAATCGTGTCCGGTGGCATACCGACCATCGTCGACGAGCACCAGTGCCTCGAGCGTCTCGGCCCCAAAAACGCCACGCGTCAGGAGTGCAATAAAGAGGTCGACTGTCCGCTGTGGCATCTGGGACCCTGGAAGCCGGTGAGAATCGTGCGCCGTATAGTATAATAGCGAGCGCTCTTTACTTACTTCCGTGTACGGTTGCGCGGGTTCCCTATATAAAACTGCACCTGTCGACAGAGTTTAGAGTGATCGGATGTATTTCTGCGTCTTTATAGCTGCGTACTTGGGAGATTACTTTGTCGAACGTGTCGTTTTTTCTTAACTTAGCATTCCGTTTTTCGATGTAAATAGTATAACTTTTTCTGCTTTTTAATATTTCGCTAAATATAAACGAATGTTAATCGATTTTTTAAGAATTATTATTAAAGTAAAGTAACACAAAATAAACAATACTATTGAATATTTTAGTGCGATCACTTGTGCGGAAAAGGTAAACAAACACGAAGAGTAACGTGCTATAGGAAAAACGAAAAGGGAAAAGTTGAAGTGTTAGACGATTCAGCGTGCGAGGGAGAAGTTCCCGAGAAAGAGAAAACTTGCGAATTGAGGCCTTGCGAGGGAGTCGACTGGGTTGTATCTCCATGGAGTGGCGTAAGTTTTAAAACTTTTGCATTCATTTTACATGAAGTTCGTTGCTAGTGTTTCATCGCAATTAAATACTTTATTAAATAGAAAAACTAAGTTTTTTATGTATTAAGTATAAAAGCTCCGTAAAGTATGTCTTTAATAAAACTTTTAACAATGGCGATATTCCTAAAGTGCGCCGACAAATGTGGCCTTACCCAAGAGACAAGGACGATACAGTGTGCTACGCAAAATGGTACAGTGCACAAGGACAGTATGTGCGACAGTGCAAAGAAACCAAACTTGACCAAAGATTGCGAAACCCCACAAACATGCGAATATCAATGGATTAAAACGCAGTGGAGCAAAGTAAGATATTATTTAACTATAAATTTTAATTTAATAACAAATAAAAGATTGAATTTACAATTAAAATTGTGCCCTTATCTTGATGAATAATATAAGAGTATCACTTAATTAAATTTTGAAAAAAGTTGTCTAAGGGCTGCTAATACAGTAGAAACGTTTTAGTGTTCCGCGGAATGTGGCACGGGAATCCAAACTCGTAAAGTCTTTTGCGCGACTTTCGAAGACGAAAATACGATGAAGAAAGTTCAAGACAGTAAGTGCGAACCCGAAGAGAAGTTTAATACTACTCGAGAATGTACAACGAAGAGTGACAACTGTAAGGGTGAATGGTTTGCTGGCCCATGGAGTAAAGTAAATAAATTAACTCATTTTAAATTTATTATTACATATAGTAAGAGTGTATATTAAGGGTGATGATCAAACGTATGTATTATAGTGTTCTAAACCATGTGGAGGCGGGGAAAGCACTCGTAAAGTAATTTGCTTGAAGGATAATGCGACCGTATCAATAGAACAGTGTGACTACAAAACTATAATGGAGGAAACTGAACCGTGCAATACACAAGCATGTGAAGATGGTAATAAACTAATTAATTCAAAATTAGAGCAAAACACTTTTTGAAAATATATTTAATATTTTTATTAATTATAAATGAAATTTTGTTGGGTAGATGAAGTAATACCAGTAGAACCAGAGAAGGTGACTGCCCTCATTGACGACGAGGAAGAAGAGTGCGAAGATGAAGAAGACTTCGTTACAGTCAGTTCTAGTTTCGATATGAGTGTAAGTACTTAAAATTTGTATTACATAATATGAAACATACGTAATTATATAATTATTATTTACATAATTATTTTCTCACAGGAATCTGAGGTATCGTCGGAAATGACTGAAGCTGTACCTTTGAGCTCACCGTATGCGTCAGATAGCACTGGTTCATCTGATACTACTCTTGGAGACATGATGTTCAGCGACGCATCTAGTCGAGGAGACGTTTCTATTTCTACAGACAGTGGAAGTGGAACAGGAAGTGACGATGATACTGACATCACTGATGTAACTGGCGGTATTAACCTTATGATTGTTCACGAAAACGACAAGCTTTCAACTGAAGGATCTGGAATGTTTGAATCTGAAGTTACTGATTCAAGTAAGATATTATGCATATGCTACAAATATATTTACAGTAATTTATGTTTTCACATACTCATTCTAAAATAACTAGGTTTCGATACAACGGAAGGAACCACAGCAGTAACTGGGGAATCATCTACTGATGGAGCAGTAAGTGGAGCGACTGAACAATCCACTGAATCATCTGAGCAATCCACCGACCAAACATCTGAACAATCTACTGATCAAACAACTCAACAATCAGAATCTTCAGATGCTGTTACCACAGATAGCTCTGGTGATAGTACCGATGTAACCACAGAAAATTCAGTTGCTTCTACTGAATCTAGTTCTGATTCGACAGAGTCTTCGTCAGATTCATCTGGTTCAGAAAGTACAGATTCAACAGATACTACTCCGACTGCTGATACTGAAACTACTGACGCTTCTTCAGACAGCAGTGCTTCGACTGATTCTAGTACAATGTCTAGTGAAGTGTCCGAAACAACTGGTAACAATCTCTAATATTTTAATAAAAATTCTTATGATCTTTTTGAATATGATATAATTTAATCACCTAATTTTTAGTTGATTCATCGACTATATCAGATGTTAGTGCATCAGGAGCCTCCAGTGATGCTGTAGAAACTACTGAAGCAAGTGCCAGTGAAACAACTGACGCTGCAACTGAAAGTAGCGGATCGACAGAAGCAGTTACTGGTGAATCAGGAGAAACTACGGTATCGGGAGAAGTAACAGAATCAGTTACTGGTGAATCCGTAGAGTCGTCAAGTATGGTTAGCGGAGAAACAGCTGAATCTACAGAATCTGGTGCAACAGAGTCGGGTGCTACTACCGAAGTTACAGAATCTGGTTCTACAGAATCTAGTGAAACTACCGAATCTGAGGTGACGGGAGCATCTTCAACAGACGAAGCAACAGAATCAGGAATGACAACTGAATCTGTAGAATCGGAGGCTACAAGTGCATTCACAGCCACTGCAACTGAAGAAACTTCAGAAAGCGGAATTTCGTCTGCTACTGAGGAAACCGATCTTACAGAACAATCTCACAGTAAGTTGAACAAACTATGTGAATATTTTTCTTATTTATTTGATAAATTTTAATTATATTTTTCTATTGCAGTCTCAGATTTGTTCACGACTCCCAGTTCTCTCGATAAAGCAATTACAAATGAAAGTAGAATGCGCAAATGTAAACCTAAAAAGAAGAAATCTTGCAAAACTGCAGAATTTGGTTGCTGTTATGATGGTATTACACCAGCCCAAGG
Source organism: Torymus aiolomorphi (assembly GCA_036365515.1). Classification (NCBI taxonomy): domain Eukaryota; kingdom Metazoa; phylum Arthropoda; class Insecta; order Hymenoptera; family Torymidae; genus Torymus; species Torymus aiolomorphi. The sequence goes on from CM070877.1 coordinate 132,432,263, forward strand.
ACCATTCGGAAAAGGTTGTCCAACGCCGCACACTTGCGAAGAAACCAAATATGGTTGTTGTCCTGATGGAGTTTCACCAGCTGCAGGACCTAAATTCCAAGACTGTCCAGATCAGCATTGTAATGAGACTCTATTCGGTTGTTGTCAAGATGGCGTTACACCAGCTGAAGGCAACGATTTTGAAGGTTGCAAGAAACCATGCAATCAAACTGAGTAAATAATAAAAATATGGGTATTTCCTATCTCACTCTATATGATACACTTAATATAACATGCAATTTAATTTGTTTAGATTTGGATGTTGTCCAGACAAAGAAACACCTGCAAGTGGTAAGAATAATCTTGGATGTTGTAATGGAACCCAATTCGGATGTTGTCCTGATGGTATTAAGGACGCCTCTGGACCTGACAACAAAGGTACAAAAAATTGATTAAAAAAATTCTATTTCATAATATTTATTTATAACAGAGTATTGATATTTTTTAATTTGTGAAGGTTGCGAGGAAGAAAGCACTGAGACACCTGTGGAAACCACTACGCTCGTACCGGGTGATTGCGCTAATTCAACCTACGGATGTTGCCCAGACGCTCAAAAAGTTGCGAACGGTACAAACTTCGAAGGTTGTGGTGTTATTAACACCAAGAATTGTACAGCCTCCTACTTTGGATGCTGCCCAGATAACGTTACCGCAGGTGAATTAGATTTTTTTATATAATTGTTTTATGAAATTTTTAAATATTCATTTTTTAAAATAATGTTTTCATGTACGAACCTTATCAAAACATAAATATTAGGTTCTTTAATATAAATACCAAGCAATGCTTAGAAATATATTAATTTATAAAAAAAAATGTACAATACATTTATCAGCCCTTGGACCAAACAACACCGGCTGCCGCATGCCTTGCGACAACACGACTTTCGGATGCTGCGAAGATAACAAGACGCCCGCGCACGGACGCAATAAAGAGGGATGTTGCCTATCGAGCCAGTATGGCTGTTGCCCCGACAATCTTACACCAGCTCGTGGACCTGACCACTACGGCTGCGGGTGTCAATATTCGAGATTCAGATGCTGCCCCGACAACACCACCGCCGCGCAAGGACCGAACAAGGAGGGATGCGGCTGTCAATACTCGACTCACGGCTGCTGCCCGAACAGACACGCAACGGCTACAGGACCGAACTACGCTGGCTGTCCTTGCCATACATATCAGTTTGGTTGCTGCCCCGATGGTGTTACTATTGCTAAGGGACCTCATAGTCAAGGTAAAATTAAACAACATAAATGTTCTTTTTTTTTTCTTTCATACTTTCATCAAAGAATTTGGTTAAAAAAAATTTGTTTACGATATGAATATTAATTAATATTCACATTTAAGAATACTTTTTAATATAAGATAAATATAGATTTCAAGAATGCACTCTATTTCGTATATTTAATGTCGTGAATTTTGTAACAATTTTTCTGAGCAAATTTCAATCAGCAAAGTGTATTTGACTAAATTTTGATTGCTCTTACAGGTTGTGGCTGTGAAAATTCCGAATTCAAGTGCTGCTCCGACGGAAAAACGGCGGCCAAGGGACCAAACTTTGCCGGCTGCACTTGCGACGCTTCTAAATACGGTTGCTGCCCTGATGGAATTGAGGAGGCGCAAGGCCAGAACTTCGAGGGTTGCCTGAAAGTGCCTGCCATTCCGGGAGCGGCGTGCGCACTGCCGCGAGACAGAGGTACTTGCCGCGATTTCACCGTCAAGTGGTTCTATGACACGGAGTACGGCGGCTGCTCGAGATTCTGGTACGGAGGCTGTGAGGGTAACGATAATCGATTCAAAACTCAGGAGGAATGCAAGGCCATTTGCGTCGAGCCCAAAGGAAAGGGTAAGTTGTTTTGCATTCGTTAGGGAAATTCGTTGCTCGCTTAATACAATCTAAGGTGATTGTTAGAACGAAATATAAAAAAAATATTGAAAACTTGTTAGCGTTGTTATTACAGTAATTAAAAATAAATAATTATTTTTGATTCGCAGATGTATGTTATTTACCAAAGATTACGGGACCATGTGAAGGATATTACCCAACATGGTATTTCGATGCCGAAAGAAAGCAGTGCGGACAATTCGTTTACAGTGGTTGTCTTGGTAATGGTAATAGATTCAAGTCTCGTCAAGAATGTGAAGGACGTTGTGGAGAGCCAGCGGATGTTGGTAAATATACATAATTCAATATTTATGTTTTTCAAAATTAACTCTACTACTTATATTTTTTTATTTTTAGATCCTTGCACTTTGCCTAAAGAACTAGGTCCTTGCGAAGGAAACTTTTCGAAATGGTATTTCAACAAAGAAAGCCAACGTTGTGAAGTATTCAATTATGGCGGTTGCAAAGGAAACCGCAATAACTATCCAACGGAAATGGCTTGTCGTCAACAGTGCTTGGCACCTGGACACAGTCGAGGTAAGTTAAAAAAAATCATTTTTGGTTTTAAAATAAATAATTTGAGTTTTTGGCATTTTTATAACAGAGATATAATGACTGATTTATTTTCTAAATTTACTAAATAATAAATAGGTCTGCCACACTAAAAGGATCTAATCTTTGTTCAAAATTACTAAAGCATGGGATTGGAAAACGATTTTAATAATTTTAATAATTTTTTATTATTTTTTTTTTAATTTTAACCCTGAAGTTTGTGGTTTTATAAAAATTTGAATTAACATGAAAATAATCATCCGAGACGATTCGGTGATTTTGATTTCTTATAACATAACACTTTTATGGATGTCAATTAATGGTGTAAGGATCGTGTATATAAAACGAATACCAATGACAAACCTTAGTCCCGTCAGCAGAGTACTCGCAACTGTGACTTTTCAGTAATGCAGGACGTGTGCGCTTTGGATAAAGATCCGGGACCGTGTCCTGGCTCTTTGCTGCGCTGGTATTATGACAATGATCGAGAGGCATGTAGAAAATTCATTTTTGGCGGTTGTAAAGGCAACGGCAATAAGTTCCGTACTAGAGCTGCCTGCGAGCAGCGCTGCCTAGACAGAGGTATACGAAACCGATGAGCGGTCGAACGAGAAAAGCTTGCGAAGCCTCCTCTTAGTGCGCGCCTCGTAGATCCTTCGTAGATGCATACATTAGCATTGGAACGTTAGTTTATTTCACTTGCTCAGTACACAAGCAGTGCTGGGTTCACTTAGATTAAAGTTCAAGCTCATAGTTTTCTTAGAAAGGTCTTCTATCAATATATTGTTCCTTTTCAAATATATCTTCTTACAATAGGATGCTATTAAAGTATACTTACAGAAGACGAAAAGAACTGAGAGCTTGAACTTAAATAATTTTGATTATTCAATTAGTTGCAATGTGTTGCAAAATATTTTAGTCTCCACTTATTCACGCACATTTATTTTAAAGAAACTGTCCGTTGCCTTTCACGCATTGCTGGAATTATCACGATCAATCAAATAATAGTTCTACATGCACAGTAACCATAGCAAAAGTATACTAAAAATATTATGCACATTAATTTCGGACACCAAATAAAAAAACTCACAGTATTAATCACAATGTTTTTAAGGGGTAATCAGGGTACTCACTCATAAAAATTTTCTTTATGAATTGGTATTGGTGATGGTAGAGCCTCTTTTAACGAAATCATTTCTTAAGAGTAAAATAATATAGTTCATAAGTTAACTCATTGGTATTGGTATCACTCTAACACTGCATGGTTGAATTTAACTCATGATGAACAGACTTATGTTCGCTGCCACGAGCGGAGGGTAATTGTACGGACAAGCATTCGCGTTGGTTCTCTGATCAGCAAGAGAATCGTTGCATGCCATTCTATTACACTGGATGTGGTGGAAATAAAAATAACTTTGGCTCTAGAGATGCATGTGAAACCGATTGCCCACCCAAGATTGGTAAGAATTTTTGTTATCATTGTGCATGCGTTTTTACATAGTAACATGTTACTATATGGTTACTATATGATTATTATAGATTATGCACAGTACATATTGAAAATCATAATTCAATTGATTCTCTACTTTAACTACTTTTTTCCAATTTACGTTCATAAAAAGATAGTTTTGCAATTTTCTGATTGATTCATAAATATAAATTTACTTTAGACACAAGTGATAATTTGATGTGCTGACCAATTTAGGAATGATATATCATATGTATAATATAATTTCATCTACTCTTCAGAATAACCTTACCATAAAGCTTTCGATCTCTATTGACTTAAGAGCACTTAACAGCTTTTATAGCAATTTCACTAGCTAAACTTTAAATGATAGAAATATTTTTGTAAGCTATCTCAGACACATTTTCATCAGCTATCAACCATTTATAATTGAACTAATTCAATATATTAAAAAACAGAACAAGACATTTGCTTGTTGCCGGCGCTCCTCGGTGAATGCCACAATTACACTCAGCGCTGGTTCTTCGATACTCTTGAACAGAGATGTAGGCAGTTCTACTACGGTGGTTGCGGTGGAAATGATAACAATTTCCAAACTGAAAATGATTGTGTTAACAGATGCGAACATCCAGCGACTACCCCACCTCCAGAAGAAGTGCAATTCCAATCTGGTATTGATCTCTCTTACTTTTCTCGTTTTTGAACGAAATGTTTTAGATTGTTTTTAACTACTTTAAAAATTGTTTAGAAATGTGCTTCTTACCTGAACAACGAGGCCAATGCCATAACTACCAGAATAAGTGGTTCTACGACAGCAGGGAAGGAATTTGCAAACAATTTGTCTACGGTGGGTGCTCTAGCAATGGAAACAACTTCAACTCTCGCGAAGAGTGCGAATACAGATGCGGAGACGTGCAAGGTAAAAACTACTTATTAAATTAAAAACTTTTAATGAGCCTTCGGATATTCTATTAAAAAAATTATACTAAAACTAAATGTTTATCGTCAGACCCGTGTTCTATGCCTGTACTTGAGGGTCCGTGCAACGGCTCCGAATCACAATTCTACTACGACCGCAGAGCTGACGCCTGCTACGAGTTCAATTACTCCGGCTGCCAGGGTAATAAGAACCGGTTCAATGATCTTCGCAGCTGCGAACAACGTTGTCGCAGACAACCGCCAACTCCCGCGCCGGCGACCCGACCACCACCTCCGAACAGTGCGCCCCTCAGCCAAGCCTGTCTCGAGCCCGTCGAAGCCGGACCCTGTGACGGAGAAGTTAACGCATACTTCTACGACAAGGACGCCGGTCGCTGCCAGGCATTCATCTATGGTGGTTGCGAGGGTAATGCCAATCGATATGAGACCGAAGAGCAGTGCGAGAGATTGTGCGGACGATTCCGTGAACAAGGCAAGAGTTTGGCCGCTTCTTTTGTTATATTCTATTTATATTCTATTAGTAAAATTTTACTAATTTCTAATTAGAAAGGGAGATTTTTTTCATTAGATTTCACTCATATTACATTTGCATGATTTGTGGTTTATTCCGTTAATCACATAATTGAATTGTTTTTATTAATTGTACAATAAAAATTTTACAGATATTTGCCATCTTCCACCCGACCAAGGTCCTTGCCGAGGCTCTTTTGCCAAGTTCTATTACGATCCTTCATCTCGCGTATGCCGTGAATTCACTTACGGTGGCTGCGACGGAAATGCTAATCGATTCAGTTCACGTAATGAGTGCGAATCTGTTTGTATACATCACGAAGAGCCCGCACAAATGGGTAACAAAACTGCCCTTTCTGATTTGAGTAAGTATTTTGTTCCCTTTATATAAACTCAAAATATACCCTTTCTTCAATAATTAATTAAAGGAATTGATGTATGTGTTTAAAACAAATATACTATTATTCTTTCTCTCTAAATTATTTATAACAAATGTACTATGCTGCTGTGGTTTAGCAATCTGCAAAGAACCTGTTGATATCGGCTCTTGCTCTGTTGGAAATTACAAGAGATTTTATTATGACGATGAATATCAAACGTGCAGAGCATTTATTTACACCGGTTGCGGTGGAAACCGTAACAACTTCAAGACTATTGAATCGTGTCTTAAAATTTGTCGTCGTAAGTTTGTTAGAAAGCCCCATACTTTTTTTAATAAGTGACACGGTGGTATATACTTTGTGAAAATAACACTAAAATATATATTTAAAATAAGCAAATGAAATCGTTTGGTTTCTATTAAATTATTATTAAACTCAATTTTGTGTAATGATAGTTTTCAATCAAATTTTAATTTAACATATATGTTATACAATTAGTAAAAATATCAGTTGAATTAATTGAACTAATTACCAACAATCATCAAAGTTTATAATTAAATCATAAAACTTCCTATAAGATACATACCAAATGTCACTTAATTATATTTATTTTTCTTTTGCTTTTGAACATGGATATAAGGGACACCATTCATATGTATATATTATTTTCAGTCATGTTTAATTACTGTATTATATTTTAACTATACTTTATTTTAACATTTTATTTTAGGAAAATCACCAAACACATTGCTGTATATATATTTTTGCTATCATTCTTTAGTCCGTTGACCAGCTTTTAATTTTTTAAAACAAATTTTTTTTATTTAAATTTAATAATAAAATTAAATATTTCAGAAATCAATACTATTCCTGATGACGGACAAGACACGAAAGATCCTTGCGCTGAGGCTACTGAACATTGCCGACAAATTCATTGCCCTTACGGTCAAGAAGATTATGTAGATTCACAAAATTGTCAACGTTGTCGCTGTGTTGAACCATGCAGAGATGTCAACTGCCCTGAAGGAACGAAGTGTGCAGTTACCCTTATTGGATCAAGCGACGCTACAATTTACAGAGGCGTTTGCAATCCTAGTCAGTATGGTTTTTAATATCACTTTATTGTTTTAACATAAAAATAATTTATTTTTGCCTTTTTATTATAGTCCATAAACCTGGCGATTGCCCTGTGGTCTCGAATAGCACGCGATGTGATCAAGAATGCACCCTAGACGCTGACTGCTCTGGTGACCAAAAATGTTGCAACAGTGGTTGCGGTACGTCGTGCTTAAACCCGGCAACAGAAGAAGTTATTACCACACCTTCTCCTCCATACACGAGTGGACAGGAGGTAATACCCCCTGGAGCTGCACCCGCAAGAATCGAGCAGCCAGAGTCGCCACTTATTAGAGGTGAAGAGGGTGGTTATGTAACCATGCGATGTACTGTAATTGGTACCCCTACACCTGTCCTTGTCTGGAGGAAGGACGCTAAGATTGTGAGTTTAGATCAACGTTAACTTTTTTTCTTGCAACTAATACATCAAATTTTGTAATTGTACAAATTTATAAATATGTTATTTATTTACTTCAGATTGGTAGTAATGAGAATAGGCGACGTGTACTTACAGACGGATCATTACAAATAATCAATCTTTATCCTTACGATAAAGGAATTTACGTTTGCACTGCCGATAACGGAATTGGTTCAGCTGTTAGAATAGAATATCAACTGGATATCACGGGTAAGTACACCTCCTATATATTTGGACATGGGTCTATGTACTTGTGGCAAAAGAATACTCCATTACTAATAAATTGTGTGTGACGTTTGATTGATTTCGGGAAATGTGGTTTTGAAATACTAATGGATGAGGAGATAATTAACTAACTTTTGCTTAATGTTTCAAATTAACTTAAATTTAAACAAGTGTAGATGTATTTTGTTGCTAATTGGGCTCTTTCAATAATCAATGCTAATATAAAATCCTGGGCTTCTAATGCTCTATTTCTAACAAAATCTTTGGGCATGCTCTCACTTTCAAAACAGAACCGCACGATGCTTCACCAAGTATTATCGACGAACCGAATAAACCCTTGACGGTAACTCTAAACTCACCAACGATTCTGCATTGCTATGCCGTGGGATGGCCAAGACCCACTGTCACTTGGTGGCGCAACGACAACATGATACCTTTATCATCTGAACAATACGAACAGGAATCTGACAACACATTGCGCCTGCGTTCTGTTACATTGAGTAGTCTCGGTATATACACATGCCATGCTTACAACGGTGTAGGCAAGGCGGCTGAGTGGTCAACGATATTGCAGGCCCTAGGACCAGTCGCTAATGTTCGTCCAGACCAAGAGAAGTACACCAAGTACTTGGTTCAGGCCCCTCAACGACCTGAGAGACCATCCTATCCTTATCGTCCTAATAGAACTCAAACTCGTGAAAATCAAACTTATGCTCCAATCTATACCACAAGAAGTTATCAGATTCCAGGAGTCATACCGATTAACATAACTACACCCGCTCCTCCTAGTGTTGACGAACCAAGTAAGTTTGAAGGATAATAATAATCTTTAAGATTATGAATTATTCTCATCGAGAAACTTTGAATAAGTTTATCTAAATATAAGATATTATGTGTACTTTCTTTGCATATCATTTTTACATGAAACTAACTACTTATTTAACTGACTATGGGGTAGTTTGTAGAGTGGTTATGGAACGTTTGTTAAACAACTAATTTATGCGTAACATATTAAAATATTTGGGGTTGTAATGCATGTTACTTTACAATTAAACTTATTGCTTTAATAATACATAAAATATTCTTTTTTTTAATCTTTTTGTTTGGATTACTTATATTTCAATTTAATCTGTATTTTATTTTTGTTAGCACCGGTACGCGTAAACGTATCAGCATCTCAAGCGCAATTCCCAGAAGGAAGTGCAATCAGCTTACGTTGCAATGCCACGGGAATACCAGCTCCACGTGTTACGTGGTACAAGAATGACACTCCTATTCAATCAGATGATCGAATAAGGATTTCAGGTAAATTTAAAATTTTACATTTTATGTGATTCTATGTATACGTGTACTATGTACATACATGGAGTGAGGTGTATGTGTTAAGAGTTAATAAATACTGAAATATAAAATTATTTTGCAGAATCAAACGAATTGACTATTTCACCTGCATATGCTAATGATACCGGAAACTATCGCTGTGAAGGCGTCAACCAGTTTTCGAGAAGTTCAGAAAGCGTGGAAATTCGCATAGCAGGTGATAATGATAACACTTTTTTATTTTATAAATTGTGTTATATCCCGGAAATAATTATTTATGTCCAATCATTTTCCTTTTTGCAGGTGTATACATTGATCCTCTCTGCCAAGACAATAAGAACTTAGCAAACTGCAGTCTTATTGTCACAGCAAGATACTGCCAACATCAATACTACGCGAAATTCTGTTGTCGATCCTGTACGGAAGCCGGCCAACTGCCATCAAGGGGTGTGACACCATACGCCCATAATCCAAGAGCGAAGAGGTCTCTGTTTTCTTATCTGTAGAAAAAATCTGGATACTAAGCACAAAAATCGTTTTTCCCAAGTATCGAGACTGAGCGTACATTAAAAATCAAAATAACTCTAGTTCTTATATTCAAACGATGAAATACGATAAAAGCTCGACGAGAAATATGAAGGAAAATCGAATTTAGTACACTGCCAAAGCCTTGGGTCGTCTATATATAGATAGCAATAAGTTATTCAAAAAGCAGATTCTAAGAAAAGAAATTTTTAAAATTGTTGAAGTACATCGTCGTAGCATAATATACGTAATAATATGCGTCTATGTATAGAGTGATCTAATGCTGATTCCTAGTCCAACGGGCCTGTTTCGTTAAAAACTATGCCCCATGAGGCTATCAGAATTGCCTCAATAACCGAACTTATACATTTTCATAAATTTGGAAATGCATCAATCATTGCAAAAGTTACAGTGACTAGAAAGTAAAAATGTTCAAATGAAAAACTAATAGCGTGGTTTTTATTCTAAAATATGAGACCAATTTGAAGTGGGGAAAAGACAGTTCATTTCGTATAGAAAATTTTTAAAGCTTGGACATTTATTAATAAAAACCATGCTTTTAATTTTTTACTGTTAAAAACGTTATAAGGATGTCAAACAAACATTTTCTTGGTCGTTACAGTAGATAATGTAGTACAACCCTTGTACCTTTACCATACATCTCAGATGATAGTTATTCTACCATACATATAGATCAATTCTAATGGATATGAAGTCTTGTACTGACATACAAATAGTTTATACTAGATTTTTTGTACATTGGAATGACTATTGGAATTATATGCAAGCAATTTCTTAAATATAATTGTCCTTATAACAACCAGTGGTTGAATTGCTACATTCTATGTTTTAAAGTTTTACGAACTGTTAAACTGTTGAAAGAGCAAATTTTAGTAAATTTTTAATCGTGAATATTTTCAAATTGTAATATCGTAAGTAATCGTTTGATACTTCTTATTATTATCTATTTCAAATCGTGTCAGTACCAAGTACTTTTACTTTTCTAAATAATGTTTAATATTCTTTGAGATGCATGTTAAGGTAACGACATTAATATGTATTAAGCTTACATTCATGTTATATTGTAAAGTATTAAATAGTTTAATTGTGTAATAATTATGCGCATACCTTTTGCTACATTGTCAAAATAATTATTATTATTATTAATGTTTATTATATATTGTATTTTAACTATGTAAAGATTTCAACGAATACTCGTTTACATCGTTGCTGGACACTCAATACTGCGTTCTATCGATCAAAAAAATAATGATTTATACAGAAAGGACTTCCTTTAAAGAAAAGTAATCGATCAATACAAGAACGTCGCGTATGTACAGTTTTATTATAAATGTACGTTATCTATTAACCCCAGCAGGAAACTATACTAAGTAATAACAATGTCGCATTTACGATTTTGTTCCTGAAGCATCAATAGTACAGTCATAACTTTACCTGCTAACGACATTTTTTCATTTTAATCAATATTATCTATTCTTCGTAAAAACATATCAGTGTAAACTCAAAAAATGAACTATTCGCGAGTATTTGATATTTATTTTTCTTAATATGATACATAAACTGCAACAATTATAATTAACTGCATCGACCTTTCAAATATTGCATGGTAATACATAAAAGATGTCGCTGTAAGATATACTTTTTTGGGTTACACTGAGTTTGAGGCATTTACATTCAAGAGTCATAATTTTTAGTAATAATTGAATGTTATGTTTTAGTAATTATAGCGTTATTCCATTTTAGTCACGAATCATGTGCCTTATTAGATGCGATAAGGAAATACCGTAGAAAGATTACCGAATGTTACGGAACACCTCAAGTTTTTTATCATAGATTACAAACTTAGGCCTTTTTATTTAAATATATACATATATATTAATATAAAGGCTTTTGTTATACATATGTACGTTTTTATAAAAAAGTTTTTAAATATTTTTTACTCAAAAGCATTCGACACTCTTTTTGTAAGGTTTTTTTGTCACGTATAATTATATAATTATCAGGAGGAACAGTGACCATATTAATTGTAATAAACATAGTTGTAGAATTATCAAAAATCTTGTATAAACCGATCTTCCAAAACTACTGACCTTTTAGCGAAACTATTTTATACTTTCTTTTACTTTTGTACGAATCAACTTGATGTAGAAATAGTCGTATACATCGAACTTTTACCCAAAAATTGTGTTCGAATCATTCCCGAGTTTAAAACGACAACATATCGATGAAGTGGAATAATTTGCAAGATATCAATAAAGACAATTTAAATTTATGTCTTAATATAATATAAAATAATAAGAAGTTTTTATAAATCCGTAATATCGATCATCGCGGTATTGGAATACTTGACAGGAATGTTTTTGTTCCTTATTTTGGGAACTTAACCTCGCGTACCGATATTCGTAGATTATCATAAGGAATCTGTATAACAACAATTTTTCAGCTCTACGAACAAATTATATATAACAATCAATTTAAGCTGTGCTCAACAAATAACCATATCTTCGATGTAAATCATACAAGACTTTTCAAGCAGCGATAATGCGGATTTTTAAAGACAAGCGCGATGTGTCTGAAAAGAAGACATAAGATTCGATATGAAATTTCAAAAGGAACATATATGAATCATATCTCAAAAATATTATATCGTTAGACGTATAAATTGTCGGAACAGTGCTATTGTAAACCTTTTAGCAACAACTCTTTATTATAATTGTTAGTATTTTAGGATAAGGATTAATATATGATTCTACGACGAGATAATAGGCAGATATGTGAATGAATGCCATTGTACGAATATATTGTATGGACAATAATAATATTATTTAAGGTCCTTAAATACATAATTAAATATGACAAAGGTTTCAATATTCATTTCGCATCATCCTAGAGATTTACGATTTTCTTGGCCTCTTGCCCTGTCCAACTGAAGAAGTTCTGGAGTGCATAGTGAATCGTTTGTGCTGCTCCTCAATCAAAACAGTACGTTGCATTCTCTCAGTGGCTATTCGCTCGATTTTTGCGAACAAATCACTGTGCACGGCTATACATTTTCGAAAATCTTTTCTGTCTAGCCGATAGACCTCGCAAACCTCGATTGCGACGACGCTTGCGACGCGACGTTGATCTTGCACGAGTAGTGCTACTTCGCCGAAATGAGCACCGTCTTCCAGAAAGCATACCTTCATCATAAATAGTTATAAATTTTTTAAAAAAGTATGATGTAAGCAAAATCACCTCTTTTCCGGTTGGAGTCAGAATAGCTACGGTGCCACTAGACAAAAAGAACATGCAATCTCCTTGAGTACCGGCTTTTATAATCATATCTTTGGCTAAATATAATTCTGGTTTCAAGTTAGTAACTATGAGTGTTAAAATATTTTTTGGCAAGTCTTGGAAAATTTCTACATTTTCAACAAGGCGCCTACAGGAATGCAGAATAACTTCTTTCCGCAACGCGTCTTGTTAGAGTGAAGAAAGAAATATTAAGAAAAATTATGCCACTTGTACTATAATTAAATTATCAAGAATTAAAGTTTTAGAACCCACCAGATAAATTTGATAAAAGTTTTTTCTCTCGAAAATAACTATTTCTGAAACGGTAATGATAGTAAGCCAGAAGTCTTCGTTTCATATAAGCTGGGAGTTGCTTTTGCATCGCATAAGCAGAAAGTTGGTTGATGATTTGTTCGTATTTTGATTCCGAAGCTTTTCTATCAGCCACAATTTGCAATAACATAACTGTAAAGATAAGAAATGAAAAGTATCAAAATATAAAATACTGCCATCCTCAATTCTTATTTACTACGATTTACTTACTTATAATGTAACTTTCGAACAACCTTCCGAGAACCATGAGAATCGTGCAAACCATAATGTGACCATCACTGACTGGTACAATGCCACCATAACCACTGGCAGTAAAATTTTCAAGTACAATAAAAAGGGCACGCTGATATCTGTGGGAAATTCCTTGTGTATGCACAGATTGCGGCATCCACATATTTCTTCGCAACTGAGAAAATTCATTAGTAATTACGTGAAAGAGCTACGTGACATAATCATGTAGAAGACGCTCACAAATCTCAACTAAAATAATATTTATTATCACAAAACTCAACTAAAATAATATTTATTATATCATCTTACTTGACCGTGCATCATTATGAAAGGCGTAACGTTACAAAAGCAAGTAAACCAGTGGACTACGTAGGTGTATAGAAGTAATGTTAGAAATAGTTGACACCATACATCATCATTATCAAAGTACTAGAAATTAAAGATATTTTGCATTAATTGGATAATTGAAATATTTTTGTTTTCGTATACATATTCTGCAATTCATAGAAAATAAAGTTACCAAGAAAATCTGCCGTACATAAGATCTAAATGTAAGATATCTGCAAAGTTTTAGTAAGGGAATTAGATTAACAAATGTAATCTTAAAAGAATCATCTGCTCCTGGTACAATTCTCCACGAAAGAGTAATGCGATCATAAGGTAGGGACGTTAATATATCAAAAACTAAATAACTCCGGGCGTATCGTCTAAAACGCATCACAAAAGGAATGTAAAGTTTATGATAATTCGATTAGAGTAATAAGTGAAAAATAAAATAATTTCAAAATATTTACTTTAAAATAAGCCGTTGATCTAAGACTATTTCATCTTTGACTGTATCATAATATCCTGTAATACAACTACTAAAAATATCAACCCAACAAAACATGTAAATAATAAGGTTAACATTATCCAACCGAACAGTTCCATAATCCAGTATAACGAAGCAAGTCATAAATGGTATTGTAATAAATGAGGTAAAATATACTACCATCATGATTATTTCCCATAAAAATCTGAAATGTTCAATTATTATTATTATTACTTATTTCGCGAATTTTATAAAACAGAAAAATACCTTAATTTACTAAATGGATGTATAATCCACCAGTTTTTAAGAGATTGATGACGCTTTTTTTCAGCATTTAAACGAGCTAAACTAATAAGATATTCCTTGCATTTTGGGTGATTCTTATCGATAGTACACCATTTATGGAGAAATTTTTGAAAAGAAGAATAGTAATAGTTTTTAGTTGGTTTCGATAATATGAAATCAGTTGATATGGTTAATTCACAGTGGTGAGTATTCAACATTTTTACATACATAAACAATAAATCTGTAGGAAATTAAACAATAGGTATATTTTATTTTATATAAATAAATATAAATATATACATTTTTAACCAAACTATGGTAACGTACATAAACAAATAAAAACAAAAGAATAATTTATGTTGTTGAACATGAATATATAAGCTACAATCAATTTAAAAAAGGCTAAAAAATACAATAATTTTGTACTTCAAATCTTATGCGCAGAGTGCAGTAAATATTGAAGGTAAAGTAGTTATCTAGAAGTTAACGGTCGGTAAATAGAGCAGAACTCTCAATGTGGTAGTATCATATGTAGATAATGTTCGTAGTTGAAGGACTTTCCGTTGGTAGTCGCGTAAAATTACAGTAAAAACGCGTAACGACGCGTCAACTCGTCATATACTTGCGTATCAAAACACGAAAATAACCACCAAGCGGGCATAAACGAACAAACCTTTATAATCTGTGCATCATACTCGGCTTGGCATCGAAGGATGGTCAACGTAAAAGTAAAATAACAACTCGTGAACTTGTAGTGTAGGTATCTCTATATAAGCAAATTAGCCTATGCACACACATATTTACATTATGCGTCATTGTGCGATCATGTGTTCTACTCAAGTTTTTTACTCTCTTCTGTCACTGCATTGAGCTCCCTGGTAGGTACAGTAAGAAGAAAGAATGGAGAAATGGCGTAAAACGAGACAATAGATTAAAACGTCAGAACTGGCAGAGTAAAGTCTGATATTTTCTTTTTTTTTCTTGCCAATCATATTTTTTCCACTGTTGCTAATCGTGGAATGGTCAGTCTTACTCGACACTTAAACACTTCTGGCAGCGTAAGTTAATGATTCTAATTATAATTATAAACATTTCTCAATCCCTTAACCTCTTCTAATCGTTTTGCTCAAAAGTGCTAAAAGATCAATAAGAATCGTTTGATATTCTAAACTCTAAAGTAATTCTAACCTCAACTTATTTATAATACTTAATAAATAGTATTGACAATTAATAATCATTGTCATTGTTAGTAGATAATTTAAACTAATTATCATTAAGCTTTCAATTTGATTATATAAATTGTACAAAGACTCAATTTTTATAAGATGAAAACTTGCAAGTTACGTACTACTTTTCAAAATACATAAGTTTTTATCTTGTTGACGCACACAATATTTATTCAAGTAGCACAGAATTAAACATTCAAATAACCTCAAGTTAAATAGGTAATAATAAAATTTTCAACTATTTTAATTAATTTTATCAACAATAACCAATTTGTAAAATTTTCAAATTGCTGTACTAGAAACATTAACTTTTAACCAGTCTACTTTTACACAAATTAAAAATTGTGCACATTTTTATCATAGACATGTATTGTTTCACGTTTAATTAATAATTACAAAAAGCTTTCATGAAATTGATAGTTTCAGGGTGCTGTATTTTTTGATGCATCATTAAATATGGACGATGAAGAGTACCTTCAGCCTGTCTTGGTATCCCAGGAGCAAGAAACGTTCCAAAAATTAGATACTATTCCACTTGTTTCTATACCTCTTATTTTTGGAGTAAGCGTTTAATTTATCATCAATGAAAGATAATTTAAATATTATCAACTACATAACAAGCGCATCTAGAAGATATTTAAAATATAATTTTTTGTAAAAAATAATCATGTTATGTTTTACAGATTGCTTTAGAAATAACAGGAATAATATTTGTATCACTATGGCCAGAAGAAAAAAATAAATGTGATACATACTTTGTATTATTATATCTTCATTGTGCATATTGGTTAATTATCATGGTAGCAGATCATTTTGTCAAATCAAGGCACCATACTCTCAGAATATGTGGTTATTTGGATTTTTACCAATCAACTTATCAACATATAAGAACACCATTGTTTATATCATCTGTATGGAATACATTTTATTTACTACTATCAGTCATTTTACATCATGCTCACAAAGATAACTATGAAGATTACTGTCGAGCTTCCGAATGGTTCACACCATTAAACTATATTTTATTATTAACTACCTTTGAATTAACAATAATCGTGCCAGTTTATATAAACTATATCAGTAAGTAGTATCTAAATCTTAATTTTTGTTCAAGTTTAATAAGCATTGTTTGAAATAAGCTTATTGACTGAAACTTTGAGCTAAAATTTATATAATTGTTTTTTCGTTTTATTACAGAAAGAGTCTTGAGATTTAATCGGACAAAGCCACCTCCAGATGTAACACGAGAAGAATGGTTGATGTCTTTTACACAGGATTCGTATACAGGAGAAGTAGGCTATCACCAAAGAGGGTTCAATTTGGCACAACTTCTAGAAAAGCAAGCAGACTTGATAAGATACTTGAGAGATCATAATGTCAAGTTAAGCCATAGAATGATGCTTTTAGCATCACAACGCAGAGCCATGCAAACATAAATTATTGCCCAAGAAAAATTATTGATGGATTCATGACAAGTGAAGTATATGAGTGATAAAAGTGGCAAAAATAAACGTATCTTCAATTCCTAACAGAATTGAATTCGAATACTAATTTTCTAAAAATTTGTTATTCGTTATTTTTGAATAAAAACATAGTATAGTCAATTTTTATAATGTTTATAGAAAATACATATTTTCATAGCATGTAATGTAAGGTCTCTTGTTTGGCTTTGTAAAAAAATTTCAGTAATCTTAAAATTTGAATGTAGTTATATAAGATGCTATTTTTTATTTATGCTTTATAAGCTTACTGTATTGTCAACTATTATATAGTTCATAAAATTTTATTTATGACTTGTTAATAAAAAACAAAAATCACACGATTCATAAATAAAGCGCTTTTTATAAATAAATCTAATACCTTAATTCATTAATGATTAAGGTGGGATAAAGGATAAGAGATAAATAAATAATTGCTATATAATAAAGTTACGAGTTAAATATATTTCAATAAATAATACATTTAACATTAAATAATAAACAGATAAACACTCAAGACACCTTTATCAACATTACATCTTATCAAACTTGCACAAAGATTCGCGCGTTGCCTCACAACGCCGTTTGATATAATCGTAAGTTGATGTCTTAGGCCCGATCACTTTGGTCCGCTTATTACAAAGTATTTGCTAGAAAAAGTCGACGCATTTACAAACTATCAAAAATGTTTAGTGTACATATACTCGAGACGTTACCTAAATACAACGCAGTTATGTTCAACGATCAATAAATAAGTGAAAAAATTGTAAAACAACGTGATGATCAAATTGTCGCATATAAATATAGAGTTGAATTTGAGTTTATAAATTAACGATGTGTATATAAATAATAATGCTTAATCTATTCCTCCTCCTCTTCGTCTTCCTCTTCCGACGCATGGGCCGACTTTTCTTCCTCAACCTCGGCCTGCTCAACCTCTTCCGTCGCTTGCGCCTCCTCGTCCTCGGCCTCTTCCGTCGCTTGGACCTCCTCTATTTGTACCTCCTC
Source organism: Torymus aiolomorphi (assembly GCA_036365515.1). Taxonomy (NCBI): domain Eukaryota; kingdom Metazoa; phylum Arthropoda; class Insecta; order Hymenoptera; family Torymidae; genus Torymus; species Torymus aiolomorphi. The sequence goes on from CM070877.1 coordinate 132,450,307, forward strand.
CGTCGTCTCTGGCGCCTCTTCCGTCTCTTGCGTCTCTTCAACTTGAGCATCTTCCGTCTCCTCGACCTGTGCTTCCTCTGTCGTTTCCGCTTCCTCGACCTGTGCCTCCTCGACGTCGGCTTGACTGCTTACCTCGGCCTCGTCGAAGACCTGTGGCTGTTCGGCGGGAGCTTCTCCCTCAACCTCAGCGGCTTGTGTTTCTACGACAACTTCCTCAACCGCCGGCTCTGAGCTTTCGTAGTCTGACCAGTCGAATCCTTGTTCGCCACCGGCGGCCTTGCGCTTCGTTACGGTCACTTGTGGTTCGTCTTCGACGGGTTCATCTGCCTGGGCTGGTGCAGCGGCTCCTTCTCCGTCGGTGAAGGGGTCCTCGATTTCTTCGGGTTCTTCGTGTACATCTTCTTCGATCTGAAATTCAAAAGATTATTAGATTAATGATATTGTAAATTATACTAACATTTATAGAAACAAATTTTGAGGCCACTTTTGTTAAAAAATTTATCATTCTTAATGGGGTGCCATAGCCGTGCTATTACCGACTGAGCAATTGACACAGTTTCAAACTTATTAAAAACAAAATACGTAGAATCACAAAAAATCAAGAACACACTGCTCTGTATTTTTGAACGTTCTGTCATCCAGTAAAAGTTTGAAGTCGAAATATCATGTGGTTTTTGCAAAAACTTTGAATGAAACTGAATTTTGTTTTGTTCAAAGTTTTTGCAAAAACCATTTGATATTTTGACTTAAACTTTTACTGGATAATAGAATCTTCAAAACCACAGAGCAGTGTGCTCTTGATTTTTTATGATTCTACGTATTTTATTTTTAATAAGCTTTAAACTGTGTCAATTGCTCGGTCGATAATGGTAGGACTATGCCACTCGTCCACGTCAAAAGTTAGTCCATTACTTAAAATATCAATAATTTACTATGAATGCTTTTTTATTTATTTTGGAGTTGACAGCTTTATCGAGGTACACCAAACAAAGAGTTTAAGCCCTCAAAACTGAAAATCGGACAGAAATTTTTGAAGTATTTCGACTTTTAAATATCATATGTTCTAATACATTTTTTATTTCATTAAAAATAACGCCGCATTTTCAAATTTTATTCAATTCATATTGTTTTGATCTTATATTGTTTGGAGAAAAATTCCTAACAGATCGCGGAACTCCGAAATAAAAAAATATGTCTTGACTAATTACTAAATTTAGGTTTTCCAAAAAAGAGATCACTTTTTAACTTGACTGTACTTTTGAAAATGTTTAATTATTTAAAAGAGAAAATTCTATTTATTTTAAATGAAATAAAAAATGTATTAAGACATATGATTTTTAGAAGTCTAAATACTTCAAAAATTTGTATCCAATTTTCGGTTCTAAACTCTTTGTCTGGTGTATTTTTATAAACATATTAAATGCTCTGATAAGCATCATGATCGAATCTACGTGTCAGAGATTTTTTCACAAAATTCAAAATTGAATGAGAAAAATGATTTGAATGCCAGTGTTTTTACCTGCGTGTCCTCGTCGTTATCGACGTCATAAGGTTTCGCTTCAATTTCTTGATCGGACAAGTCATGATGAGAGTGTTCCTCAACTGGGGCTTCATCTACTGCGACTTCATTGCTGATACCATTGGTGCCTGCCACCAAATTCGCCATCTTCTCTTCTTCCTCTTCCTGTTGCTTCTTCTTCTGTTCATCTCTTTCCATTTCTTTGATGACGCGTTCTTGCTCATCGGCAATGGCCTGGGCGATGGCTTCGTTGTACAACCTAAATATAACAATAGTGTAATTTATATTTAAGAATCAGAGCGAGTATTTTATGTAGTACATGTTCAAAACTTCTAAGACGCTTTTACTTTCAAAATAAACAGCACTTTTGTTTACACAATTGTCAAAGGTGATAATTAAATATATAGAACAGGCAATAAATAATTTCTCAAAACTTTTGTAGTTATTAACAACGTAAACTGATTAAAAATATTAAAATCATTGCAATTTGAAATGACGAACAAAATTTTACAATCAAAAAAGGTAGTATCGTTTTTCTATGATCTTAATATTTTTATTCTGAAAAAATTAATATAAAAATATTCTATCTCAAAAACATTGATCTTTCTTACTAATTCTAATATGAAAATTTTTATAGACAAATGATAACTACTAGGATGTTTTAATTTTTCTTTCTTATTTACTTTTACATAAAATGCAACTATCGTAAAACACCATATATATTCTACTGACCTGACAATACCTACTTACTACCCAAAAATTCAAAAGTTTAGATCACTCCTAAAATTGCAGTAATTTAATATTTTTTTGTCAGTTTCAATATTATAAGATCTTTAATAGCATATCACGACATTTATTTAAAAGGACTGAAAAAAATAATTGTGCGGTTGCGGACATCACAAAATAATGACATCCAATCTTCTCATCGGAAGATGTAATAACTTTACAAAATATATTTTTTTAATTCTATATACTTTACAAGAGGGAAAACTAACAATTTAAAATCTTAATTCGCATGCTTAAATCTTTGTACAGCACTAAAATTATTTCCATAAAAAGTTATATAATTATGTAAACCACACGTAATTTTAATGGGAATGAATTAACTTGTTTTTTTCCACTTAAACACTTGCCCGTTCGGTAGATTTTAACATATAATACAAGACTTGCGATTGCGCTTCTTGAGTTGATTTGGACCTGTTTCGATTTGTTCATCGTCGCTTCGTATTTGGGAATTTGATTCAATTATTAACTGACCATCCTCACTTTTCATTTGCAATGCAATCTCAACGTCAGGTTCTTTGTTTTTATTTAGCATTCGCGATTTAGTCTCAGTATCAGATTCACTGTCTTCGCAAAGAGTATTCAATTTTTTGAGAGTCTTCATCTGTTTGGCCTCGAGGAGATCGTTTTCTGTCCCTGATGTAAACTCTCTCTTAAATGGATTATATTCCGTTCGCCCTGGCCAAGAAGCATTTGGTTTAAGTCGACTGCGTTCACCACGATTTTGTAATTTATAACCAGTTTTAGACTTCTTCTCATAGCTTCGAGTTCGTGATTTTGAATTTATTTTAAACCGATTATCTTCATTTTTTATTTGCGGTTTGAGTTTATATTCGTCGTGTATTTGCGGTTTTGTCTCAAGTTTAGGTTGAATACATTCATTTTCCGTTTGCAATTTATATTCAAATTTTGGCAGAATAACATCTTCACTTTGTCCGTTTGATTTAGACTCGGCTTTCAAGAGGTTTTCTTTACTTTTTGTTTGCAATTCAGGTCTAGCTTCAGTTTGATTACTTTGAATATGTAATGGCAATTCTATTTTATCTTTACACTGATTGTATTCATTTTCCGTTTGAAATTTATATTCAACTTTAGGCAGAATATCTTTACTTTGTTCGTTTGATTTAGACTCGGATTTCAAAAGGTTTTCTTCAGTTTTTGTTTGTAATTCAGGCATAGCTTCAGTTTGAGTACTTTGATTTTGCAATGGCAATTTTAATTCATCTTTAGACTGATTGTATTCGCTTTTTGTTTGCAATTTATATTCAACTTCGGGAAGAATATCTTTAATTTGTTCGTTTGATTTAGACTCGGATTTCAAAAGGTTTTCTTCAGTTCTTGTTTGCAATTCAGGCATAGCTTCAGTTTGAGTACTTTGATTTTGCAATGGCAATTTTAATTCATCTTTAGACTTGTTATATTCGCTTTTTATCTGCAATTCGACCTTGGGCTCGGTTTGAGTACTTTCATTTTGCATTGACAATTTTCGCTCAATATCAGACTGATTGAACTCATTTTGTCTTTGCAATTTAAATTTATTCTGGGACTGAAAAATTTGGCTTTGATTTTCTGATTTAGACTCTCCTTCCACGTTACTTTCTTCATTTTTCATCAGCAATTTAAGTTGTTCATCAGACTGAGTATCTCTCGTTTGTGTTTGCAATTCAGTCGCGTTTTCCGGCTGATTGTCTTCATTTTGCATGTGAAATTTGGTTTTTGTTTTAAGCGAACCGTCTTCACTTTGCGTTTTGTCAATTTTATCTCGATCTTCACTTATCTTCGTCAGTTTTACCTCAACAACGGGCTGTTGTTTGTCTTCTCTGTGCGTTTGGGGCGGCGCTGTTATGCAGCTTTGAAACAACATTACACACATTTCACGATTTTTCGTCTTTCGGAATTTTCGGGGATGATGATGGGGGATCGTTAATATCTCTTACGCGCGCTAAATGGATGGCGGGGAGCTGTGGGTGGGTGGATGGGTGGGTGGTGTGAGGGGCTAAACTCGAGATCGAGCCTTACTTTTCGTCCTCGATGAGCCTGGCGGCTTCGGCACGCGCTTCCTCGGCCCGACGAATCACCTCCTGGCGCTCGGCCTCGAGCCTTTCCTGCTCCGCAATCTCAGCTTGACGTCTTTCCTCTTCCTCCAATAGTATAGCGAGGCGCGCGATCTCCTTTTCCTCGGCAATTCGTTTTTGTTCGGCTGCCTCCCAGGCGCGCCTCTCTTCTTCCATTCTGCAACGAAGATTCGTTTTAATCAAGGGTTTTAATCAGAAGTTAACTAGCTCTAGCACAATGGTCTGAGGTGTGCAGATAGGCCTTTTTTCATCATTTGGATTCAAGATAATTTGATGAAGTATTTTAATATCCTGATGTTAATCTGTTTTTTCGTCATGCAATAGAAATTCAAAAAACAATTGGATAAACTTTTTAATATTTTATGTTTATTAATTGGGTAAACTGTTAGGGTTCAATTGTTTGCATCAACATTGTTTTTTATTGGAATATCAAGGAGAAATTCATATCTGTTTTGTCTCAAATAGGGTAGGAGCCAGAGAACTTCTTATCGGATCGTACACAACGACACCGTTTTCATAAAATTAACAAAATCCAAAAACTTGCAAAGGGGTTGCCAAAAAAAGACTTGAAACTTATTACAAAAAGATTAAAGATTAATTGGTATTTTGATCCAACTATTATTGTTTTTACCTGATTTCATTTAACTTGTCATTCCGCATATGTTTCTCTATATCCAGCGTGCGTTTTAGAGAACGAGTATTACGGACTATATAAATGTGCTCCGGAGTGGGATAGGAATGCATAAAGCTTTGGGCAAAGGGTTAGAATATTATTTAGCTTTTATGTTTATAATATTAGAGTAATTTGAAAAGCCAGCTATTTCGTTTGTCCTGAAAATCTTGAATCCAACTTAATATTATTCAAAATAAAGAAATTTCACCTTCCAAAAGATGACTCAAAATTATAATACTCAACATTTTGAGGCAATTTTTATACTTTTTGATTGCATGATATAAAATAATGCTTTGCGAATGAAAATGCAGTGAGACTGAAAAAGGATTCGTCTTAAAAGAATTAATATTTTTAAGTTTATTACAAAGTTATTTACAGCTTCATAGGTATACACGGAGAGAAATTTTAGAGTAAAAATTACCAAGGTGCCTTGGTAGCGCATGGATAGACTGTCAAAAGCCGTGATATTCCCAGGTTTCTAATACAATTTATAAGTTTCCCAGGAAAAACTACCATAACCACTTAAACAAAATACCAAATTATCGGAATAAAAATTACCAGACACACTGGTAAAAATTGAGATCTAGTCATTTTTACAAGGTAACCTAAGAATTTTTACTAAGAAAACTAATAAATTTTACCAAATAACCTGGTATTTGTGTACTCGCGCATGCGCACTGCACATTATTGTGTTTCAGAAGATTGATACTAGAGGCGTGCGCGACGTTAAAATGAAAACAATACACATATTTTCAGTAAGTAATAACGGCGATTCAAATGACTGTTGGTAACAGCTTCCGTGGCGCAGTCGGTAGAACGTCGGACTCTCAACCCAAAGATCGTCGGATCGAATCCCGCTTCCGTAAAAATTTTTTTTCAGTTTAATGTTTTTTCATCCTTGTTTCTGTTTCTATTTCTATATTAAAATACTATATATCCATCAATATGGATAAAAAAAGTTAATTTTTTTAATTTAAATTAACTAAAAAAAAATTTTACCAAGGCACTTTGGTAAAAAGTTTGAAATTGTCAGTCTGTCCATCCATTACCATAGAAACTGGTAATTTTGTCTGGAATATTTGTAATTTTCACTACAAAATTTCTCTCCGTGTACGAAAGAACAGTTGCAGATAGACAATATACACTGAAATCTTAGAAACAAGTTAGTACTAAAAATATATATTTATTTATTTAAGACGAAGTCCTATAAATAATATGTTTGAATTTTATGTATATAACTATCATCAATAATGGAAATTACGAATAGTGGCAATGCTATTTCTGTTTTCTTTCTATTTTAATCTCATTATATTAACGGAATGTAGGATGGAAATGACACACAATCATGCTCGTGTTATAAGAAAGTTTAATTCAGGAAATTAATTACTTCTTTTCAGCAGTTTTCTTCTCTATGTACTCCTGGACCTTTTTTATTGTGTCCTCATCTGGTTGCTTTTTCACTGTAAGATCATAAATTAAAATAGTTTAAAATGCTGCAAAGCTCTTTAACTTAAAGAAGATGTTTCAAAAGCAATTGGATTCTTATTGCTTCATTTTTGCTGTTAAAATATTTTAAAAATAACATTATTCGTAGTTAGACAACAAATAAATATTTTGGTGAAAAATAAAATATTTAAATTTCGTTTAATTATTCTATTCTTTATAGTGTTACCAAAATTGAAAATATTTCTATAACGTGCCTAACGTACTTTATTGTTAACAGCAAAGACGTCTGCAGTAAAAGAGCCTAGGTATGATCGTAATGAAATGAAATATTACGTGTGGAAGAAACAAAAACGGTAGGAAGAAAAATACAATAGAAAATAAGACCCGTCAGGGAAAACATAAAGAAACAGTAAGGACCCGCTGATTAAAAGAAACAAGATGAATCCGTACATGGGAACATATATATAAAATGAGAACAGGAGTAGGGAACATAAAAGGGGAGGTGGTGGGAAGGTTGGTACAAAGGTGAGCGCAGGAGAAGCGCGCACGTACCACCGTTCTCATCGTACTCGCCCTCGGGCTCGCCGTTCTCGGCGCTCTCCTCGGCTTTGGCCTTCTTCTCCTTCTTCTTCTTCTTCTCTGCCTTGCACTCAATCTCCGCCGCTGCCTGCTGGACCTCCATGGCCACCTCCTGTTCCTGCTGCTGCTGCTTCACAGCGGGTTCTAGTCACGGACATCACATACACACAAGTGCTGAGTAAACACTCGGCGACAATGGGGGGGAACAGCGATACGCGAGAGTAGCAAGAAACAGAGAGGGAAACGGGAAAATAGCTTTTCTTTCTTAGCCGAGGGATGGGGTGACATAGAAAGAGAGATTGAAATGCGCCCTTACCTTCCTCGTGTATGACCTCATCGGCCCACGTGACTGATGGAGCGGGAGCTAAAATTCACAGAAACACAAAGGGAGTATTTACAGTTCACGAGGGTAACAACCACAATCGAGGTAATTAATTTACTCTTTATGTTAATTATTTACAATTTCTTTATCTACACATTATCTTTAGATTTATTTTCTTTTCGTGGCTTTGTTGATTTGTTTAAAAAGATTTTCACATTCTAAATGAAAGAGCTTTTTATTTATTTTTGTTCGGTTTTTTTTTTTTTTATGAAAGTATACTCAATTCTGAAGTCCTGCGTGTGCCAGTTTCAGTGAGATAGTTTCTGTTATTGTTAAAGTAAAAAAAAAATTTTAATTTTTCATCAGAAGTTTCGTTTATATTTTGATACGAGAATAATACTTTAGTAAAACTAAATTTTATCTTTTGTGTTGTAATTTTTGTAGCAAAAATAAGTTTGAAAAATCATATTTTAAAGAATTATTATGACCGGACTTTTCGTATTTTATTATAAGGCATTACTAACCATCCTCGGCCTCTTTATTGTACTCTCTACGATGTTCGCTTGATGGCGCTGCGGGAAAAATACGAAAGAAACTTTATTTTATAAATTGTCCTGTTGGCTGTTTATTTCGGAGGCCAAAAGCATTAAAAGTGATCCTGCGAAAAAATCAACGCTCACGCAGAAAGGTAACGAAATAGAGAGCTTTTTCTGCCAGAAGCTGTGTTACGTAGCGAACGAGTTAGATACATAAAGTCGAAAATAATAAAAGTTACAAGCATTGGAATTTCATGAAATTATTATTTTCTATGTTTATTGTAATATTTTTATTCAAATATGTCGCACATTTTTATGAAGAAAGCACTGCTCTCCGCGACAGCTTCAATACAAATTATAACGGGATCAATTTCAAGCGTATTTTTTAACTTTTACACTATAGAGAGTGTATTCAAAAGTCGTTCAGTAAGTATAGCTCTGTACGAAAAGTAATTTGTATGGACGCTCGCAGTAAGTTTCGACAGTGCCGGCTTCACAAAAAAAATATCACCCAGAAGAGCTGCGTCATGAGATACAACGATACAAAATGGAATGACGTGACGGTGACGGTGAACAGCTGGTTAAATTCGATGGATAACAAGTTAAAGAGTGCTGTAGGCATTATCGCGAGTGTACACTTATTAATTGAATTACTATGTAAACGGTCATGTAGGGGTCGGGATGTATACGATGAGAGAGTGCGAGAGGGAAAAAGAAAGTCAAACTCGCATCGGAGGGAGAATATAAATGTGGCGCTTGGACGTGAAATACGTTGTACATATACACAGATGAATGGATCGCGCAGATGAATTTTAGAGCTTGATGGTAGAGATACAAAGACAGTGAGCGATAGTGATGACGAGAGTACAGGAGAGAGAGAAAGAAAAAGAGCTCCTGCACACGGAAACGTTATACGCCGGGAAGTTTTATCCTTTTTGCGCTGGTAACATAAGTAATATGTACATTAAGGTGCGAAACTCTCGTATAATGCGCGAGTCTTTTGTTAGGGTAGGTAAGTGCGATATTATCCTCGCCAAGAAGTCTCTCTCGAGTGTAGAGAAAATGAGCGCGGGCGCGTCAAGGTAGAAAGGGCGAAAATCTCCGCGAAATGATCATGTCGAGAGAAGAGAGGGTACTTCCATTAACGATCACCAAATTCTTGCGAAGCAATATTGTAAATCATGTCACGTGACTGGACTTCCTGGTCTTGTATAAAACATCAATCATTTTTGCGGCGATTGATGATGTAATCAAATTAGTTAATAGCCAATAGGTTATGTAAATGCATTCTCTTATGGTCAGCTCTTTTTTATTACTGAAACTTTTGTGCGTTAAGTAATTTGGCTTCTCGAGGTTTTAAAATTTTTTTTAGATATGTGTCATCACGACATTTTCCGTTGAATTACCCTCTCTCTCTCCTAAAAAGTCTAAAAATTTTTCTTAAATAAATATTACTGAATGAAGAATAAAAGAAACGAGTGGTTTACGTGTAACGCAATATTGTCCTTTACACTCGAGGAAAAAACATACGTTAGAAATTAAAGCGTCACGCACTGAATAATCTTACCTCGACTTTTTTAAAATTAGGGAACGTACGTGGGCTTCAAATGATTTAAGTGGGATTTATAAAAAGGTAAAAAGCAACTTATTTATTTTACAGAATTTCTTTATTTTATCTTTTATTTTTTGTTTTTTTTTTTTGTTTTTGGATTCGTTTTAAATCGTGTACAATGTAAAGTGTCGTTCGATGGAGAAGATCCTTAAATACACCCCCGAAAATCTATTTTTATTTTAGTAATAAATATTTTCTTATCTACCGCGTACAAATAAATCCAATCGCCTATGATTCATCACATTTTGTACCTAGTAATCAAATCTTGTGATTATCTCTAAAGCATTCGTTTCCATTTTTCTTTCCGAAAAATTCATCTTAACAAATCGATTTTTCGAGGAAAAAGGTTGAATTAATAACCACGAGTATTAATCAACAAACGTACAATAATGAATAATATTCATAAACTCAACACGAATGGAAAATATCACGTTTCAATTATACTCTTCTCTTTGAATAACATTATATGCTTTATACGAAATTTGTGCAAAACGATGAGAATATTTATGCCGTCTAAAAGTGTTTGCTCGAAAACATATTTGCTTGATTTAAGCACATTAAAATAACAAGCTTTTTCGTGTCCCGTAAATATTTTTAAAAAGAACTTTCCATAAACACACGCGCATTATTCATTGCTAAAAATATCATCAGCGTTATACGCGCCGGGAATACTTCATCGGAAAATAGCCTTGTCAAATCGTTTACTCTTCGAGCCGCGGTGTTTTGTATGTAGAATGCCCCTTCTCACGTAAACGCATAAAAGCTTTATCGTCAATCACAAAAGAGGATCTTCTCCCGCGTATAATGTTCGTGTCAGAGCCAATAAAAGCACGATTGCCGCGCATACAGTGTCGTTCGAATAAAAATTTGTGTACATTATGTGTATAATACACGTATCGCGTGTACGTGTGTATAAATATGTGTTTGATCAACCACTTTTCCTACCATTCGCGAACGTATTTCTCACGAAACATGTATGTACACCCAGTGGACAGTGATTCGCGTGGAACGTGCCTCCTCAGTTTTAAAATGCTGGAATCCCATTGGACAATCTAATGTAAGGTTAATGGTTACACCCGAATTGGCTAATAGGATTGCAGAATTTTGAAATTTACCATGCACGTTTCACACGAATCAATGTCCATTGGGTGTACGTGTGAATGCTAATATATATATATATAACAATGTCCGTGGCGAGAACCGTGCGAAAAGATAACAATTTATCTACATCACATGTCAAATAAATAAATAAATAGGTAAACAAATAAATAAATGACAGCTAGAGAGTGAGAGAGAGTGACAGACGATGTGGTGGGCCGAAACAAAAGTAACTACGCGAGTTTAAGAAGATTTTGGTCGGGGCGGGTGACAGAGGAGGGTAACGGGGCGGACGGGGTGATCTCGATGGGTGAATTTGTTTTTTTTAATTGGTCTCAGTCCTCCGGATGGGCCTCCTCTTCCTCATTAACTTTCGCTTTAGTGGGATCCTCGTACAGCTCGGGGACGCGAACTCTCCAACCAGATGGAGCCGGCATGGAGTTTGGCTTGCCGCCTGAAACGTGGAAAGAAAAACCGCATGTGCTCGTAGCTATACGCTCTGTACTTATATACTCATGATTCGGCGGGGTATATATATGGCGATCTTTTGTTTTTAGTTTCGCGGCGCCACGAAAATCGCGCTCTTCCTCTCGTGGTCCAGCGTCCAGCGCCATATAGTGCGCTCGCCTCGTGCTTTTACAGTCCCGTCTTGCTCTTTTATACATACTCAGGTTAGAATATATAGAGATAAGTATCGTAATTTTGCATTTTTTTTTTCTTTTTTTTTATTCTCATGACGTTTAATTTGTTAAAGACAAGTGCCAGAAAGACAGAGATAAACATAACAGAGAGAGGAAAATGTATAAAATAATAAAAAATAATGCACTTTTCACATACACCAGAAAAAAAAAGACAACTAAAAGAGGAAGAAAATCTCTCAGACACGTAAAAAAGTATGTATAAAAAACAAAAGTACTCAGAAAAAAAAATAAAAATAAATTTCGTGTATGAAGAACAAAAATACAAAAATTGTGCATCACACGACGACGTCTCGAGGCCGCCTTTTCTTTGTATAAAAAAAATCCTATTTGTGCGAGAGCTAATAAACAACAAGCATGAAAATATTTCGTTATACTTGAATATCATTCTTATTACTGATATTTTTTATTTCTGAATTTATTATAAAAATCACATAAAGAAACTGTAGTTCGTATCAACGAAATGCCTTCATGTTCAATAACTGCGAAATACCAAAAAAATACAAAGAAAGAGTGGTGACAGATAGATAGAATAAGATCATAAATAACCATCAAATAAAACGTACAAACGTGTGGTATAAAAACTGACAAAAGAAAACGTGAAAAAAAAAGAATTAGGAAACTGGTGAAACTGAATTGACCGAGAACCACAATATGTAGTTTGCATATAAACATGGGAAACAACAAAAAAAGTCCAAGTGGTGCGCATAATAAGTATATAAATGACATGAAACCGGGCGCCGAAAGGACAGCGAGTGACGCACACAGCATACTTACAGGCATCCTCGGCGGCCTTGCGATTCTTCATGTAGTAGCTCATGAGCTTGACGTCGCTCTTTACGTCGCCCGGTACGAGGTCGCTCACCGTGTAATAGGGTCTACGACGCGACTGGGGCCTACCACCGGCGTACTTGACGCAGGCCAGATGGCCGGCGCCGATGTCCCTGTGCTTCTCTGGGGTCTCGTACCAGGGCAGGCTCTCGATCTCCTTGCGCGTGTTCTTCGCGTTGATGATGCGCCTCACGTAGTCGTCGCTGCGCAGACGCTCGGGCGACGTCTCATCGTAGTCACTGTAAGGCAAGGGCGAATCCGCGGGTAATGAGTTTTGTGGGCAACCCGTGTGTGTATAGGGCGTGACTGTGTTTGCCCTTGTCGTGGAGATTTGCCGATAAGAGTTCGGTAACGAGTTTTTGTTTCATGTACATTGCGGATTGTAGAATCTTACTTTTAGAAATAGACTTGTTAACTTTGAAAATTATTATATTTGTATTATAAAGGTTTGGTTTCAAATGAGTAAATAAATATATAATAGGTATTATCTGATTTGATGCTACGGTATTATTAAGATGAAAAATATTAATTAACTTAGTTTACTATGTGTAATGCATGTTGACAGAAACGCTGAGTACATGATACTCTATATCGAACATCTCATGTTGCGTATTACTCTTACTGTTAACAAGTGAGATGGGGCTATAACATTCAGTGAATTGGATATAAAATACATTTTCATTTTATATTTGGCACTTGAATTTTCTCATTAAACTTTTCAGATGAAAGGTTTAAATATTTATGTCCTCTCGATTAATCGCTCGGTCATTAATAATAGATTCCGAAAATAACAAGGAGGAAACGTTTTAAAATAATGATTAATAGAAGAGCTGCTGAGAGATGAGCATTAGCACTCGAAAAATATTTTGAAAGTTTTTTCAGCCTATTAATATCGAGGTCATAGGAGACTAAAATTAACGTAACCAGCAATTTAAAAGAATCGTAAAATGATATGTCTGACTACGCCAAGAATTTTCTACTGACGCAGTCGATTTTTTGCATGCATTGATACTATAAATTTTTATGCACATATTTTAACGAGCTATTTTTTTTTCTTACCTGAGCACAGGTCGTGGAATAAATGTGTGAATTTTGCGGAGAAGATTGTCTGTCTTCGCGCGGATCTCCCTCGTTTCATCATCGAAGTCCTGAATTCAATGGTAGTTATCCATTATTATTATTGTACCTATGTCTTACACAACTTATCACAGATATACTTCTTAAATTGCTATAATTTACTTTACTTGGATTTAACAAACCATTGCAGAAGTTTATTAGATTGAAAAACATTAAAATATACTTGTCACTTTAAATAATTTACAGCAAACAAGATTTTTATTTTGAAATTTTTTATTCCATCACCTTGAAATACCTTAAGAAAAAATATTTTTAAAAGTTGTCTTAGCTGTTTGTGATTAGATTTTGTGTATCAGACTATCACAGGAAAGTATTTGTTGTATTAAATGTATAATTAATTTAGAATTATTTCACAATTTCATATACGTGAATTTTAACGTAATTTTGTAATAGTTTTATTTATCACACTGAGAAAAGTTTGTAACAGTCAACGTCCGCTTTGTTACACTGCACTAAGGTAAAAATAAAAGTAATAAAAATTAAAAGGTGGTAACAAAAAATAAAAATATGTAACAAAGAAAACAAAACAAAAACATAAACGAAAAGGAAAACAAAAACTAATTTTGTGTAAAATCATTAAAAATGTAGTAAGGTAATTAAGAAATTGTGCGATATCTCATTGTTCCTTTTTCCAATAATCCAAACATCTAATCGGCCGACCGATAGAACAGTTCGGACCAAGTCTCTCTCAGCGAGCAGAAGAATACAGAGAGAGAAGAAGAAGTAGTAGTAGAAGAAGAAGAAGAAGAGAGTCGTAGAAGAGACAAGAAAATTCTCGACACTTACAATGTAGTCCTTGGATTGTAGGTAATGTTCCAGATAGGAAGCGGTGCAGGGCCTGGTGAGGTAGCGTATCCTGTTGAGCTCTGCCGCTATGATGCTGGGCCGCACGCGCGCGTGTAACTTTAAGGGCAGGTACGTGCCCCTGTGGTAAATGCGCACGGGCGAGTGTGTTATGGTAACGAGCCTCTTGTGCGCGATGTACGGCAGGTGCGGGTGAATCGACGTTACGGGTAACGCTCTCACCTACATGTCAAGAGATCACGGGTTCTTGCCAATGCTTTTTTTTTCTCTAATCTTTGATTTTTTTGTTGCTTAAACTCACGCGCGCCTTTCTCGCACCTTCACTTTTTTTATTTCAATAATAAATCACTCTCATTCGCTGGCGTGCTATAAGCGTATCGTAGAGGTGGAGCGAGCTGCTCTTCCTTTATTTTTTGGTCAAAAGCTGGGGTGTTGTAGGCGGTAGCAGCAGAGGTCTGAGAGGAGAAGAGTGTGAGAAGCGCTGTATAGAAAGATTGCTGGCGATAAGAGAGAGAGAGAGCTGCTTTTTGAGCGACGTTTTTATCTGCACGGCTTTCTTCGGGGAATAGCTGCGAATTGCGTGCGCGGCTTTTCAATTCTTTTTTTAACTCTGGCGAAATTGAGCGGCCTCTTTGATGGCTTTTTGATAATGGAAAATTTATTTTTAGATGCAGAAATCAACTTGGAAATTATCACTTTCAAGGGCACGTGGTTAATTTTAACAATTTTTCAGATTATTTTTTGAAGAATGTGTAAAACGAGCAAATAATATTTTCGGAGCAATTGGAAAATTTATGTTTGTGCGTCGTGAAATATGAGACTCACTTTAATTATGTAACTAAGTAAGTTAAATTTAATAAATTGAGCAATAAAAACTTGATATTATAGGTTGATCGGCGACTAAAGAGCATGAAAGAACATTGGATAGTACTCTCATTCATTACCAATGACCTAAAGACTTTTTGCCAGAGTAAAAATAGAATTCGAAGAGTTATTTTGCCAAGGGCTTTGACGCAGCGAAATCGAGACTGAAAGGCTAATTGATATCTTTTTTCAAGGCCTAGACTGTGCCATAAAATTTCAAGCGTTCTTTGGTCGAAGAAAATGTTATAATGAATTTTTTTCTTTAATTTAAATTAATATTTATTCGCAATTAATAATTTAATAAAATTTCAAATATTATCGAGCTATGTGAATATTACTTTTCTTCTCAAATCCGAAAATAAATTTATTAATATTTAAAATGAATAACACTTATAGAAGATAAATATTTTAAATATATGTTACTCATTACCGCAATTGTTTTTTGCGTCAGCAAGTGGTATCTCTTTAAAATATCATTCGCAGCTCTCTAAGCAGTTTTAACGCGTTATTAATTGTGTAAAGAAGAAAGTTTAAAGCAGCAGGTTCAGCAGGATACGCAGCCTCATTTACACTGAAGATAAAAAAGAAAATAAAGAAAAAGATAGAGAAAAATATGACAAAAAAAATAAAAAACCATAGTTATTTACGTTCTTTTTAGTGTATTAGTAGAGGTGAGGAAAAATAATAAAAGTAAATAGCTCTAAATTTCAGCAAAATATTTTACGTTAAACAAAATATTTTCTACTTATGCGTATTCAACTATTGGATTTATTTTATTTTACTTTAACTGTAATTTAAAGCTATTCAAACATAAAATAGTACTCACGAGATTGGTATAAGTAGGAGTGTATAAGTAGAAGGGGCCATGTAGCGGCTATTATTGTTGGAACGAGTCAACGAGACAATTCGAGACACGTTGCCGGTTTCGGATTGTTTTTGCAGTCGGGGAACCCGTTGGCGGCAAAATACGGAGTAAAATAAAAACAATAATACGATAATTATAGCAGACTTCTCGTTCATTTTTTAATGTTGTAAATTTCGAAATTCTGAGATGATGACGAATTTTGGTCGATTTAGTATATGTGACGATATTTCTCTGGGCTCGCTGTTGATGAAGTCGATGCGATGAAGCGTATATGGAAGAAGATATAACATGAGATACCGTTAGCCGACGAAAAATTTTATATGTAATAGCGAATGCGCGTGAGATGGTAATACGTGCACTTTGCCTTCTTCGCGAGGAAAATCCATTTCCCTCGCTTTTCTTCGTACTATTTGCGTTTGACGGACGGAAAACGCATTTTCCGGCTCGCGTCCCCTGTACCGTGTAAATAGAAAACGCGCGCGCGAGAGTGCGGATCCGAGCTCTAATAATAAACCGCGGCTGGCCAATTGTGCCCGTTGTGTGTCTAGCGAGTGTGTTAATTTTCTGTTAGTGATTTTCTAGCGACGCGCGAAAGTTAAAGGTGTGATTTTCCAGCCGCTTGCTCGGGCCTTTTGAGCTCTCTCTGGCTTTTCCGCCTCTAGTTCACTATATTCAAAGTCCGCGCGCAAATCACAAGTCGCTGTGAAATTTTAATTAACGGGGAGTTTTTATATTTCACGCAATTAGACTTCTGCCATTCGGATGTTCGCACTAACAGAGCAGGAATATACTGGATTGCACAAGTTGATTGAAAACGTAACGCAAAGGGGATGCGAGAGTGGATGTTATTTACAAAATTGTAACTAATTATAACGAAAATTCAACGTCTGTATGCGCAGGATCGTTCAAAGTGATTTATTCTTCTTTTGTTCTTATTATAAATTAATTTTAGAAAATATTTTATTGGAACCCGTCAATTTCCAATTAATTT
Organism: Torymus aiolomorphi; assembly: GCA_036365515.1. Taxonomy (NCBI): domain Eukaryota; kingdom Metazoa; phylum Arthropoda; class Insecta; order Hymenoptera; family Torymidae; genus Torymus; species Torymus aiolomorphi. Next base: position 132,467,140 of record CM070877.1, read on the forward strand.
TTCAGGAAAAATCGTTATACGCATTTCGAAAAGCATAGGCAAGTTATAAGTCCCTCGTTATCTCTCATCATCAAAGTTCCAAAGTAGTTCTGTACCTCTCATCGCGCAGAATTTAAAGGGGGCGATGGGAACGTAGTCAGGGAAATAGAGAAAGAGAGAGAAAAAGAGAGAGAGAGAGAGAGAGAGAGAGAGAGTGGAAGGTGTGTGCGTGTAATGGGAACGAAGAAAACGAATAGACCATTTGGTATACATTTAACGAGTATATGTATTTTATATATTTCAACGTGAAAAGACCATACATAAAAGCTCTCTCAGCTGTGCCGCGCTTAAATATATATCAACAGATTAAATATATTACCCCGCTGTGTAGACACGCGCGAGCGAACGAGCGCAGCTCGTAATTTCTCGGCTCTTCTACAAAGTCGCCGGGTGCGCGCACAGCGTCAGCTATATACGCCAAAGCCTTGGCACCATGCGCTCGTCTCTCGGATTCGCCTGTTATTCGCTGTCGCGCGCGCGCGCATGCGAGACTCTCGAAATAAGAGACGACGACGTCTCTGTTTGGTTGTTATCGGTTCGATACCTCGCTAATCGTCGTGTTGCACATTGCGGATGCGAAGTATACAAGTTGCGCTTGTCGTCTGCCTTTATACTTTTTTTTTATCTCAGCTATTAAGCTCTTTATAATAAGATCGCAAGTTCAAGGTTCGACGTTGATGTTCAGCTGACGCGATAACAAAAGCACGCGTTGGTACGCACAGCGTGAGACACGTTTTATATAAGTACAATAATAAATAGATATATAAAGGAGCTCGATAGAAAAAAAACCAGTACGAAAGTGCGATGTATAAGCGGCTAATGAAATGCTGAGAAATAATATAAATAAATAGTAAATAAAAATAAAAATAAATAAAAAAATCAAATGCTAGATGCGTAAGCAGCGGCTGCCAACATATGCCGCGGCCTCTCTCCCTCTCTCTCTCTCTCTCTCTCTCTCTTATGCGTGCAGAACGCGACTTGCTTTGAGCTCTGCTTTCAGTTGGAGAGAGTTGCGCTCGAAGAATGCGCAAGGCTGGTCCTCGGCACATTTTTTCTGCGCAAACAAACTCGAAAAGAGAGAGAGAGAGAGAGAGAGAGAGAGAGAGAGAGGTAGAGGAAGCTAGACGGATAAATATGGGAACTCTCGAAGTCAAAGGGAAACTTCCGAGTAGAGGGAGAGGAAGAGAGAGAGGGAAAGAGAGAGGAAGAGAGAGAGAGACAGAGTTCTCTAGGATGAACGCGCTTATCCGGCGCAAATTATAAGTGGAAGAGAAGACGTTCGTTCGTTTCGCCCTCGTGTTCTCGCTCGCTCGCTCAGTACGCGATCGCTGATTACTACGGGGGACGCGCGCCTTTGATATTCGAGAACCTTAATAAAGCGGTAGAAAAGGAACTCGAAAATGCGGCTGGACGCTGCACGAAATTAATTTCCCCAGCTTTAACAATTGTGATATTACGGATTTCGTTTGAGCTGGTTATGGATTTATATGCGCTATCTGGTTTCGCTTGACATTATAATTCGTCGTGAATTTAAGATTTTTACGAAGAGGAAATAATTACATTCTTTTATTTCCTTGCAATACAATTCTATCGAATCGTGGTAGCGCTTGATTAATTCACGCACGGGCGATGGTTCTCTGTTAAAAGCAATGAGGCCAATTAAAAAAAAAGACAAATTTCATCCATTTTAGGTTCGATAAGAATTTCTTAAGGCAAGCTTCATTAATTCGCATCGCAGCGCGCTAATTAAATTGCATTCCCAGAATGCCCGTGATCTCACGGTTCATCTGATTTCCTGGAAATCGGTTGTAAACTGAAATAACGGGAATTCGCGAGAACGCATGAACAGGCTTTTGAGCAAGATCTCTCAATTAATCCTTTGCTGCCAAAGCTCCAAGAATTTAATTATTTTTTTCATTCGTTTTTTTTTTCATCCTCCAACTTTTCCAACTTTTAATCGTTGGTGTATAGGCAAAATTTCACACTGCTGTTACTACTACAACTACATCGACGAAGCATCGAGCAAGCGCGCATCGGCAGCAGAGGATTGAACGAAGAGAGAAAAGGCGGGCGAGGACGAAACAAGTACACAGTTATACAGACTATAGGATAGAGATAGACGTAGAGAAAGTAAAATAAACAAGGCGCGAGCTCCATATCAAAACGCTAAACAGTGCGTGCGTGCGTGGCATCTAGACGCGGTAGGAGAAGTGGCGATAGCTAGTGCCGCCGGGCAGCCTGCCGGATGTGTGGCTCTCGTAGGAGGAGTGATAGCCGCCCGGGGTACCGGCGCCCGAAGAGGTCCTTGAGCTGCGCTCGGTCGAGTAGTTGCCATAGGGCCCGGACTCGCGCTTCACCGTGCTCTCCGTGGTGTAGCTCTGGCTCTGCGGCCTACCGTAGGGCCCGCTGTTGCTGCTGCTCTGGTTTGTGTTGGTGTACGAGTAGCTGTACTGCTCCTGGGCCGAGCGCACCCCTGCGCTCGGGTAGTCGCGGACCACGTAGTGCCGGGGCGTCTAGAGTGGGGCAAGGGAGTATACACAACATTGTTGCAGCGCTCTTTTTCATTTTTCAAGTTTTTTTTTTGTTTGTTGTTTGCTTTTCTAGGAGAGAGAGAGAGAGAGAGAGAGAGAGAGAGAGAGAGAGAGAGAGAGAGAGAGAGAGAGAGAGAGAGAGAGAGAGAGAGAGAGAGAGAGAGAGAGAGAGAGTTTACAAAGGCTTATCATGCGGTTGTTTGGTTGGCTAATTTTTGCTGATATATTTACTACGTGGCTCGGACGCTAACACGAAGGTAGGTATGCACCGGTTTGGGGTTCTTAATGTGTGGCCGCTGTTATTGCTTTTACTCTTTTAGCGCTGTGAATTTTGTCTTTGTTGTTGCTTTTCTATATACAATTTAGTTTACGCCTCGTCCTTGTCTGTAATGCTTGTTATGTATCTGTGTGTACGTGTGATGAACTGTTTGTCTGCATGCCGAGCAATTAACGTGAAATTGAAAAATTCAATCAATCCTTAAAATCGTTTATCGAATGAATTATTTAAATTCTGTTAAAAGACTGTTTTATTTCGAAATAAAAGTTAATTAAAATACATTACAGCAGTATATTTACATTAAAATTTCAAATAATATATAAGAATAATAAAACGAATTTTTTAACAAGGATAAATCATTTTATTAAAATAATAATATTTCTATAGTAAATATTTACACTCGAAACTTCAATTTTAAATATTACATTTAATTATTTAATTCCTATTATTGCTCGTTTATTTATTTTTCCATGTGTACAAGTAGTTTTAGAAAAATAATTTATCTTTACGAATTATGCGACAAATATACACATGTTATAAAGCGTATTTATTTTTGTATCTCTTCTTTTATTTATGTATGCTATGTCTGCTCTATTTGCAGCAAAAAATAAATAAAAAGCCGTTCCTTTGAAAGTTGTAAATACAGCGAGCTGACCGATTACATTAAATTGAAAAATACTCTTTTTTTTAACAAAGCACCCAAAGCTCTGCATCATAAAAATTAAAAAAAAAATAATGTTCGATATTCATTGAGACGTGTATTTTGTAGAAAAGACATATACGAGTTAAAAAAAAGAATTAATAATCTTTTCGTTATTTCAATTATTGTATACTTCTAAAAGACACATTTTTTACTTAAAAATTTTCATTAAGTTAAAAATATTTTTAGCTACTGAAACATATTAAAAAGTGAATGTTCTCGTTCGGTTATACCATTAGCCTTCTGCAGCTATTAAAAGTTTTAATTAAATTTTCATTTTTCTAAAGCTACAATTTTCGTGTTCTTGTTTCGTCGTGTTGTATTGAACCTATACATAAAGGCTCTTCTAGAAAGAAAAAAAAACTCATAAACATACGGTACTAAAAATTGTCAAAAGTATCAAATACCATTTTCGAATCATGATCCTATACGGATGTCTATACGTTTACTGCTACTCCAGCGACTCGAAGCCCTTGCCAAACTATCCTATTCCCCCTTTTCCTAGTCAATGGGCCATTTAACGTCCTATTCGCGCATATATAGGCATTCTTCCCGCTCCTACCCTCCGAAAACCTGTCACTTTGCCTTCTCAAACAGAAATTTTCACGCTCGGTCGAAGAATCCGACTTTCGTTTCTCCACGCTTCTGCGTTTCACGTCTTCCTCCTCCTCTTTCTCCCTTCGTTCTCTCCTCTTGCGCGAAATCCCGCAGAGTCTGTATATACGTGGAAATGGTAATGCGTCTCGGAGTACGTGGCTGTGCACGAGCGCGAACCCACGCTGTATATATACACGAACTCGCGTATACCCAAAATACATACATATATATATGCTCGCGAACGAGGTATATCAGAGGCCGGGATAGAGGCACGAGGAAAAAGGACAACGGAGAGAGGAACACTGCACAGAGAAGAGGGGCGTAGCGATGACAAAAGTTAGTGCGGTGAATTCCGAAAGGGTTACTCGCGGCGGGGGAGTGAAAGAGGGAGGAAGTGAGAAAGAGAGAGAGAGAGCAAGAGAAAAAGGCAGTGTGTTTATATATAGTGCAGACATCGTGGGGACGGAAAATGTGCGATGCATGCGTGTACATACGCGCGTATGAGTCTTGACTCTGAGAGGCATTGGCGCGTGATGTTGCGTATACGTCTATATATATGGAGAAATGGCGGTAGACACACAACGTGGGCCAACACGGCGAAACGTATACACGCGCGTGTGAAAGCTTCGCGAAGTTTCGAGAGCAGAGAGGATGAGATAGAGATATATATCTAATATCGCCCCTGCCAAGAGCAGACGCGTGCGGGCCGGATATGCACTTCACGAAGGACATGCCACGCTGCAGCAGCAGCGCGCGTGTGTGTATATTAGAGGCGCGTTTCGATGATATTTATATGTAAAAATGCATGTATATGCATCGCGTCGGTATGCCCGCGCGTCGGGGGGGCTTTCGCTACATACCCCCGTGGATTTATATATACTTGTATATACATACCTACGTTCGTGCACGTAGCGCGCGCAATCGCATTGTGAGGGGGATGTGTGTATACCTCTGGGCCGCGTGCTGTGCCTCGGTGTTTCGTTTTTTTTATATCCTTTCTCTTTTTGTTCGAATCATTTTTGTATAGCTGCATAATGTATATATATATATACACACAAATATGTATGGGTGTGTGCGTTTGTGCGATGTATTTGAAGGAAGGTGCGATCCACGTTTTTTTTTTTCATCTCTCTCTATTTCACAAGCCGCAGATTGATAATAAATTGGAGACCAGACGCAGTGATACGCTTCACGATCAATATTATACTTTTTCATCGATAGTTGCAAATTGTTTGGTCAGATTACGGATGCGCGAAACGCACTGAAAATGAAAAATATATCTCCGAGTTCGTGCGTGCGAGGATTATATTTCAGGTGAACTCGATCGAACTGTACCCGTAATATGGAGCGTTTGGGTGGGGAGCTTTGAGAAATTCCGAAATTCAGTTCGTCGCCGGCAACCGGCGCGCTGCGACCAAGCGAGCGGGTTTTTCCGTTTTCAGCCCCGGTAAATTTGCAGTGCATAAATAGCTTATACGCGCGACTGCGCCCACCGCCACGTGTCTTTGATTTTTCGTTTTTCAGTTGCGCGAAAATGGGGGTTGGGTGGGTGGGTCGCTGCCTGCACATACGGGATTCGAGCTGCATCGCTGTAGCAAGTTTCAAAGCCCGGAAAACGCAATTACGGTATTGTTTGAGAGAAAATTACGAAATCGGACTAATTGCGCGCGCGCGCGCGTGTCTGTGGGCTTGATATGATTGAGATTAATCGCACTCGGACGCGTCTCGATGCGCTCGTCGTAACCGCGCGATGCCGCACGCCTGTGCGCGACGCGTGTAATGTAACGGTAGTAAAATTTTGATGAGTTAATGGTGCCAGCTGTAATAATTGAGGAGCTTTTAGTGGTAAGAATGTCTCTAGCGAATTTTGCGCATTTAGAAGCGCTCGCAGTTGAGGTTTGGAGATTTATTTATGGAATTGTTTATTTGGCAAAACGTGCGGGTCTTCGGGGATCCGACAGCTAAACGTTTTATTAAAGGCGATCGATAAACATCGAATTTGTCATGATGTCAATCAATATCACTGACAAAACGCAAATTATTGATATCGAACATGCGTGCATTATTCAAGTTGAATGGGATCCGCAGAGTAGAATGGTTTCATCACGTGCCCCTCTAAAGCATTTCAATGACATTACTGCTCTTTTAATAGTTTTATACTCTATAGTCTTGTTGGTATTTTTGTAATTATTCAACGGACAAACTGGTAGCATTCTCACCCGCGCCCGGTGTCTAATTAAAAAGACTCCAATTAAAACTTTCAAATGGCCGGTGGCACAATGGCCTCTGTACATATTTATAAATAATGCGGAAAAAACATCATGCGCGTGTTCTTGTAATTGGAAAACTGCGAGGCGCGCGTTTGGCCGACACGACCGCAACCGTCGCCGTCGGCGCGAAAGTTAAATCCGCATCGAAAACAAAATAAAAACCGCGCGCGCGCGCTTCGACCCATTTTACTCTCTAACGAGCGGCGGCGACAGCGGCGCTACAAAGCGGAAGTGGAACAAAGTACCCATGCGCCGGCGTATTAAACACACGATTACGAGCGCGTAAAAATGAAGCTCGCCACGCGCATTGGACCGACGAGGATTTACTCGCCAGAAAGGGACAGAGAGAGAGAGAGAGAGAGAGAGAGAGAGAGAGAGAGAGAGAGAGAGAGAGAGAGGAAAAGAGAGAAGCTAATTCGAGAAATAACATCGTGCGCGCGGGGGTGTGAGAGAGTTGTGGATGATACGGCGCCACTGCCTGATGTGCGTAAAATGAGTTTCGTCATGACGAGTATCCAAAGCGAGAGAAAAATTATGCACTGGAGAGCGCGGCGTTTTAATGTCGTTTTAGGTTGCTGGACACAGAATCGAATTATTTTAAATGCTTACACTCAGAGTGCGTTGAGTTTCATGGGTACTAATAAAATCCTCGTGTAATAAAATATACATGAAACCATTTTCCAATTTCGAAATAAATATGGTTTTATTATATCTTTTGTTGGAAAAATTTTTTTTTTTGCAGAGGAAACGTCGACACTGTAGTGCACTCCATTCCACAATAAAAAAGTTTAACAAATGATATTGTACAATTGATAGCCAGGACCTGTCACAGGGATGACCCAAAAAGTTATTTCAAAAATATTTGTACTTTAAAAAAAAATAAAGTTATTTTTTAACAAGTTGGAATTTACAAGTACAAACATTTAAACAATTTTACAAATGTGAAACGTAATATTAATTTTAAAAGAATTGGAATCGGTATTTAATTAAACGCTAGGGGAATCTTTATTCAAATTCTATTCGAAGAATGTTTGTAAACAAAAAATTTGCATCCATTCCTGTATTTTGCGTAACATCATTTTTAGAAATATCAGGTTTTTTGTCGAATAATAACTCTTACATATAGTCTACTTTTATATTTATTCAAATTTAAAATGAATACAAATGGATACAATGTTATATCTCATTAAAGAAGCCATATTTTTGCATTTTAAGTAAATATCTTAAAGTCAATCTTTAGAAAACAATTTTTCCAGTAATACATTGAGCAGATTTACATTTAAAAGTTCATATATCTTATTATTTTCTTTTAATAGTCCTCTTTTCTCAATAATCCTTTTTGCATAGTTCAGCTGATTTTAATTTTATAATTGTATACAAACATTTATAGACGAAATATTTTTATGTGAGATAAGTGAAATGCTGTTTTAGTTAGCATATATCTAGGTGACATAGAATAAGGTAGTGTAAAAAAATTCTACAGTTTGTCTACATTTACTGGAAAATGATCCATAACGTGTGTTACTAATTCTATGAGGTCTTGCATGCGTAGCACAGAATTTATCACTAAAATTAACGTAACGACAATTACGATTATAGCATCGATATATTTTTCAAAAGAGTTAAGAGGAAAACTGTAAATCAGCTGCTCCCTATTTTTAGAATGATATAACATCAACCCCGTTGATTACGACAAACTTGGCGCTCACAATTTTACTTTCGTAGAAATAGTAATAATATCCTCTTTTCTCTCCCGCAGTTTTATACTTCTTGGAGCTAAAACTATAATAACTAAAGCATTTATTTTCCTTTACAATTATTACGTTGAGTTTAAAATAAATTCACACATGACATCACTTATATTGCGACTTTTTGAAACAGTCTATTTCATTCAAGTTTATTATACCACTGGTGAGTAATTTACGTGAAGAATAAATATATTTAATTTTAGAAAATGGTTATTTAAAAAAAATACACTATTATTTGTAGCTGTGAAATTTTCTTTATTCATTTTTAGGATAATAACAAAAATTTTGTTTTCTGAAAGTAAATGAAGATTTATTTTTGTACTTTATTTAAAAAACGTGTTATGTATAAAATAAAGCGTAACAATGCTTAATATTATATTCTAAACAGAATGTGCGATACGACTATTTGGCAGCTATGAAATAATAATAATTATTGAAATGCGCATAATGGAAGCATATAATGTATTATCTAAAAGCTGTATATAGGTAAATTATAAATCAAAATATAATAGCTTTAAAAGTGTTCAGAAATTCACTACGGCAACTTCATTTATTTAAATTACTTTCCGAGGACGACACTAAATATCGTAAAAACCAAAAAAGTTTCTCCGAACTGCTTGTTCATGTGAAAATATATTTTTGCCGTAAAAACGAAAAATGCCTCGATTGATATCCAAAGCATCTACAGATATTAATTCACCGAAAAATATTTTTCAGTAAAAAGGAAGAAGCGCTGACAAAAATAACGAAATCATTATTAGCACTGCTGCTACACTTATACGTACACCGGCAAAGCGAAAAAACATCGATTCTCGTTTTACGAAATCATATTAAAATCTCAATTATACCGAATATTTTTCCATCGAACAAAACCGCGTGTTACTGCCTCGTTCTAAACGCTCGTTTTACACAAGAGGATGGGAGTAGCGGTGTCTGTGTGCGTGTGCATGAATTCCGTCGGTGTAAATCAATTTGCAGACCAAAACACAGCGTCGTTCGCCAGCTAAACCAAATTCCGCAAATCCACTTCGTCGCAAAAAGCTTGCCGGCCAATCGGGCCGCAGCTTGTAACTACATGACACCTACAAGATTCTCCTCCTCCTCCTCCTCCCCCGCCTCGTAAAACGAACGTTCGAACGAGCATCGACGCGCGGCCAGCCTATCAATCAATCACCCTTCCCCCCTCCCCCCTCTTCTTTCTTTCTCCCCTCTCGTTGTCATTTTCTCTTCCTACTCCTCAGAAGCGGTACCAGGTCGGCGTCTGCAGAGCCATGAGAATCTTGGTCCTACCGGTGGCGGGTGTTGTGGCGTGGCGGTTTTGTCCGGGCTTGCGCGCCAGAATGCCGTGCTCGAATACGTGGCCGCGTTGTGCGAGCTCGGCCGCTGCGTCGAGGCCGACCTTCGACACGGCGCCACTCTCGATCAGCTGCCTCGCGTGGTCATCCTTGGCGACGTTCTTGCCGCGCACCTGGCCCTCCTTCTCCTTCAGCGTGACGTACTGGTAGAACTCCTTCTGCGGGTCTTGACGCTTGCGGCCCCAGACGGTGAAGGGCTCGGGGACCTGGGAGGGCCTGGGCACCAGTGGCACCTTGTCCCACGGCACGTGCGACTCCTTCTGGAACGGGACTGGCTCTTGAGCCGACATTTCTTTCCTCCGTTGCCTCACTTATATGTGTATATATATAGCTTCCCAACGTTCAGATCGATGATTATGATGCGTAGGTGTTGTACGCGCACACGCGTACGCACTCGTTGATTCTCTCTTGATTTTCGGCCTCGGACTTATCCCGTGCGTGACGTCTTCACTTCCACACCACTCCGCGACTACTGTATGACCACGAGGTGTACAGGCCTACCGCGGGCCTCCGCGCGCCACGCAAGAGGAACGCGTCAGGCATATACGAGAGAACGAGAGAGTGAGAGCGAAAGATATGCAGCGAGAGCGTGAGAGAGAGATAGCGAGAGCACAGCGAGAGAGTGAGAGAGAGCTTGAATGTATTCTTAGAACGTGGAGCGCGCTCGGCCTCGCGCCACTCAGGCGAGCGAACGCGCGCGAGCCGCGAGTATATTAATATAGCGCGAGAGAGCAATGGCGGAGATGGAAAAATGTATTTCGTTCGCCGAGCAGAGGCGCGAGTGAAAGTCGCGGGTGGAGCGACACGAAGCTTGATGTTCGCGCTATGTGCCGCTAAAATTACGCGAAAAAGTATCTGGCGGCTGGAGAAAAATGATACTTGGAGAAGCTTTTTTGTCCCCGGAGAGAAAGAGAGAGAGAGAGAGAGAGAGAGAGAGAGAGAGAGAGGAACGCGGCGGGTGATGCAAAGCTTCGCGCTGTTGAATGATGATAATGCATGAAGTTTGGGAATAAACTCGGTTATCTTGGATGGATCATGTGCAAAGTGATTTACCGGATAAATAGCGAAGGATGAAACCAAAATGTTCCATGACAGTAGTTACGAACCGAGTGTGGTCAGTCATCAAATAGATTTATGTTTAAAAATGTCTTTACAGTAAAGTTTTGTATATTACTGCAAGATATCGTCCGAATAAAAACTAAAGCCATGTTCATGTTTCATTATAAGTAAATTATTGTGAAATAATTAAAGTAATTTTTATGTTGAGTACTTTCCTATCACCAAGAAGCCTATAGCCAAGTTACGCAAGTTACGCAAGTTACGCAAAACATCATCATTCTGCAAAACCTTCTGTTATGCAAACAAAATAAGATTGCCAGAAGCCACCCACTATTTCCGCTCTCCGTCATTCACAAAAGTTTGTTTCAATGCATCCACTGCTATCTCATTTCTTTCCAATTAAAATATACGCGTCCAATAGTTCTCAGTTCTTTTCCTTCTTTTTTACAAAGCTCTCGACGCGAAAGATCGCGGTATATACGGACGTCGATCAAACTTCAGGCGTCCCCGAAAAAACTCTTTGTGGGGACGACCAATCGGCGCGTATTATTATCTCTTTTCTCCGCTTCAAAAGCACGTGCATATATACACAGGTACACTGCGCCTGCGAGTGTTTTTGATCGGATACCTAGCGGCGGCTGTATCACATACGTAACGCGTTTCTGCTCACTGTTCCATTTCCTTTTCGCACGCGCGTGCACGCATGCGTTTTTCGTTTCACAAAAGGCAATGCTTTTTTAATTTACTTTTTTACAAGGTTATTCGATATGCTTTTAGATTGGAAAAAAATATTTGAAACTTTATAGTCGAGGGAGATGAGAATATAAATGGATTTTATTCCATTATGATGCTTAGAGGTTTAGAGAGAAAAAAAACATTCTTGGCTATTGTTTTTATTATTAAATATTTTTGTAACACTCACTTTGTGAGAGAAGATTGTTTTCATATTTTTTTCTTTTATATCAAGTTTATTCCAATCAAATGTGATGGAATAAGAACAATTTGCAAATAAAATAATCTATGTATACATATATATTTAGTTTTTTATATTAAATACAAGATTAATAATTAATATTGCAAACGTCAAAAATTTTCATTGACAATCCAGTTTGTGGAAATTTGGTATGTGTACATATTTATTAAAAGTCCAAACATTGCCGTTAATCATGCTGAGAGGACATCATGCTTTTCCTTGTTATTCGGTAAACAAACTTAAAAATACCATAAAATTGATTTAACGAAAATTCGCTCGTTGCGAGCCAGCAAAAGCCGACATCCTACCTCTCTAAAAAGGTGCCATGACTCAAAATCGTAAACAAAGAGCTAAATTTACATCCGCCTATCGCGCGCTCTTGCACGCACGCGCGCGAGAAATCAAACCTTCCCCGCGTCGCTGTAATACCGCGCTGTAAGTTCGCGATACTTTCCGCGCGCGCTCGGGCATATAATATATCCCGCGATAAAGCATTCGCAATGCCCCGGTGTGCGCGAAATGCGCGCTTTTTCAAATTTATTCGCGAAGCGCAGGAAATAAAGTGGCGAGGAAACGGGCATATATAGGAGAGAAGCGAGAGAGAGAGAGAGAGAGAGAGAGAGAGAGAGAGAAAAGGCGTCGCGCCTCGCGAGAGCGCCGCGATATGCCATGCGTCTAAATTAGGATAGCGTAACGCAACACCGACGCCCGACATTCCTACTACCCCACTACTCATCGCGTCGCGCGCGCGCGCGCGCATATAGAGAGCACGGCAGCCGCCGACGCCACGGTTGTGTATATATACATATGCAAATTTAGCGATTTTCTCGAGCTACTTGAAAAAAAAAAAAAATTGGGAAAACAAATTCATTCGAGTAATTGGGTTGCTAATTGCACAAGTTAATATTTCTTTTGTGTTGGAAGAAATAATGCGTCGGATGCACCCAAACAACTCGTTGCATTTATTGAAATAATTTAATACCCTTTATTTCATTAATTTATTTTAATCTTCAGTAATTAATACGTTTATTCGAAGTGAATATGAAAAAATGTTATTGTACGAGTAGCTTTGATAATTAATAGTATTGCATAAACGAACAACGAACACAAATAGTATTATTATGTATGTAAACTAGGTCGTATCAATCATTGCTAATAACGTTACGTAAATAAATAATTCAATTGAAAATTGTAATGATCTAATAATACATACTTTATTACTAAAATAGAATGAATGATTAAATAGACATAATATTCCATGATTATACGTTATTGGATCAAACTATTTAATATTTAGTTATATTCCTGATCATTATACTTGCTTATCAACGTGGCCATAATATAACTTTGTTATTCAAATCATACACATATCATTTGAATATAGAATATCATTTGAAATATTCTTTTAAAATGAAAAATTGTAATTTGATTTCCCACTGTATAAATGAACCAATCGAGACTGATATTGAGCAGAATTTGAACTATTAAATCATTCTGTTTCAAAACCTTGCGGAAAAACCACTTGAACCGAAGTATATCAAATACAGCTTCAACAAAGTTATCGAATGCGAAAACCGTAAAATCGAGGGGGTAAAGAGATCGAGCCGCAAGACCGAAAGAGAGAAGTGGGGAAAGAGGAAACGGGAGAGAGAGAGAGAGAGAGAGCGGCAGAGGTAAGTATATTTTCAGCGATTTCGACTTTGGCTTTGAAACTCGAACTTCGCATCGACGACTTTTCGACTTTGACAAGCGTAGCACGATAAACCGCCCGGCCGGTTACGCGTGAGCCACGAGTTTTCGCCATTCAAGCAGCGATCGTCAGCATCCGGAACACACGCGATCTCAGTCTCCCTCGCGTGCCCCGCTACGTGACGACTTTACGAAGAGGAGAAAATGAGAAAGGCGGAGAAAGGAATAGAGAAAGAGAGAGTGCGCGAGAGAGTCAAAGCGAACCACGCTCAAGAGTAGGAAATTTTCAAAGTCCCGGAAAACGGTTGGTAGAGCGCGTGCGCTATGAATAGTCGCCTGTTTGACCTCGTGCTGCCCTCTCAACCCTATTTATAAAGATTCCAAATTTCACAAAGCGCTTACCGCGCGCTTGCGCGCGCGATACTGGTTTCCTTTCCCCCTCATTGTTGTTCTGGTACTTAGAACTTTTTGCACTTTCGCGACGCCAACGTCACGCCGCCTCTCTCGCGCGCCAAGGCAATATATATGTATTTTTTACTCGCGTTCCAGCCTCGACCGAGGTATGCGCGCGAGAGCGGACGGAAATAATTTTTACGTTTATTACGAGGCCTGCAGCCGATAGTAAATTTCTTATTTTCGCGATGGGATGAGCGTGGGCGATTGTTTTTTCTTTTTTCTTTCTCCTTTTTAACGGGCGGTGCCGCGTGTTTTTAGAGCGCGCTCGGACGTACACAATGCCCCGTCGAGACTGAAATTCCCCCGTGTCAATTAAGCATTTACGATGCTAATTCCGTATCAAGCGATTGTGCTTGCGCGCACCTTCTTAATTATTACCGAGGGAGCTTGCATGTATATTGTATCGTGAAAAAAAAACCATTGATGCTCTGAAATTTTAATCTGAAATTGGAATCTATGGATGATTCCCAGCTCTCGTGATGTTTGTTTTTCTCTGCGTTGCGCAAGAATAATATATTCATTGGACATTTGGGCGCAATTTTCAAATAAACCCCAGCTTTATAAATAGTGAAATAAATGTCAGCGCGGCTGGAATGCGAGCTCATCAAAATATACGCGCAGGCAGCGACACTGGTATATAGGGTGAATTATCTATAGAGCCAACCTCGTTCAGGTGGCCGATGCTTATTTGAGAAATCGCCGCGCGTTAGGCTAAACGAGGGAACAAGTCGAATGAATCACAAACATACACCTGTTACGACAATTGCGTCGGGCTAAGGCGGGAGGGAGGGAGGAGGCGGGCAGATATAGGCTCTGCGATACGCTACAGTAGTTTCTAATGTGACGTTGATCCTCCTCTCGGCCCTCCACTAAATACGATATCGTGGAACGTGATGAAACATTCCATAAATCAAGGCGGGCGTGAGCGATGAGTTGGACACACGCGCGGGCGGGGACACACGCACACATATATACAGAAAGAGAAAGAGAGAAAGAGAGAATATATACGTACAGGCAGACGTGTATATGTATTTATATAGGAGTGAATTATATACGCACGTTGCTGCAACTCCAGGCAAATGCTGTTTTTAAGTATATCCGGTGACTCTCGCGTCGTTCTATAATGTTTGCAACGCCATCGCCGAAAAACGCTCTCGCGGTAAATATAGTCTCCTCAAACGCGGCTATTTTTTACTCGCGCGGTCTTTTTGTTTTCCTCATTCGCTCTGCGTCGGAGCGTCGCACCTTCATCCAAATAATCGCGATATAGGAATTTATTACTTTCGCAGTGTAGATTATTCATATACATGTACGTATTATTATGTACGAAGGCTTAGAATAAACGAGACACCGAGTGCACGCATTTCGGAGCACAATTGGTGTGGGTGGATGATGGTGGTGGTGGTGGTGGTGATAGTAGTGGCACAAAATAAAAGTAGTTAAAAGATAAACAAATAAACAGCGAAATAGTAGTACATAGTAGTAGTGGTCGGAGTAAAGTGTGGAAGTTTGATCATTTTCTGTTCCCAAAAACGATCGGGACGATTGACACTGTTCGCCAATGACGTTTCAAATGACCGTCGTTATTTTGTTTTCGAGAAATATTTTTGCATTTTTCCACTCCAGTTTGCGCGATAACGAATTTTGGCGTTTCTGTATCAATCGTGATCGCATTCGAGAATGACAGAGTCAAATAACGTAGGTCCTGTTACTGTCAGTATCTCTTTGGTCGCGAGGTCGTCTCAAAATTACACTGTACGTGACGGCCAAAAGTTTTTTTTATCTTTCGTTCTATGTTTTGCACAATGTTATTTAAATAGGAATACGGAATAGAAGTCATTACTCACATAGGGTAGAAGTGCAAATTAATTTTAGAATCAGGCAGTGCGAAACTCAAATGTAACTTCACAGATATATAAGTCAAAAATATTTTCAATGTAGAATAACATCTCGTTAATTAATTAACGTATATATAAAATTCTTTTTATAGATATTTTTATTTTCGTTGTATATTATCAATTCATCATAGCCGCATGCATTTATAGAACGGTTATGAAATCCACACGCCTCTATACTTCTACATTTGCATAAAATGAATCATAACAATTAGGCAACTCTAGCAATTAAATATTGTGCAATGAAAATGCCACTCTCTAATTTTCGAATATTCGCACTGCTTCATCGATAAAATTCCGTAAAGTTAATTTTTACCAAAACAAAAAACAAAAAATTAGCTTACTTAGGAAAAAAAAAATTAGATGTTGTCAGAAACCACGAGCAATAACAACGAGCAAAGTAGAGTAACGCCAAAGACAAGATCGTGTTCGAGGGTTTGACGTTTGACAGGTGTCCTGTTTGACTCGAGAACTGTCAGCGCAGTACCTAGCGTTATCTGAATTCCTCCGAGGTCCGCTGGGATGCACGTCGCCGTCTCCGTTTACCAATTTCAAAACGTCGTTCAAGCTCGCGTCAATTGTCGCGAGGGAGAGAAAAGTGCAAAATTATTGATTCATTCCTCGCGCCAGCGATGCGCTCCAGAATTATTTACGATTGTTTTGACACTTCGCGAGTAAGCTTCGAATTCCGGCGAATTCATCATTCTATTTGCGGTGCTGACGGAGCAATTTTATCATACCGAGATTCGCAATAATAAAAATAACGCTGTTATGTAATTATTTGTAACCGATCTTTTACAAAGTTAATTTTCAAATGTATGAACGATCAAATCGAACGACATTGACGTGACTTTGCCAGGGGACCTCGAAAGAGCGAGCCGAGTAAAACTTAAGAGAATCAAATCGAGAAAAAAAATATGAAGAATAAAAGAAAGAGAACGAAAGAAGGATGAATGGTTGAGAAAAACACCTCCAACGTTCCATGAGACGTGTACTAACCGTGACGTTGTAGGACGACACGTAGGGCCGCGATGATGAGTAGGGTCGTCGGGTTGTGTAGAAGTCGCTCTCGTAAACCATTTTCGTTGCTTGTTCGCTACTTGTTTCACTGGATCACGCGCCGCTTCGACGTCGAAATCGTTTGCTTCTCGATTGGGGGGTTAGCTGTGCGTGAAAAATCGGCACCACTGGATTATATGCCCTGTGCGTGTATGCCTCGTCGTCCGGCTCTGGGCGAAACAAAATAAATAAAGCTTGTCGGCGTCGAAAGAATGGCGGATCCCACTCTTGGGTTTCAGCGAGATGCGACCGCGGTAAAAGTTCGTACGGTTCTGCGCGACTCGGTGCCCGACGCCAGGGAGTAGACGCTCGACGTCGCGACGTGTTGCCTCTCTCTCTCTCTCTTCCTCTTCTCTTCTCTTCTATCCTCCTCTCTTTCTCTCTTGCGCTCTATCCCGCGCTTACCTCGGCGACGTCGACGACGACGACGACGGAATCGCGTCATTTTTAGACGCCCTCTCATTCTTTCTCTCCTTCCCTCGCTCTTTTTCGCTCCGTCTCCCTCTCTCTCTCTCTGTCGCTCTCTCGATCTTTCGCTCTTACCACCTCTCGCTCTAATTCGCCGTGTCTGCTTCTCTTCCTCTCGTTCGTTTCGTGGTTCTCTCTCCCTCTCTCACTCTCTGCCTCACGCGCACACACACGTCCACGAACACACATGATTTTCTCGACGTTGGTGGTTTGCCGTGAACACGAACGCGCGTGATGCATTGAGCGGGAAGACAAAAAAAAATAGAATTCGTGCTAAGGTTACCATCACGGCGTCTGTAGGCGCGTAAACGCCTTGGATCGCGGCGAGAGCTTTTTTCGTCGGTTCGCGCCTTTTCCGTGAGAAATTCGCACGCGCTCGACGTTGGTGACGTATGGCAAAAGCGCTCGATTCACGTACGGGGGTCGAGAATGAAAACGATACGTTGGGAATAAATGGCCGCCATATATTAAGGAATAAATATCTCGGATTCAGATGTGTATCGATATTTTTTATTTTCAATTTTATATACTTTTAATGTTGGCCATTGCGTTTTTGAAAGCTTATATATTTTTAAAATGTATTTTAAACTGTAAATAAGTTTAAATGAATGTCAGTGTTTACCCGAGCACAAATAATTTTGTTTACAGAAATCTTTTTAAAATAAAGCTTTATTTAAAAAATGTTTTCAATAAACAGCAAAATAATGTGGTAATATGCTCACTGATTTTATTATAAGATAATTATAAATAAGTAAATATTCGTCTGAAAATAAAAACGTTTTCGTTTCAAGAGAATAAATTTTAAACAATTATTCAGAAACAATGTCTACCGAGTTGCGCAAAATAATCAAAATTTATTTGCATATACTTGGTGCGGAAATATATTATAATATAATTAGGCAATGTTTGCATTGATGTTGCAGCAGGTGCCAAAAGTCGAATCATTTTGTTAATAGTTCAGTCATTATTACAAATCGTCTTTGCTTTGAGCATCAATATCAAGCCTGAGCACTTTATCATCTAATTATTTACGAAATTACGTTTCACATGTCATTTCTTAATGAAATAAACAAAAGATTATTATTCATTATAAATATATAATCGTGAGTAATAAATAAGGATAAAACGAAGCTGTTTCTTCAAATGAAAATACTAAAAACTTGATTAAAAAATCAGGTCGCAGTTTGCTTATTCAAAAAAAATTCACATAACTCGGAACGCCGTTCTTACATAATGCGATTCAGGAATTAATAGGAAACCTAAATAAAAGTATCAATCCGCGCTTAAAGTAAACAAAAAAATTGGAGCTTTTCTCTTCCGCCCAACGTCCGCTTAGTAAGCCATCGTCATCCCGCTAAAATTAACGTATTTTTGTTTACCACTATGGAAAGACAAAAGAAAAAAAGAAGAAACTTTTCGAAATATCAGAGTGACCATCCACCGTAAGAAGGATACCGTATTACAGTCGGCGAGGATGGCTTCAAGGACGATATGTCACGCTGCTCCACCCCGTAATAAAACCGCGCTGTCGTCGGTCGCGGTCGCTGCTCGGTAAATATAAAAGAGTCGCGTTCCAAGCGGGCCAAGGTCCTCCGAAATTTTGTAAATTGAGAACGCGAGCGCTCGCGTCTCACATTGAGCGAGGAGGTATTAGCTTAGAGAATTTCGCAATTTATAAGGCTTATAGCGCGTTTTTTCGCCTTGCAGCGCCGGCGTATCAAGATTCTTTCGCGACGGCGGCGGCGGCGACGGCTGCGGCTCAGAGGTTTCGTGCGCGCAAGCGCTCGTGTGAGGGGTATTTTTAGCGGCCGAATGATGAGGCCAATTATAACCGGCGGAAGGATGATTAATGCTTTATTCGAGGGAGATTTGTTTTTAGCGGATGTAATCATACGGATGGTAAACAGCGGAGTGTTCCTTTTTGGGATTTCACGAGTGTTCCTGTAGTGACGTGCGGAGCGGGTGCGGGAAAACGTCTGTATTGTAATGCATTAAAAAAGCAAAGATATTATGTATGAAACATGTAGAAACGGAAAATCTATTTATATTTGTCATTCAAGAAATCGTCAAAGATTTTATTATTGCGATAAAGTGGCAAAATAACAAGTTGAATGATAATAACAATATTTTTAAATTCACAGCACTTTTTTTCTTTAATGTTTACGTATTTTTGCCCTTTTAGTCGGTTAATAGATTTTAAATAACATCTTTAAAATTATTTTTATAAACTGATTCAGTATTGAATGTTTTTCCACTGTTATTCTTATAGGGTCCAGAGCTTGTGTAAAAATATATATTTCTAATGTAACATTTACAAAAGTAATACTGAATAAAAAAGATTTTTCTGACACACGCACACACGCACGCACGCACGCACGCACGCACACACGACATACACACGCACACACATATATATATATATTATTAAACTTTGTTTCCTCTACCCTTGCTTAAAATCTGAGAATTAAAACATTAATTTTATTAAACATCGTTAAAAATTAATTCTCTTTGATATTTAACATTGATGCAATGCTGTAATGATTTCTTCGTCAGAATAAAATACTGTGTAATTACCTGATGAAATATGAAAAAGACAAATTTAAAAGGTAATTTACGTGAACGCGACACTTTGCGATTAGGTGCAAGTCTTATTGCATTCCTGGGCATGCGTCCAAAAATGTTCATAATATTTAACAATCATTGGATAAATACCAGGGTCTCGTTGCAAAACATGACATTGCACAGCCTCGGAAAACATTAACCTCTCTATAACGTGGATGCATTTTGATTCACTTGGGCTATTTTGGTTTTTATGCGTGCCGAGTGTAACCGAGTGTGGGAGTGATTTAATTCGTTATTTGATATTGCTATTTAGAAGAAATCAAAATTCACTCCTTAGCTATAGGTAGTCTAAACATACGACTTCATTTTTAAAGAATTCCAAAAGGTATGTTTTTTAACTTTGAGTACTTCAGAAAAGTATTATACTTTTTAAATCTTAGTGGAAACTTATTTATTTTAATTTTTTAAATTTCTCTATAATAACAAAAACTACACTGAAAAAAATATTGGGCAATAAGACGATATATAACTAAATCAAAGGCTCTCAAGGTCCTATGTCGTTATGAGACAAATGAAAATGGGCATTTGCCTATTATCATCTACATACTAGGGGTCAGTTGACCAGTACATAGTGCCATAGCAAGTCCTGGTAAAACTTTTAATCATGTCGATGAAAATCAACGTCTGATAAAAGAAAGCATCCCTTGGCGTACCCCTTGTAATAAACAAATTATTTTTAATTAATAATAATAATAATAATAATTAATGTTAAAATTAATGGTCGATTAACATTAATGTTCGACCAAATGGTCGAAATATTGACCACCCCCGTCCTCTAAAGGTTAAATGAGTATAAAATAGTTTGTTAATACCTTGCAAAACAAACTTGGTAACTGATTTGTAGATGAGTGATAACAATAAAACTTCAAAATTAGAGAAGTAATCTTTTTATTGACGAGGTTGAAAGCAGCGTCCGAGTTGACAAGAGGATATATAATAATAATAAATTTATAAAGAGAGACGAAAGCGCGTCGCTTGCACTCTTTTATTTTTGAACAACGTTCGTTGCTACTAACAAGTTTCTGTTGTTTTTCGAAAGGAGGCGAAGATTCGAGTGTCAGATTTTCTTTGTTCTTTTTCAAATTTAAATATTTAAATGACTCGACTCTGTAGCCAAACGGCCTCGAACAACCTGAGTTGTTCGTGCACGTGGGACCTTTAATTCGAGCTTAAAGCTCAAAAGAGATCTAATAGTCTCGGGTATAACGCTAGCTAGGGGCTTGATAGCCACGACACTTTTCCATCTTGTCGTGCTTAGAGTCTCGTCCACTATTTCTCTAAAAAACCAATAATTTACACGGACGCTCGAATATTTGCCCTCCCTTTACAAGTAGTTTGTAACATAATTGGTAAGAATATTATCAAAAAACACACACATATATGTGCAAATCCGCGGACTACAGACAACAACTGGGGTACAAAAACGGAAAAAATTTTTTTTGAGGGCACACCTACCACATAAGGTTTTTTCGGTTCCTTGGGGGTCCCCCAACATGAAAATACTCGTGAACACTCATTATCCGTTGCCAAACTTTTTGGCGACGAAATCATTTTTCTTATGGAAATTTAACATGGGAAAAATGGACGAAAAGTAGTCATTGATGATTAAGAAAAATAGCAAACTATTGAAGAGGCCAAATCAAATTCCACAAAAAAGCGATTAAAGTTGAAGAATAGAGCTTTAATTTGAGATGAGAATCGTTAAAATCGGTCGATTCTGCGCAAAGCTAGATGAATTTGAAAATGACGAATAATGACGAAAATGAGCGATTTTTTTCAAACCCATGTAATTCTTCAAATTTTTGTCATTTTTCGCCATTTTCAACTTCACGTAGCTTTGCGCAGAATCGACCGATTTTAACGATTCTCATCTCAAATTAAAGCTCTATTCTTCAACTTTAATCGCTTTTTTATGGAATTTGGTTTGGCCTCTTCAATAGTTTGCTATTGGTTAATCATCAATGACTACTTTTCGTCCATTTTTCCCATGTTAAATTTCCATAAGAAAAATTGATTTCGTCGGCAAAAAAGTTTAGCAACGGATAATGAGTGTTCACGTGTATTTTCATGTTGGGGGACCCCCAAAGAACCGAAAAAACCTTATGTGGTAGGTGTGCCCTCAAAAAAAATTTTTTCTGTTTTTGTACCCCAGTTGTTGTCTGTCGTCCGTGGATTTGCAAATATACGCGCACGCGCACACACACAGGCACGCGCACGAAAAAAAAACGATCGATCTTTGACGGACGTGGACGGATGACAGAATTGCTCTCTCGATATTGCTTTGAATCTAAGTTTTTTTAATCAATTTTATTGTTTTCATGGCTTAAGTCATATCGGCATAGTTCAGCAAGACAAAGCCAAAAAAAGTAGAAGACACACGCGCGCACACACACACACACACATACGCATAAACGCAAACATACGTACACAGATTTATATACACATTTTATCTGCACTGTTAAAAGGATTTGCATTAAATTTAATGAACATGTAAATGAAGCAAATTTCAAGTATGTAAATTAAAACCAAATTAATGAAATTACCTGAAAATAAATGTACAAATAACTGAAAATTAATACAAATCTGCATTACAATTAAGGCAAATCTGCATTACAATTAATACAAGTTTGCATTAAAATTAATGCAGATCTGCATTACAATTAATCCACATCTGCATTACAATTAATGCAAATCAGCATTACAATTAATGCAAACCTGCATTACAATGTATGAAAAATTGATGGAAATCTGCATTGTAATTAATGAAAATCCGTATTACAATTAATGCAAGTTTGCATTAAAATTTATGCAAATTTACATTATAATTAATGCAAATCTGCATTACATTTAATGCAAATCTGCATTACAATTTATGCAAATCTGTAATGTACTGTAAATGTACTGGAAAATTTCATCGCTGCACATTAAAAAAAATCCCGTAAACTGGAATTTCAATTGAATGCATATTTGAAATTTCTAGCAAAAGACGTTATACTAATAAAATTTTACTTGAAAATATTATTTACTTTGTTGAAAAATATTTTTTTTCTTTTTATTCAACAAATTATTTTTTTATTTTGCGAAAATAAAAAATTTTTAGAAAATGTAATAGTGCTACACAGTTTGTAGTGGAAATTATTTATTTTGATTCAAATTTTATTATATATTTTGCTTACCTCACTTTTTTTAATTCCAGCAACAATGTTAATTTATGCATATAACTTTTTAATATTATAAATTTTCGCATTTTCATTAAAGAACTTGTAACTTTTAATTAATCGCATTTTTATTATCGCAGAAAAAAACTTACATAAAATTTTCGACCTAACCGGGAATCGAACCCGCAAACCTTGGGTTACTACGCACGCACGCTATCCGTTACGCTATCGCTCGCTTGAAGAAGTTTGACATTTTCATCTATATAAGGTGCATTATCCATATTAATACAATTGATATTACATTTTGACTAACTAAAATATTAATGGCTTTTAAGAATTATTTATTTAAACAATATTTTAAGTAAACGAGTTCGATTTTATGTAAACTTTATTAAATTGATGTGAAATACTGACATAATTTTTGAACGTGTACATCTTATGCAAATACTAATAGAATTACTCAAAAAAATTTAAGAGTATAGTATTTACATATATGAAGCGCCTGACAATCCTGTTTTTCAAAAAAAAAAAAAAAAAATACTTAGAAATTATTTAATTAAATAAAAACCGCAATGCCGGTAAGTAGGAATCTGCATTTGTATAATTTTGATCTAGTTTTTAAACGAGCATATCTGATGGAAATGCTAATAAAATCACTCAAAAAAATTTCTGAGCATAATATTTACATATACGGAGCGCTTGACAAAATTGTTTTTCTAGATAAACGTCTGAATATTAATTTCATTATTTAATAAATTAACTTTTCAAACATTGATTTGGCAAAACACAATTTTCACGCCCTCCGAACATACAAATACTATACTCAAAAAATTTTTTCGAGCGATTCTATTAGTACTGTCATGAGATATACTCTTTGAAAAAATTGGATCAAAATGACAAAAATGCAGATTCCTACTTATTGACATTACAATTTTTATTTAATTAAAAAATTCCAAAACATTTATTTGGAAAAACACAATTTTCACGCCTTTCGTATATGTAAATACTATACTCAGAATTTTTCTGAAGCGATTCTATTAGTACTGTCATGAGATTTTCTTAAAATAAATTTAAACTAGATGCGATAAAAAATTTCTTTTTGATACTAAAATTTAAGGCATACTTAATTGTAATTCAATGTAAATATTCATTAAAGTTAACACATTTCCTGTAAAAAGTATATAAATTTTATGTAGATGCATTAAATTTGTCTTGCTTTAACCTTTAGAGGACGGGATGGCCCCTATACGGGCCATGCCCATGATCGACCCTTTACATGTGTTAGTTTTGAGATGTGAGACATCACAAAAACTCGATTTCTATAGAAAAGTGAGAGAAAACAGTAAACCCAAATCCCCGTCCTCTAAAGGTTAACAGTAATCTCTTTATGCCCTTGCATAGTAGTATTTATGAAAATGTTTATAAAATTAAAAGAACAATAACTTAAATGTAATTCTCAGTACTGGAATAGACTTTCTTGTTATATGTCATGAAATTTCATGTAAAATTAGTTAAATTTTTAATATCATCACATTAATTTTAATGCACGTGAACTGTATTATTTATGCGGATGCCCTGGTAGAAAATAACCCAACCAAAATGGCTTAACTGTTGGCTAATCTTTTTGGCCAACGAATAACAAAAATATTAACGAACGGTTGGCCAGTGGATGGTGAACTATCGATAATTAAAAGCATCGAATGCGTGGACTAGGTCTTTGGGGTGGCCGATGATGGACTCTTATAGGTGGTGCGCTCCGTAGTTTTATGCGTTAAGATCTCAGGGTGAATCTAATACGTGGCCCAGGTGTTCGGGGTAGCCGATGACGATGTATAGGTGGTGCACTCCGTAGTTTTTTGCATCTAGGTGTCGGAATGCATTCTATGTGTGGTCTAAGTAGTCTGTGTAGCCGATGACTGAGTCTAGGTGGTGCGCACCGTAGGTTTGTAGCTCTAGGTGTTGGAACTTATCGAATGCGACGTCTAGGTGTTCTGGGTGACCGATTACGGAGTCTTGGTAGTGCGCACCGTAGGTTTTTGGCTGTAGGTGTTGGATCTCATCGAATGCGTCTTTTAGGTGTTCGGGGTAGCCGAAAACGATGTCTAGGTGGTGCGCTCCGTAGTTTTTTGCATCTAGGTGCTGGAACACATCGAATGCGCGGTCTAGGTCTTTGGGATAGCCAATTACGGAGTCTAGGTGGTGCGCACCGTAGGTTCTTGGCTGTAGGTGTTGGATCTTATCGAATACGTGGCCCAGGTGTTCGGGGTAGCCGAAAACGATGTCTAGGTGGTGCGCTCCGTAGTTTTTTGCATCTAGGTGTTGGAACACATCGAATGCGTGGTCTAGGTCTTTGGAAGAGCTGATCATGCGTTTAGGTGGTGCGCTCTATAGTTTTTTGGCTCCAGGTGTTGGAACACATCGCAAACGTGGTGGACGAGGAAAACTACGGAGAGCATTACCTAGGCACCGTCATCGGCTACCCCGACCACCTAGACCACGCATGGAATGCATTCCGACACGTAGACGCAAAAAACTACGGAGTACACCACCTAGACATCGTCATCGGCTACCCCGAACACCAGGGCCACGTATTCGATGAGATCCAACACCTACAGCCAAGAACCTACGGTGCGCACTACCTAGACTCCGTAATCGACTACCCCAAAGACCTAGACCACGCATTCGATGTGTTCCAACATCTAGATGCAAAAAACTACGGAGCGCACCACCTAGACATCGTCATCGGCTACCCCGAACACCTAGACGACACATGGAATGAATTTCGACACCTAGATGCAAAAAACTACGGAGCGCACCATCTAGACTTCGTAATCGGTCACCCTGAACACCTAGACGACGCATTCGATGAGATCCAACATCTACAGTCAAAAACCTACGGTGCACACCACCTAGACTGCGTAATCGGCTACCCCGATCACCTAGACCACGTATGGGATGCATTCCGACACCTAGATGCAGAAAACTACGGAGCGCACCACGTAGACTTCGTAATCGGTCACCCTGACCACCTAGACGACGTATTCGATGAGTTCTAACACCTACAGCCACAAACCTACGGCGCGCACCACCTAGACTCTATCATCGGCCACCATTTTGCGAAGCTAATGAGTCATTTATTTGTATCAAGAAATCAATTTTCTTATTATAACATTTATTGGCCAACCGCAAGACTTATTCCGTGATGAAATAAGCGGTAATTATTACCGACCATTGGTTAAATGGTTGGCCAAACCTTTGCGATTTGGTGAACGGATGGTGAACGGTTGGTTAGCATTTCTATCAGGGTGGTAAAGAAATTCCATGGATCGCTAGTCAAATGTAGTGCTCAGAACTGGAATATCCTTTTTCATTTTGTCATAAAATTTCATGTAAAGTTTATTAAATTTTTAATATCATCACATTAATTTTAATGCACGTGAACTATATTATTTATGCGAATGTGAATGAAATTCAATGGATCGTTACTCAAATTTAATGCTCAGTACTGGAAAAGCCTTTTTCATTTTATGTCATGAAATTTCATGTGAAGTTTATTAAATTTGTTTCATATTCACATTAATTTTAATGCACGTGAACCGCATGATTTGTGTTTATGTACATGAAGTTTAAAGCATGGTACTTTAAATTTAATGAACATTAGTTGATTTAATTATTCGTATAATGTAATGAAATATTATGAAATGTAATTAAATTTCGTTATCTTCAACATTAATTTTAATGCACGTGAACTGTAATTTTTATCATCATGTTCATTAAACTTTGTGCATAAGACATTAATTTTAATTTACACTCGTAATTTTCATGCAATACAGATATTTCATGTACTCGTACAATAATTTCTATGTACAGGTACAATAATTTTAATGTACTTTCATTAATATTGTATGGATTTACATTAATTTTATGGTAGATGTGCATAAAATGATATTTAAGTTACAAATTCATGAAAATTAATGCACGAGTGTACATTAAAGGTGCATTAAATTTAATGATATTTTTAACAGTGTGATATCGACATTTGGATAACAAATATAATAATTAAATTACATTGAAAATAATTTCCTTTTATTTTATTTATTATTATTACATTTCAATTATTTTATTTGTTTTGCAAGTCATTTAATTTTCTGAATTTTCCCTCTCACGATCTCAAAATTCAAATTTCGTATTGCGCATGCGTTTGCACATATGGCACAGTGTAGTGCGTAAGCGACGTCTGATAGAATTTTATCAGCTGTCGGTTGAAAAGAAATCTTTCTTGTGACGTATATTAGCTTGGCTACTTTTAATTTTAAAGTCAATTCATACAGCACATAAGTTTTTGTTGGTTTTTGTTAA
The DNA here is from genome assembly GCA_036365515.1 of Torymus aiolomorphi. Classification (NCBI taxonomy): domain Eukaryota; kingdom Metazoa; phylum Arthropoda; class Insecta; order Hymenoptera; family Torymidae; genus Torymus; species Torymus aiolomorphi. The sequence continues at coordinate 132,494,395 of CM070877.1, forward strand.
TATAAAACATGTAAAAATGTGACTGAAAAAAAAGCTTCGAACACCTAGAAAAAATGTATAGACTGTTGGAAGATATTGTGTGGCATGGAGAAAAGAAGCTGGATTCAAGGTTTCTTTATTATATTTATCCTAATGAAATATAAAAGTAGGGTTAAATGTTTATTATAAAGGAAAAATTATTTTGGTAACACATTATTTTAAAATAACAGAATGTCACGCATGTTAAATAAAAATGCAATGAAAAGAATGTACATATCCATTAAATTGCAGTGAAAAAAGATCTCCAAGGGCCTCTTCATTTAAGTACACCAATAGAGGGGTACTTAAGTATATAATTCTGCCTGAGAACTGCAGCTCTATCTTATTAAAACTTCCTTTTTATTAATACTAGCAAGTTTAGGCGCGCTACGCCTGCGCTATGAATTCAAAATTTATTTTACTTTTTAACATCCGCAAATTTATCCAATATTTTTTATTGGAACTTAGGTTGTATTTATTTTAGTTTATTCCTACGACACAAAAATTTAACTTTAATCAGAACAGTATTCATAGTCCTTCATTGTTGACTACAGATAAAATTTTAATACTTTTTTGTTATCCAAAACAAAATTTTAAGTCATTAAATACTATTTATGACTTATATTTTTAATTTAAATATTTCATAATTCCAAACTTTGTCGGTTTTATTTGGACCAATTAGTGTGTTTTTCTTATTTTAAAATAAATATTTCGATGCTATTTTGATTTAGTTATATTTTTTTAAATCTAAGCCTTTAGGTGCTTCAACATGTTCAGATATTAGTTCAGATATTTATTTTTGTGAATCGACACTCGACCACAATATGAATCTTATTATGCATAAATAAAATATAAGTATCCTGTAGAGTAATTTACTACATACTCCCAACATATTTTCAATGTTAGCACTAAATTAATTTAGCAACAACAGTGCATGCACTAACTATATACTCACATGTTATTACTTATGAGTAGAATTATTCAATATAAATAGAACATGCAAATTTATCAAGCAATACTCAGATTGCAAGTACTAGTCGATAAGTAGTATCATACATAGTAATATTATAATGATATTTATCATAATGATATTTATCTGAATATTTAGATGCATTTACAAGGTTATTTTCTTGTAAAATTGATGTTTGTATTTGCATGCTGCGATGATTTTCAATACTCGAGTACATTATTATCTTTTCCTTTTTCATTTTCTTTTTTATTTTCGTTTTCATTTTCTTTTTTTTTTCATTTTCGTTTTGATTTTTTTTCTTTTTCTTTCTTTTAATGCTTTCCTAGAGTACTTTGAACTTCTAAATAATGTTATCTGCTGCAATTTTTATTTCACAAAAAAAACAGCAATTCACTATTCTTAAATCATATGTATAAGAGTTAGGTGGTCGTAAGTGTCCTAGTAATGGTTGTTTTACCTTATTATTTCTTAAAAATTTTCTGCTATGAGTTGTTTTAAGTTATTATGTCGCAGAGGCGTTCTAACGTTCATAGCGTAGTGTTTACAAAGTTTATGGTAATTAGTTAGTTTTTGTAATCATTAATAGTAAGTAAGTCTAAAATGATTAGAAAACATATAAAAAGGGCCGATAAACAATTCGTGTCCTTAATTAGAAAACGAATTTTACTTTTGAAGAGGTTATCTTGCGTTCACATTCGATAAAATATGTATAAAAGTAAAAATATAGATTTTTTTTTAGTGAAATGTCCTTAAACTTTATAAAAGTAAAATTCACGTCAATAATACTGAATATTTCTTTAGAAATAAAGAAAATATGGGGTTGCCCGTACCGCCCCACATTCCCCTACATTTATATTTGATACTACTGTTACATACATTAGGATATATGTCTGTCTGTCTGTGTGTGTGTGTGTGTGTGTGTGTGTGTGTGTGTGTGTGTGTGTGCGCGCGCGCGTGTGTGTGTGTGTGCGTGTGTGTGTGTGTGTGTCTGTGTCTGTGTGTGTGTGTGTGTGTGTGTGTGTGTGTGTGTGTGTGTGTGTGTTCATTTATACATTTAATAAAAGCTTCCTTACTTTGTGTATATTGACAGATTATTTCTGCAGAATTCCTCGAACCTTTAGCGTTTTCTAATAAGTTTTTAAATTGAGAGTAATTAAGAGATTTGTGGTATTTAAATAGTTTTTGATATTTTTTAGTTGTTTGCCTCGCTCTTCCTGACGAGTCCACCAGGTAGTATTGAGGACGAAACGTCTTTTAAATATTTTTCTTCTCTCATCTTGCCTCTTGTGGATTGCTCCATCTTTTCATAAAATTTCTAGTCGTGTAGTGAAAATTGTTTGTTATAGTACAACAAACATTATCGAGAAATGAAAAAGTTAGTTCACGAGAGGATAATTTGCTCGTCTGATTCCAATTATAATCATAAAGGAAGTATTGTTGAATCTGAAGAAGAGAACCCTAACAACATCTCTTAAAAATCATTCTTACGAGAAGAAGCCACCACAAGCTAGCGCCAAATTTAAAAAGTTGAAGGCTTCTATACCATAGTCTAATGAGGGAGGAAAATGGTATTATACAAAAAATGCTTGCCCTTACTCCGATAAGGTGCTTATGAGACTTGACTGACGTCATCGCACCTTTTAAGGCGATATTCGGCTCGCGCTGGTACGCAGCCAGTCAGCGCTCTCCATGCGGCCCTCTCTACGCCCCTCCAACTACCGAGGCACGCCGCCGACTCATCGCAACGCCGGCCGGCGTCAGTTCCACGCACGACGGCAGAGAGAGAGAGCAGCAACAATTTGTACGCCTGTAACGGCACAACGGACAACGGCAATAAACAAGTTCTTTTCTCCACGCGAAACGCCTTCTCTTTTTTGAACCTCCACAGTCCACGATCCATCTATATTCACAAAAACACAACATTTAGTGCTAGAGAGACAATCTTCTTCGAAGAGTATATAGGTTATGAAGTAAAACTAGCTGTGTATATAATATGTAGACTATGTATATTTTGTGTGTATGCCTGTGAGAGATCGGAGGAAGAGCCATTGGGTGGAGAGAATTCGCGGGCGTGCGTGGGTAGTTGCCATGCTGACCGCTAGGTGATTGGTGCCTAGCGCACAGCGAGATTGTGGTACTCTCGCAAGCAGCCAGCCGAGGCTCCGGATAATATATAAGGCCGCGTTATTGAGGATGTACTCACGGCGTCTGGGGCAGCGGTTGTCCACCACCAGCCCCACTGATGAGTCTTGGTGGCCAAACCCGAGACGAAACGCCTGGCTCTTTTTCCTGTCTACAAATAATAATATGTAATTTACAAAATAAAAAAAAAACATTTTTTCCGAAAATCGATTAAAAAAGGCTTACTTGACCGACAGCAGTAGGAATAAGTATATTTCAGTGGATGATAAGTATTAGATACATTTTCTAAATTTATTGAAGTCAAGAGGTTACTACAATTGTAGCCACGCCGATTATCAATGAATCAACCATAGCAGTTTTAATTTTATACTGAATACTTTTTAGTGGGAATTCTGAATGTGAAATTGACTTTTTGAACCTTAGGGCGCGAAATTCCATTTTTGATGCCTGTTTAGCAGGCGCAAATTACCCGATTCACGCCCTAGAGCGCGAAGTACTTTACTTTAATCGTACACTTCGCGCCCGCTAAATAGACATCAACATCGAATTTGGCACCCCTCTGTTCAAAAAATTGTATACGCAACACTGGCGCTAGGTAATGCCCTTGGTACGTAATGTACTATTAAGTCATCATATAACAGTTCCACGATAAGCTCTCCACTGATCTCTACGACAGAAAACAAGCTGAAAACAGTCTCTTCTAACTACTACCACCAAAGAAACCTAGGGTATCAGAGTTGCAATTCTGCTAAACTAGATTCAGCCAAGTCTGCGGAAATACATCAGAGCAAAAATTCAAAGAGCTTCGCTCAAATCCCCACTACTGTCATAGAGATTGAGAGACGACCTGGAGTAAATCGAAATACCCAGCTTTCCAGCGTCGCCAACCAAAGTAAATTCAGTGTAACTTGCGGTCAACAGAGCTGGCCCTAGTTGAAATGATGATTCAATACCAATTAACGGTTGCAGCAATAACAAAGACTTCCTACGGTCCTACCGTAACTGCTTCGCATCGGAAACATCCGAAATCCCTAGTATGAATCCGTTTAGTGCATAGTCGTGGCCACTCGTTCATTACTCTCACATAGCAACCGCACGGCTGCCCAAATATACTTCACTTCATTAACATTCTTTTCTTTCATAAGATATATAATACATAAATTATTCTCTAGTAAAAAATATTTTTTCTTTATGCAACAGAATAACATCATATATTTTTGTATGCCTACAATGCATTCTACCACCCTACCTGTATTTTCAACTTTTGCCACCTTACGGAAATGTAACATTGTTTTTAGTGCTAACGTTGAACCTACTAAAGTGAATTCTGCAATATTATTGAACATTGGATGTGCTGCAAAATCAGCGAATACTCGAGCGTCTATTCTTATTATTTGAATCTACGAGAAATCCGCGTTTTTAATGTAAAATCTTAGCACCCATGTGGAAATCATAAAAACCTAGAAAATCCGATTGCACTAATTTCTAGGTCTATTTATTGGTCATAAAATTCTAGTACAAACCCAGAATAATGCTAGTATTATTGTAAATTTTCAACGCTGCAGCTCGAGTACTACTTCTACAGTTACTTTGTTACTTACAACAGCGACGCTCCAGGTTAGCTTTAGTACTTGAACACGTGCCCTTTCTTTCATTATATACCTGACTCTTACTCCAGCCAATAGTATATTTAAGATATATTTTAAAGCTTCATCTGGCGTATTATTCTGCGACTAAAAACTTGTAGTAAAAAAAGGTTCATCTCAAACGTGGTAGCGTGCACATCTCCTACAAATCTTCTATCCAAATAACGCGATACTACATTTATAAACTCAATCTCATTCTTTTTGTAAAATCACTGTAACTCTTTTCATACAACTTATATTTTAAGTAATTGTATTTTATTGAATAAGCATCTAAGTATTATTTTGTTTTAGTTAACAAAAGTGTAACTTTTCTTTATATTACGGAAATCGCGTATGTTCTCTCGAGTGCGTATATAGTTTGAGCTTTTGCGAATCAACAGTATATTTTAGTTACTTAAGTTACTTCTTTCGATTGGTCAAAAATAATTATTTTATTATGAAATTTATTGTATTCTAATCATATAAATTTTAAACGTATTAAATAATAATCTTCAGCAAGATTCACGTTACAAATTTGTTAAAAGTATATAAAAATATTACAATTATAAATGTTTCGTTATAGGCATATGTTGAAATCAATTATTAACGATTTTATAACATTTGAAATTAATAGAAGTAGAAACAGTCATGTAATAAATGTCTTGAAAATATTGAGTTTTTATTTCATACAAGAAAAGCCATGTCAATAAATCTCAAATTAAAGACTAATAACATTCGATTGGTTCAATATTATCAAAAAGCTAAAGTTAACATTGCACTGTTCAATTGTTTTTAAATTTGAATGAGATTAAAAATTAAAAATTTTTAATGACACACGTGCCAAATTTGCTAGTTCAATAAAAATTGAATTGTAATTAGAATTTAATTAAAATTAAAGGGATAAATTTGAAAACATTTTATTTTTGCTCTTTCACGTTTCTGCGCAGGAGTTTCATAGGAGTCCTTGCCGGCAGGAATATTAGACGATATTACTTTCATTTTATAAAATAATTGGGCGAGGGGTAAATAAATATTGACAGTATTTTTTATATAAATTATTTATGTACAATATTTACAAACACATGATCAGTCCAGTAGCTATAAATAGTTTGTATGTTTAAAATTCGCCTTTGTTGTAAATCCGACTTCTCAATTGTCACTTCACATTTATGACTTTGTAATTCCTTTCACCCTTTTATATCCACTTAGATACAACTTTCTTGGACGGTTGTATGTCTGACTATTGTTTCTGTATACCGGCTTGGTCTTTGTAAGCTGTAGTATGTCTGAAATCAGAAAAATTATTCATGTTACGGCGTATTGCGCAGGTCTCCTTTAATATGTCATATTGATCTGTACCTAACTCACATTTGGTGCAGCTCGAGGATAATCCATATCTTGAATGACACTTTCAGGCATTTGACTTTCCATAAAATTCGATCTCCGTGGCAGTGACCCATAAACAGAGAGTTTTCTATCTGCAAAAGAGAAAAATGGTCGTAACGATACTTTCATATTAAATTTGTTATATTTTAAGGGGAATAAAGAAAAGTAAATTTTATCAAAAAATAAAAGAATATCTATATCTCATGTTGATTATGTGAGTTATTTTGTTAACAGTGTATAACTAATTTTCATCATATACTCTTGTTATGGCTACTTCACAACTGTTCTCGTAACACAAACTAATGTACGTATAAATTATCTTGTAAAAAAAAAGAATACCGCCAACGCGAACATTTACTTAAGGTATGGACATTAAATTTTACATTTTTTAAGCTAAAAGCCCATCATACTGAATATTCAGATTATATGGTAAAAATACCAAGCTGTAATATTAGAATACTGTGATTAAAGTGTTAAAATATCAACCTGTAAAGTTAGATTCCCTTGATACCATATTCATAAAGCTTCCACGCTAATGCAATAAGCTGAATTAACGCGTCCAGTACTTAGCTGTAAATGTATGCAGCGAACGTATTTCACTTTCACGCGTATATTAATCATCACCCCGTATCACACCAGAATTTTAAAAACTTCGCCACCCCGTGCACCTACCCCCTTGCCGCCCATATCAATTTCACGAAACAAAAATACAGGGAAAAATGAAGTCGTACGAGCGCTAGTGTAACGCGTGCGTGGATATCATACATACATATATGTGCGCTGTTACGAAGTTTCAGGTTTCGCGTATAGTGGAAACGAAACGCGCGCGCGTACGGGCGGCCAGACTAGTAATTTATATACGGGCTGGTATGTGTGGTAACTCTACCTGTATAATTATTGGTGAGCGCCGTGGTGGGTATGAGATCAGGATTGCCGTCCTCTTCCTCGCCCTTAACCGCGAACGTGGCGATGGTTGGCTGCTGGAGCGGTTTCGGCTTGGACGGCGTGGCAGCGTGTTTTCTCCACAGGGCCATTAATACGCCGGTCACGATGAGCCCTAATCCGGTAGCCGTGCCGCCCAGCCCAATCAAGATCGGTGATATGTCCAGCGAAATGCCGGTCTCCCCTGCGAAACAAAGTTCGTTACCTCGCTTTTAACCGTTTTTGTTCGTGTAGACGCTGCTCGGACTAGATATAGACTGCCCGACCGACAAATAGATGTTATCTCGCGAATATTTACTCGTGAAATTTATAGATAGTTTAACTGTCATGTTGTATGTATTTTAAGCAATTATGGTGTATTGTTATGTAGAATTCGTAGAAACTATAAATAATTTACATTTATGTACAGAAAATCATATCATTATTGTTATATAGGATTCAATTAGAATAAATTATTACATTTATTAGATCAACAATTAGAGGGAATGAATGATTTCAAGATATTATTTTTAAGAGTTTATTATACTATTTTCATTTACTGTATATTTTGTGGTCGATCTCCATTACCGTTTCCAGGATTGAATATTGATTAAGCTCTACACAAATCACAAATTTAAATGAATGAAAAATGGATTTTAATTGAACGTAGGTATTTAATCAAAATTTTGTTTAAAATATAAAATGGCAATGTCATAAGAACTTTTAATTTAATTAATTTTATAAATTTGGCGCGTGACATAATGACTTAAATTTTAATTAAACTATTGAGGATAATTGTTGAGTATCGATGCTGTAGACAAAAATCTCTAATTTATCTTCTATATAGGTCGAAATTAGTTTTCTTTAATTAAATTACCAATAGTCAATTATGAAAAAAAAAAAATAAAAAATTTGATTTTTACATTTCTCGAACTCTTGCCCAGTAGTGGCCACCTTAATCTTATGCAGAATATTTTTTAGATAATTTTGGGTTATACATTGACCTCTATAAGGTACCGTTTTTAATTTAGGCGCTGTGGAATTTCGTGCAATGGTGTCAGTTGTGGCTTGACGACGAGGATACGTCTGAAGGCATGACTATCTATCCGTGTACATCCTTGAATGTGACTAGTTAAAGCCACCTGAGAAATAGATGAGGTGTTGAAGTCCAAGTAAATGTGCTGAAGAGCTGGTATGACGATGTTCATCGGAGGCATCGTGATATGCCTATGTAGCTTTGCGCATTTTCAAGAAATGCACTTGCGTGCCCAACTGATAACAGCATTTCTGATCTCGTGCCAGTCGAACTTTTCCTTCAATACCTTGAAAGTGATGTAGCCGCTGTGGTCCACAGAGCCTTGAATGATGTTACACGTATGACAATAGATGCAAAAAAGGCGTCTATCATCAAAATAGGTGATAACGAAGTGTTGGCGATGAGAAGTTTATCAACTGCAGCTTGGAGCAGTCTCTGCTTGCATGCCTCTAATACTGCCTTGAATTTCTCCGTCTAAATAATTTCGCGTTTGAGAGAGAGACTTACGTTTAATTTATACTGTATAGGGTAGGTATGAGAGAAACTAATTGAAACGAGCAGCGTTTGGTGGCCATACTGTGAAACTCTTCTCTACGGAATCCTATTAATAGTAGCTTTTTAAAATTTCGTAGAAAAGTATGATCATAATAACAAACATCTGTTCCGGATAGAAATAAGTATTATAAAATTTATCTTGTGAGATATTATATACAAAAAAATGAAACAAAATAAGATTTGAATTATTTGAATGAATTAGAATTATATTGATTTTTAAGGTCGAAATATAAACGAGATCGTTGTCAAGGGCAACTTATTTATTGATTTACCAGTTAGTTGATTTTGGAATTTTGCAGAAAACGCACCACGGAATACGTGTATTTTGTATCAAAAGTTATAGATTAAATAAAGGTTAAATGTGCGAATTGTTTTATTGCTCGAGTTGTTTAAGTTCCTCTCCATCCATAATCCAGTTGTTTCGAAACAACAATTACGAATTGATATCTAGAATAAGAGTATTAAAACTTTAATTAAAGAATCACAAATTCGTAAGGATAGATTTATTACAATTTCATCATACTACGATGTTAACTTCTTGATTTTACGCATTTACCGATTAACGAAAATTTCATTATCGACCATTATAACTATACCGTAGATTAAACTGTGAAAGACCATAAATTGTCAGCCCACATATTCCAGACAATAAAAATTTTAAAGCCCCCTCAAAAAACAAGAAATTCCAGAAAAAAAAGTCAAAACCGCTTTAGATACACACTCCCGTCTCCTTTTTAACGGAAAATAAGAGCGTAAAACTCGGAGCTCATAAATCAGCGCAGCGCACAGCACACATGCATAGACACATACAACCACCGCATGGCCGTGCGTATATCAGGCTCGCTCGCTCGTGCCACTCCCCGCTTATATATAGAGCATAGAGGCTGTATATACGGATGTCCCACTCACCCGTAAATTTCGCCATGTCTTTAAAGGCGATGCCCTCCATGATAATGGGTTCGCTGCGGCCCTTGGCGTTGACCGCGTACAGAGAGACGGTGGTCGGTTTATGGATCTCGATTTCCCAGTAGGGGGTGGGCGACTCCCAGCGCCGCTCGTCCACCACGGCGACGAACTTCTGCGGCAGCCCGCCGTCGTAGCCCTCGACGCAGGATATCCTGATCCAGGTGCCGCTCTGATTGTGCGCCGTGCAGTTCTGCAGGGGCAGCGGGTTCACTGTCGTGCGGTGAACAAAGAAACAGTCGGACTTGGCAATGATGACAACTACACTTTGGGAGACGAGAAGCCTCAAATTGTCACGGGATTTCAAGACTGCGGTTTCGAGTGTTCTATTACGGGGATTGTTTTGTATTTAGGATATTTTTTTAAAAGTGGATAATGTTGGATTTTTTGTTTTCTGTAACTGTAATTAAAAAGTAGTTTTTCCCTTAGCTTTCATTCCAATTAAAAATTATTAAAAAAAAAAAGTATAATTTTGTTCTGATAGCATGCAGAAAGGGGTTCAATTGAAAGGCTTCTAATTTGAATCACGGTTGAATTTTTACAAAAATTTGCATATAGGTTTTTTTTACAACTTTTCATTGAGTTTGCTGTTACATAAAATCCATTCATTCTTTTAGAAAATAACATACCTACACATACATACTATTCACATACATAAGAAAAAAGTTATCAAAATATTAATAAAAAATTGTCTTTAGATATTTTATCTCGTTTTTTATGCTTATGAAAAGATCAATTTTTGGGGCACGTTTAGGAATATAGTTTAGGTCTTGGGTATACATACATGTAACATTGAATGAAAATACAATTTCTCATTCAAAAACTATTTCAAGTTACTTTTTTCGTTTTCTTTTATTACTATTTTCTCTTTCTTTAAGAAATTGTATGATTATTATTTTACAAATGATTTTTATATCACTGGTTGATTATTGTTAAGGATGTTAATTTTTTGTATAGGGGATTGATATAGGAGAATAGTAAATCATACATTATTTCTGAAAATGAAAATAACATTTAAATATATATTAAAATGAAATTAAACGAAAACATTAATATATGGAGTAAATAATGTACATCAATAAATCAAATTGATAAAGCAAAATAAACAAAATAAATAAACAGATCAATAATGCAAAATTACTGTAAGTTACAAATTAGAAAAAAAGAGAGATGGAAAAATTCTGATTATTTATGTAGGGATTCTGTTTTTCTTTTAAAATTCTATTAAAGTGAATATTTTAATCCATTGAATTGGAAATTTTATACGAGAAGCTGAATGTAGATTTTTTAATAAGAAGCTGGTAAATTGCAAAAAGTTTCAAGCACTTCAACACGTTTCGTTATTGGAAATTTAAGAATTTCGTTCATTTCGCAGAAACTTTTTACTGTACGTACGTAAAGAAAAAGATTCTTGTACAAGTGTAGAAAGGACAATGGAAAGTAAAATTCAAATTATATGCAAACGCAGGAACGTTAGCAAAAGCGATTTTTTTCGCGCTATCTGACGCGGTATAAAACGAAACGAAGAGGAGAGAGAAACGGTGCAAATTTAACGCCACATTTCCGGTAATTCGCAGCGTTAAAAATCTCAGCTGCCGCATAAAATACAAGATTCATATTCCAATATCGTTCTTGCAAAGCGCACGTCACGTTTTCAATTAACTATTTAATTATCCGTATCCCCCGCACAAGGAACGCTTACATTGCGGCACACATGCGCGCACTTATCCGGGTTTTATAAAACGCTGGAGGTCCGCGCATTAATTTCATAAGAAACACATTGCCCATTTGCGTTAGCGGGATGAGTTATGCATCCAATTAGCGTGGCCGGATACACACGCGCTCGCACGCATACGTATATATACACAGACACTTGTGCGGGCCTGGCAAACGTCAATTGAGAAAACGCATCGGGAAAATGTTCGACCTCGCTCGCTCGGTCTTCTAGCGCGGACGAATATCAACTTGTCGAGCGCCGTAGCGGCGGCGACGTTGTCACCAAACGATCGACGCAACGCGTCAGAAAAGTCGCACGCCCCACCGCAATAATGGACATATTCAATTATGAGTTTAATTAAAACCGACCACACGACGCTCGCTCGAATTCCAAATGCCGAGCGATTTTACCTTATTAACGAAAGTGCCCCGACTCGTCAGAGGAGGAAGGGTTGAGAGCGAGGAGATCAGGGAGGTGTCCGTCTGCTTGCACATTCTGCGTACGCCAGCTACTTTTCGAGCGATATCGCTGCGCCCTCTGGTAAATTTGGCTTTGGCAAATGAGGAAAAGAGCGCGGGAGCGAGCTGTTGGTTTACTATTATTATACTTGTTATACGTGGTCATTAATTCGATGTGCGAGCGCGTGCACGGCGGGAAAGGATATTTGCTGCGCATTTTGATGAATATTTACAGGTTCGACTGATGCAAAATCACGTTATATTTATTGAATATTCAGTGGCATTTACTTTTGTAAATATAATACGGTACGTTGTTGTACATTTGGAATTCAGTGTATTGTTATAAATAACGGATATTCCCACTTACGAGTATAATAGATTTTACACGATATTTTATACTTTCTCAACAAATGATTATTGCGAGAGTGGGAGACGGCGAAATGAACCTTTTTCTCGCACGCGCGAGAAAATGAAAAAGAACGAAGATTTATGTGACACTATGAAATTTTGGAAATCTCAGATATTACGAACATAATGGCGCGAAATTGCTTCGAGCGGAACAAAGTGATAAAAATAAATAATGTCCCGAAAAAGAAGCTAAAATAACGGATCAAAATTAGTACAATTTGCGAAACTCCGGTGAAAGATCCGGCAAATATTTAGAAACGAAATTCCTTTTGGAATTAGCGCTGGCGAGATTTGTAGAGGCGCCATGAGCTCGTCAGCCTTACCGTCGGGTGAGTTGATTTTCCACGAAAGAGAGGGAGAGAGGGGGAGGGAGAAAGAGAAAGAACACACCAGTACCACCAGCATGCCGTCGCTGAATTTCATAAAGAAACGTTTCGAGGTTAGCGGGAATATGTGGACTTCTCATTTTCGTCTTCCGTCCGGGCGCGTTTCCTACTCGCCCGGACAGCCGATATTTTGAAAGTAAATGTTTAACAGCATCTGCAGGCGACCACTTTTACTAAGTGGTATGACGAATACGCGCCACGGCCACGGCCGGAAGATAGCACGCGCACGCGAGTAGGCAGCTGCGGAAAAGAGTTAAATGCACTTTGTGGACTAAGGATAGAGAGAGAAAGAGAGAGCGAGCGAGCGAGAGAGAGAGAGAGAGAGAGAGAGAGAGAGAGAGAGAGAGAGAGAGAGAGAGAAGAGAGCCGGAAATTTCAATTATGAATTAGGAGCGGAGCGCAGCCAGTGAATAGACAATAGGTTAGAATCAACGAGGAGTAAAGTCATCATAGACGTAGCGGGGGCATTGATTTATTTTACCACGGGCGTATAATTCGATAATTCCTAATTGAAAGCAAGCTCCGATCGAGCGGATAGAGTTCGACGTGAGCACGGCTTAGATATAAACAATAGGTCACCATTAGTAGAGTGGTGTTGAATTCGTATGCGCTATCCGATATAATATCTCGTTGCAAATAATAAATTCTCTCTGTAGAGGGGGATATTGATATTGATTAACTTTGTTTGTTGTGCGCAACTCGAAGTAGACCTACTCAACTTCCATAAAAAAGGCCCTATCATGGTTTCTCGTTAAAAAAGTACGGTGCGTAACACGGAAAGAAAAGCTATTTCAGAAATAGCTTATTTTCTCCTCTCGTTGCACAATGTACTATTTGAATGTTTACTTGGATGATTAATAAACAGCGCAAATCTTTTGTAATGAAGATTTACTACGTTATTACAGTAAAACACGAAATCATTTGCAAGAAGGAGTTCAAAGGGATTATGGTCAGACGTACGTAAGCTTTCGATGAACCGAAAAACTATTTCATTCATTTACACATATTAATATACTATATTCATTATGTAGTGAATTTTAAAACACAGAATTAACATCTCTTTTTAGTAAGGAAATAAAACACGAGTTTAATATGTACCTGGCGCAGGAACATGGTAGACGCATGGCTGCTTCGAGTACCCCACGACGTTGCTCGCCGAGCAGCCGAAGGTCCCGTAATCCTCGTCCCTCCTAAGCAGATGCCTCAGTCTACTCGTCGTTCCGTCGCTCAAGTAGCGCGCTATCGGCACGTCATGCAGGTCCTTGCTGTTATTGAAGGTCCAGTGAAACGTCACGCTGCTAGGACTCGCCTCGACCTCGCACGATAGGTCGATTACCTTGTGCCGCGAGACGTTCAGCACTGGCTCCTCGTCCTCGCCGACGAGGGCATACGAGGATGGCGTGGCCATCCACGAGTCATCGTTCCCCGACGACATCTCATTCTCCAGGTTTATAGGGGTAAGGCGCTTGCAGATTGGGGCATCTGGAATGTAATGGACGATTATTTCGTCGTTATGGGTCATGATCTATAATTGTTATTGTTTTACTGTCCAAACGAGACTATGATCTATATAACATTTGATAGTTATGCATGCTGACGGTACTCCTCAATGTGGGCATAAATACGCACACATACATTAAAATGTGATTTTAACCATTTTTAAAAATAATAATATCGGTCGGCGCTGCATAATCTTATAACAATATTGCAAATTGCATTGCACAAATATTAGTGCTATACTAACATTGCATAATGCGAACTAAAATAATGCAATGGAAAAACGAAAATCATTGTTGGCAAAATAATATTACACGCCGGTTGAATCGAGCTTAATTAATCTATGAGGAATATTAATGAATTTGTCAAATACGGCAAAATAACATCGAGACAATGTTGAATAAACATTAAATGTTACATGGATAATGTTATTGCTTTCGAAATGTTTGAGTATTTTTTTTTAATTTAATTTTAATAATAAAATTTCACAAATAATAAACTGGATAAAAAACCTAAGTAAAAATATTCAGGGAGGGCAAAAAAGGTGTCGAGGTTCTAGAAATCAGGATATTTGCTAACTAACATTTACGTGGAAAAACACACGATGCGTAAACACTTTCATTGAGACTTGGAGTCTACTATCATGAGGTAGAAGAGTGAAAGGAAAATGTATAGCAAAAGTGTCGAAGAAAGAGGACGAAAACTTAAAAAGATAAAATACGAGAAAAGGCTTACGAAAAGTTCTTTTCCAACAAGCAACAACTTTGGTGAAATGGATACGTAACAATGAAAATATAGTACTTTCCCTTTATGTAAAAACAAAATCGTTACTTATACGTGGAAATTGTTGTTGGTATAAATATTATTTTTAACATGTCGGACCTCGGTTGTTTAAAGTAAAACTTTTTAAAAAGTTATAATGGAAAATAAACATATTCATATGCCTCAATATGAAAATATAAAATTTATTTTACAGAACATGACATGATATTCATTTTCTTGCAATAATATAACACAAATGTCGTAAAAAAATTAAAATTATATTTAAAATGAATTTCACCGCATATATAAATACTTGCATTCGGAGCGCTCCCGCACTCCTTGATATCCACCCATATCTTATATTTTATTACTGTGTATTTTTATTTTCTTATTTAAAAATATCGTGTTCATAAAAGTATATAGAGTTTAAAATATCTAAAGGAACAGTGAAATTCAATGCCCACAGAGAAGTACGTTCTTTATTTATTGAAAAAAATTTAGAAATTGAATCTCGAGAAAAATCCAGGAACTCACACATAACATGAAGGTAAATAATGTTGGATCTATTACGACCTTCCGAGTTGGACGTAAGACAGCTGTAGTTCCCCGAAGCTTCTCGGGTTATTCCCTGGAGAACGAGAGATTGATCGGATAGTGCTATACCAGCACTGACGTTGTGGCGAAGTTCTTTGTTCTGGAAAAATTGTTTTACCAATCTTGTTAGCTTCATTTGCTGAATAATTCACAATGCCTTTTATGTCAGGGGATAAGTTTTAAAATATTAATAAAGCTTCATTGGAAACATACTATGTCATGTACTTTAAAAGAATATTTTATATTAATTAAAATGATGGAATCGATCGATGTTGAAATATAATCAGTGTACTGACTTTATCAGGGTTCGGATACCACGCGCGCACGCGCGTACGCGTTAAATAATAATTATGGAGATGGCTGGATACGGGATCGTTGAAATTTATTAAACGAGATTGTAATGTATTTACTCTACCACCACCGAAATAAATTATAATCTTGATAAACATCGAAAAATGCAAAAGGTAAATTGGTATCGTTATCGTCGGCTATTGCTCTCTACAGTAATCTAGTACAGCTATTATTTTATAATTTAATAAAATTGGCTGCACACCTTCTCTACAATTAATACGAAAATCCAAAGTTATAAATAACAACAAATAATTAAATTTTAACGAAAATGATTAATCATTCCGCCTCGGGCGAATAAATATTCCACATTTTCCAGCTGCATATTTACTTTACAACTTCATACCCTTTGAAAAATCATTCCAATTTCAAAAGTTCCATCACAAACACGCGTTGGGCGTGTAGCATTCACGCCCTTGACGCTATCCGCTCGCCACACGCACTCACGTTGATCGCGATTCATTTTGCTGTTTTCCCAACAAACTCGTCTGCGTGGATACGGCTAAAAATTGTCGGTGTGCCTTAAAGGGCTAGGTGCCAAGTGGCACGTTTTAGTGGAATTTTTACACGAGCGCATGTGCGCGAGGCGCCCCGTGCGCTGTTCTGCAATTCGGTGATTTGCCGGCAATTTATTGGTTTCGCTCGCTCGCCCGGGAGCCGGACGTGCGCTAAAATTTTGAATAAAC
This sequence comes from Torymus aiolomorphi, assembly GCA_036365515.1. Classification (NCBI taxonomy): domain Eukaryota; kingdom Metazoa; phylum Arthropoda; class Insecta; order Hymenoptera; family Torymidae; genus Torymus; species Torymus aiolomorphi. The sequence goes on from CM070877.1 coordinate 132,510,867, forward strand.
GGGAAACGACAACGGGATGGGTGATCATAAATTCACAATAATTCCGAGAGAATGGCATCTCTATGGCTATATATGAACTCGGCGCGCGTGCGCACTGGCAGTGCGTCACGGCTTATTCAATACATTTCAGTCAATTGGTTTTCGCACTTTTAAGATTTCACGCCCGCTTGCAGTAGCGCGGCTATTCTCCCTCCCTCCCTCCCGCCCTCTTCTTTTTTATGGGGCTAATTATTTTGCGCACCTGCAGCGTGCCGTTTCGTTTAATTCTGTCTATACCATTAAAATTTAATTACGCGTTATTTTTAAATTAAATAGCGGTACAATAAAAGAGAATTATCGGATCTATAGAGATTTCGTGGAATTGTAAAATATTTTATCAGAGGTTTTAAGGTCCTTTCTTTATACGTAGTACTTATTAACAATGATTTCAACTGATTTTAATTAAACCATTGTACATCGGAAGAATGCAATTTTAAATTGTAAAGAAAAAAGTGGTACGCGTATATTATATGGATATTTTATTTAAATTGCGAAATAAATTTTTTTTGCATTTTTATTATTAAATCATGAAATGGTTACTAAATACTATTGAAATCGATAGATTTAGGGAATACTCGTATTTGTGAGCTGCAAAGCTGTATCAAATAAAGGCTCTTATACTTTTGCTTTCGATTTCTTTGTAATACGCTTGCGAGCAAGTTAGTGTCAGCAATCCTAAAGAGCCGAGCAGACGCTTTGAGAAGAAAAGATTCGTGCAGCGAAAGATATATCCATTTCCCCCCAGCGCATCAAGCCACCGCTTTATCAATAATAATAATAATAATAATAATAATAATAATTACACACACACACACACACACACACACACACACACACACACACACACACACACACACACGGGATATTTCAGGTGAAGTCAGCAGCTCAAAATTTTAAAATCACTCAAAATTTTTTTACTTATAGTTTTTTATGAAAAAAACATGTTCCTAAAATTTTAGATCGATCTTTGCATACATAAAAAAGATATTCAACATTGAAAATTCAAACTTTTTGCAATTTTTGGTTGAAATCCAACTTTTATCATTTTTTTACTCAAAAATTTGAAACTTTTTGTACATTGATTGGAAAAAAGTTTGCATTTTATCTGTAGAATATACCAGTATTTATTTTATGACCCTTTTTGAAAGTCTCTGATTGGTTGGTTTTTGATATACCTTCATCGTAGAATATTGAGACTGCGCCATAAAATTTTTTGTTCGACAAAATTTTTTTGAATTCTACTTTTAAAACTCTTCAAAATGTTTTTTTAACCAAATACGGTCAAGCTAATTAAAAAAAGTTATGATTTTTTTAAATATCAAGAAAAACCAATAATTAGCATTTTTGATAATGTGGTTGATTTAGAAACTTGATATTATTCATACATCCTATGTAATGGATCAAATCACTGAATTTTGTAGAGCATCAAATAGAACATGAAAAATCTATTTTCAATAATATTAGGCTTATAGAATAAGCCTTATGTAATTATCAGTTATTAATTACATTCATTTTTAATTTTCTGAATATTGGATAAAAACCACTCTCTTTACGAATACACATTTGATACCTGCTTAAAATTGCAATTCATAATTATCCGGTTGAAAAGGTCTGATAAAACCATACAAAAAAGGTGCAGAAACCTAATAACCTATGCGGTTTTTTCACCAGAATCTGCAAATTTGTATTAGTTTTTACCAGACCATTTCAACCGGGTAATCTATTATTATGTGTGCATAAATTAGGTGACAGACAGTTTTACAATATATATTTTAATACCAAGATAAATACTGCTCAATTATTTATAAATAAAATGACTTTCTTGTTAGGGCTACGCTTCTTACAATTTGTATTATGTACATACTTAATTATTTGATCTACAATTTATTCTATAAATTATTAAAATTTATAATATATTTACTCTTAATTTCAAGCGAAAAAGGTACCCAAAGGTTTACTTTGTTAAAATATACATAAATTATGCAAAATATACAATAATTAAGTTAATTGGTTCATTGAAAAAAAAATATATTACATGAATACCATACCTATACGTAACATTATTTTGTTATCGATACACATCTTTTTTATATGGTAAAAATAAATGTTACATATATTATGGTGCTTATTATCTTTTAAAATAAAGTAATTTATTGAGGTTGAACTTTTTTATTTATTTATTAAAATAAGATATTAATCCTTAAGAATATAGAGTTTTACCCCAATAAATTACTTTGTTTTAAAAGATAATAAGCATCATAATATATGTAACATTTATTTTTACCATATAAAAAGGATGAGTATCGATAACAAAATAATGTTACATATAGGTATGGTATTCGTGTAATACATTGTTTTTTTCAATGAACCAATTAACTTGATCATTGAATATTTTGCATAATTTATGTATATTTTAACAAAGTAAACCTTTGGGTACCTTTTTCGCTTGAAATTAAGAATAAATATATTATAGATTTCAATAATTTATAGATTAAATTGTAGATCAAATAGTTAAATATCTACATAATACAAATCATATGAAGCGTAGCCCTAACAAGAAAGTTATTTTCTTTATAAATAATTAAGCTGTATTTATCTTGGTATTGGAATATACATGGCAAAACTGTCTGTCACCTAATTTATGCATACATAATAATAGATTACCCGGTTGAAATGATCTGAAAAACACTAATATAAATTTGCAAATTCTGATGCAAAAACCGCATTAGGTTTCTGCACCCTTTTTGTATGGTTTTATTAGACCTTTTCAACCTGATAATTGTGAAATGCAATTTTAAGCAGGTATGAAATGTGTATTCGTAAAGAGAGTGGTTTTTATCCAATATTCAGAAAATTAAAAATGAATGTAATTAATAACTTATAATTACATAAGGCTTATTCTATAAGCCTAATATTATTGAAAATAGATGTTTCACGTTCTATTTGATGCTCTAACAAAATTCAGTGATTTGATCCATTACATAGTAGGATGTATGAATAATATCAAGTTTCTAAATCAACCAAATTATCAAAAATGCTAATTATTGTTTTTTTTTTATATTTCAAAAAATCATAACTTTTTTCAATTATCTTGACCATATTTGGTTAGAAAAACATTTTGAAGAGCTTTAAAAGAAGAATTCAAAAAAATGTTGTCGAACAAAAAATGTTATGGTGCAGTGTCAATATTCTACGATGAAGGTTGACGTAAGCTCCAGAGTCGGCGGAGAGCATGAGAGGATGTAGGAAAAAGGTTAGGTTAGGTTAAATAAATATGTTAAAACAAAGTTAAATTAAAGTTAAAATAAAAATACTTCTGAAAACACGGTAGAGCAAGAAAAAAAAAAGGAACGAGGTACGCGGTCACACGCGGTCATACGCGAGGTACACCAAGCATGTTCGCTGTGTCAGGGTGACACCCAGCGTGGCTCGAGGTGTCACCCCCTTTTTGCCCTTGCGCGGACGGTCGTCCGCACTGGGCGAGGGATAGGACGCTCCTATATGCCGATAGCGACAGAGTCGCTGTGGGCGAGGAGGCGAGAGCCTGGCGGAACCAGGAGATCCGTATCTGGTGGAGCGCGGAGGGCGAGTGTTGCTCCGAAATTTCGGATTAAACAAAATACCTCGGTGAGGGTTGGGGGCGAGCGGCGGCGCTCGCTGATTGGTTGCCGCAGGGCGGCGTAAAAAGTTGTGCAGATCGGCTGCAGCTGGGGTCGCGCCTGCGGACCGCTCGGTCCCCTCCCCCCGGTTAGAGGGTGCGGCCCTTCGGCTAAGTCGTGATGCGAGCTTCCGAGACGCTCGCAGGGAGCATCGACTTCGAGTTCTTCGGGGAAAAAGTCGGGCTCGAGAATTCCCCAAACTTTTAAAATAAAAAAAGAAAATAAGTTGAGATTGTCGTGGACGTCAAGGTATGTCAAAAACCAACCAATCAGAGACTTTCAAAAAGGTTCATAAAATAAATACTGACACATTCTACAGATAAAATGCAAACTTTTTTCCAATCAATGTTCTATACAAAAAGTTTCAAATTTTTGAGTAAAAAAATGATAAAAGTTGGATTTTAACCAAAAATTGCAAAAAATTTGAATTTTTAATGTTGCATATCTTTTTTACTTATGCAAATATCAATCTAAAATTTTAGGATCATGTTTTTTTCATAAAAAACTATAAGTAAAAAAATTTTGAGCGATTTTAAAATGTTGAGCTGCTAACTTCACCTGAAATATCCCATATATATATATATATATATATATATATATATATACAACAAAAATGAATCTCCATTTCAATTAATATTATAGTTGCTCCAACTACCTCAACTAACTGGACTACATCGTCTCTCTTCCTCTCGTCTCCTTCCTTTCCCCGTTCGCGTTACACCCCCTGCACGCGCGTCTCTTCACTCCTTCCCCTTCGCTTGCTCAGGATATAAACAGGCGGCATGATCCTCCTTGAGCGGCTTAACTACCCAACTCCCGCCTCTCAGTGGCACTAAAAAGCTTTTTGCGCTTCGTGTTTTCGCAACGGGCCTTTCGTCTTCTCTCTCTCTCACTCTCTTTCCCTCTATGAGCTATTTTTCCCACGAATCTTTACGTGCAAAGGAATTATTTACACTAATGTACATTAGCGCGGGGTTCGCGCGGGGCCTACCTTAAGCTTTAACAGAAGCTTTCATGGGGTCGCGGAGGTGTCACCGCCGCAGCGAGGTGAAAAATTACAGAAATAAAGCGGAACTTATGCAAAGTAGCTCTGTACTTTTACGTACCTCGTGTTTGGTGAAGGAAAGAGGAGAGAGAGAGAGAGAGAGAGAGAACTCAGATGGGGAAGAAGATTCCGAGTGTTTGTCTAAAATTATAAAATATTGTGGTGCGAATTATGCTGTTGAATAATTTTTGAAATTTACATTCTTTATGTAGAGGGACAAGACATCGCTAAACTTTTATGTATATGGCGATTTAATAGTTTCTTTAATATTAGAACTGCAGATTCATATTCATATTTCACTTGGAAAAAAGTTACACTACCAAATACAAAATCTTTTTTACAGTTTAAAATCGACGAAACAATTTTTGTTCTTTCCCAAGGTGCAAAATGTCAATAAAAGTACTCTTCAGGAAAACAGTTTTCGTATAGATAGCAGTATAGTGGTTATTGAGAAAATAAGAAATTCTCTTTTACCCCGATTCCCGACTCTGCCTCATTCTCTTTTACTTCGACAATCTAAATTCAAATTACATTGTTCTCTGTCACAATACTTTCATTTTGAGAAAAGAATTTGTTCCTTAAAAACAAAAATTAATTTAGAATTTTTATCACTCTATATAGATTAAAATGAATGTTGATTAATAAAATATTAGTTTGATTCACAAACAAAAAGGTGACAAACAGTCAAGAAAATTTGAGTTGTCCACCATGTTAACGATTCTAAAAAAGTAAAAGACTAGGGGGAAAATGATGTTTATAATATATTATAATATATAATATATAATAAAAAATATTAAATATATATATTATAATATATATAAAAATATTAAATATATATAATATATAATATAAATATTATATATTATAATATATAATATATAATAAAAAATATTAAAAATACTTAGATTGGAAAAATAGAATAAAGTGTTTTTTTGTCCAGACTTCCCGTACTGCAATTTCATTTTCATTCATAATTCATTTATACTCTTTCCTATGCCCCGAGAAATTAAATAAACTTTCTTCTGAATTCAACCAGAAACGTTTCTAAGAAAGTCTTGAATTTCTTTCGCTCGCTTATCATTCTTTAATCACGCTATGTGTTCTCATGCTAGAAGTAACGATCACGTGTAGCCCGTAGGTCTTTTAATTTAGTCTTTGCATCAGCTGGCTTTCCTCACGTTCTGCATACATTAAACTTCGACCTGCCCTCTCGTGCCTTACGGGCAATTCATTTCTACTTCCAACTCTTTTTTCCCGAGATTAAGGTACTCGTATACACACATTCTTTCCAACTTCATCGCTCATTTCGACTTTTTGCGCAAACAATTCCTCAACCGCACCAGTGTCAATACAGTTCACGTGCAGAAGATAGACGAGGCCAAAGATAGAGAGAGATGGAGTTCATATTTACCCCGTGATACCATGTCAGTTTGAAGTTCCTGGGATTGGATCTGACGTTGCATTCAAAGTTAACGTCGTCGCCTTCCTTGAATTCCTTCAGGTCGAAAGACGAGCGTATCCGCAGTACCATTATGGGCGCAACTGCAACACACGGAAAGTACAAATTGTATACATATATATATATATATATATATATATATATATATATATATATATATATATATATATATATATATATATATATATATATATATATAATGTATATACTTCGTTTATTATTCCCTCTGCACTCAAAGGTGCGGCGCTTTAAAAAATACACTGCTAGTTGAAGTAATCGATATAATATATACTTTGCTGGAAGAGCGCATAGGGCGCAGTTCTCGGATTTTGCTATAGGCTTGAAAATGAAATTCGCGTGTTGCTATGAACAGTAATTTAAGAAAATAACAGTGCTTCTTAGTAAGAGTTTTGCTTGAGTCTTAAAAGTCTAAGTAAATTACGTCAAAAGTTAATGATTTAATATGGCTTTAGAATAAGTAAATTTACATATAGAGTAAACATTCATTTAAGATGTTGGAGAGGCAAATGTCCGACTTTCCATCAACGTTACAAGTGCTTGCATTAAGGATTGAAAAGTTTCTCGGAAATTATGTATTTTAAACATAAACTCTAATTCAGGAATATTTTAAACATATATTTGCACAGCATCGCTTTAAATGTGCTCTGATGAAAACAAAATATTTAATCATTATCGTGTATTTTAATTACATCCTATATATATGAAACTACACTATTAAATTTACATTTACTTTGAAATTAAAATTAATATTAATCTTCAGACATGTCGCTCTAGCAATTCCACGTCGTGAAAGTTACATGAGAACCATTAAGACAGAGCTCGGTTTTCTGGTTTTCTCGTTTTTAACTGAAAGGAAGTATATATACTCGGCCGGCGAGAGGTCTGGATAAAATCTAGCGAGCGACTGTTCTTCGCAGTTCTCTCGTGCCGATGCGCGATCGCCGAGGACAATAATTTCGTCCCGATTTCAAGGTAAAAAACAATGTCGCGGAAAAAGTTATGAGTTCTTTAAAATGGTTGGGCGGTCGGAATCGACTATTCCAACTTCGGAGCCTGGTCCTCAATACTTTTCGCATTTGATCGGAGGGAGATGTTTCGAAATAAGGTTTACGAAAGTTACCCGCCCTTATAAGAAAGAGGTTTCCTAACTTCTTTTCAGCCCCTCTCGTATATACACGCTACGTATACACGCGCGCGCACAGCCCAGTAACGCTAAAATACACCTTTTTACGCTCTCTCTCTCTCTCTCTCTCTCTCTCTCTCTCTCTCTCTCTCTCTCTCTCTCTCTCTCTCTCTCTCTCTAGATTATATTGTTTAGAAAGGTCACGCGGAAAAGCTCACACACCTTAGCTCTCGCGCGCGCAGGCGCCGCGCGCACACAGTTTCCAGCGCGTTTCGACTTTTCTCCTATTCTATGCGCTTCCTCCTCAAATATTTGCATTTTATAAAGTTCGAAATCGCGAGCGTGCACGCGCGCGCTTAAATATTTATACGGGCAAATGAATTTCAGGAAGAGAACGGGCGGCAAGGGTGGGTGGGGAAGAAGGCTTTATTCTCCACAACTCGCAATCTCTCCTTCGCGCGCCATTAATTGTTTCGCTCTGTTCTCGCCGGGACAAAAAGTCTCGCGCCGCAACGTAACGCAAAAGGTAAAAAAAAAAAACCCGGAGAACAGATTGCCTGCCCGCGTGCGTATACTACGACTCGTATTATAAAGACCGCGAGAAACTTTGAGATTTTTTTATGCGCGCTGGGACTGGCTTTCTTTGAAAAAGTCCAGCTAGTCTACTAGGTTTATATATACATGTACACAGAGGAACACATACGTATACATATAGGTGCACGTGCACGTTCGTTGGCTCTGCAGTCCGTGGCTTATTTATACGAGAGCCCGAGGGCTCGCACAGCAAACGCGCGCGCGGCCAAGCTTGATTTCCATTATGCATGTACACCTTTTACGTACGATACCGCGTAATATACGTCGGTATGTATATTGTAGAGCACAGGCAGCAGCAGCAGCAGCATCAGCAGCGTCAGCGCTCTCTCTCTCTCTCTCTCTCTCTCTCTTGTCCTGCGCGCGCTGTGCGTTTACTTATGCCCGGCTCGTAGTGCGCGCGAGCGCAGAGCTTGTTCCGCGGAACATGGGTGGGCTTGACGCGTGCTCGAGCTAAAACATCCTACGTGACCGGCCGCGTCCAGCTTTTCTAGCTGATTGAGCTTAATTTTCTGCCGCGCTCTGCGAGAAAATTCTGCGACGTGCGCGCGGGAGAAACTAGTTGCGTAGGTCAGTATTTTCTTGCATTCACGGTGCGCGCGACCCTTGCCCCCTTCCCTAACTTCACCTTACACACACACACACGCGCGCTCTGTGCTGTCTCCCGGGGCGGGCGCAGGCGAGCAAGTAGTAAACTCTAAATCGAGTCAGACACATAACTCGCTTATGGCTTTTTCTCTCGCTTGCGCTCGCGCTCGTCGTATCCTGTCGCTTGGACGTAGATATACGTATGGGAGCATGAGCGAGGTGTTGGCCCCGGCCGGAGGAAAGAAGGAAACGCGCGACGTGCACCTGGCTATTGGATGTTTTCGAAAGCCATCAAAGCTGATTTAATCTAGTTGAGCGATGAATTCTCTTAGTTTGCCCAGCAGGTTTACCGACTCAAGGTAAATTTTCTTTGATTTCGGGGCACAATGGGGGTTTCAAGCAGGTGTTCGACGGTATTGTTTTGGGAAATCGTTTTTATTTATTTCCATTGGTGTAAATCGTTAAATTTACTTTATAAAAATAATTAATGAAATGAAAGTTTTGGAATTTTATTTTCTCTGAATGAAATTTCAATATTTTATTTAAATATAAACTTAAAATAGTTAACAAAAGTACGCAGAAGATACAAATGAATTTGCTTGTTTTAACGAAATGTAGTTAAAAATGCTGGAGGAAGTTTTGCGTAAGTTAATTTTTATAAAAAGCATGCGAGAATTAGAACTAATTTCAAGTTGAACGGGACAACTTTTTCGCTAATTGAAGAGCTCAGGGCAACAAATGGTCAGCTCGATTTCGACGTGACTATAAAAGAACAAATTTTGTAGTCAGTTCGGCGCAAGAAACGGTCATACCATGAGTCGTTTGTGACTGTTTGTTGCCCCGAACAAGATTAAAATCTCACAAAAATTTATTGTAATTTCTATAGATGCGTTCGGAACAACAAACGATCAACTATTTTTATACCGTTGGTTTATTGACTAAAAACATAAACGATACATTTTTTCTTACTAAATATTTATTATTTAATATATTCAGAACAAAATATTAGATAGTAATGATAACTATAATATCATTTTGTGACTAAAAAACATTGTTTTGTTTTATAAAGCATCGTCTTTATCACTATTATCTTCACAGCCGTGATTCAGTTTTCTATATAAATCTTAACGTGTCAATAATATCTTTTTGGTAGTAATATTATTGAATACATTTTATCGAAAAATATAACATAGTAATTATACATAAAAAAATAATATAATTTTATAAGGAAAAGAAACTTGTTTCACAAAACATCTTCTTCATCGCCATCATCTTCGTTACCACGCTTAAGTTTATTATACCAATCATGATGTGTCGACGGTATTTATTTTGATACTAATTTTTTTACATCATCATATTTTTTGTAATTCAGAGGTAAACTATCAGTATAGAACTTTTTTGCGTTCATATTAATGCAAGCCCTATTTTTCCTCTTAAGTACTTGAAATTCAGTAGCATCTTCAAAAGAATGCATTGCACTAACTTTGACGGTACTTAAATGATCACCTCCGTACTCAAATAATTTATATTTCGAAATTTGAAATGGAATTTTCCCCACAGTAATTGTCTTTTTAAAATGAGGTTCCAGATGTTGCTTTAAATCAAAAATCATATCTTGTGTAACTTTAATTACATTGAATTTCTTTCCACTCTGTTTAATTGTATCATACCAATCTTGAGGAACGTATGCGATCTCTTTTCTTCTTTTACGCAATTCAATTTGAGCGAAATGTCGGTCGCATGATAGAAAACTGTGACCAACTTCAGGGTAGTGATGAACAATTTTTATTAATAAATTATTGCATATAAGTGATTGCAAAAACCAAACCATTAATATATTTTTGTTCTGACCAGTACAGTTATCAGTAAATATATATAATACTTTTACTTCTTTTCGAAGCAAGTTATCGATGAAATATTTCAAACAAGAAATTACATCATTCGATCCTTTCTTAGCGGTTGTTTTGTCAAACACAAACATATATCTAGCGTTACTTGAAGCCACATGAAATCCCAAGTTGTATACCCATATCTGTCTACTGTAAAATATTTCATTAGTAGTTAATTTCGGAATCGGCATATTTTGTTGGAAGTCAAAACAAATAGTTTCTACAGTTGGGTCTACTATAGCAAGTACAGTTTTGGCATTCAAATCTATGAAAAATTTATCTGCTTCAAATTTATGCATATCTAAATTTTCTTGTTTATCGATTTTGTCATTTTCATTGGTACAATTCATAATACTAGTTTTCAAAATATCACATTTCTTACAAGTGTCACTTTTCGGATAACTGAAGGACAAATTAAAATTTTCAACAAAATAATTATGGTAATACTGATATGTGACTATAGGACGAACGGTTTGATCAGATTCCATTAATTCAAATATATCGAATTCATACTTGATTAGATATAGTTCCCACATCTGCCGTATATTTAAATCAGGGGATAAATATTTTCTTGTCGTTTTATTTCTACTGTAGTGACTTTCTCTTTGTGGAAAAGAGTATATGTTCATGAATTTGCCGAGAAATATGTTCTGGCATCTTATTAGGTCTTGTATGATGCTTGCCACGTTTATCAATGTAAGGGCCAGCTTCAGTCGCTGAATGTCTAGCAATTTTGTACACACGAGATTTGTCTACTCCAAGTAGACTACACAATGCAGTTCGACAAACATTATGTACTATTGTGCCAAGTCGGATCTATGTACAGAAAAATAATAAATTAAATATAATTAATATTTATACACATTATAGTAGTATCTATTGTATTATAAAGAAAAAAAAATGAAATTGTAAAAACACGTTTAAAATGATTAAAAAATACTTCTGAATAAATTCTACCTTATATTGAATAATAAATTTTCTTTGTTTGGTAGAGTTTTCATTGAGAATATCGACTGTTTCTTCTGCTAGCTCACTTATATCGTTTTCGTCATTTTTTCGACTATTGAAATAAAATTAAAGTATAATATAATATCAAATTTTTAAGCATTACCAAAAATATGCTTTTTAGTTCAAATCAAAATTAAAAAATGATTCATATGAAATTGTGGTTAACACTATACATACTTACTGGACATTCTTTACTTCAATAAAACCTAAAATATACGTATCTTGAGCGACTTTGTTTTCAAAAGCACGAAAATCTTTAAATATTTTTTGTCTCTCTTCACTTGTAAATTTATTGAAGCATTGTTGTTTACAATCACAAGGATCACCAATTTGTCTTAACGGTTTTTCTTTATTACGCACAGTAATATAACTTTGTCCTTCTAGATTGGCTTTTTTTCTTTTATTTCGTATCCAGTTTTCTGGATTACGTTTTCTTTTTCTTCCTGCAGCACTGTTGTTCACACATTCACTGTCGTTTTCCATTTTTCACAAATACAGTCCGAGCTCTTCTGTCAGTTGTAATCGTATCTATAGCTGTACTTGGTGTGAATGTCGAATAACACGTACATTCCGCGCAACAGTCACCTCAAGCGTGACTGTTTGCTGCCCCGAATATTTACAATCGCTCTGACTGCTTGTTGCTCCGAACGATTAGAAAATCCAAGTCTACAGTCAGCTCGAAACCGAGCTGACCGTTTGTTGCCCTGAGCTCTTCAATTGAAATTAGTAACAAAAATTGTTGAAATTTTTTATGGCAGTCTGTGTATTACTTTTTTTGTTCTTTGTTATTTTACTTATTCTTTTAAAAGTATCATATAACTATATACATACCCCATCCTTAAAAAAAAGTTTTAATTATTCAGAAGCTTTATTATTACATGAATAACATCCCAAAAATAGTCGATGAATTATACCTTAAACTTATAAGTGATTCTTAATATCGGTCCTTAAACTTGCAAAGTGATTTAATACATCGACAATGAAAACTCGCAAAGGTGCGTAAGCATCTAGCTTGGCTGGAGGAGATAGAGCGAAAACGTGGTGGAAATGATTAGTTTTCTCAGTAAATTGAATTCATCTCTATTATCCAGCCAGTTTGCGTGTGCAGTGAACGAGATCACGATAACTGTACCGACGGACTAGCACTTTCCGGTGCTTATTCAAAGCTCCGTAAATCGAAATGACTCAAAAATTTATCAAATCTCTAAATGAATTTTACAATTTTTCCTGAAATATTTTTCTTAACTCTAAGCAAATATTATTTTAAAATTATAGCTGCAGTATATATTTCAATCATAAATGAGATCTAGAGTAATGTAAATTTCTTAGAATGGCGATGGGTTCTAAATGAAAAAATAAGTAATTATATAATTTCATAGTTTATAAAAAATTTCCAACATTCATGTCGCTAAAGCGTAACAATAGCACGGAATAGCACGGATAATATGATTGATTAATTAGTATTTTAGTCTAATGAATGAGTTATTACGAATAATATAATTTAGTTTTGGTTTCCAACTACAAAATATCGAACTTCTAGTACTAAGCTAACAACTATAATTTTGAATAGGTTTAATTAGTTGACTAGCTGCTATACCTCACTCGCTGACGCTCGCTCGATTAAATTTATATTTTTTATATTGTTATTAAATACTTTTTCATTTTTAATCTTGGTACATTATTGCCCCAAAACTGTTCCAAAAATTGTCCCGAGAATTGCTTCGTAAACAAATAGTTTAAGTACCTACATGCCAATCAAAGAAGTGGAGAACCGGAGAACCGGAAAAAATGGAAGCAGCTTAATATAATGTAAGATAAGATTTATAAGTTTTATTCAACTGGCAAGTTCAGGCGCGCTGCGCGCGCTCTTCCTTTACCTTGAATTATACAATTAATATTGAAATATTATGAATTTAAAATTTATTTTACTTTTTAACATACGCAAATATTTTTTATTGAAACTTGGATTGTATTTATTTTAGTTTATTTCTACAATACAAAAATTTGGTCGTTAGAAATTTAACTGTAATCGGAACAGTAATCATAGTCCTTCGTTGTTTACTACAGATAAAATTTTAATACTTTTTTGTTATAGAAAACCGAATTTTAAGTCATTAATACTATTTATGACTTATATTTATAGTTTAAATATTTCATAATTTAAAACGTTGTGGTTTTTATTTGGACCAATCAGCTAAGACCTTAAGTGAAAAGCTAACGTCAGCGTCGACCAATTACAGGCTCCGTTTAAATGGACTTGACCAATTGCAAAGGTTTTATTTCGGCTTCACATTTCCGTCATCATTCTTTTGAGAGAGGATCATATATTGTTCTGCTACCAAGAATTAATATGTCTATATAACTAATTTATTAGTATGTAAACGATACACTCAATTTATAAACAGTAAGCTCTTAATAAATTTAAAAACTGTTTAAAAAAAAAAATTATATTTCTAAAGATTTTTACGAGGTATTTTATCTCACATTATTGTTTCAAATTATAAAGTTTAGGAAAATTAAATTTACAAACTACTGCATGTTCTCAAACGATCTTTGATTTTAGTTATTAGCCCTCGAAGGCTTATTGGTTTACGTTCCAGTAAGCATGATAAGTACATGCACGCTACAAGTTGGCTGCGGGTCAATCGCAAACAAGGGAATTCTACATTAGCCCTTGCTCGAGTCGTGGGAATAACTGCCTTTGAAATACTTATTGCCTATCAATTTCTATCCACATTATCCAATTCTGATCATTACCCCGATTTATAAAAAGTCCGTTTAGATTGAACGAATATAATATTATAGCTTTATTAAGTTTCTTAGGATTCGCCTTCGTCTTCCTTTTTCTATTTCGGAATATGTGTGCGTCATCGGTTCAAGCCTCACGTCTCCTCATTGAGTTAGATCTCGTTATGGACAGAAGGATTTTCTTTTTCGACTTTGTTCTCGCCGTTAAAAAGTTTGGCAAGTTCTTTTTCAAAGTTTATACTCACAGTGAACTTTCAACTTCCATTTATCCTCGATGGCTGCTTCCGGTAAATGTCGGTTCTCCGCCCGACAGGTTAGGTATTTCCCCTCGTCCTCGGCATTTGGTACCCATTCAAGTATACTTACGCTCATTCCGTCTTTCTGAAACTAACGAAGACCTTATTTTTTTCAATCCAACTTTTTCACCAAGGTCATTATTTAACAGGCACAACAATTTTTAACAATTTTAATTTTTGAATTCTGGGTTTTAATCTATGACGCTAAGCTTTAATCGATTGAAAAGTAAGCAAATGGCCTCTTGTTGATTGTAGAGTAATCTTACATGCATTTGACATCGTAATCATGCATTTGAAACTCGTGTTTGATCGTTTAAATATTTGATAATTTGAATATATAATCATGTATCATTGCGTATCAATATGTAAAGACATCAATATATAGTTCGAACTCTAGGTATAATTACAACAGAACTGATCTAAATCTCGTTTAATTGAATATTATTGATTCCAAACATTTATGTATTTTATTCAAGATTAGCATCATACAGATTTGTTAAAACACCAGTTTACACCTGATCGATGTAATGAATAATTGATCATTTATTCCTTTGGAAAGAATCATTTCGTTACTATACAATGGGATGCTTTCTCACGAGAGAATGATCAATGTACAATAAACTAATGATATGCAAATTACAAAAGCGTACTGAATATCATAACCAATGGGCAGTATACGCTACGAAATTAATTCAGTGAGAGCGGGCCACCGATCGAGATGACAATTTCCATGATAATTGCACAAACTATGGATTGCTTGAGTCGATATAGCTTATTTAGTCTATTATAATATACTAATACCTGACATTATTAGGTCAAATTTTCGTCTAAAATATTTCTTCAATTTTTTCAATTTGAAAGTTAGATGTAAAATAATATGTTTTCTTGATGCTTATAATCATGTTTCAAGTCGAATTCCTTTTAGAATTTGTATAACTTTTAAACAGTTAATTGTATAACTTTTAAATCAATAACCATGTACAACTAGGAGTTTCTTGCAATGAAGCGTGAATGGCATTTATTGTGGAAAACGGTTTTAAAACTTGGGTATCTACTATCTTTTCTATAGTTTATACAACATTTACTACAGTAGATTTATAGGAATATGAGAGAGCGTGACGATGTACTCTAGAAATGAAATTGTTTGCAACTTCTTTATTAATGTTTACATGTAGTAACTATTTGTATTGCAAAGAAACGAAGTATGTAAAAGTTTTTTTTCTTACTCAACGTGTTAAAGTTATGTATATTATCAATTGAATACTGTCACAATAGAAGATGTACGGAAGAAAAGTGCAAAACATAGCTCCGTTCTCCCTTATGCATGAATTAAAATCATGAAACAAATAAAGAATAATCACTTACATTCCTTGACGCATTTTTTAATTGTTCTGATCCTTTGTACCAACTTAAGGCTGCAGGTGGTCTCGACCCCGTACTCCGACATTCAATTTCATACTTTCTACTAGCTGATACGACTTTCTCCTTTCCCAAGATCTCTACTTTCAATGGTTTCACTAAAAAAAAACAAATTTTAATTTAAAAATCATTTCTCCATTTCAATTGATTGTTTATTTAAATAATAGATATGGTGAAGTTCTCGTTCTAAAAAAAAGTTGAGAAAAACTATAAACAATTTTTTTGTACTTATTGGAATCCAATACAAAAATTTCTATGCATTTTCTTTACTTTATAAGTACAAATAATTTTTTTTTTTTATAAAACGATTTCACCATTCTTTTTAAGTCTTTTATTCATTAGCAAAAAATGTATATGGATTCTTTTAATCCATAATATTTACTCGAGAGCTATATATTTATCTTTGAGAAACATAACAATTATTCCGAAAGTTAAATATTTTGCCACATGGTTAGATTGTTGGCAAACTGTGAAATGTTTGGATACATGTAATATAGTATCCGAACTCCAAAACATATTAATATAACAACAGCCAATATCAACGATAACTACCAATAACTGCAAAAATTTTTTCTCAAACTTTGTACTTGTCAATACTTATGCATAAAACAACAATTTGCCCGTTAATTACTTCACAAATACAAGCGTATAATTCGCAAAACAGTCTACGCCAACAAGCGGTACAATTATAAGTAGTCTCTTTTAGAAAAGCAAAACCACTTATTATCAGCGTCCGCTTAGTTGCAAAAATTCCATCAAACAGCTTACTTTGCGCGCTAAAGCACTTTAATAATCAAATATTGCTCATCAGCAAATTGCTTTACAGAACTTTCCGGTAATCTACTTAAGGGACAAGAGAATCGATGTAAATACCAACTGGTCCTGCCACTTAACAACACTTCAACTCCTATCCACCTCCTCGATCTCATCCCCTACTGCGCTCCCCCTCTGCCGTCTTTTTTCCAACTTTTTATCGTGATTAAAAATTACAACGCGCCGGAGAGAACTGTGAAGTTTCGAAACGGCGTTGCGGGTGTGGCGCGGGGGACGCGAGGCCAATCTTCTCCCGCCCTCTCCCCTCGAAAGTTTTCCAAGGAGATAGTAGCAGCGACAGCGCATTAGCCTCGCTCTACCCGAGCGTGCGAATGTGCGCCGTCTTACGACTTCGCGCGCGACATGATTTAATTTAAACTTGCCCCTCGCAGTCCCCGCGCTGGCTAAACTCTTCTACGAACGAATCTGAACTGCGCGTGTGCACGCCAGAGTGAAAGAGAGAGGCGTGTACTTACGAACATAAACGTTAACACTCGTTTAAAATTTAGCTTTCGCCGCGATCAAAGCAGAGCGCTGGCTGTGCACAGCGAACACGATGATTACTCGGCGGAGCTTTTTAAAAATTTCGTGCCCCCGCGCCCTCTCGCCTCTTTTCGTCAACTCCCGCTCGCGCTTTTCAACAATATATAAAAGCCCGCGAGAACTTTGAGAGCAGCGGCAACGCTGGGAGCGAATATATATATATATATATATATATATGTGTGTGTCTGTGTGTGTGTGTCTGTGTGTGTGTGTGTGTGTGTGTGTGTGTGTGTATGTGTGGCAGTCTGGCGTGTCTGGAAGCGAGCTAACAATTTGTATGGATGTGTTCGTGCTGCACACACGATACGCGCGGCGATTTGCATGAAGCCGCGTCGATGTCGAGGCATCGGAAGAATCAGCGATTCAAATTTCACTGATAAAAAGAAAAATTTAGTCTCCTCTGTATATCTTCGGCACGTGTTTGGGCTTTGTGGCTTGTCGGAATAATTTTCGGGCTTGTTCGGAGCCTAATCGAGTAACGAAAATATCCTTGCGCGTTTTGTATACGTTCATATTAATTTTTCCTCTCATAAAATATAAGCGAATATTTTGTGCACAACTACACCAGCATGTCAAGAATGTTGTGGAAATATTAAAATTTTTTTAATATTAAGGCAAATTCCGCTGTTATGTAAAAATGTTGAATGAGCAGAATTTATTTTAATAAGCAGCGTTTCGTGCTTAAGTAGTAGCAGCAATTCATATATTTATCTTGCACCGTAAACATTTCAGCATTTTTGAGCGGTTGCATACAAAACTCAACGAGGCTAATATGATCTTCAGCGAACCTAAGTCAGTATTTTACAAAAATGTTGTGTATAACGAACACTTAGCGAAAATTAGTTTACACTGAGAAAAGGATTTGTTTACATAGCATTGTAACTGTTAACATGCATATGTTTAAATATGACCAAATATAGGTATTGTAACAGTTATAATGCCATGTTAACAGTTAAGTTACCATGTTCTCATAAACAATTTCAACATATTACCTGAGAACATTGATATTGTAATAGTTACAATATGCTTATTATATTAGTTTTTGAATCTGTTTATTATAGTAGTTTTTGAATCTGCTTATTATAGTAGTTTTTGAATCTGCTTATTATAGTAGTTTTTGAATCTAATGGCCAATTTTTTACCAGGATGATGTTGTTTTATAACAAAAACGTTTGAAATAAAAATATCATGTATTTTTTTACTCCAACGTTTCGGACATTTTTATTGTTTATCCTGATGAAGGACATAAACAATAAAAATGTCCGAAACGTTGGAGTAAAAAAGTAAATGGAGTTTTTATTTCAAACCTTTTTGTTATATAACAACATCATCCTGGTAGAAAATTGGCTATTAGATTCAAAAACTACAATTTACAAGAACTTCTACCATCAGCTACTTTCAAATCTGAATATGTTATTAGTTAATATAGATATTGTAACTATTACAATATCACATTTTATCCTTAAATATGTCAAATAGTTGTATTTCAAATAGATAAATATGTTAACAGTAACAATATTCTTCTCTCAGTGTATTATTGAGACTAATGAAGCCATATAGCTGCACATACTGCACTTAAAGCCATTTATAACTTTATAAGACAGATAATCTTGATTTCGGAAAGCTAAAGTAAACAGTCCGCGCCAGTCCGGTCCACCAATCTCAATCCACGGGTCGCTGCTACAATCATAAATAACAATCAGCGCGACTCCGGGAATAAAGCATCCTTTAAAATTCCAGCTACCCTTTGTCTAAAGAACAGCATTCGCGCGAGCGGCGAACATAGCCGGTCGATAGCCGGCGTCTGCACCCCTTATATCTTCTTCAAGGCAGATTTTCTTGCCCCCCCCCCCCGCCTCCGCGAATATGAAAGATATTCCCGCGCCGCCCGCGCGCAAAAGAGAACGAACACGGAGGATAGCTTTGTACGCGCGCTGTTCGCATCACAAATCAGAACAATAAATGTCGCGGACGACGTAAATGGCCCGGCGCGTACGCGTGCGATTCCAGCGAGGCGAGCCGTATCATAAAACTTAATTTAATATTATTGCGGCCGTTTTCCTGTCGGATTGCTCTCGCTTTCTCCCCTCGCGCCGGCTGTCCGCGATCGATAGCGCGAAATCTAGCCAATTTCGCTCAGCCCGGCGTGCTCGCGCCTGCTATTATTAACGACGTGCAAGAGCGCGCGCGCTGCTCGGCTGATTGGCTTTCGACGTGTTCGCAGTATGCGACACTATGTACCCCCCTCGATCCGATATCTCTCCCTCTCTCTCTGTTTCTCCCTCATACAACGTGCCTCTTCTTTCGCGCGCCTGCTCTTCCGCTGTAATCGGTGAAAAATGTTTCAATTCCATTCCTCGTGGAATCTAAATATTGCCGGCGGAGCACTCGTTTTGCGTGTCCGCTTCCTCTGTTTTCAGCGTTCGCGGTCTACCATCTCTTCGCACCTATACGCCTGGCTTTGCCGCTCACACACACACACACACACACATACACACACACACACACACACATACACACACACACACACATACACACACACACCCCAGCGCGTTGTTCTTTTTTTCCAATTCGCTATCCACTTTGTCCCGCGAACTAGCGAATACGCGCAGTAAATTGGTTTTGTCAATGAGGTTTGTGACTTTTTCCTGCGAGCAAGATTTTTTCTGCGCACAAACTTTTTCGTCGTGATTAATCCATCCCTTGGTATTCAAAAAATGAGATCGTATTGAACTACTGCTAATTAAAATTTTTCGATCCTCGCCCTAAATAATTCCCTTCAATGATGTCCCATATAATCTTTTTCAATATTCATTTCAAACTCAATTTTTAATCTTATATTCACGACTATTTAATTTCTTTTTTCTTTTTTCCATTCCTATACGCCGACTCTATAAAAAAATATTTTTATATCACCGAACTTCGACCATTTTACACACTTCTTTTCGAAACTCGCGTTCAACGACACCGCGCGACCCCAACTTCCGACTTTCTATATCACACTCGGAAAACTCTCTCTCTCTCTCTCTCTCTCTCTCTCTCTCTCTCTCTCTCTCTCTGTCTCTCTCTCTCTCTCTCTCTCTCTCCCCATCCTCACGCGTATATATACGAGCGCTCGTAAAACCAAACGCCTCGCGCGTATTGTTAATCGAAAAATAACGAAAATCCAGAGCGATCGAGCGCGAAACCCATAAAAGAAAAGAAGGGGAGAGTGAAAGAGAAAAAAATATAGAAAACGTCGCGCTCGCATTGTCAGGCGTGCG
This sequence comes from Torymus aiolomorphi, assembly GCA_036365515.1. Lineage (NCBI taxonomy): Eukaryota > Metazoa > Arthropoda > Insecta > Hymenoptera > Torymidae > Torymus > Torymus aiolomorphi. The sequence continues at coordinate 132,531,371 of CM070877.1, forward strand.
TCTCTTACTGTTGAGCTCGATGACGATCGTCGTCGTCTGCGGTACGGCGAGAGGCGTGTTGCTCGCCCTGCACGAGACTTTGGCATGATGATGGCTGCGCTTCAGGTTCCTTATCGTCGTCCTGCTGACGATCATCGTGTAAGGCTCCTTGTCAGCTCCAACGTCCGGCTGACTGGCTGCGTGCAACAAAGGTAGCCCAATACCAACCACGGGCCGTTGCGTCTGCTTCAACTCGGACGTCGAGTTGATCTGCTGCGATTCTAGGGACCACGAGACCCGTGGCTTCGGCTTGCCTGCAACGTAGACAGAGAGGAAATTGAGTTAACGGGAGGTATATATACAGTACGTGAACTGAAAGGCGATGAACCGCGGTGAAGAATGAGGGTAATAACAAGAATAGAGGGAATTAGCGCGCTGGCGAAAGTGGAATAATGTTTGCGTGTAATTTGCGAGTGGTGTTTGACAAAGTTTCGTCACTAGCAAAAGTCGATTAAGGTATTTGTCTATGTGGGCTCGCCTAATTCAAGATTACAAAGTTTATATATAGTTAGGAGACTCTTAACTATAGTAATAAAGAAATGCTGTTATATCGTTATAAAACGCATTAATTCTATTTTTAGAGAGTATGATGTTGGGCATCAGCATTGTAAATTCCTGGTTACTTTGCATTCGCAGTTCGTACTTTAGCACTGGTATTCAAGTGAAAATAGATTGCCCCGCGCGCATTAAGCGCGGCAAAATAATAACGTGTTCCGTGGGCTTCGTCCCATTCCTGATGAAGAAAAAATAATGCGAATCACGCGCCGGCACATATATAAGGTCGATAAAATATTCCAGCAATATATAGTGAAGAGTCATCCAAACGCCAACTTCGTTCAATTACCACACACTTCTCGCTGCGTCTTTCACATCACATTTCATTACAGCCCACTCGACGTTTTTTTTATTCGCACACGAGCGAAAAAAAGCCGCATCAACTCCGGCGCGTAACATAAACAGCGCCGTAGTGCGCAGATTACACCGCTCACTCGAAACGTAAAAAGGGCCTCGCTGCCATTCGATAGCAGGAGCAATAGCTGCAGCCTATACTGCTTCCGCCTCTACGGGGGAATACCTAATTAACGGCCACTGTTACCCATCCGTTGCCGTGCAGTACATATAGGATGGCCGCGCGTTCTGCGTGACTGACGCGAGCTAAAACCACAGGCTCCCTTTTCCCCGCGTCTACGTGCATGCGTCACTTCAAAAGAGGCTACGCGCAACGCGACTACATCCACGGTGTAGCATAATTACGCCTGCTCTTCCGCTTGATAACGTCCCTCTATCCGGCACAGATTAAGAAGGATCGCTAGTGTACCTATCCCACGTTTCATCGCGATTCTTTTCCGTTTTCCTTCTTCCTCTCTCGCTCGCTCTTTGCCTCTCTCTTTCTCTCTCTCTCTCTCTCTCTCTCTCTCTCTCTCTCTCTCTCTCTCTCTCACTCGCTCATCGCGCGTTGAGTACAGTCTACGCGAGGCATTCTCAGCGCGTGTAATCTCCACCTCTGCGGCCCCCCATTGCACGCGAGTATATAGTGGTATATAGCAGTCCTTCAGTGCACCCTAGAGATCGGCGAGTCTGTCCGTCTCTCTCTCTCTCTCTCTCTCTCTCTCTCTCTCTCTCTCTCTCTCTCTCTCTCTCTCTCTCTAATGCGCATCATATCAGAAGAGTCGGGGAGGTCGAACGCTAGTAGTACAATGCAGCAACTGGTAGAGGAAGAGAGAGAGAGAGAAGCGTCTCTCTGTCTCTTTGGATGTCAACTGTCGTCTGCAGGAATGAAAAGCCGTCTAAATTAATTCACTCGCATGTATATGCATATGTGTATGTATACGTATACGGGCGGAGCTGCTCGCTGCTCGTTTTCCCCGGGATTACGCGAACGCGCGAGCCCGAGGGAGGGAGGGGGGAGGGAGACACTCGACACACAAGCGACTTCCTCTCTCTTTCTGTCTCTCTCACTCTCTCTCGAGAGAGAGAGCGCGCTCGCGGGGGAGAGGCCATTACTTTTGCAAAATTGATTTTTTATGAGCTCAAGCGCACGGTTGTAACAGCTGCGGACTCTCTGCTCTACTCCTGTGCGCGCGTGCGCGCGTATCGTGCGAGGTACGAATGAAAAAGGCAGGTTAGAGAGAACGGAAAGCTGAGGGTGGGGGGGGGATGCGGTGGCTCGGTGTCGGAATTTTTGTCGACGGCATTTTTTATTGCTGCTTGACTTCATCCGATGACTAATCGAGGGAGTTGGCATTTTTACAAAGAGCAAAAAGTGCGGTGTTTTTCGCGCGCGTTACATTATGCAAACAGACGGAGTAAATAAAATTGCTTTCCTCTGGGTTTTCTTTTAATTAATCATCACTGATTTGAGAAAAAAGTCAGAATGATGAGTATAAATTTTGTTGAGTTTTGCTAGGCATCTCTCCATTCTATCAAATTTAAAAAAATTATAATATTAACGGATACGATTATGGATTAAGTTGGGAGTAAATGTGAATTATCAATTTGAATTATTAATTAAAATACATTGTAATTAAAACTTTTGTTTAATATAAGTGAGAATAAATGAGAAGAATTATATACCGTTGAAAAATAAATAAAATCATACTGGATTTTGGTTGAGTATGATTTATGAACATCGGTGATTTCCATAAAATATTTTCATACCTTTTTAATTGGGGGGGGGGGGGGTCCGACGTCAGCATAGGTAGATGGCTGGTGTGGGGCACAGAATTCAGGGAGGGACCGGATTACAGAACCTTCCTGCTGGTGACTATACTCGGGCCATATTTCAGAGCGTCGAGAGAGCACAATTTCCAGCTGCAGTGGGGACTCGGCAAGATCTCCGCTAGATCTCCGCTAAGGTGATGGACGAGGGACCACGGCAGCGGCAAGGGTCGGGTAGGGCTGAACCGTCTTAACCATAATGGCTAAGAACGGGATACCGTTTACCCAAATTAACTTGCACCATAGTAGAGGCGCTTCGGCGGTGTTGGCCAGGCGTGTGGCTGAGGTGCAAACAAGCATTTGCCTAATCCAAGAACCATGCGAGACTTGCAGATGCGGAGGGATCTGAGAAAGAGGCGGTGGTAGCCTTAGGCTACTTTCCGTACAACTCTAAGGACGAACCTCCGCCGAAGGAGGTACAGGAACTCATCGACTTTTGCAGATCACGGAGATTGCTCCTTATTCTGGGGTACGAAGCTAACCCGCACCACATTGTCTGGGGAAGCTCCGACATTAACTGTAGGGCAGAAGCGCTCCTGCAGTTTTTGGTCTCCACGGAACTGAGCCTCCTGAACAGGGGCAGAGAACTGACCTTCTACAACTCTGTTAGAATGGAGGTGACAAACCTGACACTGTGCTCGGAGGAGATTATCAGTTGGATCGGGGACTGGAGAGTCTCTGCCAAACCTTCATTATCCGATCATAGACATATCATCTTAACCTGCAGGAAAGAAGGCACGGGTGTCCCGGCCTTTGGAAATCCGAGGAGAACGGACTGGGATCCTACGGGGACCCCCTTGGGAACGAACTCCGAAACTTCAGGCCGTACTTCACCACAACTGAGAGGTTGTAGTACTAGGCGGAGGAGCTTGGAAGGGCTATCAACGACTCATTTCAGAGTAGTTGCCCGATGAATAAACCTACGGGGACCGGATGGACCCCGGAGAAGCTCCACGACGTGCGCTGAGAAGTGAGGCGAGCCTTTAATACTGGGTCTTTGACAAGGAGATCTAGAGGCAGGACAAATCTCGCGTTAACAAGGAAAGAAAGAGACGATGGAGAGACTACTGCGTGGGAATTGAAAAATACCCTGACGCGGACATGCTGAATCACACCCTCGCGAAAAATCGATGGTTTGGCTGGAAACTATTCAGCTGCCGACCGTGGAATATACAGTTTCGGAAGAAGATTGCTTGCAACTACTCCTCGAAGTCAATTTCCGGATTTTCATCCGAATGTTGAGATTCCTGCCGCCCGTATAGTGTCACCGGAGAGAACTAGATGGGCCATCAGCAATTTCAAGCCCTTTAAGGTTCCATGAGCTGAAGCTTCCTACAGGAGGGTCTAGAGGTATTCATTGGATACTGGGTCAAGGTCTATAAGGGCTAACATTACCTTGGCATATACATGGGGATGTATATGATAATCTGCCAGAATTGTCTTCATTCTGAAAGCCGGGGGCATATACATGTGGATGTATGTGGAAATCTGCCAGAAATTGTCTTCATTCTGAAAGCCGGGAAACATAGCCACACATCGCTAAGGATCTTAGGCCGATCTGCCTGACCTTCTTCGCCTTTAAGATACTGGAGAGGTTAGTGGATAAGTACCTGCAGGATGGAGTGCTAACAATCAGGCCGTTAGACCCCAACTAGCACGCTTATAGGGCAGGGCTCTCATTCGAGACTGCCTTACACTCTGCGGTTTATCGCATAGAGAAGCAGCTGGAAAAAGAGGAAATCATGGTGGGAGTATTTTCTTGGACGTGGAAGAGCCGTTCAACCATACGTCCACAGAGACCGTTCAGAAGGAAGCAAGGGAGCAAGGGATACCCGAGCCACTATTAAACTAGCTTGGGAGCATGCTGAGCGGCCGAATAGTTGAGGCCAAGTTGGGCTCTACCAAGGTCAAGGGGATGATCAGTAGGGGTGCACGCAGGGTGGAGTATCTTCGCCCACCATCTGGTGCCTGGTAGCCAATGGATTTAATGCACAGAATGTTGGAGCTTGCCATGCTCAGGCCTACGCGGACGACTTCCAGATCCTCATAAAAGGAAGGTGCATAGAAGCGGTCATGGACGTCATACAACTTGCACTAAAGAGGCGTTGGTGTGAAACAACGAGACTCTGCGAATCCAGACCAGATTGATCTCGTCGTCTTCACCCGCAAGTACAAATTTCAACCGTACAATGCACCCACATTGGTGGGCAAATCTCGGGATGTAAAGGATTCAGCTAAATACCTTGTAGCAGTCCTGGACAAGAAGCTAACTTCGGATAAGCACATGCTTACCAAACACGACAGATTCATGTCAGCTTTTTGGACGTGCCGAAGGGCGTGAAGTTTCAGCCCCAAGATTATCTTGTGGCTCTACAGGGCCGTACTGGTAGCGTGGCTTGCATATGCTGCTGCGGTCTGATGGCATAGAAGGGAGCTGTCCGACATCCAAAGAATACTGGAAGGGCTACGAGGGCTGATAGTGAGGGGTACCACGGGCGCGATGCGTATCACACCCACAAAGGCACTGGGACAGTGGCGACCGTCGAGTTCCTTCACCTCACCATCATCAGCTATGGCAGCTCATAGGTCTAGGACTCAGGGTAAGTGGAGATAAGGTACGAGGCATACTCGGTTTCCCGAGAATCTGAGTTCCTTACCAGTCTTGTCTATGTGATCGGATACGACGATCCCGCGCTACACCTTTGGAAGGAGGTACGGGACTCTCATACCATCAAGGCATGACTGGGAGACGAAGAGGGACAATCTACCGGGCAGCGGAGACATCTAGTTCACACATGTCTCAAAGACCAATAGGGATAACGGCTCCGAATACTACTGCCACAAAGACGGAAGAGGCATATGCCCCCCCCCCCCAGGGTAGTCCGTCAAAGTTTTTCAATCTGAGGGTTACGCCAACCTTTAGTGTGTTCAAAGGATTGAAGAACTTACCACTCAGAACAGACGCATCAGCATCTGTTCTGACAGCCAGGCAACTCTGAAAGCGTTGACTGCCCACAGGGTTTCCTCTCAGCTGGTCTGGGACTGCAGGAAGGCATTAAACAGACAGGCCGAAATAAACATGATTCGACTCCTCTGAATACCGGGGAATATCAGGATTAGAGAAAACTAAATCGCAGATAGGCTCGCCGCCCTGGGAGCCAAATCTCCTATAGAGGAACCAACGCACTAAATGGGGGTTTCTAAATTCGCGATGAGGCAGGCAGTTGTCGAATGGATGCGGATACTGCACACAAAGGATTGACCAGAGGGCAGTGGTATGAGGCAAGCCAAAGCTATGCTGGGCCAGGAGATCAACCCAGACTGGAACCTGTGCATATGCGAAGACAGCAGAAGGGACGCCCGGCTCCTATTGCACATCATTACAGGGCATGGGCGTCTCAAATACCATGCGACCAAATTAGGGTTGACGGTATGTGGTCGGTGCAGATGGTTTGACCAAGCGGATGAGATGTCTATTGACCTTCTGACAACCTGTTCCAGAATAAGACACCTGCTATTGCGGAACGATTTCCCAACAGTCTGCGAAATCAGGACAACCCACCCCGGGTTAATCCTTTCCTTCTGGAGAAGGGCAAGATTACCGGAGTAAAGGTTGTAGGTCCAGAGGGAGATACAATGGGTCTTAGACCTAACTACCTGGGGTTTAATCCCACCCTCAGCACCTGTTCTCTGTGCGGCCGCCAAGTTACTCGAGTTTATTACTTATAAACAGCTCTCGCAATACATCGTTGAGAATGATATCTAGTGTCCCTACCGATCTGGCTTCCGCAAAGGACGCAGCATACACACTGCACTAGTCAACTTGGTCGATGACTGCAGAGAAGCAATCAATTCGGGATGTATCACCTTTGTGCTCGGATTTGACTACACTAGAGTATTCGATGTAGTCAACATTGAGCTTCTAGTCGATAAACTTCGCTCAATTGGATTCTCCGACTCTACCTGTATCTGGTTCCTATCATGCTTGTCTCGGCGTTCACAAACCGTCGTCCTTGTATACTTGGTTCACGTTTCTTTTCGCTCTTTATTAACGATCTACCATCTACACTTGGACATTGTAAGTACTGTTTATATGCCGACGATCTTGTGATTTACCTGAGTGGGCATATGTCACAAGTAGAGAGCATTAGTAAAAAAGTGAACAGTGATGTAGCGAACATATTGCAGTGGGCGGCTACTAATGGGCTTGACATTAATGTAAGTAAGATCCACACAATTTGGATTGGATCGAGAGGCTTTATGAGCCAATTAAGACAGCTGACATTCGCCAATTCATGTTAATGACACTGTCATCATCCCGCATGACTCGCTTAAAGTTCTGGGAGTCACCCTGGATAACACGCTCTCTTGGAGGGAACAGTGTAATCAGACGGCAAAGAAGAGTTACGCCGCACTCCTCCGCCTGCGCAGAAACCAAAACCTCTTCCCTGCCTCTGTAAAGATGACGTTAATTAAATTATTAGTTTTTCCAGATTTTGATAACTGCGCAGGGCTCTTTTTAGATCTGTCCAAAGAGCTTTTTGAGAAATTAAATAGGTATAAGAACGCAGCTATTCGATTTGCTACCGGGACCAAAATTTTCGAGCATATAACATCTGATTACAAAGAACATAACATCATGTCATTCATGATCAGGCGTGATTATCTACCAACTTGCTTGCTCGCAACGGTCTTGCGCTCCAAAGCACCCGAATACCTCTTTAAGAAGTTGAATTTTAGAGAATGCGTTAGATTAGGCAGCAGAAGAATCTCGCCGCTCAATCTTGAGGTTCCCGAATTTAAGACTATTTCGTTACTCATTTTATATCGGCGTAACTTATCTATATGAAATGACCTTCCCCATCGTGTTCACCAAGCGTTTTTACGTCCTACTTTTAAGAAAACACTTTTAAATTTGTTTATCAATCATCGTATTTCTTAACCACCTGCTATTGTTATGCTCTACCTCTGTGAATTTTGTATTCTATCTATACCTATTTATGTTACGATGAGCTTTGTATTTTATTCATGAATATTGCACTATGTATTTTTTATATGATTATTCGTTCGCACATTGTATTTATTTATTCTTATTTATTTTACTAACCGACCTCATAACTGTAAACTATAGATTTTACTCTACGGCTGTATTATGTATGCATAATCTTAAGAAATTTTATTGTAATATTTATTGATAACCTTTCTGTAAAATGTTTTGACTATCTTGCATCTCGTGTTCCTAGTAATTTTCATACAAAAAATTCAATTTAATTCAGCTAGTAATAATAATCATAACAAATTCTTAATTAAATATACTAATTGATGTATTTTATTATTTTTCTCATTAATTTGTCCTTTTCTATGTCGTATAAATGTACTATTAAATCTTCATAAAAACAAACCGTAAATATAAAGTATTCATAATGTTTGAACACCAAAAAATCAATTTTTTTTTAACTGACAAACATTAAATGTCTAGAAGATAATTTATTCTCCCTCTTGAAAGCGCAAGCTGCCCCAATTTGTTTCCTCCTTTTTATCGGCCTCTTTAAGAGTTTAAAAGATCCACTGTAGTTCGCGCACACTGCTTCTCTGTCTCCCCCCTTTCCCCTCCACGCCCCTGCCTCATCCTATTCGCCTGGGCGAATTTCTGCTCTTTTCCTCTTTCCCTTCTCTTAAAAAATTTAGAGACTCCGCGAGCAGTAGCAGCAGCACTCGGGAAACGCGTGCTGGAAAAGTAAGTATAGGCGGACCGCACAGATAGCCCGAGATAGAGATAGAGAGCGGGGTGGGAGAGGAGAGGGAAATTCTACGAGCGGAATGAAATATAAACAGCGAGCAGCTCCGCGGCGTGGGAATTAGCATCGCTTTGATAAGAGAGTGGTCAACGCTTACGCGTATACATATACACATCCTTCTGCAAATAGCGAATCACGTCGGAGAATCTTAATACTCGCGGGTGAGAGATAGAAGGCAGACCGGTCGCAGACCGATGGAGACAGAAGTTGCTCTCTCTCTCTCTCTCTCTCTCTCTCTCTCTCTCTCGCGATAGCCACCTCTCTTGTACACGGGGCGCGAGGAATCTACTTTCTTCGTTTTGAATGAGAAATCCTATTTCCTTTAACCGCGGGGATTCGCTGGCTCGCAGCCAATTCCATTTAAAACCTCTCGCGCTACCTAACTTTTTCGTGCGCACGCGCGCGTGCGCCTCGCCATGTACAACGCGTGCGGCGTGTGCGCGCGTGAGGAGTCCCTGGACTTACGCCAGTTTGACTCGCGCGAGCGGGCGGGCGCGACTCGAGAGGCGAACTTTTTCATCGTGCGAAAAAAAAAGGAAGAGGACGAGGATGAAGGAGAAGAAGAAGAAGAGGCAGAAAACTACTGGGTGAGAGAAAGGGACAGAAAAAGGGAGAGAGAAAGGCAGAGAGAGAAAGAGAGGGGGGAGAGGGATGAGCGGTAGGTAGGGTTCGAGCATCACGAGTTTCGAGTGTAGACTGGTAGATGGGTATGGGAAGAGAAAAGAAAGGAGGAGAGGAAAGCACAGCGTGCAACTACCAGCCCGCCGTCTCGCACAGGAGAAAGGGATCTCGTAAAATTGCGACGTAAGGATCTTCCCTGTACTTCCGGACTGCGGACCTACGCCGCCCAGAGTCGCGCGCGCCGTCTTAGTCTGGCCTCGTTTTCTCTCTTTCTCGAACTTTTCTTTTCTCTTTCCTACCCTGTTCTCGGCCCGACAATTCTTGGCTTTGTAAGAGGCGTTACACCCGCTGGCTAAATACCGCTCAGTTGGCAGCGGCAATTCGGCTCCCTGTACGAGGCGCGCGACTATCTCGAAGTCGTTAATGCGCACAAGAGAGCGCAGAGGCAAACAGATATATAATTTCTTTCCTCCAGCCTTTGCGCATGGCCGAGTATCTGGTATTGTTCCTTTTCCGGGCTATTTTTTCCCATACACACAGACATAGAGACACACACACACTCGCGAGCATACACAGAGAGACGTGTATAATACATGAAAAGACAGACGCTCACCTCCGTGAACCTCGCAGATGAGATCGAGATCGGCGCCTTCCGGATAAGCCTCCAAGAGCTTGCTCATGTCCCGCTTCTTGGTGTCGTAGATTATCGGCTTTAACGGCGGAACTGGAACAAAAGATAAAAAGGAGAAGTGCTTTAGCTGAGAAAAAGAGGCGACTGCAGGAGAAGGGGGTGGCAAAGGGGTGGGGGAGAATACTGTAAAAATCTGGAGAAATGAGAGGGAATTTCTCGCGTTTCTGGAGCCTAGACTTCCTCTCAGCGCCGCGATCAGCCACGCGGTGCGCGGGAAAGAGAGCCGACTATCTCTCTGGCTCTCTCTTGCAAACTCGCGCGCATTGGTAGAAGCAGCGAGGCAGCCTCGAATGCCTCGCTCTCGACGGTTATGCGTTCCTTATTATTTGGTATAGCACAGTAATGGGATCCGGAATGGCACTGGCGATTGGAAGTGCGCGCGGTAACACTGCAGCAGTATAAGGCTTATGATTGGCGATATAGCCTTTGATTTACGTGATTAACTTCGGCTGCGCTGGAGATAACATGAAATGTCATCGAGGAATTTTTCAGGTTTCCCGTAGCTCTACGCTTATGCTATATTGCAATCTAAAGTTTTCATTAATACTACTTGAAGATAATTTCGAAATTATACCAGGTCGTATTATCATAGTTATACGTATAGTCATACGCGGGCCATAATGTTATTACTATACTTGAGTCGTTACTATATCAAGATATTACCTTAGCTATATCATTAATTACTATTAACTATCCCTTAAAATCTATTGATCGGTTTTGTAAAGTTTTCTAGATTTATGTTTAACATTTTAAATATTTACAATATCACTATATGCCTAATAAGTAAGTAAATTAAGTATAGAATAAACAATAAGAATGCACTTTTTCCTATTTAATGCGGAAATGTACAACCAACGCATGAAAGGACATAATCATAGATTAAGTAGAATAAGTCGTGTACAGTCAGACTTGGATATAACAAATGTACATATCATACTTGTACGTTTAATCAACTTTAATACTACCTTTTTACAACTCTCCTAAAAGTATAAAAAAATTTCCCGCTCCTTATTAAAATTCATGTTCTCATTCCGCGAACAATTTGCGTTCCGCGTTACAAATGCAAGCTTCCAAGAAATGAAAGTCCTGTTAGACTGCATCGAGACACCTTTACCCCCAGTCAATCGAAATGAACAAACGAATCAATCTGCGCGCACATTGTTTTCTCTGACAACAACTTGCTGCTGCTTGCCTGTTTGCACGAGAACACGGGCGCGCGCGCTGGTGCGGGCGGAAAGAAAGGAGAATGGTCGGCATGTAGCGTCAATGATTCTTCTTGTTCCCGTTTCCCGTGCACGCTATTACTAAACATATATACCCAAGTGTAAAAACCGGAGCAAAAGCGAGCGAGCGCGCAAGCAAGAACTCGAGACAGGAACGTTGAGTATGTGCCTTGTACACAAAACCCTTTCTTCGCTCAACCTGCCCTGCATTCCTTCCTCTCTCTCTCCCATCCCTCTGTCACTCTCTCTCTCACTCTCGCTCTCTCGTGCCCCGCTATCACGTACTAAGTACGTACATCCGATGCGTATCCGTCACACTGCATGGACATGCACATACGGTTCCGGGGAAAATTGCCCGAGGCTATTGTAGCGATGCGACGGAAACTGGGGAAACTAGGTATAGTGCTGATGCTCTACACATGCATACACACCAGAGTGAGAGAGGGACATACAGATTGCGGCACGCACGCGCTCGCGGTAAGCAGAATATACACGCACAGGTTTTGTACAATTACAACGCTATTTTTCTCCCTCGCTTCGAGCATTCTTGTATAACTCTGCGCGAAATTTTCTTATTTTACCTATATTCACACATATTTTATACATATATGTTGAGATGCAGTTTGTCGTGTCTGTATATCATACAACGCGTGCATCTAAACGCGCGGCAAGGAGAATGATAAACGGGAAAAGGCGTGCGAGCGGAGGTTTCCCTTTTTTTGGAGTAGAAAATCACACAAAAGGAGAGCGCGCTCGCATACAGCTCGGCCTCTCCGTGCTTTATTTTTCTGGCTCGTGCAGCGAAATTCACGGGCCGTGCTCTCCTTTTTATATTCTCAGTACCTCTCGCGATCTCTCTCGCTCTTTCTGCCGTTAAAAACTCGTGCACGTGGCACGAGAAGAAAGGGTGGGAGAAAGGGACGGGGAGAGTGGGCGATGGGAGGTGCGCATTTTGTTTTTCATACGCAGCGCGCGGTGCGCCTTTGCGATTCGGCTGGATGCATATAGAGGTGCCATTAAATCGCGAGCTCACGTGCGCTTTTGCTTGTTTTGCGCTGGCCTCTTCGGTCTCTCAGTTTAAATGGAAAAATCTTTGTTTATCATCTCTGTGCAGTGGATAAAAAAAAAGTTTGCTTGTATGTTCGTGCGATATCGTGTTTGGCTTTTAGTTTCGTGATGACTTTTTTTCATTGTTCGCTAAACTTCAATGTGCTTTGAAAATAATAAGTATATGAGATACTTTAAACGTAGTTACCAATGATAATGCATTTTCAGTTGGTTTATGTAAAAGAGCTTGTTTATTTTAGTCAGAAAATACGTTATTGAAGTAGAAACGAGCAATTGTAGCATAGCAAGTACTTCTAATGTATTTTACCACATAATTTGGCACTTGTACGCGATGATATGTCTGCAAACTAAATCAAGTAGTATAAATAGATAGAACTTTTACACTGCATAAGCAGATTACCGAAATGCGGTGCAACGGAATAACTCTGTTTCAGACAGAATTAGGGAATTTACACTGCCGAATTTTCGCGAAAATTACCAGTTTACGAGACTGACTGTATCTTTGAGCAAATAATCCGTGAAACGTCGAGCGGCTCTCAAAACATTCTTTTAAAAAGACGTAATTTATTTAACGCGTTTCGAAAAGAGGAAAGCAAAATATTGTCTTTCCCTCGGAATATAAATTATTTCAAAGGAGACCACTCGCCGGAGAGGATTTGCCTCGCTTTAAATGTACTCGTTTGCGACTTAAACATATGTATAAAAATAATTTAATTCAATTTAAAGAGAAACTTGTTTCATTCTAAAGTTTACGTTTCAACAGAAAAAATATTTGAAAACACAATCTCCACTTCCAGTGTAAGTTTAAAATAAAATAATATTTTCTTGAATTCAAGGGTATATTTTATATATTTATTGTATTATTGTATTATGTATTTATAATACACCCATCAATTCAAGAATATTAATATCATACGGCCTCGCACCATCGACCTCGTCGCATCTTTTTCCTGCACCAACAACAGCAATACACCCACCTCGCTTTTCCTTCCACTGCCTATCTTACCTCCGTTCTCCTTCTCTCTGTCTCTCTACTTCTCTCTCAGCATCTCCTTCTCTGTCTCGTTCTCTCCTTTGTCCTTCGCACTTGGCCCGGTCTCTTTCTCGTGTTCTTCGACGCCTTTTTCCTTCTTGCTCCATTTCGCGTTCCTCTTCCGGTTCGACGTACCATACGCCGACCCATCGCGAGCTGCTGCTGAGCGAGAACGCACGCTCGCTCGAAGGAGTACATTGCTACACGTGCGGCTTCGTGCAGAACAACCGGGCTTCCGGCGTGTGGCGCGACCGAGCCGGAAAACTTTTGTGCGAATTCCGCGGCTGAGGCACATAAAGTGCAAGCCCTCGAAGTTACACGCGCGCGCACGCATTTTGTACCTCCGTGCAGTGGGTGAATAAAATTGTCAGGGATGGGGGGGCAGAGAAAGAAGAAATTAAAAATTGTTCGCGAGCATGGCATTGCGTTATGGCTGCTTTTCAGATGAAGGAAGTGGCTGGTATGTTGTGAGAGCTAATTTAAAATATAATAAAGTGGTATCGCAGCGTACGACAAAGAAGTTGATGCAAGAACAAAGTAAACAGGAAACGGAATGGAGAATATCAAACGGGTTTTTTAAACGAAGAATTCATTTAAAGTGGTTTTAAAACCAATATTTTAAAGTATATATAAAATATATGAATTAAAATTCATAAACTTTATGGAAAATTAAAATTTTTCATTTTCGAAATAGAAAATTCAGAAAGTATTTCTGAATTTATAACATGTTGCAACGTTGCATCGTTGCTTTTTATTAAAAATCGCATTCACTAAATTCCAAATAACTGTAATAAAGTCGTTTTCGTTGCTAAAACCCATTTGTGGTTCCGCGTCAAAACTGGAGTAATGCCTAGATCTTCCTTAAATTACAAGCGAGGAACCGGAACGGCAAACAAAGAGCGAGTGAGAAATAGTACGCGCAGAGAAGTTGAACAGTCGGAGAGTGAAAAAGATAAATAGAGAAAGAGGGCGAAATAAATAGTCAAGAGAAGTTGTGCAAAAAAAGTCGAAAGAAGCTCGGTAAGAGTTAGAGTCATAGTGGAAAGCGGAGAAGGCCTTGGTAAAGCACCGAAGGAGAGGGAGAAAATCAAAGAGGAGAGGAAAAAGAGAAAAACGTTAAAACGATATAGGGAGAAACTAGAAGGGAGAGAGAGAGAGGAGAGCGAGATGAAAAAGGGGTGAGCGAGAGAGAAAGAGCGCGAACGGGCGCTCGCGAAAAGAGAAGCAATGGCAAAGGTGGTCGCGGTATAAATATGTAGTAGCCACACGTACTAGGGTAGGAAGCCTTCGAAGGAGTGGCGCGCCGCGAAAAGGAGGAAAGAGAGCGCGAGAAAGAAATGGCAGAGTGAGAGCTAGAAAAGAGAGAGAGCGCGCGAACGCCGTGACACCTATTCTAGCGTCGTACACAACCATATTGCCGGGCGGCTGTGGCGGCGGCTGCGACAGCGGCGGCCATCGACTACGTGACTCGCCGGGTTTTCTTTCTGTTTACGCGAAATGAGACCGGGGCATGGCGCGTTCTCTCGTTCATATGTATATATACACACACACGCGGGCGTATATACGGTATATACGCGCGCAGACCATATACAGGGAGCGCGCGTTGACGACCGAAGCCGCGAGGACACGCATATGTACGAGCGCGCAGTTTCGCCGTCCCCTACCACTCCTGTCATTTTGCTGTTTTACTTCTGTTTCAGTTTTTAGCCCGCTCCGCGTGCAGCGCCCGAGACATCGCCCACTTTTCGCGCCTCTGTGTCGCGCTGGGGAATTTCAATATTCCCGTGGAGCGCGAGCGAGCGAGCAACACTGGCAAGTGTATATATATATATATATATATATATATATATATATGTGTAGTTGCAGGCAAACGCGTAAAAAATGTAGCTGTTTGAAAATTCGACAACGCCGTCGGCAATACACGCTTTTACGGTTGTGCGACCGCGAGATGGTCGCAGGTCATTGCTGATTTTCGCGTTTTATTTTCCAAGTCACGTGATCTTTTTTAAATGGGCGATTTTCTTTCATCGAGTTGAAGGAATAATTTATAATAATTATTATTTTAAAAGGCGTCATGGAGAAATACACGAATAGGATGAAAGGGAAAAGAATAGAGAGCAGGTAGTGAAGTGCAGAGAAAATAGGAGATTAAGGTCGGGGCGAAGAAGCACTAACGTAATAATCGACACGGCAGAAAACATGGGGACTGTGACAGGACCCCCGAGCTCGAAGAATGCTCCTAGCCTTCGAGAAGCAATGGGGGCTATAAATATGTGTTGATGACTGTGGACAGTTTCTACTGCGAAAGCCTTTTTTATGGGTTAGACTGAACGAATTACTAGAATGGTCCAAAAAACATGGCGCTTCACGATGTTGCATTCCCTCACTTCATTCTGAATACGTATACAATTCACAACACGAGTGAAAATTCCTCGCGGATAAAATTTAATTTATGCATAGAAATTTGGCGCTGAAAAACTGTGCATGTATTTTTTTTTTTGGGAAAGTGCATGAATGCCACGATAAATAAAATGGAATTTTTATTAAATTCCTGGAATTTCTTCGCTACCAACACTATAAACGTTCGCCGGCTGTACTTCACAGACTTTATTTTCTTTAGTGTTCACCGAGAATAGGTATGAAATGTTTAATGCAACAAAGGTCGCGTAGAAAATAATACTTTTTCTACGATCATCTACTTATATTTAATAGTGAAATACTATTTCAACCCCCACGGTCCAAAAAGCTCTGTATCTATTTAAGCCTTATATACTTCTTCCAGACAATAAAACTTCACAGACTCCCCCACCCCACACTTTTTGACAGATAGACTTGCGCGAGTTTCTCCCCCGGAAGAGCTTCATATTTTCGAAAAACTTTAGAACCATCGCGCACACTTTGGCTCTTCAACGCACTTTGTCAAACTTCCGCAAAGCAGCAGCAGCAGCAGCATCATACACGCTTGTTCGCGTCGCAAACATATACACACACACACACACACACACACACATACATACACACACACACACACACACACAGCAGCCAGCAACTTTGCCGCATTGAACTCAACAAATCGCGTGCGATTTTCACCGCGTCGCTGTGCCACTACCGCGCACGCGAACTCGATACACCAGGCGAGCCGCGCAAACACCCGACTAATGAGATGCGCGTTTCTCCGCATATAAAGTCCGCGCTTTCTCATGCGCCCTGGCTTTAAAGCTCAATTTCAACTCCTAAACAGATATTCGTCTCCTATTGCCGTGAAAGGATGAAGCAAGGGGGAGAGAGAGAGAGAGAGAGAGAGAGAGAGAGAGAGAGAGAGAGAGAGAGAGAGAGAGAGAGAGAGAGAGAGAGAGAGAGAGAGTTTCACGGAAAATAATACGCGTCGCGCCAGTAGTAAAGCTCTCGTGCGCGACCGACAGCCCCGGGAGGGAGGAGGGGTGAAGGGAGAAGGAAGTATACAGCGAGCAAGCGGGGGGTACGGGATTCCTGTTTTAAGAGGATGCGATGCATTCTCTGCCGCGAGCGAGCGAGCGCTGTGCGAACAATACGTGCGTCCATTATTTTCCCGGGGGCTCTTGCTGCTGCTGCCGCTGCTGCAGTGTCACGAGATGCTGCGCGCGATACCCCGTGAATAAATGCGATAAGGACCGTAAATGCCATGGCATTAACGTGACTCCCGCCCTACCCCCATCCCCCTTCACTCTCTATGTATATATGTATTCGTCTAAGTGTGTGTTTATATAGGTGTGTGCGCGGAGTGCGCGGGAAAAGCCGCGGTACGGGCAAATTTCGGCCTTGAATCCCTCGCGGTGGCAAGGCGCGGGATTTATGGGTCGAGCGAGCGAGCGCGTGCGCGCTGGCGCCTCGGGAGCGCTAAAATACTGCGAAATTAATAAAGTTTCGCCGCGTTCTCCGCGCGTGCGTCAATAAACTTATACATTTGCGTACATCCCCGGCCCGCCTCCGCCACCCTCCTCCTCCTCTGCGTATGGAATCTTCCGTCTCTACGAGAGTGTACACGTGTGTATATGCGTCGAGGATGTTTGCGGCTTGAGCTCGTTTACGCGGGGAATGGAGAACACGAGTAAGTAATTATTGTTCTTGGGTAATCTCGGTATATGGAAGTTGAATCGTAAAAGTGTTCACGGGTATATACTTATTTGTGCTGCCGTCGAAATTATTCGTTTTAAGGATTTATCGCATTTGCAGCTAGAAACGTATATGTATTTACGGATATATTTAGATCTTAAAACTACTATATTTTGAATTTTTAATTTACGTTTTCGCGCCAAAAGCACTTTCGATGACATTGTTATGCTGAGGTTTACGTCATAAGAGCTCTAAAAGCTTTTAAAGAATCTTAATAAATCCGCACTAATGTTTTTGGAAGCATAAAAGGGGTATTTAAAAATTTGTATATTATTTTATAATATTTTATAAATAATAATGCGTAAAAATCAGGTTAATACGACACATGAGAAAATGGGTATAGTGAAGACAGTGCAACTATAGATGCGACTATAGGTGAGCATGAACATTGGAAGTCAGTTTCAAGAAAGTCATGCCCAATGGCAAAAAGGGCAATTGATGTTTTATAATAATTAAGTGCTAACTCTTTACTTATTATCAATAAGTTGAGCAAGTACGCTATCAGTTTGCAGCGGATAACGTAATGATTAATGATTTGGTAGCTATATGAGAGTTGATTCCAATACAGCATGTAAGTAATGATAAACGATGACAAAGAAAATATTCATTTCTTCATCCCCTAGCCGAAAGTACGGTCTTCCCGGCTCGATTTCGCGCCGGGAAGAGCGACTTTTGTGGCCGCTCTTTGTTGATCGTTGCGTGGCAACGTCCGCGACAGCGCACATGTTGTAACCTAAACTATGCTAACCCTTCCAAATGTGATGACAAGAAAATCATTTGTAAAATCGGAAAATTGAAAAGATATAGGCGTATTAAATTAATTTTATGTTATTATTAATATATTGAACAATATATTTATAACTCTGATAATCAATTATGTTCTTATATTGCATACACGCTGTCAGAAAGCTTCTATACATATATAGACATGATGTTTACATTTTGAGTTTCAAGACATGGTGTAACTATATACTTATATGTGAAAGTTTTTTGACTCTCATTCTATAATGTATCGCTTATGGGATAGAAAAAGACAAACAGAGGAACCATTGAGAGGTTGTTCTGTAGTTGAAATGAGTATCAATTAAGTATGTACATATTATTGGTCCATCATTTTTTTTAAGCATCTTTTGCTAGTGTTTTTGATGCCCGCCCCGACCAGCAAAACCTCGGCTTCGCCTCGGTTTTGCAAAAGTCGGGCGGGCATCAAAAAAAGCAGAAGTCGAGCCTTACGCTCCGCGATATGCAAAGTGGCGCTGAAGCAGGCCTTTTATACATATGGCCGAGCCGTAGTTAGCAACCAATAATGCTATTTTATTAATTAATATCAAAACTATATGGGCGGACTTTTGGCGGGGGATGAAGAAAAATAGTATACGACACTTGGCCAGAATGTTGGATGCCCTGGCCGGCGCGCATCGACGCCCTCGGCTTCGCCTCGGGCGTCAAAATGGCGCCGGCCAGGAAATCCAACTTCCTGGCCTTGTGTCGTAATATACTAATTGTTAAAGCAGAAATCTGAAGTATTATGTATTTGGGTATATTGCCAAAGATGAAATCGGGGTGTTGTAGTGTTTTTGTTTTAGATAAATTACTAATAAAAGTACGACAACTTCGATTTTTTTTACTTAAATCAATGAAACCTATAAAAACTAAAGTCGTTAATTATGTTGATATGAACAGCAAAGATATCAGATGAGTGGGCGAAAAAGTGGACCCCAGTAATTGGGTGGTAGTCACTGGGAGGAAGGTCGCAGAGTTAAATTAATTAAATCTCTCCTTTCATCAATACGGATTAGAGAAAAATTTATTTTTTCTCTTATAAACACAGTGTAGCATATAATAGCATGAGAGAGGAGAGAGAGAGAGAGAGAGAGAGAGAGAGAGAGAGAGGAATGAAATTTCATATAAAGGTGGGAAATCAGAGGGCAAAAATAGAGAATAAATGGTACAAGTGGAAAGGAGATCAGGAGAGAACAGGAGGCAAGGATTATGAAGGTGAAAGGATTCTTAGATCAAGGCAAAAGGAGGGAAGAAAAGAAAGAAGAACAGAATGAAATTCTATTCAATTTTTCATTTTTTATATTTGAAAAAAAATAAATAAAATCACACAATAATGATCTATAAACTGACAATTATCTCGAAAAATCCATATCGCTCGAACAAAGCTCATCATCACACTCAACGACCCTTTAACAACAACAATTTTCCCTCCGCAACCGCAATTAGTTCATCCCTCTCCTGGTTATTATTCACTCCCTTTGCAGTCCCAGTGCGCATCTCGCGCATAAATAATTAATGATCGCCGGATGAAAGGAAAGGCCGCGCGACAGGAGCATAAAAGGGGCTGAAGTGCTCTCCAGCCAACGAGGGCTTTAGCCATCCTACGTGAGCGTGCGCGCGCGCATTCGTGCTTTTGTCGAGGGAAAAGCGATCCGTCCTGATGTACTCGTCACTAAGAGCTCGCCACCGCCATCTGAAATTAAACACCGGGACGCGTCATACACGTGACGTGCGCCTATATGCAGCCGTTGAAATTGCCGGCGATACTCGACTCAATGTCCGTCCGCGTGCTCGCTTTCGCGAGAAGCGTCAGCGCTGCATAGGGCTCCACTTCTGACACCACTTTATTTGTCAAGGATTTCGAAGCGTTGCGTGTGGGAGAAAGAAAACCGCATAACTGAATATATTCAACGAGTTTGAAATTGAATTTTCCCTTTCTCTCATTCTTCACGTTCTCTGTGCGCCGAGATTTTCTCCCATTGTGTAGTATAAGACATAAGTACTCGAAGAACATTAGTACTTGATTTAGAAGAAACTAATTTGAAATTGAATTGCCATTTCAAATTAGATAAACGTTTCGTATTTTTTTACGATAATATTAATGTGTTGTAATAATAAAATATTTTTCACTGGATAAAAATATCCAATGTATTAGTGTTTGTTGTTCTTTATTATAAAACGTATCGATGAGTAATTCAGTGCTCATACCATTATAACATGTTTATCTGTATGATATGTTATTGTTCCACAATATATTTACATAGATTGATCAGAAATTACGGCATATACTTCGCAAATAATCCAGCCTCGCAGATTGTAAACAATTGCAATTCAATTACCAAGTCATCAAATTAGTCCAATGAATTTTTAAGCTCACGAGCGCGTATAATCACTCACGGCAACGGTGCCCGAGGTCGACCGAACACCGCAGTTTATCGAGTGTGAGAGCTCCATTTCTCAGTGTTGTCGAGTAGTAGTTGCATAAACAGTTCAAAAGTGAAGTTTTCAATTTAGAGGATGATCCGTGAGAGGAAGGGGGATGAAGGCTAGCAGAGCGGTGGAGTGATATTCCCAACTTCGGACAACGTGCACCGAAGCTTGCGTCGAAAAACTTCCGCAAATGCGGAAAGTTTGTTTGCGCGCGTGCCGCATAAGCTAACTGATGAACAAAGGGGAGAGCTTGCGCTCATCGAGTGCACCACGGAAAAATGCTTCCTCGCTGTGAGAGAGAGAGAGAGCTTAACGTCGAGAGATAGAGAGTGTCTAATGAAGTTTTTTTTCCTCGATGACGAGAGGATGAAGCGAGCGCGCTCGCGTTGCTCCGTTATTATGATTTAAGTGAGAAAAGTTGAGTCCACGTGTTGGAAATGTTTAATGATCTCGTTCTGATGCTCGGTGGGAGCTGCAAAAAATTGCCAATGCTTTCGGGCGAAATTTTTCCAGCGACGGAGTTAGGAAAATCATTTGTGTCCTTTTTTCTCACTTTTTTTTCAATCGCGTAAAGTGATTTCCTTCTGGCGGCAAACATTAGCTTATTTGCAGAACTTTTCCCCGGACAACAACGCACTCTGTCATCTCCCTAAGTAAATAACCACGTCTTTCGAATTTCTTCCAGCGCACTGGCGAAATCACTCTGTATATACAGAGTCGGTATATACCGACGCTGAAGCTTTTGCTTTCTTTTCGCGTCTGCACGAAAAATCGCCCGAAAGGTCGGAAATTTTCTTCGGAAATGGAGTTACCGTTGGCGCGAGAAGAAATATGCATCGCCATTCCCTTCCGGAAGAAAAATGAAAGCCGTAATTTGATGCTTGCTTTGAGCGTATGGATAAATACGAAAAACAGATATATCTCTGCGAATCCTTTGTGAATGACTAGCACGTAAGCAACGAGCGATGAGTCTCAATTCGAGTAATTCGAGCGTTCTATTTTATTATACACGATTAAGATGAATATTGGATTTCTATTGTATTGTAGTTTTGCAATAGTTTGCTATATTACTTGTCGGGGTATATATTATACAGCAAATTTCACGTATTTCCATCTATTGTATTCTTGGCAATTGTAAACAATTTAATTATAAAATGAATTTAATTGTAACAGTATTTGATTAACAATATATTCAATGGCGAGGCGTGTTTTAGATTACATCCTCTGATACTATTATAGTAATTGATAGCAATATAGCAACATCAATTAATTTCTCATCTATAATTACGAATTCATTGATAGTAATCATTGGCACTGCACTATGAAAATCAACCAATCAATAATATGTTAATTGAAATCAATGCATAATAAATGATGCTCATAGTGAAATTTCAGTTATCGAACAATTTAGTATATACAAAATACAAACATGTTCTTTAAGTAACTATATTTATTCTCAAAATATAAGTATATAATGAACTAAAATTTCACCGAATTAAATTTCGGAATGTTTTCAAACATTGTCAGCTGATTACTAAATTCGAGCCTTTCATCATAAAACCGCTTATTTCGACAACATTGTATTACTCACAACACCATTCCTCATCAAAGCACGAAAAATCTCATCTTAAATTTCGCCGGCAAAGCCATAAATCCCACCGGCACTCGTTTTGCTCGATTACACCTCGTCTCTCTCGGCTCCACCGTCGGCAAAAAAAGTATAAGAAGGAAAGCGTGCGCGCGCAAGGTAGTTATTAAAGCTGACCGACAGCTATTAGTCGTACGAGAGTTGTCTAGTGGAACCGCGATATCGGCGTGCAGCAGTATAAGTCCGAGAGAAAGAGAGAGAGCTCGAACTCCTCTCGCGCGCTGCTACCAGAGGGGGTAAATATATTGCTAATAGGTTAGCAACACGGCCCGTTAGCCAAGAGTAATGCCTTACCACATCGACACGCATCAAGCCCACTTAACGAACTGCTGTTTTCCTCTCCCTCTACCTCCCTCTCTTCTGCTGCTGCTGCAGCTTTTTCCCCGCTTCCTCCCATTCTTCTCTACTCGCGCTTTTTTCGCGCGCGCGGGCGTTCCTCGCGGCCCGTTACACACGCTTCCCCTATCCGTTATTCCGTATACACACAGACATGTGAACACAGACATACGCAGCAGCTCGATTAGATTTATTCACTTGCCACGCTCGGTTTGTCTCGACGATGCCGCTGCGTCATAAACATTTGTCAAGCGGCCGCTGCTCCGTCGGCCGGGACAGCGATGCCGCTTTTCACTTTAATACACGCCGCGCGCACGCGACTCCCAACCCTTCTGCACGGGCGCGAGCATCGTTTAGCGAGACTATGCGGCTTGCGCTGTAATGATGAACAAGCGTAATTTAATTGCCGGTGAATGAATGAATGAGCCTCCGCCAGTGCCTCTCTTTCTCTCGAGATACCGTCTCTAATTAAAGACGCTCCTTGCCATGCTACGCTGCCCTTTGTCTTGTATCGCTAATTGAGTCTCTCGAAAAAGAAATTCTCTCTAGTTTTAAGCAAACTCGCACGAAGGCGCGCCTAAACTCGCAACGCGATACTTTTCTCATTTGGATTATTATTTCAATTAAGGGAATAATTAGCCCGCTAAATTGAAAGCGGAGAGTAATTTGGCGGGTCTCGAAAATGGAGTCACGGCCGGTGCATGTGTATATATAGACGTATGCGCGATGCGGGCGCATTCAGGTGAAATGAAATTCGAGGTATGTGCACAACTGTTTATTTTCTGTACCTACGTAAAGCATATTTTGAGCAATTTGTTTGGCTCAATATGGATCCAAGAGAAATAGTTTGGAAATTGAAACGAAATGTCAGAACAATCAGCGAGCTCGCACATATGCTGAAAAATTTTCTTTTCCTCGACGCACAATTTCGTGCATCAATATAGATGGACATGATGAAGCAATGAATAGTTACAGCTGAATATTCACGTGATTGTTATTTCGAAATGTGAAATAGCTAAAAGAAATAATGCTGGAAAACTTTGTAATAAAACCAGATATAATAGTCTGCTCAGAATCAAGGTATCTTGAGTACCCTCAATACTATAAACTAAAATATTATAAAATGTACTATAATGAAGGTAGCATCAACGGTGCTGATGGAGTAGTAATTTACATTAATGAAGAACTCAAAGAAACTACTAGAATAGAGGTAATTAAAGAGGTGGCCTACATAAATACTTGCATTTTCTTGAAAAATGATTTGAAACTGAATATCACCTCTACCTACAGATCACATGGCATATCCAAAGTTGAATTCATACAAACTCTCAAAGAAATCTTAAACAAATATAAAAAAGCAAAGAATCACTTTATTGTAGGTGATTTCAACATAGATATCTTGAAAAATGATAAAATTGCAGAAGATTATACTAATGAATTACTCGAAGCTGGATATAAACCAATGTATAACGGTATTACGAGACCCAATGCAGACAAAGGCTCGTGTATAGATAATATATTTGTAAAAACTAATATAGCAGTTATCAAAGCTTTTAAATTACTAAGCTGTATTACTGATCATTATCCATTAATTTTAACCTGTAATGCAGAAAAACCGCAATCTACAAATAATAATTACTATCATTACGTGGACTACAAAAAAATTCATAATGAGTTTAAGCAAATACATGATTGGGACTTTATCAAAACCCGGATGCAGCGATAGAAATACTAATAAATGAAATAAAAAAAATTATACAGCTCTCAACGATCAGAAAGAAAGCACATAAGAAACATACCCCAAGAAGCAAGTGGATATCCCCAGGTATAATCAAATCGTGTTTAGAAAAAGAAAAAATGTATAAAAGGTGGAGGCAGGACCCAGGAAATATGACGCTGAAACAGACATACCAAAGTTATGCGAAAGTCCTAGAGAAAATTATATTTAAAGCTAAACGTAATTACGATATAGCAGAAGCAGAAAAGGCTAGTACTAATAACAAGAAACTATGGAATTATATCAAAGGAAAAATTGGCAAAAATCCTAATAAAATAAAAAACGACTTTGACTACCTTCTAGAAAACAACGGATTCAAGATACAAGGCGATAAAAATGTATCTAAACATCTAAATGAATTTTTCAGCACAATCGGATCAAACTTATCAAGAAATATTATAAAAACACACTTGCATCCACAACGACTTAAAAGAATAGACTCCTCAATCTTTATTCGACCAATTGATATAACAGAAATTAGAAATATTGTACAAACCATGAAAGATAAAGCAGGAGGAGTTGATGGTATTAATACTACTGTATTAAAAAACATTATAAACTATATAGATCAGCCTTTACAGTATATCTTTAATTTATGTATACAAAAAGCAAGATGGCCGGAACAACTTAAATGTGCTGAAGTAGTACCAGTATTTAAATCAGGAAACAAACACCTAGCAACTAACTACAGACCTATCTCATTAATCTCCAACATTGCCAAGATAATGGAAAAATTAATACACAACAGATTAATAGATTTCTTGAATAAAAATAATGTCATCTCTGATAAACAATTTGGTTTCACTAAAAGTAAAGGAACAAAAGATGCATTGGCCTACATCACCAACTACATTTGTAACAACTTGAATGACGACAAACACATTATAGCAACGTTTATCGACCTAGCTAAAGCATTTGACACGGTCAACCATAGCATTTTATTAAATAAACTTGAAAATTACGGAATTCGAGGTTTACCATTGAAACTGATGGAAAGCTATCTTAATAACAGAAAACAGAGAGTCAAGATAAAAAATTATGTAAGTGAGTACTTCCCACTCGCTATAGGAGTACCCCAAGGTACCATACTGGGACCGCTATTGTTCCTACTATATATCAACGATCTCCTAACCAATGAAGTCGATTCTTGTATAATCTCTTATGCAGATGATACAGTAATACTTATCTCTGAAGACGACTGGAACGAAGCCGAAGAAAAAATGAATCAAGAACTAAATAAAATGAATAATTGGATAGCCTCCAATGAACTATCGTTAAATGTAGACAAAACAGTGTTTATTACTTTCGGATGTTATGCTAATAGTCTTCCAAATGATATATCTATTGTTATAAACGGTAAAAAAATTAAAAGAGTAAGCTATACTAAATATTTGGGAATACAGATTGACTGTTATCTCAGATGGGACTATCACATCGATTACATAATAAAAAAAACCAAATATTTGCTATTCGTTTTCTACAAAATAAAAGAATTTATGACGGTTAAGCAATTAATAATGGTCTACCATGCTTTCTTTAATAGCATCGCGAACTATGGGATAATTGCATGGGGAGGTGCTTATAATAATGTACTGGATAGGTTACAAGCATTGCAGAATAGATTGTTAAAAAATATCTTAAGCAGATGTGATAATACTTTTAGGCCATTACATATCAAAGAAAGTTTTATTGTAGAAAGCTTGGTATATCATTATGAAGAATTTAAAAATAAATATATCTTATCAGAAAGTATAACTAGAAATAAGAACTTAGAACTGCCAAAATTGAGTAAGGAAATTTCTTTTAAGAATAGTAATGTAGTTGCCCTTAAGGCCTACAATAAACTTAATAAGGATCTCAAAACTTTAAATGTAAAACCGGAAAAGCTAAAAAAAATTATTAAAACGTGGGTTATAGATTCTAGATAATTTTATTTATATTTGTTTTATAAAAGTTTATACTTGTTGACACTAAACTAATGAAATTCAAATGTTTATACTTAATTGCTTTAGTTTAAGTACCATAGATTTAAGTTGCGTTATGCCTGACCTGTGTACAGATATATTACACATCTCTACAGGAAGTGCTCTGTATCTTATATATATTTTTGTATATCTAGATGTCAGTGGCTTGTATATTTTTGTACTCTGGTTAAATAAATAAATAAATAAATAAATTTCACCGTGATTCTTAAAACAAACGTAATTTTTTTTACTATTTTGCTGACCCAATAAGCTGGTTTAATTACGTTTTTGGGAAGCGGGTTTTATCTTTACTGTGGTAGTGCACTCAAGTTTTTCGAGCAGCATACCTTTCTCGGACGTTGAATTTGTGGCATAACTGTTCTTCCAGAGATAAACTATCGTGGAATTACTTTGTATCTCTACTTTTATTTTAACTCTATTTCTATGATATTTTGAAATGAAGGTTTTTTAATTAAAGTTTACTCGTTCAAATTATTCATAAACTAGTTGATAAAATAGTTATACCACATTACAACAAAGCGCTAAAATGATTAGTAATCAACGTGTAGTTTAATGCAAAACTGCGCTTCTCCACTCGCTGTGCACACGCTAAATGGCATTAAACAGTTTACTAATAAAGTGCTATATTGAAGCCCGCCTTTATTTACATGCCGCAATAGCAACGCGCGCTTATACACCAGTCCCGCGCGAGTTCGTTGCGGATATAACCGGAACTAATTAAAATCTGTAGTGCAACAAATTTAGATTAATAACCGATTAATTATCGCGTGAGCGCATGCTACGCGCGCCTGGTGCTGATTAAACCCGACACGTCGCACGCGAGAAGTTAAAAACTCGCCATAATCACTATAATATTCGTCTCAAAACGGATATCACGCGCGCGCCACGCGCACACACCTTCTAACGTATCTCCTCGCATTAATTATAGGCGTAACGACCGGCGCTGTAAGTCTCGTATTTCGAATGACAAAATGCCTAACTTTACCGCGTGGCGTGCATGCTACATTTAATAAAATATGACAGGGTTTTACCGCGATGGAGAATGAGAGAAGAGCGAGAGGGAGAAAGGGATAGAAAAAAGAGCGCGTGAAACTCGAGAAACTCATTATAAAGAGGACGGGGACGTAACGCTGCAGTTTTCCTCTCTCCCCGAACTATTACTTTTACTATCAGGGATTAATCTTCTTTAATTACATAATTTCCTTAGTTTATGAAGTTACGTGCGTGGGCCATTCACAGAGGAGCAAAATGAACGTCAGCACGTGCTTAAGCGAGGAGGCGGTTCGAGAGCGATAACGCGTGGTCATACCGTATGTATACCCACCGGGGACATTTTGCTCCTTCTCTCTCTCTCTCTGTCACTCTCTCTCCTTCTCTCTCTTCCTTTCACTCTTCGTTTTTTTTTTCTTACTTGGCCGCCGGTGAAACTTTCCAGTTCGGATGAGTTTTTCGCGCCGAGACGCGCTCGCGAATCCGCGATAGCCTTAATTCGTGCCTCCGAGCTGTTCGGGAATTCCGCTCGTGTAATTGCTACACGTCGCGAGAGCTTTTTATCAGGCGTAGACGCTTAAAATATTCACTTTCATACCGTCGGTGAATTTTAAAAGATGATCCGTCGATAAGAATGGTTTATTTACGCGAGGGAAGCGCAAGGTTCGTTATAATTATTAATCCGCTATATATACGCGAAGGGAAGGCATCCTGCGTCGAAAGGGCTAGATTGGGTTGTAATTAAATTTGAAGTATCAAATTACCCGTGAATATCGAGAATGCTTCATCCTCGTGATGATGGTGCTGAATATTTTGAAAATGTCGGAATAATAAAAATTAAATGAATAATTCCAAATTCAGAGAATTCCCGTAATGGACGGATTCACATGGTATACTTGACGATATGCGTGACGGGGATATTTTCGATGGAACAACTGCAAATGGGTATAGTGGCGCTAATAAATAAATCAGCAGCCTTAATGGGCCTGTACTGGGGAAATAATAGAGTCGACGGGATCATTTCAAGCAGTTTTCAATTTCCATAAGAGTTGAAATAGAAATAAATTGACGCTATTTGAATTTAAAATTTGCACGTGGGTAATAAGTAGAATATTTCAGTGATATAGTAATACTCGCTTTCGTTGAATTGCCAGTTTTAACCTTTCTCGAGTTTAACATAGAAATGGCGGGAAAGGTCATTTCTACTTCTAACTGAAGAAGTCACTATCGAATACATTTGCATGTTTCAATAATGTAGTTTTAGAGTGAAATTCCCGTTTGCTTATCAGGTTGAATCGTCAAACTATTAACAAACAATTGTTGGAGTTCACATATATGAGGGATATTTTATTACTAACATCTATTTGCACCGCTTTAAAGCAATGTTAAAATATAATTATTTAAACAAGAAAAGAGGATTGCATTTTTTAAAAATGTTTCAAATAGACAACAAATATGACTGCAGACATCAAAACTATTCTTTACTAAAAGCCATGTTTTATACGAAAAATGGATTTCGCGTTGTATGCATCAAACCCAGTGTACACATACAGGCAAACATTTTTTCCAATAAACGTCAAAACTCATTGCACAGAGTGTCGTGCTTTTTCCTTTCTCCCATACCCTCCACCCCTTCCGCCAGAACGTTAGTTCTCCATAGTATATCCTCCGTGATATTTTGACTGTGATTTAGAATGGCGCGTATACCTAAACGCGAGCTCTGAAAAAGTCTCCGTGGCTTTAACATTCGAGTATGTTAATCAGAAATTATGGGAAAACAGGGGACGCGACAGCTGACGCTTGGGCAAATCAAACAATAGGAAAGAAGAAAGAGACGTAACCAGGGGCGCGTGCACGTGTTTCCTCGTAGATTGCAAATCTCGAAACAAAACGAGCCCCCGCGTATATACCATTGCGAGATTTTCTCGAGTTTCCAAAGATTCCTCTCGCGTTTCCGCCCAAGGAACTCGAGGAATCGAGTTTCACTACCCCTCCCCGCCTCCGTGGCAACTTTCTAGAGCTCGGCTGCTTCCTATCTCCTTCGGCACCAACATCGCACCTCTCTCTCTCTCTCTCTCTCTCTCTCTTCCTCGGTTTTCGTGCCGAGCTTCCGTGCATCGACATAGGGAATTGGATTATACTTATTTTTTGCACTACCCGCGGGAAAGAAGAAAAGTCTATAATGACGGATTATTCACTATCTCGAGTCGATTTTTCTGCAGTAAATGCGCTCATTAACGCATCGCCACGTCCTAGATGTAAATCGGCGATTTTATGCCTTATGGATTTTTCAGCGTCTGAATGCCCAACATTATACGAAAAGTATTATTACATAATGTTGGAACCTGTTAACAGCATAAGTAGAAAGATGCGCGATAAATCAGACATATTAATATCGTACTAATAGATACTAATAAAACGCTATAAACTCAAAGCGAATAACGGCTAAGCAAATTGAATTATTTTCTCATACTATGAGATGTGAAAATAAAAGGACGTGATTCGTTTAACAACAGATGTTTCTATCCGGAAGATTTTTTGATAAAGTCTCAAAGAAATATTACCCTCCTCGGATTCGAATGTCCTCCAATAAATTATAGGAGATTACTTACACCAGAACCTATATTTATACTTATGCCATTTTCAACGGTCAAGATTTTCAACTTTTTCTTACATTTAAAATAAACGTACATTCAGGAATTCTACTTTAAATTAAAGATTTTCGTTCTTCTCAAAGCTTCTAAATAATGCCTCGGAAGAATCCCGACTACGAGAGATGCGGCGTTTGGACCTTTCAAGAGCCAAACTAAACTTAGTACCAGAAGGAATAACTTTTGAATAGAATTCATTTGTCGCGATCGAACAAATTTTTCCTCTCCATTTATAACTCTTGGATGTCATCTCGAGTTCCAAGTTGGAATCTATGTCGTATTAATTGGAAGATATTTAGCAAGTTACATCATCAAAGAACCACGAAGTAAAACTATTTCTTCTTAATTAAAATAATTTATGTTTATATGAAAACTATTTCTTTAGTAATTTATCGAAGATCGTAAAAGCATCAAATGATACATTAAACAAATCTATTATTAAGTATACATTGTAAAAATGGCTATATACTACATGAATATTATGTTTGTTATAATACTCTACAGAGTTTTATATCAAAGTCCTTCAAAAATAAAATTTTCCTTAAAGTGGAGCTGACATTAATTTGGCTAAAGATCTATTCACTAGAAGTGCACGATGAGCGTCAGAAAAATTTCATAAAATTAAGTCTCTTCTAGAAAGAAGCGCGCTCTGGCGGGAGGGAAAAAATTTTCTCTCCTTTAATATACGTGAGTGGAAATGAAAGTTTACAGAAAGCAAACGCGCACGCCTGCTTGCGAATCTCCCTTTTCAAGGGTCGCCCCCCCCCCCTTAATAATCGCGTAATAAAAATGATGGAGCAAGAAATCGTGGCAGCAATAATAGGCTCCGAGCACGTGTACGGAATAATATTTACCTCCGTCCGTAAGTGTTGGATATTAAAAAAAAGACGAAGGTGTCGGGGAGAAAAGCGATCGAATTCTTATCGCAATTCCTCGTTCTCTTCTCGCGACCCATAACCACTGTCCTCTTCCTCTTTCTCTCTTCGACCCTCCTTCTTCATTCTTTCTTTTTCCCCAGCTACACGTTAGCCTCTATCCGACGGGGGAAGGGATTTTCTACGCCCGCGGGCTAGTCGAACACGAGAAGAAAGATGGGGCAGAAAAGGGGCAAAGAGAAAGATCCTCAGAGTCAGTATATACGCGACCTGTACACACACGTACACAGATGTATAGTGAGACGCTCACTCGCGCGCGCCCGCGCGTGCACGCGCAGACGTCCATTATGTGTCGTGCTTATGTGCGCGCGGGCCGCTTCTCGCGCTGCGCGGGAGAAAAATGAACCGGGGAACGCGTGAAAAATTAAAGTTTTCGAGGCCCATCCATTCTCACGCTTGCGCGCGCGGGCGCGTGTGTTCACGCTCCCGCGCTAGACTGATCGCGAGAAGGGTGAATAGTAAGCGGGAGAAACAAAAAGAGCTTTTTCTTTGACTCACGCGGGGGAAAGGCTGACAGCTTCTTCTTTGTCATAAGCTTTTAGAGAATTCTCGTTGTTGCGAAGTTTGTGTATTGCGTTTGTTTTTGGAATGACCCGATGTGCGCGAGTACGGGAGCACTGGGGGGAAATGTGTATACAAAAGTGGAGGGATTTCCTTTCAGTGGCATCGTGGGTTATAAATCTCTTGTGATGGGAAGCGGTAAATATGTACTCGGAGGGAAATCTGGTTAATTTTAAACGCATACGCGTTTTTTTCAATTTCGAAATAATTTGAGTTTAATTGCGAGCCGTTTGTTTGAAATTTGTTTTCTGGTTCGACGCCACGTGTGTACTGCGGTGAAAATGGCAGAAATGATTTTCATGTATTTTCGTGAAACACATTTCTGATATAACATTTAATCTCTTCCGACTAAATTTATAATGAATTATAAATTCAATTTAATTTACACAAATTGCACGAGTGTTCTTGATCCACAAAATAAGTAAAATTACAAAACTTCATTTTCTGTTAATTGAAGGTTGAATTCATAATAATGTATAGCAACTTTGTAAACATAATTAATGATTTTCCAGGAATATCGCCAAAAATTGTGACCGTAACATAAGCTACTTTTATACCACTCTAACCTCAAAATCACAACTTTGGTATGATTTTTCGGTGCTCGTGGTATAAAATACCGTTCGAAACGAGTGCGGAAGTTACTATTTTTAATATCTTCAAAATAGAGGAAAAGAATAACCGGATTCCCGCGTTTAACTTCAATTGCCTAATTCCCGTTTTCAATGGTTTCACTCAAGTTTTTTACTACTGTCATTTCGGAATACGCCGCGCGAGTCGTAAATAAAGCCGGACAAGTTTCCGCCACTAGAACGGCAATCAGTCACTTTCAGAGTCAAATTTTTAAGATTCCCGCTAACTTTTTAGTCAGCACGAGGGCTATACGTATGTAAGCGGTAAATCCATTTCATCCTCGAAGTGCCAGAGCGTAAAAACTTTCTTGGTCTTTTTAACCCGTGCAGCTCGTCGATTTCCTTGTTGAGGTACGTCGCCCGAACCACCCCTCACGAGAATTTCAAGTCCCATCGCACTCCCACCGCACTTTAATCTTGGCTGGAAAGGCACCGCTCCGATGCCGCTGGGTTAAACCTAACGAATTTCTAAAATATTATGTACTAAAATAGAATTTTTGACGTGCACCACGGAGTTCATTCTATTCATGAATTTCATCTCAGTGTTTTATTAACTTTTCTCTTTTACTATTTTCGCCCTGACTTAATTCAAACGGAACTGTTAGTAACTGATTGCCTGCCCAATTGGCTAGAAGGATCTTTCGCGAAATATTCATTTCGTTTGTACGGATTGAAACTTTTAAAGCATAGGGCTTATAAGTTTTCTGTTACAACATTCAATAACTTTTATATATTTATTTTAATAAGTGAATCTAACGGCTATTCAGGGCGAAACATAATAGATAAGGAAGGTAACTAACTTATCAATCACTTTTTTCTATATATGTGTTTAAATACATATTTAAATTTTTAGAAGCTATTTGACACAATAAATAGCAGTCAAAGAATTATGCACAATATTATAATAATTAAAGTGCAGTCAAGAATTTTTAAAGGATATGGAAAGGGAAGGTAAACGTATAAGATAAAAAATGAGAACGAAAAAATAACGGCCCATGCCGGGGTCGAACCGACAACCTTCTGCTTACATGGTAGCGTAGCTGCCCGTAAATTAACATAAATCGTCGGGCGTTTCCTTCAATTGATAAAATTTATATATTTATGTACAATTTATTTTACTAAATCAATTTTAAATCAAGATGGAAAAGCCACTTATAAATTACAAATATTATTAGTTTCCTACTAGTATATTGGTTGGTTAATATTAAACAGAAACGTACTACTATGAAGAGTACATATCCTCCGAGAGTCCGTTTTAACGTGCCTTTAAGAGCCGATTTCTAGTATCTAAACATGAAGCCCAGTGTATCTAATTTTATTTCGTAGACCCTTTTTGAGGTATAGGCAATTTTATCTGAAATATACTCTATTTCGTTTAAAAAATACCTCTTTTATTGACTACAACTTTAAAAGTATTCATCATACGAAAACCAACCAAAAATATTATGAAAGTAGATGGAAAAAGCTGAAATTTATGATTCCTTTGTTAAAAAATATTAATTTTTCAGGAAATTATAAGCAATCAAAGATAGATAAGAAAAACTTGCAAAGTGACAGTCAATAGGACAGACATAATTTTTTA